>BTPG01000001.1:53903214-54033214 GCA_036245525.1 Semisulcospira habei
TAGATCCTTGCCCAGTCTCTCGGTTAACATCTTCACAGCCGGTGATTTCGAATTGTGCGTCTGAAACCGCTACACACCGATCGACATTTGCGTGACTAAAACTGACACAAATCTTAACTCATTCTGCCCGCGACACACCACAGCAAGATATGGCTCGACCGTGATAGTTCAAGGGTGGTGGCAGAATAGCTTGGCGCCTACAGGCGCCAAGCTATTCTGCCACCACCCTTGAACTATCATGGTCGATCTGACTCCTGAATTGTAATGGAGTCCTCAGAGAATAACTCCAAAATGTGGGTATCTCGTACCTCGGGTACAATGAGTTAAGTGAGACAAAAGCTAGACGTAAAGAACACAGGACTAACAAGAGACGCAAACCCTCATGTGACCCCGCAACTGCGGAGACGCATGAGGGTTTGTGTCTCTTGCAGCTGGGTAGCGTTCGCCTTGTCCCGTCAGTTGAGGATCTAAGTCCGCTCAGCATGGTATCTCTCGGAAAGGCCCATACGCGGTTCCATCCCATCCCTCGGAGAAATCTTCCTAGAGTGATCGGGGTTTAACTTCCACGGCACCGGAGTGATAATGGCCCTAACGGGCGGGTTAGGGGAGGGGAGGAGGGGGGCAGTGATATCTATTGCCTATGGAGTACGACCTGAACACTGATCAGTTCAGACTCACTGCAACTGTGCCACTTTGGTATACCAGGTCTTTTAACGGACATGCTATCTGAACAAGCCCGTCGTATAGTCTGGACTTCCTATAGTGTGTGATACCACACCCACATTTATGTGCATACCCTAAAGGTAACTGCCAAGCGTCTATAATGCACACACACACACACACACACGCACACACACACACACACACACACACACACACACACATACACACACACACACAATCACACACACACACAATCACACACACACACATACACACACACACACACATAATTAATAAATAAGACATTAAAAAATCGTAAAGAGGTAAGTACAGCACAGTTTATGTAATGTTCTAGTTTAACACATTTTTTGTATATTTATATTTCTTTAGATAAAAAGTTTAACTCTATATTTATTTGATAAATCTCTCATATTCATTTAAGGCTAGCCAGCGTCTGCTGCCTTTCTACAGTGATACCCGTTTGCCTGTGCCAGGGCTGCGCAGATATATGTTAAGCCTCAGCAAGTTACAGGGGCTCATGAGAATCTTATCATCTGCGTCCGTCGCAGACGGAACTTGGCAGGTTATATTTCTGTCCCCGCGGAGTTACGACCTTGCCAGTCAGAAACGCGACCCCGGTGTAGACACAAGGCAGGAAGCTAGCGCCGGGCATTGGCACGTGCAATTCGTATTGAGCTAATTTGGAGCACTCACCGTGCTCATTATCTGCAAGATACATCGATTCTCATAAGCCCCTGCTTTGCAGGGGCTCATGAGAATCTATGTCTTTTGCCGTTTTCTATTTATTTATTTTTTATTTAAAATGATCTATATGCAGTCTCCATACCTAGCTCGATCTTTTTTGCGTGTTGTATATTGTAGCATGCACACATTACTCATTTTTTTCTGATTCCATAAACCACATTTGGGCTTTTGAAGCAATGAGGACACTGCATGAATAAGTTTATTGGGTTTTTTTTTCCATCTGTGCTCCTCAGATGCAGGAGGTCCGCGGGTATTGTCAGGCCATGTGTATTGAACTAATACAACAGGTTCTGCGCTGCTAGGATTGGCATAATGTTTTCGGGGAGATTATCTGATTACCTGTATCATTTCACACAGCAAACAGACCGTGACCACACCCAAAAAAATCAAAAAAAAAAAATCCGGGAATTGGTCTTGGATAGTGTGGTAGAATGGTCTCTTTGTTGCCGTGGACCTAAGGCTGGCGTAATAATTTGGAAAAATATTTTAAATTCCTTTAACTCATTCAGCCCGACGGCCGTATTTCCCAAATTTGGACGCGTCATCTAACGACTATGCACAGTTGCAGGCGATGGCTCGACCATGATAATTTAAGGGCAGTGCCAGATTAGCTTGGCGCCGACAGGCGCCAAGCTAATCTGGCACTACCCTTGAATTATCATGGTCGACCCATTTCCTGCTGCAGTGCGTCAGGGATGAATGGGTTAATGGATACTTGAACTCGTTCATTAAAAAAAAAATTGAAGCACGGTCGAAAGAGTACCAGTTTATTTATCATGTATTTTAGGCCATTTTCCGTTATCGCACCATACTTAACAGTTTGGCTGTCGGTAGCGGTTTTTGCCGCGATGATTTCTACAGGAATCATCGCGACAAAAACCGCTACCGACAGCCAAAGGGTTAATTATTGTGTAGCATGCTCACTGGAAACTGATGACATACCTTTCAAGAAAAGTCGACAGTATCCCGGAAACACCACGTTGATTAAAACTATTATCAACGTTTATGTCTTAACACATTCGAAACGTGCTGCATCCAGATACAGAGCATACAGTCGCGTATCTGTACACGGCACGTCTCGAATGAGCTAACCAGTCAACATTTTGCAGTTTCCTTAACCTAATTACCTCTAATCATCGTTAATGAACGGTGCCGTGGGCTAATCAGCCAGACTGAACACCTAGAGAACATCTCTTGCGGAGCGTAAAATAAAATCCTCAGTAAGCACCCCATACCTGCAAAAAGCATAGATGCTCTTGAACCCTGCTACATGCAGGACACAGGGGGATCTAACTCATTTGACGGTACTAAGTCCATTTTCTGTGAAAAGCGAGATTTTCATTGCAATGCAATGAAAATCTTGCTTTTCACAAAAAATCGACGTACTGTTCAGTTTGTGCCTTAATTCACAAGGCAGATCTGTGCCTGTTTCTGAAAGAAGATTTACAGGTCTTAGCCATTGTAAGTAACATCTGTAATTTCTTAGAGCTCGGCCTAACTTGCGAAGTTAGCGGACCATCAGAGGCGACGTCCCATATCAACGTCTGCTGGTCTCACTACAAAACAACAAAACCACATAACAACATACACCAAGAGACTGCTGCAAATCTTAGAGGCGTATGACGTTAGGTGTATCTTGCTGAAAAGAAACGTATTCTCCACACTGGTTGTCTCCCTTGATTCGCTGCCGCTGCGGAACAGCGAATCGAGGGAGACAACCAGTGTTCGTATTTTTCAAAAACCTGTTTACGGCAGCAGCGAATCTTGGGACACGAGCAGTGTTGCCATTTTCAATGACCTGTCTACCTGAGACGAAGGGTGTTTCCGAGCGCGACCAACACGAGTTGTCGGCCCTACCTGGCAAATTGGAAACTGGGCACCTGGTTATCTCCCCTGGCTTCCATCTCGCCCGGGTCTCGCAAGACTTTGGGGCGTTCGGGGTCACGTTCTTTACAGCCCTCTGGCAACAGGAGTGTGATAAACCATGACCCAACCCGCGCGGCCCTGCGATAGCGGGGCTTATGATTAGCCAACACCTGGAGGGGGTGGAGGAGGCCCCAACACGTTTTTTATAAGTTTTTTTTTATTTTTTTTTTAATTTTTTTTTTATAGATCTTTTCTTTACGGGGAAGGGGCAAGATTGAAGGAGGTAGTCGGGCGGTGGGGGTGGTTGGAGGAAGACAGGGATATGATGAAACATTGTAAAAGACTGTAAAAGATCTTGAAAGAGAAACAGGATCAGTTGTGTGTGTGTGTGTGTGTGTGTGTGTGTGTGTGTGTGTGTGTGTGTGTGTGTGTGTGTGTGTGTGTGTGTTTCTGATTATAAATCTGTTCATGTTAGAAAGGTGGCCAAAACATGCCGACAAAATGAATTTCATGTCACTCACAATCCGTATGTGTATGTGCCGGTGATTTTACACCTTACGGCTCCAGCGGTATGGTTTTACCTCATTCAGTCCCGACACACCCTAGCAAGATATAGGTCGACCATGATAGTTCAAGGGTGGTGCCAGAATAGGTTGGCGCCTACAGGCGCCAACCTATTCTGGCACCACCCTTGAACTATCATGGCCGATGCGTCTCCTGCAATATACTACAGTCCTCAGAGGACAACTCCAAAACGTGGGTACTTCGTACCTGGGACACAATGGGTTCAATCTCAGACAATCACACATTTAATTTTTGAGTACGAAGCACAGGTGTTGTCATACATTAGGTCGTCTTGCAGAAAAAAATAAAGACCAGTTAACCCTTCTCTGTTCACTGAACGACCAAAAGACACAACTGTCCAAAGAACGTGGACACAAAGTGGAAAGTGGTCTCAGCAAGAGGTAAAGGTCAAGATCATCATGAGTTCCCACAGGCACAGTTATATCGCGTTCACTTTTTCTCGACAATGTCTCTGGTATGACGTCATGTCAAATGACCAACCACGATGTCATTACTGTTAGAGGATAGTCGTGTCTTCTGATGCCCATACTATGATGGCGGCGCTGTCAAATATATTCTTGGCGCATGATTGCTTTTTCAGGTTTTTTGTTTTTTTTTCCTCAGAGCGTAAGCACGACAACACCTCCTCCTCTTTAATGAGGTAATGTCCTATACACAGTCATTAAACATGCCTGACTAAACATACATTGGTATCACGACTTTGGTATCAATTTCAGCCCACTTAATCAAATTTCAAATATAAAACGATTTGAATTTCCAAAAACTTCAGTAGCTCGCTTGAGCTTGCCCTTAGCACCACGTGAATGTTCTGCGTTTATGTACAGTGTGTGAGTGAATGCGCGTGATTCACGTGAGCGTGCTTGTTGGGTTCAGTTCGCGGCGGCGCTTTGAGCCGATATTCAATTGGGTACAGCGCCTATTTAATGCGCTGATTTATTTATTTATTATTAATTACATCACCGACAAAGCAAACTGCTGCTATTGTTATCAGCACATTTACAGTACAGTCTTAGTACTCAGCTTAAAACTCCCATTAGCTTTGGGACGCAGGCAGGGCAAGTCAAGGACTCTGCCTACAGAAGGCGTGGATTCCTGTATGCTCCTGCAATGGCAGTTAAACGTGGTAATCATTAACCCCTTAAATGTCGGAGCAAGACCAACGCAAGAGACTTAAATCCTCACGAGCCCCCGCGAATGCGGGGGCTCGTGAGGATTTAAGTCTCTTGTTTAGTCCTATGTTCTTTCTGCCTGTTTTTGATCTATTTACATCTGTGTTCTTCACGCTGATTTTTTTCGGTCAGCCGTAGCCCAAAATAAACAACAACAAAAAAATAATAACACACACACTTTTCTCCAGACTGATCTAGAAGTTCATTAGCACTGACCTACGCCCCTTGCGGTTGGTAAAATGTGGCATGGTGACGGTACAGTACTGATTAGGAAAGGTTGGAGAAGGTTGTGAACCTGATCCTGGGGCTTGTTAATGGCGGGAAGGTCGTGCCTGGGTTATCTCAAGGTTGTGGGAAGAGCAGGAGTCAAGCATCGCTGAAAACCTCGTAAGAAATGCGTGGCATGAAGATAATGAGATACCTTAGTGAAGGGTTATATGTGTATGGTACACAATGCAAGTCCTGTTGGTTTCTTTATGACGGTTTTTTTTCCCCAAGTCAAATCTGCTTCCCCCCCCCCCCTCCCTCCCTGTTTACCCGAGTCTTTGTTACTGGCAACCCTTAAACAAACAAGCTAATCTTTTTGTGTTTTTAAACTTATTGCAGAACGCAATTGATATTTTATATTTTATGCTTACTCGTGAAGTCATAAGTTGCACCATGTCATCAATGTTTTTCATGAGTATAAGCGAAAAATATCGAATTTTTAATAGTCAGCCTTTGAACATCGTTAGTTTAGTAGGCTATAGGCTGTCATGAGCAACAGATCTGTCATGAATACGAATACTATTTTGTCCAGTTCATGAAAAATATCGGCTAATCTATTAATCTACTGGCTAACTCTTGCATACCTGCCATTGTTGTCTCAAAGAATAAGATATGATACCTGGCAAAGTGGAAACTGGACGCTTTTTCTTTCTCAAATTAAATTTAGATTAGACCCTACTTTCTCTTCGAAGAGTTCTTAAAACTCTAGGCACATAACATAAAGCCTAGTCACAAAGAACAGTCTTTGAAAGATGCCGGTATATTTATCGCAAGGCATGGACCGCGACAGATCAATCATCTTTAGTGGCTTCCTCCGAGTTGAAAACTAAGTTGTATATAAATGGACCCGTTCCTTGCAAGCAAGAGGCATAGATTCTCACGAGCCCCTGCATTCTATGTCTCTTGCAGTAGGGAGCAGATTGAAGTAGTTGCCGGCTAAGGGGCTGGACCGGGACAGACCCATTAGCCCTCAGGGCCGTGCCAGGACCTTACAGTACCCAGCACGACTCTGGGGTAATTGGGCCGTGATAAAACCTACCGACCTCTCCGCTTCTTTGACCTAGCTCATCCTCGGCTACACATCACGCGCACCCTGATGTTGTTTATGGCCGAGATCAGTATAGCCAGCCTCTGCCGGCATCAGAGGTGCACTATATACATACACATCGTAGAGATGAAAGGTGCCGACACTGACGTATTAAATGGAGAAATTTCAAACACTGATACTTAAGCAACCACAACAGAAGATGGCTCGGCTCATGATAGTTACAGGATAGTGCCCGATTTGCTTGGCGCCTTGAGGGGCGCCAAGCTAATCTGGCACTGTCCTGGAACAATCATGCCTTTGCGTGCCGCTTCTTCAAATTCTAGTATTTTTTACAGAATAAACTAGAGACAAAACTTGATTCGCCCATTTAGCCGTGACGCCCTACAGCAGGGGAAGGGTCGACCATGATAATTCAAGGGCAGTGCCAGATTAACGGCGCCTCTTCAAATTCTAGTATTTTTTACAGAATAAACTAGAGACAAAACTTGATTAGCCCATTCAGCCATGACGCACTACAGCAGGAGAAGGGTCGACCATGATAATTCAAGGGTAGTGCCAGATTAACTTGGCGCCTATCGGTGCCAAGCTAATCTGGTACTGCCCTTGAATTATCATGGTCGATCCATCTCCTACAACTGGTGCATAGTCATTAGATGACGCCTCCAAAATTTGGGAAATACGGGCCGTCGGGCTGAATGAGTTTTTTTTTTTTTAAAACAAAACATTAACAAGTTACACAATAACTTGATTGGCTATTGCTTACTATTCGTCAGTGTAGCATGGGAACAATATAGAAATACCATTCCAAGTAAAGACTCTGTTGCCTTGCTTGGACTGAACTCTGTATCTCCTGCAAATCATGCTGAGCCAAAGAACGGAGCCAGACGCCTTTGAAACTGACTTGATTGTGGCCTGTGTCTGGATGTCCGTCCCAGGAGATCTACGGGCCGCCGTCCCTGTGAATAGATCTCCATTTCCCTGCGATGAAGTGTCAGCGTGGACAATAAGGGATGCAACTGTCGCTATTAACCTTTAGCTCTTTTGCCGTCCAGCATCATCTGCGGAAAAGAGCTTCTCGGATGAGAGCCTGCAGCTGGAGACGGAAGGACTTTGACTGTTCTTAGGCAGGCACTGAATTGACCTGGCACATGGGTGGATTTAGATAGTTATAGGGTGGCTCCAGATTAGCTAGGCACATAGAATGGACTTTGATAGTTGAGGGGTGGCGCCATATTAGCTTGGCTCATGGGATGGACTTTGATAGTTGACGGTTAGCAGTAGATTAGATTGGCACGTGTGATGGATTTTGATAGTTGAAGGGTGGCGTCACATTAACTTGGCTCATGGGATGGACTTTGATAGTTGAGGGGTGGCAGTATATTAGCTTGGCACATGGTGTTGACTTTGATAGCTGAGGGGTTGCGCCATATTAGCTTCGCACACGGGGTGGATTTGATAGTTGACGTGTGGTGCCAGATCAGCGTAGCACATGGGGTGGACTTTGATAGCTGAGGGTAGCACTAGATTAGCCTGGCACATCGGATGGAATTTGATGGTGACGGGTGGCGCCAGATTAGCTTTGCACATTTGATGGACTTTGATAGTTGAGGGATATCACCAGATTAGCTAGCCCACGCAGTGGACTTTGATAGTTAAGATGTTGCGAAAGATTGGCTTAGCACATGAGATGGACTTTGATAGTTAAGGGGTAGCTCGGTAGATTGGCTTGGAACACTTTGATGTCAGTAGCGCAAGACTAGCTTGGCGTCTCTGCATTATTAGCTGCGGACGATTCGTCGACAAGAAGAGCTAAGATCATTTACTCATGACAAAGAGCAGATGCAGATACATGAGTGGACTATGACAGCTCAAAGTAGCACCAGATTAGCTCGGCGCCTAAGGCGCCAAGCTAATCCTGTGCAACTCTTAAACTGTCATGGTCCAGCCATCGCCCACCAAAAAAACAAACAAAAAAAAACCAAAAAAAAAACCCAAAAACATAATTGTCACAGGACTCTTCCAAAAGTCGCCAAAACGAGGTCTCTAGCTTGAAAGAGCTTTGAAAACATGTCCTTGTTTCCTATCTCTAATCCGACACGACTGTTCAGCTATCCCAACACCTGCCGAACGGTATTACAAGTCTCTGCGTATACCTCACTCATAAAACATGCAGCTAAAGGGTAGTGGCAGTGCCTAAACAGATTTTACAGCCTTGCTCGCAGCTCTCATAATGCTGTTGTGAAGCACGGGCCTTTGGATCTGCACATGAAAAGGCAAGGTCTGATGAATTCCTTCGTTCGACACAGACTCCGTCGCAGCATTCTTCCTGCCATTCTTGTCTGGGCCACAGGAGGCCGAGGGTTAATTTAACGCGGGAAGGGGCATCAGTTGCGCGATGTGGGGTTAATTTAACAGTTTCTTTTCATCCGCTCCTCGGACAACGGAGGTTAATTTAACAGTTCGCTCCCGGTCAGTGAATGCATCATTGTTAGCCCAGCCACCAGTGGTTTCGATTTCTGATATTTCATATGCCGAGGACATGATTGGCAAGACAAGGGGAGACGGGTCTCCGTGCATCTCACGCGGGCGCTCTCTGTCACACTGCTTGGTTACTTAAACTGACGTGGATCTGGGTTGGAAGGGTAGGTTTGTGTGCTAGGGTGTGCTAGGGCTTCGAGCGGTAGGTTCGTATGCTGAAATGGATGTTCTAAGAATAATTAATATTAACGCATTGAGCTCTGACGCACTACAGCAGGAGATGGGTCGACCATGATAATTCAAGGGTAGTTCCAGATTAGCTTGGCGCCCGTCGGCGCCAAGCTAATCTGGCACTACGGCCTTGAATTATCATGGTCGATCCATCTCCTGCAACAGGTGCATGATCGTTAGATGACGTCTCCAAAATTTTGGGAAATACGTGCGTCGGGCTGAATGAGTTAAGAGTCGCGCTTAGAACGGCAACCCAGTAAGCAAAAGTCCATCGGGCCAGGTCGGCCCCCACACGGCTGTCTGGACTACTGATAAGGCATTGAAGTACATTTTTTGTTTGCTTGTTTTTTTATATGAAAATTTATTCAGGCCTAATAGCAATATTATTTTATGCTGTTCTGTGATTTTGGAACTTGCGGTCTAGCGCCGAAATCATTTTGTATGACAACTGGGGGTGGGGGTGGGGGGTGGGGGCGGGGTTGGGGTGGGGTGGGGGGCCCGTAAGAGTAATGCATGCTAAGAAATATATCATCCGTCTCAGACGATGTCCCAATGAGAGATGACCGCCGATTTTGCGTTGGGTGTTTTTTCCATCCTGCAAAATTTAAGATGTTAAGAGATTTTCTTGTTTATTTGTAGCAGTTTATAAGTGAAAAAGTCACGCAGTGAGCTGAAATGGACTTATAACTTCTACTATTATTCCTGCACACGCAGACCACCTCGGCCACCTACTCTGAACGGTACCTCCGTCGCAGACGATGTCCCAATGAGAGATGACCGCCGATTGCCTGTCTTTGGTCGGCGAGGTTAAATGCGCAGATGATTGTTTGCAGTCAAGCCCGAAATGAACCGTGCACGTTTCTGATCAGTGTCCATGGGCCAAGCCTTGAAAACTGCACGAAGCATAGATTCTCATGAGCCGAAATGGACCGTGCAACAGTGTCTGTAGGTCAGTCCTTCTACTTGAGGTACAGACTCCTATGGTTACTGATCGGCCTCTGTGAGCCTGTGGGCCAGTCTTTTTACGGAAATCTGCAAGAGACATAGATTCTCATGAGCCCCTGCGAATGCAGGGGCTCATGCGAATCTATGTCTCTTGCTGACAAAACAGAATTTGTTTCGTGCTGGTACGGAAGGATACAGATTTGTAACGTGCCTGTTCTTCTGGTGCTGGACATCATCGGTGTTGAACTGTGAGTCTGATCAGTCAGTCCTGGTTCATCGTCAGTTTGATCCCCGGTGACCCTCTCTGCCTGTGATGAACACAGATGTAAATGGCACATTTATAAGCATGTATTCTAGTGAACACTACGCTTCTGCAAGGGCTTATAAAAACCTATTTGTTTGGCAGAAAGATATCGTTAACTTAAAGGCGTGTCTGTCGCAGTTTGACCATTGTAGACTTTAAAACTCTTCCAGCCAAGATGACTCAAACAATTATCAGGACGAGAGAAGGCGCAAACCTCTAGACACCCCGCCGAATATTGGTGTTCATGAAGATATATGCGTTTTGCAGATGAATGACTTGTTGGTGAAGACAAAAGGCAAAAGACGGCATGTCCATTTTTGTAGAAAGCGAGATTTTCTTTGTAATACAATGAAAATCACACTTTTCACAAAAATAGACTTGCTGTCTTTTGGCCTTCCTGGGGCAGCGATGTCGTGCTTCTTGAATCCTTGATTGCCTCTGGGACGCGTCTTGTTGTGACCGTGGTTAGCTGCATGAGGAACACAGACTTAAATAGAGTCAGCAAGAGGCGTAGATCCTCATGAATCCCCGCGACTGCGGGGGGTTCATGAGGATCTACGTCTCTTGCAGATGTTCGTGCTCATCGAGTCCTGTTGCGGCCATGGTTAGCTGCCCATTGAGATGTGTCTGATTGCCGTCTTGAACTTGTCCAGATTCGCGGAACTAAACTATGGCTAAGTTCGTGTGTCATCACCCTTGTGGAATGAGTGAGTGAGGGATTGGGATTTGGGGTGGTTGTGGGAGAAGGGGGGTGGGGGTGTCCAGGGAGGGAGAATTAGTACCTCGATCTTCATGAACAAACACACACACATACACACACACACACACACACACACACACACACACACACACACACACACACACACACACACACACACACACACAAGTGACTAGACGTCGGCTGTAGTGTTTCTAAATTATGAACAGAAAAGAAGTACCCAACGGAGAAAAAAACACGCTTAGAAAAGACGGTTACAACACAATTTTGTAATATTTCGGGTAAATACCCTTTGTCAAAATAGACAAACAAACAGAGAGATCAGTCGCTACTTATCATCTTCAATCGCAGAAGGAATGTCGCCTTTATAAATTATAAACGTTTCACTGTAACCCCTTCCATGCAACTGGACTTACTTTTTGTTTATGACACCTCTGTCCATTCAAGATGACCAAATGCTACAACCGACATGGATACCAAATTGGTCTCAGCAGGAGGTATAGATCCACATGATCCCCCGCGACTGCGGGGGTCTCATGAGGTTCTATACCTCTTGCAGTTAGTAGTGTTTATTTTTTTCTCAGCAGTGAATGGGTTAACTGGCTATTCTGTACATAATCATAAGTCAAACCAACACATAGCTAAAAAACAACAACATAAAAAACTAGATTTCATTAAAACATTTTAAATTATGAACAAAACGGCAAGCCTCATGTCAAAAACATAAAACAATTTTCATTCCTCTACAAGAATTGTTTTTTAGTATTTCACTTTTTTTGGTCTGGGTTTTTATATTTTAAAAAAATCGTTTGTTTTCTGGCTAGTAAGGAACGGCGCCATGCGAAACATTGCAAGCAGAGAGACCCAAACAAATCCAGATTTGCAGGAAGAAGCCCGTTGTACACATGGAACACATCGGCCGAGACCACTTTGAGGTTGAGAGAGGCCAAACAGGCAGTTCCGATGCAGGAAAATTGGTCCACATGTAGGCTTCCTTTTTGATGTCTTTGTTCATTCCTGCGCTAACCTTTGTTGGACGAAGGCCAGTACTTGCAGATTCTGCGAATTCCACAGGCATACAGTTGGATTTTTTTGCTGTCACGCTGCCTTTTGATAAGGGCCGTTTTGGGAAACCCGTCGAAAAGAAGGAAACGAAAAACAGAAACTTTTTTTCTTTGTACCAGTGAGAGGACTTTGCTCTATCATACACAAGTAACTGTCATTCATTCTCCTTGTTGAGAAACTAGTGATTTTTTACCACTTGTGAAGCGTTGGTGTTTTTCTGCAGAAAGGCCCGCTGAACCCCACCCACATCATTAACTCATTTAGCTCCGACACCACGCAGCAAGACGTGGATGAACCATGATAGTTTAAGAGTGCATCATTCCGGCACCGCTCTTGAACTATCATGGTTCGAGCTCTCTCCTGAATCGTAATTTAGTCCTCAGAGGACAAATGCAGATTTGCCAGGGGCTTTCGACCTTTTGGGCGCAATAGGTTATCTCTATGACTGCTACTGACGACACCACTTGGCAGAAAGGACGGATTATATAGTTACGCGTCTTCTTCGCCGACTGAACGGTATCGTCAGCAACAGTCAATGGCTTAGTTTAGTTTGTGACGTTCAGAGGCATCTAACAGGGCCGGATCCGGGGGGGGGTGGAGGGGGTAGGGGGGTGGGTGGGGATGGGAGGTGCTTTGGTTCTACACCCCCCCCCCCTTCGGCTGGCATCACACTATAAATAAGTGTGTTTAAAATTGAGTTTTAACGCTTGTGTTTCAGTGCCGTACGTAACACCCGTTAGAAACTTTCAAAAACGTCAGAATAACAGTTTCGGTAGTGGTGTTTGATATATACTAGACCCTGGCAATAGAAAAAATAAAAGTTGAGCACCCCCCCTCCCCCTCCCTTGAAACTGATTGATCCGGCGCTGTCTAAGACGATTTACTGTGTAAGGCGGATGGGTCTGTGATGACATTTCAAGGATATTACCCGAGTTATATATCGGGCCCTTCTGGGTAGTGTTGTGCCGGCGCCAAGCTAATCTGGCACTGCCCTTGAATTATCATGGTCGATCACTGACCAAAAGCCCAAATATCAACCAGCGGGAGAGCGGGTGGGGTGGGGGATTCCAGCCCGAAAAGGGATGTTTATATAGCATTTTAATGAATACTGCTTCACACTGAAACTTGACAAGCTTTGACTACATTAACAATTCCGAACCCTTTATCAGTAAAGTTCGTTCTTCTTGCACGCGGCAGACCCAAAACGTCCGCGGTTTGACATTTACCGCCCCTGTTTCTTCTACCTCCCAGGTTCTACTGCTTGCCGTGTTCTGTTCATGATTTAGGCATAGAAAATATGACCTCTTGCAAAAGGTCAACATTTGTGGAGGGTGGAATGCAAACTGCATTTCGAGCGGCTATTGTTTTCGAGCAACAACACTGCAAGGTACCCGAGACCTGTAGGAAGGAATGCCGATTTTTTTTTTCCGAATGTATGACGGCATTTTCCTTTGTAGCGATTGTGCAAGCCAGTGCATGAAAATATCAACATGTGAAAATATCAAGTGCTTGAGTGGGGGACGTGTGGGGTGGGGGCGGTGGGGTGGGGGGGGGGGTGGCGGGGGAGCGTGGAAAGGGTGGGGCAGGGTGGGCCCGGTAGGGGAGGAAGGGAGGTTAAGTGCGGGTGGGGAAGGGGTGGGGTTGTGTGTGTGTGTGTGTGGGGGGGGGAGGGGTGGGGGTGGTGGAGAGTGAGAGAGAAGGCGATGGGGTCGATTAAACCTATTGGCTCTCGGTAGCGCTTTTTGTCGAGGTGATTCCTGCAGGAATCACCTCGACAAAAGCGGTACCGACAGCCAACTGCTTTAATCAATTTTGTAAAATTTTATTTTCAAGATTCACACGGCACACAAGGAATAACTTATGAACTCATTCAGTCCGACGGACGTATTTCCTAAATTTTGGAGGCGTCATCAGTTGCAGGAGATGGATCGACCATGATAATTCAAGGGCAGTGCCAGATTAGCTTGACGCCGACAGGCGCCAAGCTAATCTGACATTACCCTTGAATTATCATGATCGACCCATCTCCTGCTGTAGTGCGTCAGGGCTGAATGGGTTAATTCAAATTGTTATTTTATTTTCAAGATTCATACGGCCAACAAGCAATAACTTATTAAACCACACAATAGGAACAATAGGAAAAGCAGGGATACAAATGTTCATTTCACTGCATTTGACAGTCACTCCCTTGGTCTGGATTTCACACTTCGCGCACCTTTAGGTCACGTCTACCCACACGTGGCCCGGCGGAGAATGGTTGGCCTAGTGCAGAATTCAGAAATTTATTTAACGCATATCATACTAAGGTTAAAAGCTTCAAATTTGTACACTGCCATATGCAAACTACATTATAGTACTTAATCCAGACCAAAAAGGTGACTGCCAAGCGTGTAATATGCAAAGAAGTACCCAACGGAGAAAGAAACACGCTTAGAAAAGACGGGTACAACACAATTTATTAATATTTCGGTTAAATACCCTTTGTCAAAATAGACAAACAAACAAACATAGAGATTAGCCGCTACTTATCTTCAATGGCAGAAGGAATGTGGCAACTGAAGGAGGTGACGTAAAATAAAAGAAAAGGAAGAACAGAAGTGCGGAAAAAGTAAAAATGACGTCAACGAAAAATCGCGTAAGAGAGAGACTCGGAAAGAACCTGAACACGAGAGACAAGAGTGTGTGCAAGCACGTGCAGGAGCGAGCGAAAGAAAAGGCGTGTAGATGAGGCCAGAGAGAGAGAGAGAGAGAGAGAGAGAGAGAGAGAGAGAGAGAGAGAGAGAGAGAGAGCGAGACGGAGAGAGAGAAAGAGAGAGAGAACGAATGGGGAGTACCCTTGGGCACGAAGTAGGCTGAGTGTCTAATACACAAAGCCTGCTAAACACCAACCCGAAGGCAAACTTTATATCACTTTCAAGTTGAGGACTACCTCGGGGAAAAACGGGAGGACCCCGGGGAAAAAACCCCAGCATTTAGCACGGTACACAACAAGTAATAAGTCATGAAAACAAAGCAAAGAATCAAATTCAGTAAGAGAATATTGGTATAAGTGGAGAGTAGGTAGTTGTGAAACCGTCTTCAAGGGTAACTCAAAAAATAAGGGGGGGGGGGGAGAGAGAGAGAGAGAGAGAGAGAGAGAGAGAGAGAGAGAGAGAGAGAGAGAGAGAGAGAGAGAGAGAGAGAGAGATGGGGGCGGGGGGGGGGGGAAGGGGGGGAAGGAGTAAGGAGGAAGGGGAAAAAAAAAAAAAGGGAGGGGGGGGGTGGGGTGGGGCGGAAGACAACCAGCCAGAGCCACCAACCCCACCCAACGGGCACCCACCAGCCCACAGAAAAACACACAGGCACGCAACAAGACGACCACATACATCCCCAAGGGATGCACACGATCGCCCCGCCCCAAAACCGCGTATCAAACCGTGAGCCGGAGACCCGGTGCCCGACAGGGAAGGGCAAGGGATCCAACTAAACGTTCGGCCAGCGCTGAGAAAGTCCCCAAGGGAAATGTACATATCAACCAGCGCCAACATCACCTAGCTGATTAGTGAGTAGTAAATCAGTGAGGTAAAGTAGCAGACACAAGCAAGGTAAACAATGTTAATCTTTCATATTCATCCCGAGTGGCGCCACAGTGCCCAGTTTATTAATCAGAAATTTTTCATGGTCTTTCCTGGCCCAGACATTACTGGCTTGCATAAGCCAGAGGCCTTTAACTCGAATGTCTGAGACGGAGTGGTCGGCCTGATTGAAATGTCGTCCGACCGGTCTGTTGTATTGGTACTTGACAGACTGAAGATGTTCTTTGAAACGGTCGTTGATGGTTCTTTCCGTCTCTCCAACATAGAGTTGGCCGCATTTAACACAGGAGATGACATAAATCACGTTGGTGGTTTGACACGTGAAGTATCTGTCTATGTTGAATTTGTAACGTGGACCATTGACCACGGTGGAAGGGCAAAGAAAAGGACACGTCTTGCAATTAGGAACATTGCACGGAGTGGAGCCGGAGGCTCTGGTGGTATGACGAGGCTTGAGAGTAGAGCGAACAAGCATGTCCCGCAAATTAATATCCCTCTTGAAAGCTACCAACGGAGGTTCAGAAAAGATAGCAGCAGATTCTTGACTGGATGACAAAAGACCCCAGTTAGAAAGAAGGATTTTACGCACCGGATTGGTGTGGGGATGGTAGATCATGGTTACGATAGGCCTGTCACTATCAGCGGTAGGTTTAGTCTGCAGTGTACTCGCGCGACTAAGTTTTTGAACCGTTTGGAGAGATCCTTGAACAACAGTATGTGGGTAGTGTCTGTCGATGAAAAATCCAGCCATTTCTTTGGATTGAACATCAAAATCTGATTCTTCGGAACATATTCTTTTTAGCCGAAGAAACTGGGAATAAGGGATGCTGTTTTTAGTTTTGGTCTCTCTCTCTCTCTCTCTCTCTCTCTCTCTCTCTCTCTCTCTCTCTCTCTCTCTCTCTCTCTCTCTCTCTCTCTCTCTCTCTCTCTCTCTCTGGCCTCATCTACACGCCTTTTCTTTCGCTCGCTCCTGCACGTGCTTGCACACACTCTTGTCTCTCGTGTTCAGGTTCTTTCCGAGTCTCTCTCTCTTACGCGATTTTTCGTTGACGTCATTTTTACTTTTTCCGCACTTTTGTTCTTCCTTTTCTTTTATTTTACGTCACCTCCTTCAGTTGCCACATTCCTTCTGCCATTGAAGATAAGTAGCGGCTAATCTCTATGTTTGTTTGTTTGTCTATTTTGACAAAGGGTATTTACCCGAAATATTAATAAATTGTGTTGTACCCGTCTTTTCTAAGCGTGTTTCTTTCTCCGTTGGGTACTTCTTTACATTATAGTACTTGCAGATAAAGATATAGGCTTTAGTTCAAATTTGGTGCCAGAAAGGAAAAGAAGAAATAATAATAATAATAATACCGTTATTATATTGGCGCTTTTTCTCAATTTTTGGGCAAATCGACTCAAAGCGCCGCGAACTGAAACCCAACACATACACTCACGTAACAGACACGGATTTACGCCATTTAAGACAAACACAGTACAAGACAGACGAAGAGCCAGTTCAGCTACTGAAGTTACAGAGATTTTTGATCGCTTGTATTTGAAATTTGTAAAGTGGCCTGAAACCGGTACCAAAGTGTGGGGGGTGGCTGGGGTGGGTGGGGGGTGGAAGAACCGGAGTACCCGGAGAAAGAACCCCCGACGGTCCGCCCGAATTAACGGTGACACTTACCAGAGGAGAAAAGTCCGACGCGGGAACCCGGTATTGAACCTCGCACCTTTTGGCATTGGTGGCAGGCACCTTAACCACTGCGCCACAGACCGCCCCGAATAACATTTGTAAAATCAGACAAACCTTCAAAACAAAAATTGGAAAAGTATATTTAAAAACATAACACAAGAAACAGAATTTCCAAAAACTAGATTTATGTCATAACAATAAAGTTCAGGAATTATTTACTTGTCTTGAGGCTTCTATTTTCAAGTCTCTAGAATCTGCTTGACCGACATATCTTAAGAGTAGTACCTGATTATCTTGGATCCCTAGTATTTAACTCATATCATACTGAGGCTAAAAGCTTCAAATTTTTACACTGCCATATGCAAGCTACATTATAGTACTAAATAATATATACTTACAGATAAGGATATAGACCAATGGCTGTAGTTCAAGGGTGGTGCCAGAATAGTTTGGCGCCTAGAGGCGCCAAGCTATTCTAGCACTATCCTTGAACCATTTTAGTCAAACTTATTTCACACACTGGTGTATTCCGAATGATAAGGGTTAAAGCCTAAGCGTGAATCTAAATGCCCCTAGTCAGCTTTGTGATTTCATGGAGGGAACCGTGCAATCACCTGCCAGTCTCTCTTTTTCCACGCTCCGTTACCTTGCGGTCAAGTGGTCCTTCCTCTCCGCTGTCCGTCCCTGAAAATAAAACGGATGATCTCCTTCTCATGAGGAACAACAATGTGAAAGAGGCCAGACCCTAGAATCCTAAACACATGCTTTTTTGTGGGGCATGGTTACCAGCCATTTCTGGCCGGCCTGTGCATGTAGTGAAAAGGTTTTACCATAGACCACAATAACCGGACAAGCATCTCTTTGCCGAGAAACAGACGAACCGCAGGCCGAACTCCCGTCGCGCATGCGTCAATTGATTTAGTCATCCTACGCATCCGCTTTTGTTTCCACACACAACAACAGATGGAGATCGACACTGTTTTGCAGGTAAAGAGGAGCAAACATTCCCAAGATTTTCTACCTTGAACACTTATTCAATAAATAGGGGCATACATGGTAGCCTTTTTTTGTTTTTTGACGGTTTATATTTCGATTGAAGTCTTCCTTTGTGCATTCTATCGTTTATTTGTGTCACACGTGATAGGCTGCTGGAGTAGATCAAGTGAAGTGTTCTAGTATTAGTTTCACGTTTACACGAGATGGAAACTGTTGAAATATAATTGACTGTATTGTAAATCTGTCATAAATTAGTCTGTAGCTTCTATCTAGACAGATCTGTAATTATTCTTTCCACTATAATTCTGCCGAGCTGTATTAACATTCTTATAATATCTAAACCAGGAATTCGATCAGGACCAAGATGTTGGAGAGTGTCTGCATGCTGCCAGTTCGGCGTTACCCGCCACTTCCAACGTTGTCAAGGTACATATTAGTGCAAAAAGTATTAATCAATAATATTTGTACCATTACAAAGAACTGATTTTTAATCTCTCACGTGTACAACAGTAAGGGTTGAGGGAAAGTGACAAACTTTTGGTTAAAGTAACACGTACGTTCCTCCTCCCTTCCCCCTCAACAAAAAAATAAAATAACTATACAACACAAAAGAACTAAATAAATTGTCAGGGAGCATGAAGGCTAACATTTTAATTGTTCTTGGTTTAACTTAGTCTGTGCCTGTTTTTTAATCAATGGGTATACATGTCGCATTCTCTTTAATTGCCTAATGTATTAATGGCGCTGTTAACCTTTTTTTTTCCTAGCTGACGGTGAATATTGTTAACCAGGCTTGCGGAGAGCTGCAAAGAGATGACTGTATGCCAGAGAGCGTTCGTGAAATCTGCAAAAACTTAGACAGTACGTACCATCATATGTTCCCCCATTATCCCTGCCTTTCACCTTTCTACAGTGTTCAGAAATCAGTGGGATGACACAAAATGCACATCTAAATATCTACTATTGGTGTGGATGTACTGGTTCACAAAGCATTAAATAAAAACAATGCTTGCAGTACTCACACTCACATGCACAATGTGAGTGTGAGTAGTGCAAGCATTGTTTTTATTTTTGTTACCATTTTTCATTGTTCTGTAGTGAGATGTGTTCTGTGATGACTCTTATAATCCCTTTTTGACTGTTGCATTTTTTATTTTATTTAATGAAAATCGAAGTGAATGTGCTTGCTGTAATTTGTCTGAATGAGTTTTAGTACTTGATAATTATATTAGTGTGGATACATAATATTGTGCAGTATATATTTATTAAAATGTTATTGTAAATGTGGTGTAGGTGTATGAATTGTGTGTGATCAGGATGTCTTTTTACATTTTAGCCATGTGACAGTGCTATTGCTGTCTATTTTAATTAATTATCAATTGATTCCTGTGTGGTATCCAAAAAGCATTTTGATTCTGATAGAAACAGGCATTATTTTAATATCTTTCTATTTGAGCAAGAGCTTACATTATAAAAGGAACAAGAAATTGGTTTTACTGTTGCTGCAAAGTGAATGTCAACCTGTTCTCTAATACGATGTTGTTGTTGGTTTTTTTTTAGGCAGTGTGATGCTGCCTGTTCTCCAGTTCCTGAACAACTGCTTGGTACCACGACACAAATTTAAAAATACAGCAAAGGAACGTGCCTACACCAAGTTTCATCAAATGTGCACAGAAAACATGTCCACTGTTGCAGAAAGATCATCAGAAATTGTAGCCTCATGGTTGTGTCTGAAAACATTTGAGCTGTTAATTCAGCTTCAATATGAACCTGAACAAGTGTGTTCTGAAATAAGCATGCCCCTTCTTGACACTGAGCATGACATTGTCGAGTACATTGGTGGTTTTGTAATCCAAAAACTCAGACAAAAGGCAAGAAGACTCCAAGATAAAGATGTTGGGGCAAGGATCATCAAGTGCCTGGAAAAACTAACATGCAGTGATGGTGACAGTACTACTAAAACTGGAATTGATGCTACTGCAGGTACCAGAAAGACACTGACAAGCATTCTCGACAGAGGTGGTTTGATCAAACTGAAACCAAATAGCGTTCAGATTTTTCTGGGTCTTGAAATGTGTTTCAGGGAGTTGTTTGGAGATGCATCAAGTGTGAATGCTTCATTTAAAACATATCTTGAAAGATGCAGTCAGTCAGAGTCTGTGTCTACTTGCTTGTATGATATTTTATGCAAGACTGATGTGTCAGACAGTACGAAAGAAAAGATCTTGGAAGATGTTGTTCACCTCTATTTCAAGGTGAGGATGTATCACAAATGCAAGACAATCATGGACTCGTTTAGGCGAAGAACTAAGACAACAAAAAAAGCAAAGGGTATCCGTAAACAGCTTAAGTAGTTTCCCCAAATCCATCAGGAACCATTATTCCGACCTTTTTTTTCCCCCCAACAGCTTTTAGGTGTTTTAACAATTTTACTCAACCAATCATCTTCGCAACAGAATTTTTTCTCAATCATGTGAGTGCATTATTGCCTTGCTTTTGTGCGCTGCATTGAGCATACCTAAGTTTTAGTGTTTTTGATGCTTTCCATGAATTTATTATTATTATAGGCGTGAACGTGCAGCGTTGCTTTTGTATGTGCTGCATCCATAGGGTGTGCCAATGTAGACTGTGTGGGTGGGAGTGGGGGGTAAGCGATGGGGTAATGGGTGAATGTTGTATAGCAGTATGACATATATATATATTCATTTTACTTAACATCATAATTGTCACGAATGCTTGGATGTAATTTGCTGAGCTATGACATTCTTAATTAGTAGATTGAATGAACTTGTTCTAGTCACATAACATGTATCTTGTTATTTTAATGATCCTAACCATTGTTATGGTACTCTTAAATTTAATCTAGTTATGAGAAAGGCTCAGTTGTGTCTTTGCTGTGTTTTTTATTACTAATGTTTTAAGAATGTTGTTACTGCACTGTATTATGTAATTGCTTGTTGACTGTCTATGTATAGGTAAATGTAGAATGTTCTAGTCATGCCTCTACCTTTTAAGCACTGCCATTATAATCATGTATAGGCCGTGATATGTATAGTTTAAGACAACACTTAACTTGTGCTGTTATTAGATTATGTTGTGTGTGGGTGTGTGTGCGTGTGCTTTTTCTGCATGAATGTAAAATTATTAGTTATTATTGATGTGGGGTTTAGATTATGAATGTATTCGATTGGAATTTAGGGTTGCTGCTGTGTCATTAGAAATGAATGTGTCTCTGCTGATTGTGTATATAAAAAGGATATAATTATTGGCATTATTGCATGCTTCTTGCGAACGACGAGCCAAAGACAAATTTCTGTATGTGATGAACATCAGACAATAAAGTTATATTGTATTGTATTTCTACAATGTATTGATATTTATACAATAAATGTTTCTAGTACCTGTCCCACCAGTGTTAGAAAGCATGACTCGTTTGAATATGTCTCGTATTGGGTGCTCTTGTTTTATGGTGTATTAGTGCATGTTAACCCATTCTACCCCAACACCGAAATCCCCACATTTTGCTGTTGTCTTCTGAAGACTCTAGCGTAGCGCAGGACACAGATCGACCATGATAGTTCAAGGGTGATGCCAGAATAGCTTGGCGCCCATAGGCGCCAAGCTATTCTGGCATCACCCTTGAACTATCATGGTCGATCTTTATCTTGCTGTGGTGTGTCCGGGGTAGAATGAGTTAAGCAGAGAACATTAGAGGAACAACACACCAAAATGAAAGACAGAATTAAAATATATATAATGTATTCTTCCAACACCATTCCAACTGTAACATACAAGTTTACAACATAGCTACAACATAAACTATTGTTAACACACAATGAATCTAAATATGAACGTGCAGTATTAGAGCCAGAACAGTTCGCTTTAGTTAATTTTAATTAAGAGAACCGAAACTTTTACCACCCAAAAAAATTATAAGTTATATGAACATAAAAGCAAATAATATACCTCTGATTTTCACTGAAAAGTGCTTGTGGTCTAAATAATTAGCAGTCTGCTTACTGTGCGACAAATGACACAAATGCTTTCACTGTTAGGCCAAATAAAAACAAAATATTGTATTAAGGGTGACATGACCACCCCTCCCCCTCAAAAAATAAGAAGCGTTGGTCGGTTTATTATTTTATTTATAATTCATACTTCATTACTTCCCTTTGTTTTGGAATGGCAAAAAAATGAGTAATTCTTTTGATGTTTGATAAGAAATAAAAAAACGTCATGGTTGCTCAAATTCAACTTATGGCACTGATCAAAGACTCATGCAAGGTGTCGCTCACTATAACGGAGTCCGTCTTCAGAGATTTTTTGAAGTTTTCCAGTTGTAGTTTCAGCGTAGCAGCTTGCTTGCGAATGGTCTTGAACGCTTGCTTCAGCTTTTTGTGTGACACTGACACCAATGGATTGTTGTTTAGAATTGGCGTCTTTTCGTTTGCATGTGCTCTTGCCTGTTTTCGCAGTAGTAAGTTCTTTACTTCAAGGCAGTCGTTACAGATCTTGGAGGATTCTTTCACCAGCAAATGACAGGTACTTGATCGAGCAGTAGAAGAATGTGTTATAGAAGAAGTCTCTGAGACATAGAGTACATGTCTGTAATATAGATCCTGTCCAGTTGGGAGCTCGGCAAATTTCTGCAGGGCATGGTCCACTACACCTGGACATACATGCAGACCAATCAAAGCTGTTAGATGTTTAGAGAGGTGAGTTGATTCAATATTGGCCGTCAGGTGGGGTGCTTGCAGTCCAAAAACAGAAACCACTGCGGATAGATCTGGGGTGATGCTAACTTGCAGATGTCCAATACCAGTTGGCGTTAGTGAAACAGCTACAACTTGGGCATCGGAGTGCAGAACTACACACCATGGAGCTTGCAATTTTGATGCAGCTTTTCTAACATCACTGAAGTTATTGTAGACAACCTTGACAGGCACCAGAGGTGGTTCACGTGCTACCTGAAATACACACAAAGAAATTCAGGTATCAGAGTAATCCCTTTAAAAAGTGTGAAGTTGTATTATGATGCATAATGTTACCAAATAGATAACAATAATATTCTATTATATCATTATTATTATTATAACAGGTTTTGCCAATAAACAAAAATTACATCCCCACCCCATAGCATCCTTTTATGCACAAGAGACATAATTGCTGTCTGCGAAAAGTGTACTGCCAATAAAACAAATTTGCCTTCATGTGACAGTACAAAGAAATTCAGTCATCTTGACCCTGTGGCCATGACCTGGGTGACAAACGTTGTCGTGGCCACTTCAAGTGAAATGTCCATGAAATCGGTCCAAAAGCACTGAGGATATGAGCACACTTTTGTTAAACAGTTTAGCCCCTACTGGCCTAGTCTGAATTATTGCACTGACAATACCACCTCATAAGGTCACTATACACCAAATTTTAAATTTGACCTCAATCCAATGGAAATATATTTTATATAAACATGTGACATTTCCATGTAATTGTGTGACCCCTTTAAACAGAGTTATGCGCACTGCACATGCCCTGGGAAAGTTACAGGACTATCCTCTTAATATAGTCATAAATTAATTTTATTGCAATTTGATCATAAACCCTGGAGAAATCAATGCCAAAGGCAAAACCAGATTTATGCCACAATGGAGAAATGAATGCCCAAGTCTAAAGTACAAAATCGACATAACTGCATGGGCAAGTGCACAACTGTTCATCGGATATGGATCTACTGCTCCATGGGATGTTATCAAATGTCATACAACACTGTCAACAGGATTTTATAAGATAAATAGACACTTACAGGTTCTTTTCTTGGAGGAGGTTGCCTTGTGACAATGGACTTGAAAAGTATACACTCTGTTGGAAGGCTCCCGGGTAGAAGATACCGTTTTTTCCCACCAGGACCTACAGCAACATAATACCAGAAAAATAAGAAATTTGCAAAGACACAAATTATATAGTGATCAACCATAAACAAAATTGACAGTTAATTATACTCCTGTGATTTCTATTCCGTTCTATCGTTCCTCTGCATGAAGTAGCAAACCGAATAAGACTCAGAACTGAATACTTACTGAAAGTGAAAGTACACACGTGTGCTACTGGGGAGTACTGCTACTTTTGCTTACGATATTAACATCATGCAAGAGTCCCGAATAAATCGCAGGATAAAACTTTTGTATAGTGAATTGAACTTAATATGATTAGAACGAGCTTATATTCTAGGTAAATAATACTTACCCAACTTCACGCATTCCTGTCGAAAGTGTCTAGAACAAATCTTTGCAGTGTCTTTGTTAAAATTGCTGTCTGCACGATTCACGGCGTGAACAAGCTCTCTCTCCCACTTCAAGTCCTTTGGTTGGCGAATGGAGAAAAACGACAGCCCCTTGTGCTTTCCGTTGCATGCACCACAGCCCACAATCGTACAACTTGCACCAGGCATAATGCAAGACAAAAGACACTTTACAAACTGCACCACTAACCAAAATCATAGAAACAATCCACGTGAAAAGCTCTCCGATGTACTGAACCGGAATAATGAGTTGACTGATGCGCAAGAATAGTTGCGCGACGAGTGCAGAGACCGGAAGCAGGAGAGAGAGCGGTCCGGTTATTTATGGTCTATGGTTTTACTTAACCCCGAATATGCCTCTTACTGTCATCTGCATGAAGCACAGATCCTCATGAGCCCCTGCAGGATGCAGGGACTGATGAGGATCTATGCCTCTTGCAGGCGGAAGGGTCAAGAACAGATCTTCATGTGTTCTTGTGGCTTGCAGGGACTGACGAGGACCTGAGCCTCTTGCTTATGGAAAAGAGAGCCTTGGATCCTCGTGTGCTGTAAGCATGAGTGGGCGCGTGAGGCTCTCTGTCTCATGAAGGCTGAAGAGGGTTTTCGTTTAAAGGGACCGCGGTGGTTCTCAGACAATGGGAAGAATGGCCCCTTTTCTTTGGGAACGAAAACACGGGGGCACTCTTCAATCCCTCATCACCCACCCTCCTTTCGCTGCTACAACAGGTTATAACCACCTCCTTTTGAGACAACACAAGTGAAAATGATACTAGCAAGAGGTATAGATTCTCATGAGCCCCCGCAATTACGGGGGCTCATGAGAATCTATGCCTCTTGTAGATGTTCAGGTACTGAAGTACTACCTGCGCGGAAGTTTCTCCTCAAGAACCAGAAGTTTTCTGAGGCGCTTTAGGTTATGGGGCGGCCCCACCCCTTGTGATTAATGGTCATTGGGCCACCGTAGGGCTGTAGTGGTTTGCTTGAGGTGGTCAGCGATGCGTGACCAAGATGGTCGGAGTGACTTTTCCACCCCACTGACAGACTATGACCGAACTCCCGCTGACTGCCCCAGACGTGGAGGTGGAACACCTCGATCATTCGATCGACAGAGGCGCACAGGCGTAAATCAGTCAACTCCTTACATCCTGTGAAGGAAATTTATCAGCTGTTGTAGATGTCCTTTGAGGTATGCGTCGCGGTTCTGGAGACAGATCGACCGTGATAGTTCAAGGGCGGTGTCGGAATAGCTTGGCGCCTACAGGCGCTATGCTATTCTGATACCACCCTTGAACTATCGTGGTCGATCCACATGGATTCCCGTGTCAGGGATTTATGGGTTAATAGTTACAATGGCTTCTGAAAATTATTACTCAGTTACCATCTATCATTTTACTGCAACATATAAGACCACCACATAGTTTGATCCCGAGATTACTGCGTTACCTTATGTTTGGGAATGTTTCCACCGCAAAAAGAATATCACTGCCTGGCTGAAGGTGCATTCTTGAAGAAGCGGCCATTGAAACACACAGTTGACTTTGCCCGTAACAAAAACAAACAAAAAAATAAATAAAAACGTGAAACGGTTACGGCTTAACGTCTTTTGACCTCCACGAAGGTGATTTCACAGACGGGGCACCGAATAGCGCCAGAGTACATTATTTTTTTAACCCAGATGAATTTGAGCTCGCGATCTTTCGGACGATAGTCAAACGCTCTACCACCGAGCCACCCAGCTCCCCTCGCATATAACAAACGTCTGATATAACTGTTTTCAGAGGTGATGACAAGACAAATGTGCGGGTCTCCTGGCATTATGTTATATTCGGAGTCTCATGTACACTGATGATATACTGTATTGGGACTCAGACGCGGTTCACCAACGGGAAACAAATGAATGCTGGCCGCGATTTGCCGACTTTTTGTAAGCTTCAAAATCGCAGATCGGCACACAGATTCTCACGAGCTCGTTGAGCTAACAACCCATGAGCTTGTCTGCGAATTTGTCTGGCGCACAAGTTCTCGTAAACCCAGCTGTTTATTCACAAAAACCAGTAGGTCCTTTTTTTAAATTATAGATAAAGGATATTTTCCTTATTTAACAATGAAAATCAAGTTTCGCTTTTCTCAAACATTGGCACAGCGGTTTTTGTCAGATAACAGCAGATCTCGTGAAGCCTGCGGACCATCCAAAAGTTAACCCTTTGGTTGTCGGTAGCGGTTTTTGTCGAGGTGATTCCGACAGGAATCACCTCGACAAAAACCGCTACCGACAGCCAATGGATTAGACAATATGTATGGATAATGTAATGAATAACCCTTATATGAATAGGGGTTAGACGATATGTAATGAAATGCATAAGAATCAAAGTGTCTCGGAGACAGTATTGGAGAGGTCGGTCTAGTTATCGGAAGACTACTTTCACTCGGCTGCAAGAGATCACGAGCATCAGTCTATGCCTCACGCAGACGTTATTGGAAGCTGTCTGGACCGTGATCCTGCAAGGGCACATGAGACTCTTCGCCCTGTGCAAGATGAGACTGGAAGGGTCTTGCCCACTGACGGACAGAGCAATTAGCAGGACCCACTGGGAAGCGGTGTGAAAATCAGCGCTCAATTTTCCCACTGAATGATCTCGACAAGGATCCTGTAATTACGTCTTTCTCAAGATGAGCTGTCTTGTCCGTTCGTTTTCCTCTTGTCTGGTTAGCTCCCTTTGTAGCTGTTTAACTCCCCTTTGTGTCGAGTTATCTCCCTTTCAGAGTCTTCTTGTTCAGCTGGAGTCTTTTTTCGTGGTGCATTTGGTTAAAATATTTCTTGCTTTTGTGATTTCTCTACTGTAATCGTGTGCGCAAGGAATACCCCAAACAGTCATAGAAGCTTCCCCGTCATGAACTGTGCGTCTGTTGTGTGATCTCACTGTCTAAAAAAAGCGTGATATAATTGGGAGCCAGCAAGAAGCATAGATCTCCATGAATACCCGCAATTGAGGGGCACATGAAGATCTATGCCTCTTGCAGATAGGCTGAATTTCTCTGGACACTGTACGGAAGAATACATTTAATTCCTTCACTGTTCGCACCGGCAGGGGTGCTCCGATGGGCGGTGAAAGAAAACAGTGGAGTGTTTTGGTCCGCTTTAACAACTCAACGTGTCCCTTTAACAACTCGGCGAATCTTCAGTGGTCACTTGATCCAACTTTACACGCATTCGGCGTGACCGCTGGCCGCGGTCTTTGACACCTTGTTACTTTGCGACTTTTTCACGGCTGTGGCCAAGTGTCAATTAAAACTCCCACAACTTTGCACGCCGGCATTCCCTGTTATGACTGTCCACCCTCTGGTTGTCTCCCTCTATTCTCTACCGCAGCAATAGCAAGCAAATAAACGGAGAGAGTCATTGTGAAGGAGTCTCTTAACGACTTGTATCAGATGCAGGAGATGGACTGACTATGATAATTTCAAGGGTAGTGCCAGATTAGCTTGGCGCCTGACGCCTAAATTATCATGGTCCGTCCATCTCCTGCTGTAGAGCGTCCGGGCTAAATGGGTTATGGTTGACTCATCCTAGACGTACCACATCCGTATAACCCGCGTATACAAATGCAGAATGTGTAAAGAAAAAGAAAGAAAAACAGTGGACACTTTTTGACGCTTTCCGAGTTCTCAAACCAAGCGCCTGAAGTCAACTTGAAGGGACCATGACGATATGTACCACGACTGGATAATTACAGACCGGTTTACAAGAAAATTACAAGAAAAAAATCACAGACAGTTGTCATTCCCGAAACTGCTAAGTGTCTGCACGTCTTCGCGATGTAGTTGACAGGAGGCCTTAGAAGCTCATGAATATGCATCAGCGTGTCAAGGTGTCAGGAGTCATGAGTGTTCGTCCGACCGCTGACAGGGTTCCCGCTGACACACGTCTGTAATAAGCGAAGTCACAAGGACATACTTTTACTCACAATTAATTCAGTTTGATCTACTGAAGCAGAAAATGAAGGAATTACTGAAGGAGAACACAATGTGAAAACGGGTTAGACGTAAAGAGTTTCTACTTTTACGAAAAATGTGAACACCACCCAACTGCAAGAGGTATAGATCCACATGAGCCCCCGCAGATGCGCGGGCTCATGTGGATCTATGCCTCTTGCTGAAACCAATGTGTATCCATGTCCCTTAGATGGCTAGAGATCGTTGGCGTTGAATTATAACAATGATTTCAAAATACACATTTGCGTTCACTGGCAGCAAGGAGGTCAATTTACTCGAGTAAAAAATGAAATAACTACTGAAGTAGAAAACAACGTGAAAATGTTTTACTTTTCACATTTTAAACTGTTTTCGCATTTCATCGATAACGAGCAAGACTGAGCTAAACAGTACATGCGGAGAACGAGACATTAAAAAACATCTCTGGTTAAAAGTGAACACACGTAAAAGATTGCGGAAACGTGCTGATGTCAAAGTTTTTTGTTTTATCATAACCATTTTAATGTATTAAATTTTTTAAAAGGACTCTTCCGTTTCCGAAATGTAATAAATCTCCCCAAAAGTAGACGCAATTTTCTATTCCAAACCGTTGTCAAGAGTAATTATTAAGTCATAAAAGTGCACGTGTCCAGGGACCATAAATCGTGCCTCGTTCTCCCAGAGTGACAGCTCCCTAAATGTAACGACCTGACAACATTATGACGAAATAAGCACTCACACAGGATAACGACTTTGCCATTAATCTTTACTTGTTTCCTCAAAATGACAATCTAAGGAAAGAGTTTTAAAATTTGTTAGTGCTGGTCTATGACTTTAGACCTTACGGCTTTTAACGGCAAGGTCTAACGTCATAGACCAACACACAGGTGTATGAGAAGGGTCTGAAGTAACGACGCCATGAGATCGTCTTTATTGTTGGCACTGCGCTACTCTCAACCAACCAGCCAACCGACGAATTAGCCAATCAGATATGGTTCGTAGGAAGATAATCGAGAAAGATAAGTGTAATCAGACACGAAAATGATCAAAATACATGCATTCAAAACGTTAAATTAACTCCGCCGAACGCTTTCTCGTTTTAAACAAAGGCTGGGCCATCTTGACCAGCCCTGTATCCAGAAAGAATCCTACCAGGTTTTTAGATGCTGTTTTTTTTTTTGTGTGTGTGTGTTTTTGGTAATGAGAACTGTGGAAAAAAAAACACTATTGGACATCAATCTGTCATGACGCTGACCTCCCCTTTCATCTCCGCACGAGCCTCTCATATGACAATACAGTTTTCTCCCTTTGGAGCAAAGGGAGGTCATTCATACAGGTGTTTTGCGAGGTGCGGCCCGTGCTCAAGGCGGGGCGGATCCGGAAAGAGATGTCGTTTGAGACTGAATTGGACAGAAACATGGAAGTACCTTGGTGACTACCTCCTGTGCGATACAGATGTATATGACAGGCCAACTATAGTCATTGACCAACAAGAAGCTTAGATCGTAGTTAAGCTCTGAAGGCTGCATTGCCTTATGATGATCTGTGCCTCTTGTAATTGTAAAGGCCTTGCGTGAGCTCCCCGAGTTGTAAAAAAGCCGAGGGCACAAAAGGTGACACCGCCCGAACGGCAACTCGGCCATTGTCCGTCCGTTTATTTTATCCACAAGAGGCACAGATTCTCATGAGCCCCTGCGAATGCAGGGGCTCATGAGAATCTATGCCTCTTGCTTTTATTAATTCATGGTCTAACTTCATCATGAGGAGTTTAACGGGTGTGTTTTCATACATCCATAGACCCCGATGAGGTCCCTAATCTGTTCGTTTCATAGGCATTGGGCATAGACTCTCATGAGCCTCTGCCATGGCAGGGGCTCATGAGAATCTATGCCTTTTGCTGACATTGATATCATTCATCAACCCCCTGCACAATAGCGCTAAACATTTATGGAGACCCCCGGAAAGAGGTGTGTGTTTTTATGCCGCGTGCCTGCTCTGACCTTTGAGGTCAGCTGGGGGCTCACACCATCTGCTGAGCAAATTATGAAAAGAGCTGTTTTGCTGCCCTCTACCCCCATCGGATGGTGATCTGTCACTCGAATCCTGTCTGTCTATCATATTTTTTACCTGTTTTTACGGCGGATCTACGAGATGATTTGGAAAAGGGGGAAGATGGGGGGGGGGGGGGGAGGGTAAAGAGGGGTGTTAGCTAGGACATCACGTTTAGTCCATAGCTCCCTGACATGCTATGACAGGATGTAGATCGATCATGATAGTTCAATTGTGGTGTCAAAACTATCATGCTCGATGTGTCTCCAGAACTATGATGAAGATCTGAAAGGATATTTTTTACAAATGGTAATTTCATGGTCAGGATGTAATGAGTTGGAGAACTTTATCAGCTCTGCCTATCTTTGTGCAAACTTAAGTATGTCCTTTTTTAAAAAAGAAAAGAAAAGCGAGACTTTCATTGTTATGCGATGATGGTAAAACTGGGCACCATGGCGTTTGTCAAATATTAGTTAAGGTAGTTAACCTAAGTAACAACAAGAGCAACAACAGCAACAACAATAACAAAGGTCACAAATTTGAACTTGCACTGAAGTTTACGACAGCAGAGTTCTACCTACTCCTCACTTTCTGGGGGACACTGCACAATATTACTCTCAGTTACAGTATTGTGTGAAATATTTTGACGATCATCACAGAGTGGCATGTGATGTGTCAAATCTTTACTTGTTCACATTTTGTATTGGCTGTATCTGTGCTCCTTCTTTTCATGTCACCTTAACTGCGAATGCTTTCCAGTATGTCTCTTATTAGTCCTGCTATCTTTGTGCCTATTTTTTTGGACTCATTTACATCCGTTCCTTCATCCGAATGTCCGTCAGCGTGCAGTGGTTTTAGACGCGAAATTGGTGATCACTGGCTGCGTAAAGGTTAATGATGGCAATAACGATGTACAAGCGTGAAATCAAGGCCTTTTTTTTTGCCTTGTTTGAATATCTAACATTTCATTCGTACTTTTTGGGGTACGGCAGTTTTAGCAATGCCTTCCTGCTGTAATGTGAAAAGCCCACCTGTCCAACTCACCGATCCGCCCCTGATTTACAGAAAGCTGCTTGTCCACCACTCCTTCATTTTTTTCACACCCCACCCGACCTTGTATTCTGAGGCCACCCTGACCTTTTGGACTCGTTTTTTGAACTCGTGGCCTGGGTCAAGCTAACCCCTCGAATAAAAAGACTCCCGGGGTTATTTTTTACGAGTGGTTTCTTTGCCATATGGCGTTTTCTACACGCGGGTGATTGTCCGTGAGATGACTTTGTTCGGGTCTCTTGTACTCACGGGCAGAGGGGTATGCGCGAGAAAGAAATTTCCATCTGCAAGAGGCATAGATTCTCATGAGAATCTATGCCTCTTGCAGATGGAAATACGCGCTTCTTGCTTGTGGGCACGAACTTACCAGCATATATTTATGTGGCTTACCTCAGATAGATAGACGAGTCCGAAATAGCTCAGGCGGTTAAGCGTCGGAGCAGGAGAGCGAAGGGAATCGCCGGGTCGTGGGTTCGAATCCCCGTCCCGGCCCCGGTAGCTGGACTCGCAATCCAGGGGGAAAAGGCGGATTTGTTCAATAGCATGTCCGTTGAAAGGTCCTGGTAAATCAAAGTGGCACAGTTGGAACGCGCCTGCATTGATCAGTGTTCAGGTCGTACTCTGATTTCCCTGTAGTCTCCCATAACCCTGCCCGTCAGGGCCGTCCATTATCACTTCGGTGCCGTGGACGTTAAACCCCGAACTAATCAGATAGTGACAGAGTGGTCAGTTACTTGTGGGAATCAGTACTTTCTGCGGATTACGGCTCTCTAGTACACGTACCGACCTTTGGGGGGGGGGGGGGGGGGGGCCTGTAAAAATAACATTGGATAGTTTGTTCAGCGTGTGTGTTATGTTAGTCGATTCTTTTTTTTTCTTCTTTTTTTTTTTAATATAAAGTGAGTGTGTTACTGTTGTCGATAATGTCGTTGTGGTTGTCATTATTGTTGTGCTTGATTTTAATGAATAGAACTCGAGAAGAACACAGGAGACTCTTTTTATTTGGCGTTTCTAGAATTTTACATGATGTCCTTCCACACAGAACCTTCATCTGCATCACAAGTTCCGTCGTCTGATATATTTTAGTGTCGTTGGACCTTGCATGGTGCTACTGGTACGATAAACAAAACCCCACACAATTGGGAGGTGCAGGGAACAAAAAGTGTGCTGGTCTGTGATTTTGGACTTTGCGGCTGAAAGCCGCAAAGTCCAAAATCACAGACCAGCACACAAAATTGATCTGTACTGACAAGGTTACGCAACATCGACTCAACTGCTACAAACGTCAATCCTATAGCTGGAGTTTCCTCCCTTCTACCTATATTTCGGCGCAGCCGGTCAAGTACCCGAAAGTTGAGCGTCCATGGAACGGCCAACACTGCTGTCATTGCTGCCATGTTAGAGAATTGTCCATAACTTTGTCCCGCTTCGCTTCGTTTAACCCCATGACTGCCGAGAAAAAAAAATGGAACACCTCCCTGAACAGCAAGAGGTATAGATCCTCATGAGCCCCCGCAGTTGCGGGGGCTCATGAGGCTCTATGTCTCTTGCTGGAACCACTTTGTGTCTATGTTCGTGGGACGTTGAATTTACAACGATTTCAAAACTGAAACACAATCTGCGGCCAACGAGAGTGAAAGGGTTAATACAGGGTGTCACTTTTGTTTCAAATGTCAAACCTCTACCAAATAAGATCATGGCATTCGCTTCTGAACCTATAGAAAAGAAGCATCTTTATATGGCGGCATCAGTTCTAACGATGACACAGTTTTCGACTCTTAGTACAACAGAGACTTTGTTGAGCAACCGCCAGTTTACATCAAGACTGAAGTGGTCTAAACAAGCGGGTGTTCTCTCAAGAGAGGTCGTGAAGGGCATAAAGTGTTACCTGTCATTAAAGACCATCATTTAGGTGACTACAGTCACCTAAACGATGGTCTTTGATGACAGGTGGTCTTTCTTAAGCTATGTGGCTCAAAACGGGTTTCCTAGTACATGAAGAAAAAGAATACAAAAGTCAAACCATCTGAATTATTGCTAGGAGCATTGGAAAAAATACAATACCGCGATAACAGATAGAAGAAAGTGAAACACTGACATAGCTTGCCTCATATGATGAAGACACTTTCACACGGACAAGTATTTTGCCAACAGACCATGTTGTCGGCAGATGAGGTGGGAACAGCAGCGCCCCCAGGTAATTCCCTCCACTTGACCCCAGCAACAAAGTGCTTCCACCTTTCTTCTTGTATAAACACGCAGGGAGTTCTTTTCTGATCGAATGGTCTGACCCTTGCTAGTCTGAAAACACATGTTGGTAACCAATACAATACCCAATGATGAATGCCGTGTACGATAAATGCGGGCGCCAGCAGTAGGTGAAAAATAAAATTCAAATTTAGGTTACTATGTTGATTTACTTGTTTCGAATTTTTTTCTCTCTTGCCTTAACACATTTCTCCAAAGAAGCAAATCCCCCAAATTAGAAGCTGCCCTCTGAAGGACTATATTACAACTCTAGAGACAGATCGAGTATGATAGTTCAAGGGTGGTGCCAGAATAGCTTGGCGCCTGTGGCGCTTGAATTATCATGGTCGATCCATCTCCTGCAACAATTGCATAGTCCTTAGATGACGCCTCCAGAATTTGGGAAATACGTGCGTGGGGTTGAATGAGTTTTTAAAAAAGTCTGTTTGGTACTGGAAATAACAAGGAGAAAAGAGTGACCCCATAAAGAGAGATCCGTCAAAATGGATAGGCGAAAATTGCAATTTTGTACTGGCAGCGGATTTTACGGGCAGCCAGTGCAGATGCTTCAGCAGAGGTGTAACGTGGTCTCTCTTTTTTAGTTCCGCTTCTTCAAGATGAGACGCGCCGCATTGTTTTGAATCGTCTGCAAGCGTATGACATACTATGACTTCTAGAGGTGCCGGAAATTCTGAAATGTAAATTGTGTTTTGGGAATCATTTTAACTTCAGTGCCGAAGATCCCCAACCCGTCAAAGGAACGTGGATAAGAAGTGTTTCCAGTAAGATCCTCATGAGCCCCCGCAACTACGGGGACCGCTCATGAAGCTATATATCACTTGCAGTTGGATGGTGTTCAGTTTGTTCGGTAAGGTTTCGGTGTGGTTCTTGCACTTTCCGCCGTTGTGATATGCTAAAGTGCTTAATAGGTTAAACAATAAATTGGCATGCTCTGCCCCCCCCCCCCCAAAAAAAAAAAAAAATAAATAAATAAATAAATAAATAAAAATAAATAAATAATAAATAAATAAATAAATAAAATAAAATAAAATAAAATAAAATAAAATAAATAAAGAATTAAATTAAAAATAAATAAATAAATAAATAATTTTTTTTAATGAAAATGTAGGCCTACGCACATTTACTAACACGCCCTCTCTCTCTCTCTCTCGCCCCTACCCCCCATCTCACCTCCTCCCAAAACCACCAGCTCCCCAACTAAAAAAAAATAAAAAATAAAAAATAAAATAAAATAAAATATATAAATATGTACACGCGTGTCTCAACACGAAAACATTCCAAATGGTCCCTCTCCCTCTCAAATTTTCTATTCTCCTCCCGCTTCAACCACACCCCCTGCCCCCCCACCCCCACCCCCCGCCCCCACCCCCCCCCACCCCCCCCCCACCCCCCATAACGAAAAAAAGAAAGTGTGCTAAGAGAAAATGTCCCTAATGCCAGCAGGGCGACAGCCTGGCTCGCCTATAATGACGGGCCGCTGATAACCAAACGCGCGCAGCTTTTGCCAAACAGTTGAAGTCTTTACCTTTGGCCCTGTTGCAATTTCCCAATTAGCGTGACGTGACCACCTAACATGATATAACACCGCCACGTTTCCGTGCCTCGGGCACAAGTTACTGCCGCCTGCAAGAGGCATAGATTCTCATGAGCCCCTGCATTCGCGTGGGCTCATGAGAATCTATGCCTCTTGTGAGTTCTAGGGTTGGTTTGGTGAGTTTAGGAAAGTGTTGTTGGTTTGTATTGAGTCTGGTTGTGCTTTTCTGCTTCCAGGTTAATGTCATGAAGTCCTGCCAAAGTCAAGAACGTTACTTCTTGTCTGGTTGAGAGATAGGCCCACTGACACACATATATACGTAGCTTGACGTGTAAGCACGCACAAACGGGCATGAATAAGATGAAGCACGCAGTGGCACGCACAGACGAACGCACGCACCCATAACACACATACATACAGTACGCACGCACGTTCATCCCCCCTTCCACCCCACCCCCTCCATTCCTACCCCCCCCCCCAACCCCCTACGCGCACACTGATACACACATACACACGCACTCATGCACACACGCACGCACAAACAAACACACACAATGTCCGTGTGGCGAGCAACAAAGCAACTTTTCAATGAACCAAAATTCCCAAATATCGCAAAGCAAGAGGTATATATTCTCACAGGCCCCTGTGAATGCAAGGGCCCGTGACTGAGATTCCATGTCTCTCGCAGATTTGAAGACTGACTGACTCGACTCGAATCCAGTGTCGAGTAGATAGGCTTCGACCCTTGGGTTGGGCGCTAACATTTGAACATGTGTTTTCATCCCGCCAAATGCTGAACAAGTATCAAGTAGGGAGCTTTGATCTTGGGCTTGCCTGGCCCAGCCCCCAGGGGTTAATTCAAAGGTCAAAGGGCAAGGCAGGAGTGATGCTTTTTACAGCTTTGGCCTATAGGTCCTGGCTGTAGGCGATTGTTCTATACGTAGGGGTTGTAAGTCTGGGCCAAGTGGGACGAGTTACACAAGACGAAATCCAGTACACGTTGTGAAATCAGAAGAAGGTCAAAACTGCACGTGTATCGACGAAACAGTGGATTAAAAGCCCGGACAAACATGTGATATCGCATGTTTGTCCGGGCTTTTAAACCACTGCTTTCGTGGATGACACATGCAATTTTGACTTACTTCCGGAATTCGTGTATTAGAAGGGAAAGAGTAGTCAAGCTTCGGATCTGCAGCCGTGGTGCTGCACTGGGGCATTGGCGGAGGTAGCCCAAATCACCCTGGAACAGCACAGAATAGTGTGTGTTTGTCTGCCACTTTATACGATAAAATCACAGACGAACACACACGGACTTTACAATTGCAACGAAAGAGCTTTGAGGAGTTTGTATTCATGCAGAAATTTGTATGGCGACATGTTGCTCAAATCGGCGATTGTTGTACACAAACAGCCTACTTTTAATTTTTCTTTCTTAAATTAAAACAACAACAACAACAACAAAGCAACAAGAGCGGCTGCCACTTCAAAATTAGAAATTGTGAAACTACATCTTACTTCATAATATGTTGTTTAATTTGTTTAACCCCTTCCGTGCCAGTGGACTCAGATTGCGCGTTTTTTTGAAATCGTCAAAAATACAACGCCGAAGATCACTGGCACCAAAGGAACGTGAATGTAAAGTGGTGTCAGCAAGAGGCATAGATCCTCATGAGCCCCCGCAGTTGCGGGGGCTCATGAGGATCTATACCTCTTGCAGTTTGGGTGTTCTTCAAACTTCTCGGCAGTGAAGGGATTAGCCACAGTTTTTTGGGACCAGTGACTTGATATCATTTTATTTAACTCATTCTACCCCAGACACACCACAGCAAGATAAAGATCGACTATGATAGTTCAAAGGTGATGCCAGAATAGCTTGGCGCCTACGGGCGCCAAGCTATTCTGGCATCACCCTTGAACTATCATGGTCGATCTGTGTCCTGCACTGCAACGCAGTCTTCAGAGGACGACTTCAAAATTTGGGGATTTCGGTCTTGGGGTAGAATGAGTTAAAATCGCGTTCTTCGTTACCTCTTTCGGGGTCGAGAAAAAAATTGAACGCCACCCAACTGCAAGAGGTGTAGATCCCCTCATGAGCCCCAGCGGTCGCGGTCATCCTTGAACTATCATGCTTGATCGGTCGCGGGGGCTCATGAGGATCTATACCTCTTGCTGAGACCAGTTTGAGTCCATGTTCCTGGGACACCTAGGCTAGGGTTTTGTGGTTTTCAATAATCGAAGATTGCAGAAACAAACACGGTCTGCGTCCGCTGACACAGTGTACGGGGTTAAACTGAACTGAAACAAAATTAGATAAAGTCGCATGGTGCATTGTCTATGTTACGCCCCAACCATTCCACGCCCCAAGCCGTCAAGAAACCGGAAGTCTCGTTTCCGCTTGTCAAATGGCCGTAGCTGTGAGCTGTTTGATTAGCCGAATGCTTAAACAGCTCAAAGTATTCCTCTTTGTGAAAATGATTTGAGTTTTGAACACTTTGCAGAAAACGACTAGCAGTGAAGATCCAAATAATATGAAGATTTTAGAAATCGGAACTATTTTGTACGGAAGCTTCGGGCGTGGAAATGGTTGGGGGTCTTACAGTCTACAGTCTACCAAATGCTTGTGTACGTTTGGACGAGACAAGGTTTTAACCGCGGCACGTGATGGGAGCAGATCCATTATCTGGCGACTCGTGCCAGACACGGCGTCGGGCAGCAGTTTATGGAGGCAGTTTCGGGGGGGACAGGGGACACACAGGGGTGTAACTGTAAATATAAAAGCTACCAGGGCCATTGCTCGGTAAAGTGCCTAGACATGATCGGCCAGGTTAAAACAGCAATGTATCAAGTAATGAAAAAAGGTCAAATGAATTTATAGACTAAAGTGTTTGCTGTTTGTGCGTTATGTGAGAGAATGACCAGCCAGTGGAAAACACGATTTGGAATATCAAGAACAAAACAGTTTTAACTCATTCAGCCCCGACACACCACAGCAAAACATGGATCGAGCATGGTAGTTCAAGGTTGGTGCCAGAATAGCTTGGCACCCTTAGGCGCCAAGGTATTCTGACACCACCCTTGAACTATCATGCTCGATCTGTCTTGAGAATTTAATACATTCCCCCACAGGGCAACTTCAAAATTTGGGTCCTGGGGCAGAATGTGTTAATCGAACTTTGTTGTTTATAACTTGAATACGTGCGCAAAAAGAAGATATATTTTTGACAAAACAAATTGTTTTCTTTACATAGTAAAATATTCCTGGGACATGGTAAAATATTCCCGGGAACTGATTTGTACTCTTCCGCCTTCTATACCCCCCTCCCCCCCCCCCCCCCCCCGCACACACACACACGCACCACACACACACACTCTCACACACATAGTCAATCTCCAAGAGTGCGGTGTTGAAAGCAAACAGGACTTAGATTGTAACTGAACTTCCGTCTAAAATTTCTATCCTATTGCTGTACGCATTGTGATCTGACATCAGCCTTCGCCGAGCATACACCTTTTCTACTGAATCGATTCAAATGAGCCTTTGCAGGAGCAGGAGCGTCTGAGGACCTGGGTCTCTTGGTGGTAGACATTCATCCCTATCCAAACCCTCAGACAGAGCCAGTCGTCAGGACTTAAATCTGCGGTTGCCTTGGAAATCCCGCACCCATATCCTGAAAGATTTCTATGCTGTTGACAAGTCTCTTGACAAAGAAACCGATGAACTAATGTCCAGTCTCTTGTTCAACACTATCCATCTGCAAGAGGCATAGATTCTCATGAGGCCCTGCATCGCAGCGCCTCATGAGAATCTGTGCCTCTCAGTTGCGGTACGGATCCTCAAGTTCCCATTTATTCACTTATTTGCGTCTGAGAAGGAAGAAATCGTCAGGTTTTGTCGGTCAGTGACGGCAACCGCGCCGACGGACTGAGTGAATGCAGACTAGCTGTCAAGAAAAATAGCCTGTCACCGGCAGTCTTTGAGAAGAGGTACAGGCCCGCAATACGAATTAAACTGGAAAAGGAAAGAATTAAACGTGGCAAGAAAGATTCAGGCAGCGGCGACTGGAGTACACGTTGCCACGAGATATCACGGGAGTTGACTCGTGTGACCGGAAGTGAACAATGCATGTCGGGATATCAGTTGAAGATGTCACATTTTGTCCGCCCCAACACTGAGATGATTTCAGCCTTCGGGCGCCGACAGCTTCACGCTCCTACGCTTCGAAGCACAAAGCACAGATCCTCATGAGCCCCCGCATATGCGGGGGCTCATGAGGATCTACGCTTTGTGCTAAACTCATTTAAGCATTCATAATTCTGACAGGTGGAGAATGTCGTTTGGTGTTCTATGGGCAGCTGCAAACGGACAGTATCAAGAAACACTAATAGGATTAAAATTTAGTAACAATGCTAATTTAATCTTTTTTTAAATGTATTTTCGTTTTTGGTGGTTATGAAATTACTGACATTATCGCCTTTATCACTTCTGTCGTCGTAATTCAGTGCCATGATCATTATCTTTATCGGATACATCCCGCCGTGCGATGGCCTTTTTCGTCTTGTCGGCATTAACCCATTAGGACCCACGTCCGCATTTCTCACATTTTGGAGGTGTCACGTCACTGTTATGTACCAGCTGCAGGAGATGGATCGACCATGATAATTCAAGGGTAGTGCAGATTAGCTAGGCGCCTTCAGGCGCCAAGCTAATCTGGCACTACCCTTTAACTATCATGGTCGATCCATCTCCTGCTGTGCTGCGTCGGGGGCGAAATGGGTTAAACCTAAAATGATTACTAAGATGTATGGCTTATTATCGTCGCCTTCGTTGATAAAATATGTTTCCTTTTTTTTTTTTTCTGCCGCAGTTCCCCAAACACTATTGTCGACTCTACGTGTTAACATCAGGTGTCGATATTAACTCATTCTACCCCATCACCGAAATCTTTAAATGTTGCCGTTGTCCTCTGAAGACTGTTTTGCAGTGCAGGACACAGGTCGACCATGATAGTTCAAGGGTGATGCCAGAATAGCTTGGCGCCCATAGGCGCCAAGCTATTCTGGCATCACCCTTGAACTATCATGGTCGATCCTTATCTTCCTGTGGTGTGTCTGGGGTAGAATGAGTTAAATACGTTATTTTCCTGAGTATTCTCGCGGACCTTTTTCCCCCTATTTGCACACATTTAGCTTCATCAGTGTTCTACCTTGTTCTGTAACTGCCCCCAGTTAATTTGGCAATGGGACAGTTAGTCCATTTTTTTTTTTTTTGGTGAAGCCGCGAGATGTGCAATGTAACACCAGGAAAATCTCGTTTTCGGGGCAGCGTTGTTCTTGTGTTGAAAATAATATTTGAATATTCATTATTATCAAAATTATTTATTATTATCAGTTGCCACATTCCTTCTGCGATAATGAAGATAAGTAGCGACTGATCTCTAGATTTGTTTCTTTGTCTATTTTGAAGAAGGGTATTCAGTCTATAACTCAACGGACAGAGAAAAAAGGTCCCTGAATTCCGGCAAGTGTGGGTGCGAGTCAGAGTATCATGAAGCTGTCGTGAGAGATATCTGGCACATATCAAACCCGCCGCGAGCGTATTTCCTCCCCTCCTTTTTTGCTCATGCGACTCCCTGCCTGACCAAAAGCTTTTCGAGTCATTTTCAGTTCACGGATAGTACGACTGTGTCTTCACTTATACCGTGTATACACTATTTAGTTATAACCATTTCAATTACACATTATCACTAGACTGTTGTTTTTTCTCTCTCTCCGCTTAATAAAGTTTCATTTCATCTCTCTTTCTCTCTCTGAGAATGTTGTAGTTTAGCAAGGACAAACACGAAAAGAGGCCTGTGCGCCTATTGTTTCCCCCAAAATGCGGTTTACCCGTACACGCACTAAAAAAATTCTAAATTTCATTTTTTTTAAATGAAGTTGATGCGAATTTTCAATGATTTCACACAAGTTCACCTTATTTTGCGCACGCAGTCAAGGAGACAAGGGACAAAAAGGAAGGGACTAACGGGGACGGCTGCGCCGTTTGGCGTCCGCTGTAATATAAACAATTCCGCGATAACGCGGATGCTAAGGAGCTCGTGGGGTCATGTGTTTTTGGAGCTGTAGCGACTACCTCAGTTCAGAGTAATCTCTGTGTCCGTTGAGTTATAGACTGTATTTACCCGAAATAGGAATAAATTGTTTTGTAACTGTCTTTTCTAAGCTTTGTTTCTTTCTCCGTTGAGTTCTTCATTATTATTGCCGGCGGCTAGAAAGTGACACGAAATTTTATCTGGCGCAATTCACGCAGGAGAAAGTGTCAAGCTGACCTGGAGGTGACAAAATGACCATCTTCAATTTTCTGCCGCGTGAAATCTAACACTCTGCCAAATTACGACTGAACTTGATAAAAAGGACAGTCAGATACCGATCAAGACGTGCGGAAAGGTCCCACAGTGCAAAACACGATGTTCCTTAGTTGTAAGCCTGAAAGGTCAGTGGGACAGGCAGTAGTCGTGGTCATCAATTGGCACCTTTCTCTGACAGAAGTTCTCGTCGTTTCCTGCTGCAATTAAAGTCAAACAAAGAAACAAACAATCAAGCAAACAAGACAAAGCAAACAAACAAACAAACAAACCACAAACAAACAAACAAACAAACATGCCATCAGACAGACAAAGAAAATGATATACGTGTCAGTGGGTAAATTGTATTGTACGTGCATGTACGGTGGGTTTTCTATTCTATTCTGGCACCACCCTTGAATATCATGCTCGATCTGTCTCTAGAATTGTAATACAGTCCTTCAGAGGCCAACTACAACATTTGGAGATTTCGGTCATGGGGCAGAATGTGCTAAAGAATAAATCAATGCTCGCTCGTACATGAAGATAGAAGTATGTTCCCTGAACTTTGTATCAATTATTTTTTATATATTTTTATGAATAGTTTACCTTTCTTTCTGTTTTGTTACAATTTAGCGAACGGCTTTACAAACGAAATCGTGATTTATTTATCCCTTGACTGACCATACCACTCGGCGGGGGGAAATAAACGCGCTTAGTTACGCGTCTTATCCTGCGAACGGCATCGTCAATAGCAGTCAAGGGGTTAACCCGCTCAGTGCCAGATGACGCAGATTATGTTTCTGCAACCTTTCTTAATTAACACAAAAAAAATGCCCTAGCTGTCCCAGAAACAAGACAATGAGGCTGAACGCAACCAGGCAAGAACCAGGGAAGAACCAGTCTTGCTTGCTGGCACCCCGTTGGAGGAGGTGGAGTCCTTCACCTATCTCGGGAGCATCATAGACAATAAAGGCGGCACTGATGCAGATGTCAGAGCACGAATCGGTAAAGCCAGAGCAGCCTTTCTCCAGTTGAAAAAAGTGTGGAGTTCCAGAGAGCTGTCACAACACACCAAAGTCAGGATTTTCAACTCCAATGTAAAAGCAGTTCTCCTATATGGAGCAGAGACATGGAGATTGACAAAAACCACAGTCAACAGAGTACAGACCTTCATGAACAGTTGCCTTAGAAGAATTTTGAAAATCCACTGGCCAGAGAAGATCAGCAACGTCAGACTCTGGGAGAGAACAGAGCAGATAACAGCAGAGAATGAAATTAGGCGAAGAAGATGGGGATGGATCGGTCACAGTCTGAGAAAGCCAGCTTCCAGTATCACTAGGCAGGCATTGTCATGGAACCCCCAGGGAAAGAGGAAAAGAGGTAGGCCGAGAAACTCCTGGCGTCGAGACCTCCAAGCAGACATCAAGAGACTGGGAACCACCTGGAGTAGAATCGAAGGAGAAGCACAGGACAGGAGTTGCTGGAGGTCTCTCGTCGACGGCCTATACCCGGGTAGGGGTGACAGGCGTAAGTAAGTAAGTAGTGTCCCAGGAACATGGATTCAAAGTGGTGTCAGCAAGAGGCATAGATCCTCATGAGCCCCCGCAACTGCGGGGGCTCATGAGGATCTATACCTCTTGCAGTTGGGTGATTTTCTCTCCTCTGAACGGGTTAAACTGACTAGTCAGATCCGCCTGGTTGGCCCTGCGGAGGTGGACGAGTCCCCAGCCGTAGGCGGCGCAGATAAGCGGAGTGGACATTACCGGTTTTCGGTACTGTCACACCTCCCTGCCAACCGTGCGCGCAACAGTCCACTGATCAGCGGCCGGAGAGGGTAGGGGTGAGTTTCCCACGCTGACCACTGTCCGGTCGGACAGGTGGGGCCAGAAAGAGGGGCAGGGGTGGGGATAAGGGTGAGGTGGGGGTACAGGGGTGGTGTGGGGTGAAGAAGATGGGGTAGAATGTGAGAGTCTTGAGAAGAAAGGGTAGGGTGTGGTAAGGAAGTGAAAGAAGGGAAGGTCCTTTAGGTTTATACTTCCTATCTCCGTACGAGAGTTTAACGATGCAAACGTCTTCCACCAGTAGGCATAGATTCTCATGAGCCCCTGCATCCGCAGGGGCTCATGAGGATCTATGTCTCTTGCAGACTGAAATCGTTTTTAGCTAGGAACAGTCTTAGAATTATTCTCAGATGACTTCTTACAATCCGGGCCGTCTGGGAGTTCGATGATGCAAACGTCTTTCAACAAGAGTCATAGTTTCCCATAAGGCCCTGCAGTCGCACAGGGCTTGTGAGGATCTACGCCTCTCGCAGACTAGGTGAAAAAACGCCAAGGATGCGAAGGACTCTCCTTGAACTGTTGAAGACAATAGCAGATAAATTTCTCCCCGCCTGTCTGTGTCCCATCTGCAGTAGCCGCGTCATGGTCAGTTTTCAACGGAACGGAGTTTCACATCTCCATTCTCACGTAAAAACCCCTTTATCTTGATTCGCTGGTACAGGTACTGATTCATAGATCTGTATAAATTAGGGCTGTGCCTGTAGATGTAATTATAAGAAGTCCGTGCCCGTATCCTACAAGACAAGCTGTTGTGAGCCACTACCGTCTGAGAGACCACCTACCATTAGAGATCATTATGTAGGTGGCAGTAGCCACCTAAATTATGGTCTCTGACAGGTGACACTTTGGGTGGTGTTCCATGCTTTCATCGGCAGTGAAGGGGTTAATGTAGTACTCCAACTTATTCGAGATGTGGAGTGTGCGGATGTCAACTCAAATGAGTTAACGGCAAAACAAAACAAAGCAAAACAAAAAAAAATATTCACTACATTGTTAAAAAGTTCTTTATTTGTCTTTGCCTCTTTTGTCAAGACTCATGTTCAGCTAGCCCATGATTTTTTAAATTAAAATTTGCTTATTGTCCTATGATGGCACCATTACAGTTAAAAAGATACATCAACCATTTTAGTTCAAGGGTGGTGCCAGAATAGCTTGGCGCCTCAGGCGCCAAGCTATTCTGGCACTACCCTTGAACTACCATAGTAAAATTTATTTCAAGCAATCGTGTATCAGGATGAAAAGGGCTAGTGCAGAATCAAGCAAATGCCATTTCTCTCTCTCTCTCTCTCTCTCTCTCTCTCTCTCTCTCTCTCTCTCTCTCTCTCTCTCTCCCACCCCCCCCCCCCCCCAAGCTGTGAACCGCAGACAGTCTTATCCCTCCCCCTCCCCTTCTGTTGTTTTCACACCCGTACACCTCCAGGTGGCCGGAGCACTATACCGGGTCCAACCCGAGATGACCACAGGGCAAGGTGCTCGACCCACTGCGGCCAAAACACTGGGCTGTGGTCAAAAGGCCAGAGACCTTGGTCCGGGCCACGACCTCATTAGCTGACCTACGACCCCAAGGTCTCGGGTCATGATTACTTCTTTCAGCGCCACCGTCCTTGCATCCGCTGTCTTTGAAACGGGGACGAAGCGGTCGTTCGCATCACTTCGAAACAACACTCGCAATTCAAGGAACAAGAGGTGGACTGTTCGTCAGCAAGAGATGTAGGTTCTCATGAGCCCCTGCCGGCGGCAGGGGCTCATAAGAATCTATGTCTTTTGCAGATGTGACTAGCTACATGAAAGATTGAATTAAACAACGTAGAATAATTGTGCGTCCCGTCCATCACAGAGATGCAACTATTGTCCTGTGGAAACCTCAGATCAAACCCTACTCCGTTAGACTGGGAGAAAATCGGGCTAAAGAACTGCTTACAGGAGGCTTAGTTTCTCATGACCCCATACATCCTGTAGGAGTTCATGACTATCTATACCACTTGCAGATGGAAGATGGTTGTCAATGGATTCTAAATGGAGCTGAGGATGTGCAAAGAGATTTCAAATGGTCGTCTGTGCAATTTCTGGGACCAGTCTTAGACTGCGAACTAAATTAGCCCTACCTCCTCAAACAGTCTGAGAATACATCTTGTAAATCAGATCGCGTCTGAACTCATGATGCATACAATATCCTCATAACCCCATGCAAACATGAAAGTGCTGATGAGGATATGTGATTCTTGCAGATACGCTTGTAGACGTCGTCGGTGCAAATTCTTTGCAGAGCGATTAGATTTCTGACGGACTCAGTCATTAAAATTGAAAGTTTGTGAATTGGATCCGGTCTAATGCTTTACCCGTCTGTCGGGCAGGCCCAACTTGTCTACAGCATTTCGAGAGCGATTGAACGGATGTCCTATTGTAATTTTGAAATAATGTGGCTGACCGCTCTGCATCGTCCTCTTTGTATTAGAGGACCGGGATAGCTTACTCTGTCGAGTCTGCGTACTATAACGAATTCTGTACTCAGAATCTTACGAAACCTCGATTTACCTGTGCAATTTCGTAACAACTTTGTACACATGTACCTTACATTAACCCATTATATCCTGAGGCTGATTTATTATTTTTTAAAAAAAAACTTCGCTTATTTTCCTACGAAGACTACATCACAGATTACAAGAGAGATCGACCGTTTAGGTTCAAGGGTGGTGTCAGAAGAACTTGGCGCCTCAGCACTACCCTAGAACTATCATGGTCCAATTTATTATTTCAAGCAATAGTGTATCGGGATGAAAAAGGTTAATATAAACTGCTGATTGAGTGATGTTTGCTTTTCTTTATTAACTCATTCGAGACTTCACGCATATCCAAATACAGCACGTCTGGAATGTGTTAACTAACTTTTTTTTTTTTTGTCAGGACAATCTGGAAGCTACGCCGTATGGTTCAGTCGTTATACCGCAGTCAAAATTTTAACCCTTTGCGTGTCGGTACCGGAATCATCGCGATTAAAACCGCAACCGACAAGCAAAAGGTTAAAGAGCGGCGGTCTTCATTCCGAATTTATTGGAGGTAGAGTAGACTGAAATCGTTAACCCTTGGCGTGTCGGTAGCGGTTTTTGTCGGGATGATTCCTACAGGAGAACCGCTACCGCCACGCAAAGGGTTAACGGGGAGGTTATCCGTGAGCTGATTTTTATTCCATCTCCGTCAAGAAATATATAAGCGATTTTTGTTAATCAGCTCAGGATGTAATGGATTAAGGAATCAAATAAAATCTTGAAGTAATCTTGTATCTTAATGACTCTTGGCACTTATTAAACCTCTTTTTTTACGGGGGCAGTTGCTACCAGTTGATGGTCTTTAATAAAAGGTGATCTCTCCTAAGGTGGCCTCTCAAAACAAGTTGTGATGTGGCACACATTTCAAGCACAATTACTGCCTGCTACATGTGTCCGGGCATACCCTGTGTGTATTATGCCACACGCGGCCAGTCTGAGTACCGTGATTACATGATTCAGTCTCACCGCGCTGTTTGTAGTGGGACTGTGACAAATGTAAGCCAGACGTGTGTGACATTTCAAACAACCTTTTATTTTTATCCGCTAAAGGTCCGAGGAACAAAACTTTTCACGTGCAGGAGGCATATATCCTCATCAGCCCCTGCAGGCCTCCAGACGGGCCCTTGAGTAATGATATAGCTCTTGCTGGCACGAACTAACGCATTTTATATTGACGTATATTTCCTGTAACAATGTCAAGTAGTCTCAGGCGGGGAGTAAAATTTATCATCCCGGACGGCGCAGGATTACTATGGAACCCTGCAGCTTGCGATGGCCCATGAAGACCTCTGCGTCTAGCAAACCCAGTAGCAAAAGGGCTTCGCGGGCCCACTGCGGCCGTCGTGGGCCCGAAGGTCTTTGTTTAACGCGGGGTAGACCTGGTCAGTTCATCTATATCTCTGTTCACCGCAGACGTAGAAGTACTCGTCCTGAGTGTCCCATGACCTGTTTGGCAATAACGTCATTACTCCCCTCATTGTTTCAATATTCAGATAACAACCTTACATCAAACGACGCGGAGCGCCCAGAATAGGAGAAGAGGGATGCCACTACAAAGCTTCAAGGCAGAAAGCGGCTTTGTGCGGCTCATTGGGCGTAACTCTATCTACTGCGAGTGAGCTTCTAACCTATGATTTGCGCTCATTTTCCACGGGCGCATAACCGATCTAACGTCAGATATGAGCAATTCTGTTTCTTTCAACACCAGAGTGATTTATGTGAGAAACAAAACGAGGGACGACAGAGGGAAGGTTTGCAGGAGTCAACCTTTCACCCAACCTGTTTCATCTGCAAAAGGGCATAGATTTTCGTGAGCCCCAGCATCCGCTGGGGCTCATGAGAATCTATGCCTTTTGATGGGCCATGATCCACGACATTTATATCACAAGACTGAGGAAAGGTTTGGGTTGAAACCTACGGCATCTATAACTCGTAAGCCCCCGTGCAAGAGGCCTGATGACATGTTAAAAACACGGATGGTTGGGGTGGGATGTGTTTGCTATTGCAGATTAGCGCTGTTGACAACTCAAGACAGAAGCAGATTTAAGGCTTCACTAGAGGTTCCGACTTGGTATTTATACGATACATCTTATACAGGAATATCATGGCAGAATTTTGGAGTTCAACCAAACAAACTGCCGCATGTCCTGTATACGCTACGCATGAATTTTGATGACCATCGAGCTAGCAAATTTATCTGCTCTGTCAACAAGCAGCCCAGCCTACCCCTTCCTCCCGCCTTTTCCTCTCGATCGCACTGCCTGTCGTAGAATTACCCTTCATTTTGCAGTCTCCTAGGGTGGAAAAGCTGGAAAGTACAGCCATTGCGTTTGGGATGGAAAAAAAGTGCAGAGAAGACCAAACTGATGACCAATAACACCAGTGGCATTAGCACTGACATCATGATTGGAGGCCAAAAACTTGAAACAGTTAATAAGTTCAAATACTTAGGAGTCATTATGACAGATGAGGGACCAAAACCAGAAATACTGTCCAGGATTGCGCAGACAACAACAGCACTGACAAGATTAAAGACCATATGGAAGGACAAAAACATCACACTCTGTTCCAAGATTAGACTGATACGCTCCTTGGTTGGTTATTTCGGGTTTAACGTCTACAGCACCGAGGTGATCATGGACGGCCCTGACGGGCGGGTTATGGGGCACAGGGAAATCTATTGCCTATGGAGTACGACCTGAACACTGATCAACTCAGGCGCACTCCAACTGTGCCACTTTGATTTACCAGGACCTTTCCACGGACATGCTATTGAACAAATCCGTTTTTTTCCCCCTGGATTTACGCTCCTTAGTCACCTCCGTGTTCTTATATGCCTGTGAGTCATGGACCATCACAGCAGACCTTGAAAAGAGGATACAAGCCAATGAAATGAGATGTTTTCGAAGGCTGCATCACGAACGAGGAAGTGGGAAGCAGAATCAAGCAAGCCATCGGGCCCTATGATGACCTACTAGCCATTGTTAAAATACGCAAACTGAAGTGGTAGGGGCATGCCACGCGTTCAGCAGGGCTTGCCAAAACAATCCTGCAAGACACTGTGCAAGGAGGACAAAGGAGATGAAGACAGAGGAAAAGATGGGAGGACAATAGCTCAGAGTGGACAGGACTGAAGCTGGGCGATACACTAAGAATGGCAGAGAACAGAGGAATGGACGGAGCTGGTTTTCAAGTCATCAGTGGTGCCCCAACGGTCGGCAAAACTAGGGGAGATAGATAGATAGATAGATAGATAGATAGATAGATAGATAGATAGATAGATAGATAGATAGATAGATAGATAGATAGATAGATAGATAGATAGATAGATAGATAGATAGATAGATAGATAGATAGATAGATAGATAGATAGATAGATAGATAGATAGATAGATAGTAGATAGATAGATAGATAGATAGATAGATAGATAGATAGATAGATAGATAGATAGATAGATAGATAGATAGATAGATAGAGATAGATAGATAGATAGATAGATAGATAGATAGATAGATAGATAGATAGATAGATAGATAGATAGATAGATAGATAGATAGATAGATAGATAGATAGCTAGCTAGCTAGCTAGATAGATAGATAGATAGCGTTGAATTCCCAGTTTTTAAGCCTAAAATCCGTTCATTTACCGTCCTGTTGACGCCATCAACCCTTTTAGCCCCAACGTCCTACAGCAGGAGATGGATGCACCGTGATAATTCAAGGGTAGTGTCAGATTAGCTTGACGCCAGAAGGCGCCAAGCTAATCTGGCACTACCCTTGAATTATCATGGTCCATCCACCTCCTGCAACTGGTACATAATCGTTAAGTAACACCTCCAAAATTTGGGGCTGAGTGGGTTCAACACAACTCTTTTGTTGCAGTGTTGACACGAAAGACACTAGGTTGCCCCTGATGGTAATACTGTTTATCGTAGCCACAAACTTATAGTGACGCCATCAAGTACCAGAACTCTTTGGCAAATGAGAGATTTGCTTCCCTCGAATGTAATTAATGCTCCACCCCAAACACTTTTTGCCGTCGTCCTTGCTGCAGACTTAACCCATATCATTCGGAATACACCAGTGTGCGAAATAAGTTTGACGTGACTAAAATAGTTTAAGGGTGGTGCCGGAATAGCTTGGTGCCTCTAGGCGCCAATCTATTCTGGCACCACCTTTGAACTAAAGCCATTGGTCTATATCCTTATCTGTAAGTACTATAATGTAGCTTGCATATGGCAGTGTACACATTTGAAGCTGTTAGCCTCAGTATGATATGGGTTAAATGAGACAGAAACTGCAATGCACATAGTCTTTAACCCTTCGGCTGTCGGTAGCGCTTTTTGTCGAGGTGATTCACTACCGACAGCCGAAAGATAAGTTGATCTGAAAGAGTCAGATTAAATGAGTCTGCGGCCAGCATTTATTTTCATCTCGGCCTCTTTATCGGAGGGAGTGATCAGCCCTTCTTCACTTCTATGTCCGTCTGGAGTTTATTCGAGAAAACGGGGGCTGGACCTCTGGCCTTCTTTTCGCTTGCGATCCACGGGTGCCGTGACAAGGGTCTTCCCCTCACCTGTATAGCCCGTGTTTGCTTTTGTCATTTGACACTGCCTTTGCACACACCTGATAGGTTTAGCCCGATGGCTTGAAAACCTTTTACTTCCTGAGCGCCAACTGCGGGAGACGGATCTACCGTAATGAAGATGGTGATACGGTCTCTCCCGTGAAGGCAAAAGACAGCAAGTCCATTTTGTGAAAAGTGAGATTTTCATTGTATTACCATGACAATATCGTTTTTCACATAATGGACTTATTGTCTTTTGTTTCGCAGGGCACACATTGAAAAGTGCTTCCAATATGCGTTAATTTTGCACTGAGGACGGGTGAGGGGGGGGGGGGGGTACAGAGGCGGGAGTAAGCGGGGGGAGGGGGGGGGGATGAAGCATGATCGCTGAAAAGTAATGTTGGTAGGCAAAGCTAACTCAGGGGTCTACTTTTCAGCTATCTTTCGCATTCTAACATCTTTCTGTAATGATGGATGAATCTTGACTGCTCGACAGAAGTGTGTATATTTCCCAATGGACAAAGCCAATAAGGCACCACCTTTCAGCTATCATTGTCAGTTTATCTCAAGCGCCTTACTTAGAAAGCACAACTGATCAAATTGTTTTTATTTGTCAAAGCGAGCTGCATAGGAATTATCTGTTAAAAAAAGAGACGCAAACGGATTGTAGAGAAAACATTTCCCGGCACTGGGGAAAAAAATATCATTATCATTGGGAATTGTTTACAGAGATTCTACTACCTAAATTATCTTCCTTGGAGGTCAAGACAACACTACATTCAGTCGGTCATGTAGCCCCTTAGACCGGCATAAAAGTTAGATTCTCATTAGTCGCTGCGGTCGCAGGGGCTCATGGGACTCTCTGCATATTGTTCGCAAAGATTGGCCTTCTCTAGACCTGTTCCTAAAATAGTAGGTCATGAGGGTTTCAGCCTGTGACCGACACCTTTGGATCGTCTCCCCTGGAAGGAGCTCTTCTTCCCGCGGCTAAATCATGTACCTAGAACAAGAAATAAACATTTGGCAGTTTAGTTTTTACCTGGCCGGCGGGTCACGCTCCCTGCATCACCTGAGCCATCGGGGCCACGCACGTCTCTTTTTACTTCCCTTGATCCCGCTCGTTTTTACCTCCTCTTGATCCTGCTCGCTTTACCTCCCCTTCAGTCTTAGATCTAAACATAGCCATCTCCTTCTGACTCAGTTTTTGATGTAAACAGGGAACCGACTTTTTTTGCTAGCGGGAGGTATAGATTTCCATGAGCCTTTGCAGCCTGCGGCTGCAAATGCTCATGAGAATCTATGCCTCTTGCAGATGGGAGGGTTGTAGCTGGAGGGCTGCCCTTGCATTGTGCCGTTTTCTGGCTGGCCAATATTTGGCCAAGATGCCCCCGCTGCTGTTTTCTGTTGACAAGGTCGGGTAGTATTGACTCGACGACCGTGGGTCTGCGTTGAGAAAGATGGGTGGGGTGGGGTGGGGTGGTGGTGGTGGTATCTCGGAAACCATCCCGTCCCCAGCCCTCACAGGTATTTTTCTTAAGTGGTGGCGGTGTGGAGGGGGTGGAGGGGTGGGGGGCTGGGGGGGGGGGGCAGTGTGCCCACTCAGCAGTTGGAGAAAAGTTCTGGCAGAGTAAAACAGAGAGATGATAATAAACTTTGCTGTTAACTCATTCAGCCCGACGGCCGTATTTCCCAAATTTTGGAGGCGTCATCTAACTATGCACCTGTTGCAGGAGATGGATCGACCATGATAATTCAAGGGTAGTGCCAGATTAGCTTGGCGCCGACAGGCGCCAAGCTAATCTGGCACTACCCTTGAATTATCATGGTCGACCCATCTCCTGCTGTAGTGCGTCAGGGCTGAATGGGTAAGTTAAGTTGTTGACTTTGCCACTTTAGATCTGATTGGCAGACATTTTCAAATATGGCGTTTTTATGTAAGGGAATGAAGTCAGTGGATGTCACTGAGATTCAGTTGTATTTCATATAACTCATTAAGAAAGTTCTTTACTACCCAGAGAGCGTGTATAGGATTTGTTTTCAATAAGCTTTTTCTTAGTAGCAATTAGGACAGTGACCCACAATTTCATAACAAGTGTCCAATAAATGAATTTTCAGCTCGCTGTCGACCATCGCCTTGATTTTTCTATGCCACCTGCAAAGACACATTTCTTTTGCCTGTAGCAGACACGATCACGTTGTCTCCTAATCATCCAATCCTTTTGTATACCAACCTGAATGAGACAGGCATTCCGAGACGCCTGCTAGTGTAGACTCAAGTGATGCCGCAAAAACTGAGCAATTCCTCAGCTGGAGTCACCGTGTGCAAGAGGCAGAGATTCTCATGCACCCCTGCATGCGCAGCCCGCATGAGAATCTATTCGTCTTGCTGGATCAGGGTTCTCTGAATGGAGAAAGTCTTAAGATTTTAAGTCTGTTGCTGTCAGTGGATTTTCACACTCAAGCCTAGCACACAAAACCTTAGCCTCAGTCCCTTGGTCTACTGCTTGGACAAAATCCAACAGAGAACTAAGCCCATTCCCACTGCAAAAGTTGCAGACCTTAATGAGCTTCTGCAGGCTGCTGGGGCTTATGAAGATATGTGCTTCTTCGTTGCGAAAATAAGCCACATTACTATTTTTCTCTGCCTCACGAGGACGTTAAGTTTCCGTCTTTTAACAGCCTTAAATCTCAGCCACGTCTTTCGTCGCAGAAGTCAAAATATGAATAAAATGGCCCAGATCCCAATCGACAAGAGGCATAGATTCTTATGAGTCCCTGCGACAGCAGGGGCTCATGAGAGTCTATGCCTCTTGCAGACGGGAGAAACTACTGCTCTAGCGACTGGATTTGTTTGAGGAGGGGATTTTCAGGGGTTTGTTCTGATTTGCGGGGCGCATGCTTCGTCGGACCTGGGTCGCTGGAGGATTCTTTGCACCTAACTGCCATTATTTTCCTACCTAGCCTTCAAAGATTTCTTTTCCTCTTTTCCTGAAAGCTCAGTTTGTCGCCTGGGGAACACCGAGGAGGGAAGTGGAGGGCTTTGGGCGGATTAACGACACTAAATGGAGGAGATAATTGCTCAGCTCGATTGAAAACACGTTGATTTTGCCTGGAGACCGGAGACCTATACCCAATGATGCGCAAAAAAAAAAAACATCGGGCCGACGTCGGCCGCCGTTGGCCTGCGCAACGGCGGCCTATGTCGGCCCGATAGCCTTTGCGCACTAGGTCCGTGGCGCAGTGGTTAAGGCGCCTGCCACCAATGCCAATTGTGCGAGGTTCGAAAACGGGTTCCGGCGTCGGACTTTTCTCCTCTGGTAAGTGGTACCGTTAATTCGGGCGGAAAGTCGGGGGTTCTTTCTCCGGGTACTCCGGTTCTTCCACCCCCCCCCCACCCATCCCCCCACCCCCCACACTTTGGTACCGGTTTCAGGCCACTTTATAAATTTCAAATACAAGCGATCAAAAATCTCTGTAACTTCAGTAGCTGAACTGGCCCTTCGTCTGTCTTGTACCGTGTTTGTCTTAAATGGCGTAAATCCGTGTCTGTTACGTGAGTGTGCGTGTTGGGTTTCAGTTCGCGGCGCTTTGAGTCGATTTGCCCAAAAATTGAGAAAAAGCGCCTATATAATAACGGTATTATTTTATTATTATTATTATTACTATGGCCAGACTGCCACTGCTGAAATCTGTAATAAACAAAAAAGAAAAGGGGAAGACTGAATATGCGAATACAGTCAATATTTGATACGCCCCCTTTGCGGGGCTTCCACATTAACTGCTTCCAGTCACTTACTTTATGCACCCCTCTTTTTCCTTTTTTTTTTTTTTTTGTGTGTGTGGATGTGATTTGGCCAACTAGATTTATGATTATTGGTCGGCATTTAATGCACAGCGGTTTTCTCCCTTGGCAGTGCTTTGACCTACTTTACTTCTTAGTCGGCTTTCTCTGTTAAATTCTGTGTTTTGATCTATCGCCTTAAACCTTACGACTAAAAAACCGTAAAGTTAGAAGTCTCAAATCAGCACACACTATTTATGTCTGGTGAAACTGTAGCTTGCTTTTGAGTGTGGTGATTGATATGCAGCAGCTAGTCTTTAGGTGTGAAAAACTAGTTTTTACTTGGTCGCGTATCAGATAATCAAATCTTGGTTTGTGTGTGTGTGTGTGTGTGTGTGTGTGTGTGTGTGTGTGTGTGTGTGTGTGTGTGTGTGTGTGTGTGTGTGTGTGTGTGTGTGTGTGTGTGTGTTACTTTTCCAATACGGAAAAGGATATCGGGCGGAAGTCGGCCCGTTGGCCTTTGCATTCTGGTTACTTCCGTATAAGTTATTTTTTGCTGATCTCACTTTCAGCAGCAACCTCGCTTCGTAGTGTCTTGTACCCCTCGTACCCAACCTTCATCGTTTTGTCCTTTCTCGAAAAATGGAGGACTAGCATTGAGCCGCACGACTAACAAGCGTATTATGTTCAGATCATCAAAGAAGCTGTTTGTGTTGACACCGCCGAGCTACCTCTCCTATTTACCCAACTGGGCAGATTTAGCTGTCTGTCAGAAAGCAGTTCCAAATTCTTAAGCAGACCACTTCGTCTGCAAGAGGCATAGATCTTCATGGGCCCCTGCAGACGCAGGGGTCCATGAGAATTTATGCCTCTTGGTTGAAAAATCTTCTCCAAACCGTTTTTGCCAAACACTGACATTTGCACGAGACACAGACCTGTCAGTCAAATGTAATGTATGATAATTCAGTCCAGCTCAATTCAATTCAATTCAGTTCAATTCAGTTCAATTCAATTCAGTTCAATTTAGTTCTACTCAGTTCAAATCAGTTCAGTTCAATTCAAGTCAACTCGATTATTGCAAAGAAATGTAAGCAGTTTTCAGTTCAGTTTTTACTTCAGTTTAATTAAATGTAAATGTCATGTCTAAGAGGCATAGATTCGCATGGGCCCCTGCAGCTGCAGGCGCCCATGAGAATATATGCCTCTTATTGACATTAAATCGAACTTGACTAATTGTTCCTTTGACGGAGGAAGTGATGCGGGTTTGTGCCTACCACTGCGTGCACAAGATCAAAAGACCAGTGACAAGTCATGGAGAAAAGCGGGGGAAACCGTATGTTTAAACTATGGACAGGTATATCGTGAAGCGCCAGGACCTCAAATAGACCTGTTGATGTTTGTCTGTCATTGAGAGAGAAATGAGGGAATGACAGAGGCGGGGAATGGTGCTGGGGGTGGTGGATGAACCGCAAACTAATTATAGAACGGAACACATTTTGGATGTCCATAAAGAACAGGCTTTGTAGTTATTTGTGTCATTTTCAGGAACTAGTTGATAAAATTTGATTCATTTTTAACTCATTTCATTCAATATGTGCTGCATCCGGATACGCAGAGTATCTGAATGCAGCACGTCTGGAATGTGTTAACCCATTCAGCCCTGACGCACTACAGCAGGAGACGGGTCGACCATGATAATTCAAGAGTAGTGCCAGATTAGCTTGGCGACTTTCGGCGCCAAGCTAATCTGGCACTGCCCTTGAATTATCATTTTCGATCCATATCTGCAACAGGTGCATAGTCGTTAGATGACGCCTCCAAAATTTGGGAAATACGTGCTTCGGGCTGAATGAGTTAAGAATTGTCAGATGTATTGCTCTTCGCCCAAATCCCCCGCTTCACTCGCAGCAGCACCTTCGTGCCTCAAACAAGCTACTGCCACTATGACGTTTGAAGATATTTAACATCTTGGCTTTTAACTCATTCGAGACGTGCCGCATCCGGATACGTGGCATGATGCCGCGTATCCGAATGCAGCATGTCTCAAATGTGTTACTGAAGATTAACCAAAACCTACCATCGAACCAGCCAGGAAACCAACCACACATGATCAGTTTCATTGCTGATACTGTCCTCGCTGTTGTTGGTTGGTTGCTTGGTTCATTGCCTGGTTGCTTATTTGGGTGCTTTGTTGCTTTTTTTGCTTCTTTTTATTTTTCTTTTATATAGGTTATTTAGAAGTTGTACGTATTTTCCTTCGATCAACACTGAACAACATTTTATGTCGACTTTTCTCACCTTTTCTCTATTTTCTGTTTCGCAGCCGGTGGGAAGGTTTACGCCTGGGGTTTTGGCACCGATGGTCAACTGGGTCTGGGCACCATCGTCATGGCAACCAAGCCACGCCGACTACGTCACAACGTCCTAGAAGAGGGCGTGTCCTGTGTCGCGTGCGGTGACTCCTTCTCGGCTGTCGTGACTGGTAAGAAGAACAGACTAGAATCGTTTATTTTGTAAGTAATTCGATTATTAGTTGATTCCCTGGTTTGGTCAGGCTGATCTTGTGGTGGTTTGCGTGACTGATGACCAGACAGTCTGATATCCAGACAGAATATTCATTTCTCGTGATGTCTTCAGCATCCAGCGGAGTGCCGCCACTAGAATTATGGTCAACCGCTTATATCAGCGATATACGAACAGTGGGATGTGTGGTCGTTTCCAGTGAGTGCATGGTTATTCGGTTACTTAAGCCATTCACTGCCGAGAAAAAGTGAACACTTACCCTGGAAGAGGCATAGATCCTCATGATCCCCCGCTGTCGCGGGGGCTCATGAGGATCTATGCCTCTTCATTAAACCACTTCAGTTATAACCATGTTCTTTTGGTGGCTTAGAATCTTGACGCCAAATTCACAATGAGCTCAAAAACAAAATATGCGTCCACTGGCAGTGAGGGTGTTAAGCAAACTGAAAAAAATGCCCATTTGGCGGTTTAATACTTTCTAACGAATACGCTTCAATAAACCGTGTGTTTGTCCAGCGCTGAGTAATTCCCTTTGGTATGTGTACTATTCTACCAGCGCTAGTCTCACCTATCTGGTGTGTGAGTGACGAATAATCTTTGTTTTATTGTGATCGGCAGTTTATGCATCGTGAATGACTGCCGGAAAACAGATAATAACAATATTGGCAACAAGCTGTACATTTCAGTGTCCGGCCGGCTCTACATGTGGGGCAAGAACAGTCACACTATTGACAACAAGGGGTCGCAACGCAAAGTTCTGGAACCCTACTGTCTGAACCCCGAACCCGCCGGTCCTGTGCGTCACGTGGTGTGTGGGGCGTGGCATGCGTCAGCACTCTCTGGTACTCCAGGTGCGTAGAGGGGACTTCATTATTTTAATTTAATTTTAATCTTATTTTTCATTTTGTTTATTATTTTTATTATTTTGTTTCATCTGATTTCTCTGTCTTAATTAAGTAATTTGAAACTTATTGCTATTCATTTACAAACAATCAAGTAAGCCAACGAGGAAGAAATGCATCCACGTTTAGAATGCAAATATTTAGTCAGTGAGGAGGTTGGGGGGTGGGAAGGAGGTCGGCGGAGAGAGAGGGGGGTGGGGGGGGGGGGGCCGGAGGGCAGGACTGATAGCCACACTAATACAACGATTACCTTGCATTTTCAGCAAAACTTCACTTATAATAGCAGGGTCGGATATTGCAAAATTATTTTTTTCAGAGGTCCCGACGACTCCTTTTCCTTGTAAAGTACTTCGCTTATAATACACTTCGGATACAACAACAGAAAAATGTGGTTCTCCTTGTGTATTATTATAGAGAATAAGCCAACGAAGAAAGAAACACGCTTACAACACTCAAGCATTATTATATCCATGACATAGATTCTTATGAGTCCCTGCAGCCTGCAGACTGCAGACTGCAGGGACTCATAAGAATCTATGTATCTTGCAGATAGAGTGGGCCGGCTGAAAGACTGTACACCAGTTTTGAATTTATGAAAAGAAATCAGAAAGAGTCGATTGTCAGTGATGAGTTACCAGCTTTATTATACCCATGATCCGAAGTTTGTATTTGCATGTCCTGGCGTGTTTCAATCTTCAGATCCACTGCCCGACAGGGACGACTCCGATTCAGAAAATGACGACGCTGACACTGGGAGTGTTTACAGCACACTGTCTTCCACGACGTCATTACAGGTAGGCCTGGATAGAGGTACAGTCAGGCTCAATTTGAGGCGCATCTGGAGAATGCAGCTTACAAGCCCACATCATCTGCAAGAAACATAGATTCTCATGAGTCCCTGCAGCCTGCCGGCTGCAGGACTCGTGATTATCTATGTTTCTTGCAGACAGGGTGGGCCGGCTGAACGACTGTACGCTAGCTTTGAATGTATATGAAAAGAAATCAGAATGAAAAAGCCAAGATGAAAGTTCATCCTATGTTTCTAGTGCTTTCAGACATTTGTACTGGAATTTTGATATGTGGGACAGGTGACCATGTCACAAGATTACTGAAAACATGATAATCCATCCATCCATCCATCCATCCATCTATCCATCCATCCATCCATCCATCCATCCATCCATCCATCCATCCATCCATCCATCCATCCATCCATTCATTCATCCATCCATCCATCCATCCATCCATCCATCCATCCATCCATCCATTCATTCATTCATTCATCCATCCATCCATCCCTCCGTCCATCCGTCCATCCATCCATCCATCCATCCATCCATCCATCCATCCATCCATCCATCCATCCAATGCACCCGCCCACCTACCCACCCACCCAGATCCATCCATCCACCTACACACCCACCAAACCAACCTTCCTTGCCGCCCTCTTTGCCTGCCTTCCTCCATACTCTAGAATTCGACTATTCCGCAACTTGAACATATCAGCAAAGAGTAGTTGGCCAATTTATTAGTACCACGCGTGTGAAAAACCAGCAACTCACACCTGGTACCAACAGTTACACTCCCTCTCTCCTGCCTTTCCCCCTCCCGTTAATGCATTTCCACCTCCACAAGTCCACCCTTCCTCCCCAATATTCCTTGAAGGCAGCTAGACTTGCTGATAGTGCTGATGATGTTTTATGATACTCCCCGTCCCTTGAGTCAATTAGCCACGATTTTATGGGCCAACTCTGCCTTACCACGGCTGGGACACTTCCGTCTGTTAGTCTCTGCCCTTCTCAATTCCAGAAGAACGTGCATGCTCACATTATCATTAGAGTCATTTTCTGGTGCTTTTTAACTCATTCGAGACGTGCCGCATATCGATACGCGGCAAATGAAGTGTCATTTGCCGCGTATCGGTACGCGGCATAACACGACAAAGTTGAAAGTCTCTGGAGATTGGACGACAATGATTATTCACTGGTTGTGCCTGATTTGCTTGGTGCTTTTCCATTGGGCCATCATGGTCAGCCCTCCCCACTCGAGTGGCGCCGGAAGTGACGCATTCCCAGCGCGCAAAAGGTCATAGGGACCACGTCGGCCGCCGTTGGCCCGCGCACAACCGTGCGCGGGCCAACGGCGGCCCACGTCGGTCCATTGACCTTTTGCGCGCTGGGTTTGATAGCAGGATCCAGTCTAGCATCAACTCGCTTCGTTAAAAAAAATAAATACAAGAGGCAGAGATCCTCATGTGCCTCTGCAGTCAGCAGGCGCCATCTTTGCCTTTCGTTGACGAGAAAAACTCTACTCTTACAACTGTTTTCCGGAGAGGCAGTAGTTGTAGCGCACGTTGCGTGGTAACTATATAGGCCAGATCTGGAAGATCTCCTGGTGTGATATCGAGATATAGCTAGATCCCGTCTACAGATATCGCAAGAGAAAACAAGATGTATTGGCCGGGCAAATGAGCAGGGGGAAAATATCGCGGTAATAAAAGGTGATTTGTTGGAGTTTTCTTTTTCTCTTTTACTGTCGGCACCAACTGCAAGGCGGGGTGGGGGATTGACTTGGGTAGCTCAGGCGTGGTGCCTGAGTACCTGTCTGTCATGTGAAGGCAAAGGACAGTAACTGAGTCTGTTCTTGTATAAAAGGTGAGATCAGTTTTCATTGAAATGCAATGAACGTCTTGCTATTCACAGACATGAACTGTCTTTTGCTCTTCAGCTCTTCACATGGCAGTTTTCACTTTTCAGGGCCAACTAAAGCAGATGGACCGGCCTTGATAGCTCAAGGGGCTCAAGGGCCTGTAGGCGCCAAGCAAATCAAGCATACCCCTTGAGTTGTCATGGCCTACGCTCGTCTCTTACCGCGCCAGGTACTCAGCGCTCAGCAAACGATTATAGATGCTTATACCATGTTATATTATCCATTTAGCATAGACCTAGCTTTTTTGAGCGATGGATGGAGGCTTCGGGGAGAGGAGGGGCTGGGGGTGTTATTGAAGCAGGGGCTCAGTCAGCTGGCTTTACAAAGTCATTGTGGTGGTTTAGTATTACGGGATTTTAACGGTAGTTTGTTTGATTTCTTGTTATCTTCTTTGACTTTTGACAGGGAGAAGATATTTTCATAATAATAGACATTTATTGCAGGCTCCCTAGTGCACTATAACGTAACTGCCGCAAGTAATGCTTGTAGAAGACAGACCTAGTGAACTGTTGCTCCTTTTTGCATGTTTGATGTACATATACATATCTATCCGGCACAGGTTTCCATGAAAAACAAATTGTAAGTTTCTTTAGACGTGCCACATCGCAGAGTGTGATTTGAACATTTTTATATTATAATGTCTATAAAAGAATACCCTTCAACCCTAAATAAATAAATAAATAATAAAAACCACCGTGTCCTATTGCTTAGAGTGTCATCAGTCAGTTTATATATGAACTAAAATGTTCGTGTTCTCTAGACACCCATTAAGTTTGTCCGTAACTTGCCGCATCCGGATACGCAGCTTAAAGCCGCGTATCCGGTTGCGGCACGTCTCAAATGAGTTAATGCAGAAATTTGAATTTTTCTTTACTTGGGATGAGGACAGAATCTATAGAAAGAACTGAGATGTTGGTCTCCTTACTTGCTGACATTGACACGACATTAATACCTTTATCGCCAAGGACAAGATTTGTATTTAATAATAATAATAATAATGTACATTTATATAACTCTTAACTCATTCAGTCCCGACACACCACAGCCAGAAATGGCTCGACCATGATCAGTAGTTCAAGGCGCCTATAGGCGCCAAGCTATTCTGGCACCACCCTTGAACTAGCATGGTCGATCTGTCTCCTGAACTATAATTCAGTCCTCAGAGGACAACTCCAAAATATGGGGAATTCGTACCTGGGACACAATGAGTTAACCTCCAAATGAATGATGCTCTAAGCGCTTTACAAGGTAAAAAAATCACAGAAAAAAAGTACAAGAAAGTAAAAGATATGAAGACAACAAACCAGCTCTCAGTGAAGATAGAACGACCACGATAGTTGAAGGGTGGCTGGCGGGCAAGCTGTTTAGGTCTTCAAACTACTTGCCATGGCCCTTCCATATCACGATTTAGTGCGTCAGAACTAATTGGGCAAAATTAATAGGGGAATGGTCGCGTAGCCGACGTATTTGCCCCTTTTTGATAAGTCCCTCGCGTTTGATGTTAGAACCTTTGCAACTTGATATTGCATTACATTCTGATGGCCTTTTTACCCTTCTACCGGTACGATCCGCGCATTTGATGCTGATAGTCTCGCACAACCTTGATGGCCTGTAGACGGCGGTATGAGCAAGCAGTAAAAGAGATGATCTCGCCGCGGCCGCGGCTTTTTTTCCCGCCGCGTACCCCGGCGAGCAAAAGGTCCTCGGGCCGGCGTCCGCCGTCGTTGGCCCGCGCGCACAGCGCCGGCCAACAACGGCCGACGCCGGCCCGAGGACCTTTCGCGCACTGGGCCCCGTAGGCTCATTATCTTAGTGTTCTTTGATCCCCGCCGGCCCGCTTGTACTCGTGGTGGAGTTTTAGCTTTAGTGAGATGGACGAAGTATGTTTAGGTGAAATGGATGGCACGGCATTTCTGGCAAGAAACTGTTTGTCGTCGAAATCAAAGCCGATGATGTTTTATGAACGATGCAGTTTTTGTTATACACTCAAAGTCTGTCTGTGCTAAAAAGAATAAATATTTTAAAAATATTTTTAAAAAATGACGGAACACACCAATCAGAACAGACCATAAAATGGTACAAATGATCGTCTTGTTCTATACCTGCGTATTTCTCTGTGGGCTGGCGAATGGGTGCCTGATAGGCGGGGGCAGGGGATCTAACTGTTCGTCTGTCCAGCGCTGAGTGTTTGTTGTACAATTCTGCCAGCGCTAGCAGCCTGTGAGTATCTCATAAAATGGTAGTCTCTGGATTGACTGACCGTTGCCGTGGAAAAAGAACAGCAAGCACAGCGTAAATAAGAAGAGAATTGAATGACTGAATTGAATTGAATGAAACAATATAGTATAGGCTCAAACACTGTGAAGTCATACGAACAGATTGATATTAACTCATTCTACCCCAGACACACCACAGCAAGATAAGGATCGACCATGATAGTTCAAGGGTGATGCCAGAATAGCTTGGCGCCTATGGGCGCCAAGCTATTCTGGCATCACCCTTGAACTATCATGGTCGATCTGTGTCCTGCACTGAAAAGCAGTCTTCTGAGGACAACGACAAACTTTCGGGATTTCGGTGTTGGGGTAGAATGAGTTAAATAATATGATAACTCAGTAGGGTTGATCACATGTTTTTTTGACGGCGTATCATTCATTATTTGTAGGCTGTCATTCATCAAGAGTTTGGATCGACCACCCTCCATTGTTTGCTGATTATAACCACGGTTCGTACTAACGGGGACAAAAGATACTGTTTAGTTTTGCGCACACTCTACACAGCTTTGCTCTCACATATTACATCATCATAGTCCTCACACGCCGATGACTCCATAATTATTATCTGTGTCCCTGACGATGTAAATAGTGCTGGCGAGAGGCATAGAGTGTCATGAGCCCCTACAGTCGCAGGGGCTCATGAAAATCTATACCTCTCGCAGATGAGACAACGTCAGCTGATCAGCTGACTACTCCGATGTTGGGAACGGTAACATCACAGTGTATTTGAATGAAACCCAAACTATGAGGCCTATCTGCCCGCACATCTCCATCTGTATCAGCGGGACAGAGCGACGGCAATTTAACATCAAACGCTGTCGGTTGACATTGCACAATTTGTCAGTCAGAACTTGATTGGTTTTCGGAGGTCTAACGGTTTGATCCTGGGGCGCGGACTTTTTGACCGGGTATGAGGAAAAAATCGGGCGGAATGGAGGTTCAGAGGAGAGGGGAGGGGTGGTGCGATGGGGAAGGGTGGGGGAAGTGGTGGTGGTGGTGGTGGCGCGGGGGGCGAGAGGGGGGGGTGGTGGTGGTTCAGTTTACCGAGAGATGTGGGGGGGGGGGGAGGGGGAACAAACAGGGAGTGGTGTTTTGTTTTTTTTAAAGGTCGCAAACCCCTACAGGGGAAGAGGGGGGGGGGGGGGGGGCTGCTTTGTCTCATCGTTCACTCTGCGGTTAGTCTAACGCTTTGACTACCAACGCTGAAAAAGACTACAAATAAACTGGCCACTGACCGTTTTAGTTCTTAGAGCCAGCTGATCCAGCGACTACCTTGAACTCATCCAAGGTATCCCGCATCAATGGCTGCGGAAGTGTCGTCGGCAACGCTATACGACACTCCCGCAGCAGTGAACGCGGGCGCCTTGAATGAGTTAAACCATAACGGTCGGTCGGTCTTTGTCGAGTTGTCAGTGTTGCGTGCTTAGCGTACGATTCGAAAACTCGATGCGAGTCAGTGAAACTAAAAGTATCTAATCTGTTTTTAATTTTTTGTTTGTTTCAGGGTTGGGGTGGGGTAGAAGGACTGTTAGTGGAGGTGATGGGATGGATAGTTGGGGGTGGGGGGGGGGGGGGTGCGGAGGGGAGAGGGATTGGGCGAGGATATAACAGACCTATATACTAATGGTCAAAACTTAAGGGCCACCCCACTTTTTGTGTCATTGTCATTGCAAGTACGCTAATAAAATACAATGTTCTTTAGATGCAAATTGGTTAAAAGTTGACCTTAGTCCGTGACAGTCCACTGTACAGGGAACAATAGACAACAATTCATCAAGTTCCACGAACGTGTCAAATGCACGTGAAACATCGTCAGTTTTTGTGAAAAGCTCTGCGATATTTGGCATGCGCAAGCTTACCAAAGACAGGCAGATGGAAAAACTCGGTGAAGTCGTGATGCAAATGCTAAAGGGGTCAGTCGTGAACATTGAGCACTTGTGTTTCGCTACAAATACCGGTACACTAGGGGCATAATTGTCATTTTCCTAACCATGCCACCACGACGAAGCCTAACGCCAGTAGATCAAGGCCGGGCGCTAGCATGGCTGCAGAATAGAATTTCCGGACGAGAAGTTGGGAGACGTTTTGGGGTGTCCCATTCAGTGATCCAGAGGCTGCTGGCGCGATTCCAAGAAACTGGAAGGGCAGAACGACCACCCTGCTCAGGACGCCCGCGCTGCACCAGCAGAAGGGCGGCCAGATACCTCTGTGTGGCGGCTCTGCGCGACCGAACAGTCTCGTCAACCACTCTGCGATGTCAACTGATGCAAGCTGCAAACGTTAACGTCAGCAGAAGCACAGTCTGCCGACGTCTGCGCGAAATTGGCCTTGCTTCATGCAGAGCAGCAGTGAGAATACCTCTCACTCCAGCTCATCGCAGAGCCCGGGTTGCCTGGTGTCGTCAACACGTGAGGTGGAACAGACTCCAGTGGACTCAGGTTGTGTTTACTGATGAGTCACGGTTCACTGTGTCCTTCAACGACGGCAGGGTGATGGTCTGGAGACGCTAGGGCAAGCGATTCACGGATGGATGCGTCCAAGAGGTGGATCGCTACGGAAGAGGCTCAGTCATGGTCTGGGCAAGCTTCAGCAGGGAATCAGTGCAGGACCCCCCTCCACGTCATCCGAGGCATCTTGAGTGGACTGCGCTATCGGGACGAGATTGTGCAGCCCCTCATCCAGCCAGCTCTCCACGCCATAGGCGACAATGCTGTTCTGCAGGACGACAACGCTCGACCTCATCGCGCCCGTGTGGTGGATGAGTACCTTGAGCAACGGGGCATCATGAGGATGGAGTGGCCAGCTCGCTCACCTGATTTGGCTCCCATCGAGCACCTCTGGGACGTGCAGGGGCAACCAACCCCCACCTCAAGGCGTCCCCCAGCTGACTCCGTTCCTGCATCAAGAGTGGGAAGCGATCCCACAACATGTTCTCCGAACCCTGGTGAACTCCATGCGTCAACGCTGCATTGAATGCTTGGCTGCAAACGGTGGGTACACTCGCTACTGACTGGACCAGTCTTGTGTTACTTTTCAAATGAGGGGTGGGTGAACATTCTAACGTACTGCTGTTGTTACAATTGCTTGATTTACTCAAAACTTAATTGAAATTGTTACTGAATAAATTAGCAAAGTACTGACTCCAAGTATTGTTACATTATCTGTGTGGTGTTGTCGGTGCGTCTGCGATAAAAAGTGGCCCTTAAGTTTTGACCATTAGTATCTTGTTGGCACGATTTCGACCAAAAAACAAAAACAAAACAAAACACAACCAACCAACCACTCAACCATCCAACCATCCAAACAAACAAACAAACAAACAAACAAACAAACAAACAAACCAACCAACCAACCAACCAACCAACCAACCAACCCAAACCAAACCAAACCAAACCAAACCAAACAAAACAAAACAAAACAAAACAAACAAACAAACAAACAAACAAATTCTGTAAGACTGTTGAGATATGGGGTGACACGCGTAATACGACTTTCCGAACGATGCGATCCCACCTTTGACAAACTAAAGCGAACTTGAGAAGTACCGAGTGTTTGTTTGGATACCGGGGAGGGGGCGGGAGAGAGGGCGTGGGGTGGGGGGGGGGGGGGGAGGCGCTGGCTTTCACGGTGAAGTTGATTTTTGAAGGTCCGTGCCCCCTGGAGGGGGTCCTGGTTTGTCTCATCGTTCACTCTGCGGTTAGTCCAACAGCAGGTCGAGCAGCTCGGCGGAGATAGGGGGAAATTGGGCTAATCAAGTAATGCTTTTTGATTGATTACATCTCAGAGATTAAAACTAATTTTATTAAGGCGCCGAGCGCTGTTGGCCTGCCTCGCCGCTACCTCGTGGTCGACTCTAACCCTAGAGGCTGCCTTTATATGAGGACGTTAATGGGTCCTAACATCGTTCCATCAAGATGCATAGATTTTCGTGAAAATCTATGCATCTTGTGTCTAAGCTGTGTTTGTGTGTGTGGGGGGGGGGGGGGGGAAGGGGGGGGGGGCCTTCCTGCTTCCTTGAGTATTCTGTCCCCCATTGATTTCCCCGTTTGGAGGACGTAAATAGTACTTAACTTCTGCTAGCAAGAAGCATAAATTTTTATAGGCCCCTGCAACCACATGGGGCTTATGGTAATCTATGCGTCTTTGCAGATGAACGAAAATGGGTTAAGAGCCTTGGTCTCTCGCGCCCCCAAGGCGAGCCCTCGAAAAGGGGAGGTAATGATTCACAAGGGGTTGTCTAGTTGTCCCCCTTCCACGCAACGGGAGCGTTAATTGGATTAAGGCTCAGTAAAGGCAGATGATGGCTTAAAACCACGTTGACCTCCTCGAACTGAGGAGAAGAGGTTCAAGTGATAGATGGAGCCTCAGTTTCACAAGAGGCAGAGATTTTTTTTAGCCCCTGCCTCTTGCAGATGGTAGGGATTTCATCTGAGTGTAGTCCAGTACAGTGTTGCTGGAGGGTCCTCATTGTTTTTGGCCTCCGACAAACGAAACAGCAAAAGTAAGCGACAGCTTGCCGGATTCGAGATGACAGTCGACACTGACATGACCACAAGAGGTGGAATGGAAAAAAAAAAAAAAAAAAAAAACTGAAACGCCACGTGACCTACTCTGTTTGTGGAAATAAGATGAGGTGTGTGTGTGTGTGTGTGTGTGTGTGTGTGTGAGTGTGTGTGTGTGTGTGTGTGTGTCTGTGTGTGTGTGTGTGTGTGTGTGTGTGTGTGTGTGTGTGTGTGTGTGTGTGTGTGTGTGTGTGTTTGAGGGGACGGTGGGAGATGGGGGTGTGGGGTGGGAGTGGAGGTGTTTTTTTAAAAATAATTATTATTGTTATAATTATTATTATTGTAAATAAATCTTTGTGAATCCGTGATGGTACCCCCCCCCCCCCACCCCACCCCCATGACGGGAGGGAGTGGAGGGGGGGGGGGGTGTACCATCACGGATTCACATAGAATTATTCTGCGATTTACAAATCACGAATAAAAACCGAACAAATAAAATAAACGAAAACAACAACAGCAACAACACACAAGCAACAACAACAACAACTAAACAGCATTCGCGTTTCACGATGGAAAAAGATGATAACGGCAGACGGTACCGCTTTCATAACCTCTTTACACTGGCCGAAAACTGTAACAACAGTGGATGGGGATGGGGTATGGTGTGGACTGGGAGAAGAAGTAGGCCATTGTTACGATTATTATTATTATTATTATTATTATTATTATTATTATTATTATTATTATTATTATTAGCAACAGTGGGTGATGGGGTATGTTGTGGACTGCGAGAAGAAGTAGGCTATTGTTAAAAATCTTTATTATTATTATTATTATTAACAACAACAGTGGGGGGATGGGTATGGTGGGGACTGGGAGAAGAAGTAGGCTATTGTTACTATTACGATTATTATTATTATTATTATTATTATTATTATTATTATTATTATTATTATTATTATTATTATTATTATTATTATTATTATTATTATTATTATTATTAACAGCAGTGGGTGTGGATGGGGTGTGGTGGGACTGGGAGAAGAAGTAGGCTATTGTTACTATTATTATTATTATTATTATTATTATTATTATTATTATTATTATTATTATTATTATTATTATTATATTGTAAATTGTAAATTGTGTCTATCCAGGGAGACAAATCCGCCAACGATTATTCTATTGGCGCTCCGTCAGAGTGGGATTTAGAAGTGTCTGCGCCCCCTCAGTCCACTACCCAGAGATCCGCACCCGCGTCCAAGCGACCTGCCTTCCCCAACCCCCGGGCGAAAACCAAGCTAACGCTCGGGGAGTTTTATGCCACTTCTGAAAGCAGCAGAAGCGGTGAGTGGCCTCCATTATTACTAATCCATTCACTTCTGACGCACTACAGCAGTACAGTATATGGATCGACCATGATAGTTCAAGGGTGGTGCAGGAATAGCTTTGCGCCTAAAGGCGCCAAGCTATTCCTGCACCACCCTTAAACTATCTTGGTTGATCTGTCTCCGAAACCGTGATGTAATCTAAAGAATGACAACTTTCAACTTTGGAAACTGTTGTCTTTGGGCTCAACGCGTTCAACTGTAATCATTTATCTGGTTCCAGTTTTGAAGTATATAAAATAAAAATAAAAGTGAATTTGGAAGAAACGTGTTGTCATATCAAAAAATGAAAAATCAAATAAATTTTCAGTAAAACTGTAACACAAACAGCGAAAATTATGCAAATGTGTAACTATTTGTATAACTGCCTCTCGTTTTATTCCGTCACTGACAAGGGACATGCATTTTGCAGTCCAAAACTGGTTTCCCTGATCACTACATGTTCAAGGGGGACATATATCGGAATAACAAACTTGAACTGTTAGGTAAATGAAAGTTTCTTTCACAGCCATAACTATTCTCCCGATCTGTGATTTTGGACTTTACATCTTTGAGACGTAATATCCAAATAACAAGCAGAATTAATGCCTTATCTTACGACTATTTACGACTATCGCCGTAACTGTTCAAAGATACACTTCTGTAACATACGAAACGCTAACGCACAGGTCTAGATGTGGTTCATTAAGACACAGGACAAACCAGTTTAACACGTCGTCTTTATATCAAGTAACCTGACAATGACTCCACTTTGTTCTAGAAATACAACGCTTTCACTTCCAGTACGAGAAACAGCTGAAAACAGATGGGCACGCTAACGGCAGCGCAGATAATATTGAAGTGCGATTACACGTGTGTTTGCTGGTTGTCTAAACTGCCATTAAAGTTCATTGGCTGTGTCGACAAGGCATAATAAACACAAATGGTGCTGAAATGTGTCTTCAGATTTACGCGTAATGGTACTTTAAGAAATTTTATGTTGAAAGTGCAGTCTACACTGAGCAGAACATACTGATTTTGAGAAAGCACATTAAAAAAAAAAGATCTTAAAAGACATAATGCATTCTCACAAGCAGTCTTAACCCAGCACGTAAAGGCTGTCGGGCCGAAGTTGGCCGCAGTGAGCCCGCGCACAGTCGTGCGCGGGCCCACTGCGGCCAACTTCGGCCCGGTAACTTTTTCAGTACTGGGAAAGGACAAACAATATCACCTGTCATAAAAGACCATTTCTGGGTGGCTACAACCACATGAATGATGGTATTTAATGACAGGTGATCTCAAATAAAGATGGTTGCTCGAAACAAGTTATAGTGTGCTTGCAAGTCAATATGTATTTCAAGTCTATATGTATTGCAAGTCAATATGTATTGCAACCAAGAAAAACTTGCACACGCATCGAGAGTGATGATGCTTGTTTTGTCGTATCCAGAGAAGAACTCGTCACCAGAGGAAGCCAGTCCCCGGCGTGCCCACTCCACTGCCTCCAAACTCTCTTCTTCTAGCACTGCCAAGATCGTTGTGGTAGAGGTCCCGGCCGCGTCCCTTGACCCGGAATCAGACGTGGAAGAGACACTTCCGGTGTCAGCGCAAGAGGACGCAATACAGGATGAAGACAATCAAGAAACCTTCCACAAAGTCCATAATGTCAATCACAACCTTGAAGAGTTGGACGCTCCTTGGACTTTACCTCCTAAAAAAGAACTTCATCAAAATAAGCCTTTGCCCAAAGAAAAGACACCAGCAGTAGTTTCAAAGCAGCAGAAATCTGAATTTCCGACTATAGAATCTAGGGCGCCCCCTCAAACCAGACAAGGGGTGGATGGGGTGGGTAGGCACGCTTCGATCGCGTTCAGCAAGTCTCGAACTACATTCATGAGCAGTGCGGTCACGCCGACTGTCCAAGTCAGCAAGACCCCTGCCAAGAATTACATGCCCCCGCGAGAACACACGGTGCTGGTCAGTAAAAACATGGACATTCTGGACGCCAGTCAGCTGCTGACCAGCTCAGGAACAGACAGACCAAGTAAGCGCATTTTCCACTGGAATTTAATTTCAAAACACTGTTGAAGATTTTTGTTCAAATATCACATTGTAGGATCGTTCAGGCGATAAGCTTATTTGGCTCAGTCGCACTACAGCTGGAGATGGATCGACCATGACAATTCAAGGGTAGTGCCGGATTAGCTTGGCGCCATGACTAAGGGATCCAAGCTAATCCAGCAATGCCCTTGAATTGTCATAGTCGGTCCATCTTCTGTAACTGGTACATGGTCGTTATAGTATACGTGATGCCCTCAAAATGTTAGATGCGGCCTGCATGATTTTGTGTCTGTTGATTTTAATTTGTATCTGATTCACCACTGACTTAAAACTGAGTGATGCAGCTTCTGATGCAGGACATCTCAATAATTCATTTCTATGACCCTGAATACTATCACATAATGAACTTCACCCTTTGGCTGTCGCTAGGGACCATTGGCGCGATGATACCTGCAGGAATCATCGCGACAAATGTCGCTACCGACAGCTATTGGGTTAAGGCCCTAACTGCAGAAACACAGTAGCTACTATTCATCTACCGCAAGAGCCACAGCTCCGCATAAACTCCCACAGGGTGAATGCAGATTTTTATCTGTTGCTATGTTCAGACGGTTATTTTGTTTTCAGCCTGTGACGGTGAAGGAGTTAACCCTTTCAATGCATGTGAGCAAGGAATACATTTTGAAAGCAAACTGCTGGCATAAACCCTTCACTGCCGGAAGTTAGCAATCAACGCGCATGTGCAAGAGACATAGATCCTCATTCTCTCCCGCAATTGCGCTGTCTCGGGGGCTCATGAGGAACTTTATCTTTTGCTAGTCGTAGCTCTCTGTGCCTAATTTTGTCTCATGTGTTCCTCACGAGAGTGTCGGTCAGCGTGCAGTCTTTTCTGACGCGAAATTCGTGATCACCGACAGGGAAAGGGTTAACGATGATTTCATAAACACAATCTGCGTCCACTCGCAGTGAAGGGATTAAGATACTGATGACCAAAAGAAATTCTGCATTTTTGGAATCCAAATTCCAAAAATGTTCTTTTGCTCGTCTGCATACTTATAGCCCACCAACCATATAGGTGATGCTAGCCGCGCTGGTAGAACAGTACATAATTATGTGCACTATATTATAACCCACCAACCATATAGGTGAGGCTAGCCGCGCTGGTAGAACAGTACATAATTATGTGCACTATATTATAGCCCACCAACCATATAGGTGAGGCTAGCCGCGCTGGTAGAACAGTACATAATTATGTGCACTATATTATAGCCCACCAACCATATAGGTGAGGCTAGCCGCGCTGGTAGAACAGTACAAAATAATTATGTGCACTATATTATAGCCCACCAACCATATAGGTGAGGCTAGCCGCGCTGGTAGAACAGTACATAATTATGTGCACTATATTATAGCCCACCAACCATATAGGTGAGGCTAGCCGCGCTGGTAGAACAGTACATAATTATGTGCACTATATTATAACCCATGACAACAATTCTTATTTGACAGCAACCAAATCCGGCGCTGCACCAGGGCGACCTTACGGCGTGGAACAGGGCAGCAGCGGTCACCAGCACTACTACGACTCTTTCGGTGCCAATGCTGGCCTGTACTCCAGCCAGGATAGCTACGACTGGGACAACTTTGATGACGACTTTCTCATGTCGTCACCGAGAGCAGCGCGTGGCAATGACGTCACCTTGCAGCACGTGCCAACTAAACAGATTGACGGGGATTTCGGGGTAAGGATTTTAGTTTTTGGTTTGTTCAGCGAAACTTAAATTGTGTGTGAACATACTTTGTAGATAACCCCCTTGCGCATGCAGCCACAGGTACTGTGACACCATTGACTTCAACTGACGGTACCGCGCTGCCGAAAAGACGCGTAACTACGTCATTACCTAACTACGTCCAGCGGTATCGTCAGTAGCAGTAAAGGGGTAAAACAGAGGCGGTGACTGCATGTTCAATGGGGTTAATTAGAGACGGGTTGCAGTGCGCAATGGTAGTCAAAATAAATCAGAGCACTTTTGTGTGTTGAAAATTGTTTTAGATTAACATGAAATTTGGGCTAGAGGTGTGATAAGCTTTCTTCTAGAATAAAGTCATACCGTCAGTAAGACTTTACAGAGCTTTATGGCAGTGTAGTTGATAGTCATGTTTATAAGACAGTGAGTCGTGTGCAGTAGTTTAGCTATAGTTTCGCAGGGCTCAACAAAATCAAATCCGGAATTCAAATTCAAGACTTATTTTGGGTGAGGAGGTTACAAATACAAGAATTAAAATATTTTGTTGATATTTTAAACACATGGACACGTTTGTAGTCCGGTGAAAATTATTTTTCAATGTTTAAGAAATTAATGACTTTTAAGCAAACTAGTCTTTTACTTACACGGTAAGAATGGGTTGTAGGGCCGATGTCGGACTCAGTGGGCCCGCGCACGGCAGTGCGCGGGCCCACTGCGGCCGACGTTGGCCCGAGAACCTCTTGCTTACTGGGTCACCCTTAGACACCTCGTGTTGAACGCAGGTGGACTACATATTCCTGAGTAATCTGATTTTCGAATTCTCTCGCAGCATGCCCTTCCTACACGTTTCGCCGCATGCGCACAGTCAATGTCACAGAATCACTGTACACTTATGTAATAACTGTTAACCTCTTGGCTGCCACTGACGATGCCGTTCGGCGCAACAGACGCGTCGCTACGGTATAGTCATTGGCAGCCAACGGGTTAATTTGCTTCGTCTTCTAAAAGGAGGCATTATCTAAATGTGTACCGTGTGTTTTTCCACATTCACCTATCTGCGCATGGACTATATAAGCAGCAGCTGTTTGCATGCACTTCAATCCTGATGTCCACATTCTTGAATGCACAATTGCAACTTACTTTGGTCTGTTTCACATGCTGTGCAAGAGTAAGCCTTGTGTAGCGCTGTTTTAGATGTGATCTAATGTGCATGAGTTTGTTTTTCTTGAAAGGCAAAAAGCGATGGGGGGAAAATGAAACTCAAACAAAGTTTGCTTGGTAAGTGAATTGTAATCTCCCTAGAGCTGAAGATTCAAGCCAGTGAGCAAACGTTCCTCAGGAAAACATCGGCTTAAGCTGCCCCAGTCGTGCACTGGACGACTCAGGCTCTTGTCGGCCCAAGGGCTTTTTGCTCGCTGGGAACGTTTACGTCTACGACTCACAGTCATAGCAAAATAAAGCAGTCGAGATCATTTCTGTTTTACATAGTCATTTTTAAAATGTATGCTAGTTTGTGAGTTCGGACTACACGGCCGAAGGTTGTAAAGTCCAAATTCACAGACGAGCACACATGCAGAGATGTTTTTTTCCAGTGACAATTTGTCGTAGAATTCATCGTTTTGTTACAAAACTGGCTACTTCTCAGGTAAAAACAGGTGAGGCGGAGATGTCACCGCCTCTGTCCAACACCGATCTCGATTGGCTGGACAAGCTACTGCTTCAAAGAGTTGTCAGCATGGGAGTAAGAAAAGTGTGACAATTACCGATATCCGTCCATCAGGAGTAGGTCAGCATTGCAAGTGTTTCGATGGAAATGGCTGATTAACACCTTAGCTGCCGGGGCGAGGTGAATCTACCGAGCTTCAAGAGACATAAACCCTCACGAACCTGGGACTGGCAAGAGACATAAATCCTCATGAGCCCTCGCAGTCGCGCGGGCTCATGAGGATTTATGTCTCTTGTTAGTGCTGGGTTCTTTTGGCCTGTTTTTGAACCATTTAATCTGTGTTCTTTACGCGAATGTTTGCCAGGGTGAGGTGGTTTCAGGTGCGAAACTTCTTATCACTGGCAGCGAAGGGACGTTACAAGCCTGGACAAATAATCTATATCTCATGTTTGTCCGGGATTTCAATCCTCAGTTTTCGCCGAAACACGTGCAGTGTTAACCTACTTCTGATTACAAAACAACGTTAGTTGACTTTTTTTAACATTCGGTGATTGATTATTTTTAATTCGCTGATTGGTTATCTCGTCCCCACCTCATTACAGCCTTATCTCAGTTCTCACTTGTCGCCTCTGTTTTCATTTCGTTTTACCCAGCTTCGTGGTGTATGGGTGTGCTTGTACTCCTCTCACATCTGTACTAATATTCAGTGCCCACATGTACACGGCGTAATAATATGTATCAACTCATTGATTGCAAGTGGCCATCCCGTTCTGTGGAAGAGACGAGTAGTAAATTCAAGACCAAAAGACTCTGGATGTCCCAGGAACATGGACACAGAGAGGTGTCAGCAAGGGGCATAGATCTATACCTCTTGCAGTTGGGTGGTGTTCAAAAATTTCTCGGCACTAAACAAGTTAAGCGTCATTTCCGCCGAATGGTGTCGTCAGTATTTATCAAGGGGTTAACGAGTTTTTGTCTAGATCTCTGTAAAAGACTATGTTTGTAGACTTAGTACTCGTGTGTGTCGGACTATGGGTTTGGGTTTCACGGTGTATAGCCATAAAGGCCAGAACCACAGACCACATACATCAGTTCAAGCTGCAGTGCAACAACTCATTCTGATCGTATCCTTGGGGACGGTGTCTTCTGGCGTTTGTCCCTTTTCTTCTCTTTGCTTTGTGGCTTTATAATTCTATTGTAAACTGAACTCTTCCTTGCTTTGTGCTTTTTGGTCTTGATTTTGATTTTTATGTGCAGCTATTTATATACTCAGTTATGTTTGAAACAATTGTACACATTTGTTCGTCGTTTACATGCATTTATTACTATGCTTTTATTCAGCTCACACTTTGGCGTGTAGGTCTGTCGCTCTGCACCAACACGGTGCTGAATACCTATAGGACATAATCATTGCAATTATTTCCAAAAGCGACACACAGGCACGCTTGTACCAAGAACTATTGCCCTCTAAATATTGTAATCAGTCCGCTGTCCCTATGGCCAGTTGCGTAGTGAGCTTAATTCCTGCGCACGTCACGAAGCAAGGTGCCCGCTCCGCTACAGCGGAGCATCTTGCTTGGTGGCTTGCATAGGATTTAACTGAACTCGCTCGTGCAAGTGAGGCCTGGGGTCAGTTGCATGAGTGACCTGAGTCGTGTGCCAGCCACTAAGCAAGGTGCTCCGCTATTGCGGAGCACCTTGCTCAGTGGCTGGCGCACGGCTACGTTGACTCGTGCAACGTAGCCTTGGTCTCGCGGATGGTCAGCTGGCATTCCCATGGACTCCTTGCTCCGTACTGGACAGCACTTGACCGCGCCTTGTCCCCTTCTCACTCCACGCTAAGCATAAGCATACGTCCTTGTGTGTTTGTGTTGCGTCAGAGGTACTGGATAGCTGACCATGCCGACCTCCACCCCCCCACCCCCCACTCATTTCCACCCCCAACCCGCAATCCCCTCACCCCCACCCCCCACCCCCCTTCGGCACACACACCTTGCCCACAGTCATTCCGTCCACTGACCTTACAGAGGGGGTGTGTTTGCAAATGTGTGTGTGTGTGTGGGGGGGGGGGGTGTTTGCATTACGTCTTGGGTAGCTGGCCTTGCCAGGCCTGTCCAGATGTGAAGAGTCACATGGCCCGTCACAACACTGATGACCTCACCTTGTCCTCTCTAGATCGTACCCGCCGACGACTGTGTAACGCTGGTGTTAGTGGTTGTGGTGATTTCTTTCATTCTTACGTGGGATTTGTTCGACGACTTGGCCCTTCCGAAATACTGTTAACTCAATCAAGACGTGCAGCTTCTGGAAGAGGCATAAGGCCGCGTATACGGATGTGGCTAGTCTCGAGTGTGTTAATGCATTCACCCCAGGCATACCACAACGCCAGGCTAGACCCGCACCACCACCCATGAACTGTCACAGCTAATCTGTGTACACATCTAGTAACATTTCGTAGGCCTATGTATTCTTCAGAGGACGACATCCAATTTTTTTTTAAATTTTTTTTGGGGGGAGGGGGACGAAGGTGGCGGGGAGAAGGGGGGGGGGTTAACTCCTTAACTGCTCGGGCAAGACGAATGCTACCCATCTGCAAGAGACTTAAACCCTCATCAGCCCCCTTCAGTCGCGGGGACTGATGAGGATTTATGTCGCTTGTTGTTCCTGTGTTCTGTCTGCCTACTTTGGACGTATTTACATCGGTGTTCTTCACGCGAATATCGCGGTGTCTGCGTGCCGTCTTTTCAGACGCGAGGTTAGCGGTCACTGGCACCTAAAGGGGTTTGAACGACAAGCGGGGGGACTAAGGCCTTCTCGTGGCGGCCAGACTTCGGAATTTCCGCCACAGGACCGCACTTAATGTGTTGAAATGAGTTTTGATTTTAACTCATTCAACTCCGACACGCCATGGCAAGACATGGATCGAGCGCGATAGTTCAAGGGTTGTGCCAGAATAGCTTGGCGCCCATAGGCGCCAAGCTATTCTGGCACAACCCTTGAACTATCACGCTCGTTCTGTTTGCAGAAGTGTAATACAGTCTTCATGGGGGGCAACTTCAAAATTGGCGGATTTCGGTCCTGGAGCAGAATGTGTTAACCTCTTACCTGCCGGAACAAGAGCGAACGCTACTCAAGCTGCAAGAGACATGAATCCTCATGAGCCCCTCGCAGTCGCGGGGGCTCATGAGGATTTATTATGTCTCTTGTGAGTTCTCTCCTGTTGTCAAATCCTCGTGAGCTTGTCAGTTCTATGTCGTTGCCTATTATTTGTCCCCTTTGACATCTGTTTTCTTCACGCGAATGTCGGTCAGTGGGCGGGTGTTACAGACGTCGTGATCACAGACAGCGAAGGGGTTAACTCATTCAGCACGGCGCGCGTATTTCCCAAATTTTCGGAGGCGTCATCTAACGACTATGCACCAGTTGCAGGAGATGGATCGACCACGATTAATTCAAGGGCAGTGCCAGATTAGCTTGGCGCCATCTCCTGCTGTAATGCGACAGGGCTGAATGGGTTAATGCGAAGTTTGACCTTTTTCATTAAACCCCCCTCCCCCTCCCCCCCCCCCCCCCCCCCCCCCGCCAAAAAAACAAACAAACAAAAAAAACTATTGGCATGGAGTACCACGTGATGTTGCAACACCAAGTGAAAAAAAGTCTTCTAATCTCGAAGCACATAAAATACCGGCAGCATACAGCAAGGTCTCTTTCACTGCAGCGATTCCAATTTAACGGCACTTTCACTCCGTCTGTGATTTTGGTACTTACGGCCTTGTGCACAGCACGCAAACATTAACCGAAAGTGGAAAAAAATGCAGAAGCGGAAGCGATTTGTGCAGACATTTCTAGTTCTTCCCAAAACCACAAAGGCGGCTTGCGTTTAACTCATTCAGTCCGACGCACGTATTTCCCAAATCTTGGAGGCGTCAAAATCTAACGACTATGAACCTGTTGCAGCAGGGCTGAATGGGTTAAAGCAAACCATTGGTGACACGAGTGATATAGAGAGCTGTCAATGTCTTGATGAAGAGAGTCCTCAAGCGAATGAGGGACGACACCAGTAACAAAGTCGGCGCGTTCGTTCTCTGCCTTAGAAGTGGTAGAAAAATGGAGGCTGGGAGGGGGGGGGGACAGAGAGAGAGAGAGAGAGACAGAGAGAGAGAGAGAGAGAGAGAGAGAGAGAGAGAGAGAGAGAGAGAGAGAGAGAGAGAGAGAGAGAGAGAGAGATGAAGAAATAAAGTAAAATGAAACTTTATTTCTCAACGGAAGAAACAGCACATGTGCCAATTTTCACGTTTTCCGTTGCTAATCTACAAAGCTACTGACATACAAATGCACATACATAATATACAAGGCTTGAGTAGATAGAGAGAGAGAGAGAGAGAGAGAGAGAGAGAGAGAGAGAGAGAGAGAGAGAGAGAGAGAGAGAAAGAGAGAGAGAGAGAGACAGAGAGAGAGAGAGAGAGAGAGAGAGAGAGAGAGAGAGAGAGAGAGAGAGAGAGAGAGAGAGAGAGAGAGAGAGAGAGAGAGAGAGAGAGAATCAATGTATCAATGAAACTTTCTTTTACAACGGTTACGACATTGACATCGTCATTGACACAGCCATTTTACAATCCTGCTGTTAGACTGAGAGAGAGAGAAAAGAGAGAGAGAGAGAGAGAGAGAGAGAGAGAGAGAGAGAGAGAGAGAGAGAGAGAGAGAGAGAGAGAGAGAGAGAGAGAGAGATTTTACAACGGTAAAAGTTTTGGTGAAACCATTTTTCGAACTTGCCGTTGCTAATCCACTTTACACAACAAACCAAGGGGAATTACTCAGCGCTGGACAACAGTTAGATCCCCTGCCCCCGCCTATCAGGCACCCAATCGCCAGCCCACAGAGAAATACGCAGGTATAGAATAAGACAATCATTTGCATCTTCTATCTGGTTTGTGAGTAATCTACTTTACATATAATGCACAAATCACAAAATATTATCATTAAATTGGGAAAAACTAAATATATAAATAACAAAAAAATTGAAATATAAAGTTTTAAAGAGAGAGAGAGAGAGAGAGGTTAGTCTTCTCAGCTGCGTGCGCAATCAACATTAACTCCTTCACTGACCAGGAACGGTGAACACGATCACAACTGCAAGAGACATAGATCCTCATCAGTCCCCGCAAATGCGCGGGCTGATGGGGATGTACGTCTCTTGCTGAGACCAGTGTGTATCCGCGTTCTTCGGACGACTGATTCTAACTATAGATTTGCGGCAAAATATGATAAATGGATCCAGGCTGACCAATTTATCTCCGCTGTCCAGAGTCGCCTGTTAGTCGTGGCTGTGGTCGACATGATGTCCCGTCAGCTTTTGTAGGCATGGATTATCGTGAACCACTGCAGCCGCACGCGTTAACTCATTCGATTCTACTATGAAACTGCTTCGGTCTCATTAACATTCTCGCCACACAGACGAAGGAAATCTGCGAAGTTACAGGCTGTGACTGTCTACGTGATGTGTCAAACGTCCGACTTCTCCGCAAGACGAATAGATTCTCATGAGCCCCTGCAAATTGCAGGGGCTCATGAGCATCTATGCGTCTTGCGGATACGTTGGAGGCTTGACGCATTGTGTCGACAGTCCGGCACAGCCTCTAACTTCAAAATTGCAGGGGCTCAAGAGAATATATGCCTCTCGCCTGTGAAACGGACAGACTTGGGACTGACCTCATCTGGGTTCTTCACAGATGAATGAAAGCGCATGCTTACACCCATTGACTTCCTCCAATGAGGGGCTCATGACAATCTTACGCCTGTTGCTGGACAGAATCTGCCAATTTACACCTTTGCTCCACATAGGAAAGGGCATAGATCCACATGAGCCCCCGCAATTTGCGGGGGCTCATGAGAATCTATGCCTCTTGGTTGAGTGTGGTCACTGTCGAAGCGATGTGACAAATACCCGGCAATGATTGCGGTGTCCTCAGCGCGTCCCGAGCATGCGCGCACACACCGCTGGCTAGGCTGTGCGCGTGCCCCCGAAGATCTAGGTGTCGCCGTAGATCTAATGATGGTGTACACCGCGTGACCCTAGATTGTTTGCTTATATTTCTTTGCGGTGAGTCGAGTCCAGATGCAGTCCGTAATAGCTCAGGCGGTTAAGCGTCGGAGCAAGAGAGCGAAGGGAAGCGCCGGGTCGTGGGTTCGAGTACCGGCCCTGGTAGCTGGACTGCAAATCCAAGGGAAAAAAGACGGGCTTGTCCGTTGAAAGGTCCTGATAAATCTAATTGACACAATTGCAGTGCGCCTAAATTGATCAGGTCGTACTCCATAGGCAACAGATTTCCCTGCCCCACTAACCCGCCCGTCAGGGCCACCTACTATCACTTTCGTGACGTGGACGTTAAACCCCGAACTAACCATCCAACCAACCGTCGTGTCAGAATGTTGGCAAATATGTGAACCTCGGATGTTGCGTTCTGTAATAATAGCTACGGGGTACAGTTATAGAAGTATTTAAATATCTTTTCTTGCTATCCGCTGAATTTGAATGAATGAATGAATGAATGAATGAATGAATGAATGAATGAATGAATGAATGAATGAATGAATGAATGAATGAATGAATGAATGAATAAATGCACGCTTTGCAAACCTTTTTAATTTCAATGGAAAGAAAGCAGTTGACGGTTAGTTTGAGGTTTAACATCCACGGCACCGGAGTGAAAATGCACGGCCCTAGCGGGCGGGTGATGCGGCACAGGGACAGCTATTGCCTATGGAGTACGAGCTGAACACTGATCAATTCAGGCGCACTGCAACTGAGCCACTGACTTCGATTTACCAGGTCCTTTTAACCCATTGTGTCCCAGGTACGAAATACTCACGATTTGGAGTTGTCCTCTGAGGGCTGCAGTACATTGCAAAAGATAGATCGACCATGATAGTTCAAGAGTGGTGCCAGAATAGCTTGGCGCCTATAGGCGCCAAGCTATTCTGGCACCACCCTTGAACTATCATGGTCGAGCCATATCTTGCTGGGGTGTGTCCGGGCTGAATGAGTTAACGGACGTGCTGTCTGAAAAGCCCGTCTTTTTACCTGGACAGGAAATACAGTAGTCCACGTAATGTACTTGTATATGACGTGGCACAACGGGTGAGTACAAATCTTCGAGCCGATGTCAGTTAAAGCCTACGTCGGCCCGTGGATCTTGTGCCTAGCGGGGCGTCGTCCGTGCAGAAAGAGACCAAGACCGCAGACTAATAAAGCGTAATCCTGGATTATGCAGTACTTATGTCCTCCTTACTGAGCTGGCGGGGGTCGGATGATAGGTTACCGTTGTCCGTGGGCACAGTCAAGTGATGAAATCTTCGCACACACGCTAGAGATATAGACGGTAATTGCACCTTAAAGTCGTTTTCGGGTTACCCCAGTGAAGCAAGGTCCTCGGGCCCACTGCGGCCGTCGTGGACCTTAAAGTCGTGTTGCTGCTGGATAGTGTATAACCTAAATAATTATACAGTGTAACCTGTTTTGCTTTGAGCAACCACCGTCACACACACACACACACACACACACACACACACACACACACATACACACACACACACACACACACACGCACACACACATACACACACACACACGCACACATACACACACACACTCACACGCACACGCACACACACACACACACACACATACACACACAAGGTCTTAAACCCTTGACTGCCAATGTACGCAGGGCTGTATTTTTGACATCTTTCTTAACACATTCTATCTACACCAAGGACCGAAATCCCCAGATTTTGAAGTTGCCCTCTGAAGGATTGTATTACAAGCCAGACAGATCGAGCATGATAGTTCAAGGGTGTTGCCAGAATAGCTTGGCGCCTATGGGCATTATTCGTACAACCAAAACAAATTAGGCACTGCATGTGTGCACTGTGCTGTAAGTCTGTCGGGTCAGCTCTGGAAAGCAAAGAAGATATGTGTAAGGAAGTTGGGATGTAACCTTTTGTACTTCTTGGGGACTCCGCTTGAGAAAGCAGGGAGAGCTGGGGGGGGGGGGGGCGGGGCGCTGAAGATGATGAACTTCAGACATGTATCATGTCACTCACTCAACTGTCACGCGTCGCCGTCACTTTGTGATTTGTGACGCTCGTTAAACAAAAATTAACGTCACCCTTCGTCCCTAAAAGGATGATCGTCTCAACCCTCGCCGCTCGTCCCGTTACACTCAGTACAGTCCCTGTTGTCCTAGTATGATTTCGCACATCATTTTTTTCGTAAACCACAGGCAGTTATGCACCTAAAACAAAAGCCATCTGCAAGAGGCATAGATCTTCATGAGCCCCCGCATACGCGGGAGCCCATGAAGATCTGTGCCTCTTGCTGAGTAGTATGCCTGAGTTTTCTAGACGCAGGAGGTCGACGGTTACGATGGACAAGAACAAGCCAGGCAATGGAACTTCTACAGACCATTGTGAAAAGAGAGAAGGCTTTGCGCTGGTATATGCCGCGTGATGTAGTTTGATGTCTGCTTGAGGTCAGCCTAGTTGGTAGTGGTCTTGCGTTCAACGTTGTTGTGCTAGGGTGGTGTGACTTACGTAACTGACTGTCAGGATTAAGGAGGCTCCAACAGAGCGGATTTCCGGTGCCGGGTTTAGTCTGAAATAAAGGCATCGGTTGTAATGTATTCAGGACCTGTGCAAAGTGAAATTCCGGTAGAGGAAGTCCTTAAGTTCTGTTCTACAAGACATTTATTTTTAAATATCGGAAACCAAAACAATAACAAAATAAAATTAAATATAATTTTTAAAAAATCGTAAAACTTTCGGTGTCATTGTACGTCTGTCGTTTCTCTGTTTCTGTTTTTTTTTTTCTCTCTCTCTCTCTCTCTCTCTCTCTCTCTCTCTCTCTCTCTCTCTCTCTCTCTCTCTCTCTCTCTCTCTCTCTCTCTCTCTCTCTCTCTCTCTCTCTCTCTCTGTATCAATTCCGAGGATCTACAATCATCATCCCTCTATCCCTATGTCGTTCACAGGTGATGAGTTGTGTCAGGATCACTGCCCTTATTACGCATGCACAAGTTGGACCCAGCGACGGTTTCCATTCGAGAAGTTGATATGTGAATAAACAAGACCATCAAGAGGCATAGATTCTCATGAGCCCCTGCAGTCGCAGGGGCTCATGAGAATCTATGCCTCTTGCAGAAGAAAAGCCCTGGCTGGAGAAGCGCACAGTTCAATCCTTAATCCGACCTGAGTCCACTGACAGATCGGATCTAGTCCACTGTCATATCGCGGATCCCACATCGACTGCACGTTCCGATCCGGGCATCAGACAAGGGAGGTCATCCAGCGCTTGCGGTCGAGCTTCAGCGGTGTTTTCAGCCAGCCATCTTCGCCTGCAAGAGGCAGAGATTTTCAAGTGCCTCTGCAGCTGCGTTAGAATCACGGGTCAACGAGTGTAAGGCGCATCCTGATTTAGGTAAAGAAGTACCCAACGGAGAAAGAAACACGCTTAGAAAAGACGGGTACAACACAATTATTAATATTTCGGGTAAATACCCTTTGTCAAAATAGACAAACAAACAAACATAGAGATTAGCCGCTACTTATCTTCAATGGCAGAAGGTACTTCTTTGCATATTACACGCTTGGCAGTCACCTTTTTGGTCTGGACTGATTTAGGTAGCTGTTTTGTCTTGTCTCGAGGCGTCTCCCCTCAGACATACGCAGACCGCTAAACATGTCCACTAGACCATTTCCATGAGAGGTCGACTCTTACGAACTCCTGCAGCCGCAGGGACTTGTGACCTTCTGTGCCTCATGCTGATACAGCCGGCACTGTTGTTCCGTCCCTACATCTCTGTTTCCAGACAATTGGAACACTAATGTTGAATTCTGGTAGTTGTCCTCTGAAGACCGATCACAGTTCAGAAGGTTAGCTCGACAATGATCGTGCGGGAGCAGTCCTCTGAAAACAACAATACGTAAGAAAATTCTGTCAGAATAGTTCAAAGGCTGTGCAAAATTAGCTTTGTCTTGGGACGACTACAATACAGTCCAGGAGAACTACCCAGTATGGTAGTTCAAGAATGGTGCCAGAATAGCTTGGCGCCTACAGGCCCCAAACAATTCAGGCACCATTCTTGATCTGTTATCGTCGACCCTTACCCTGTTTTACGTAGCGTGTCTTGGCTGAATGGATTGTGCACAATTATCTTTTTTTCTTGGGATGACTATAATACAGTCCAGGAGACAGACCCAGCATGATAGTTCAAGAATGGTGCCAGAATAGCTTGGCGCCTAGAGGCGCCAAGCTGTTCTGGCACCATTCTTGAACTGTTATAGTCGATCCTTATCCTAGCGTGTCCTGGCTGAATGGGCCAAACGGAGGAAGCCATCCCGAGTTAAGCCTGTGACTGTCAGCGAGCAGGTCTTTCATGTGACAAATCCTGGCTGGGATATCGGCGGTAATGGTGACAGTTTGCAGGCGGAGTTTTAGATATTTTCGGACAATTAGGCCCCGATTTTGTTCGCTGTCAGCTGTACTTCATGTCAAGTCAATGGTACGGGAGAAATCATGTGGTGCAATAGTGCTGGGCTCAGTGTGGAGAATCGTAAGAACAATACACACCTTGTCACATACTGTAAGTTTGGAAAATTCATCAGATCAGGGAAAATGTGTCAAATTGAAAGCAAATCCTGCGCATCCTGCTCTTTAACCCTGTGGGTGTCGGCCGCGCTTTTTGTCGAGTTGATTCCTGCAGGAGTTACCTCGACAAAACGGGGCGACCGACAGCCAAAGGGTTACAGTGTATGTGATGAACGAAATATGAGTATGCTCTTTTTCCTGAATGAATGAAGAGAATGACGCATTTAACCCATATCATACTGAGGCTAAAAGCTTCAAATCTGGACACTGCCATAATTATGCAAGCTACGTTATAATACTTCCAGATAAGGATATAGACTAATGGTTTTCGTTCAAGGGTGGTGCCAGAATAGCTTGGCGCCTAGAGGCGCCAAGCTATTCAGGCACTACCCTTGAACTATTTTAGTCAAACTTATTTCACACACTGGTGTATTCCGAATGATGAGGGTTAAGTCACTCCGCCTTTTGCACCTTTTTGCACAGTTGACACGCGTGCTGTACTGTGAGTTTAGAACTTTCAGCACTATAGACCGCAATGTCCCAACTCACGGGCCAGCGCATGCATGATCTCTTCCTCATTTGAATGATACATGATGCAGTCAAAGTCGGAGCAGGATTTCAGAATCCTTGGGCTGTTGCGGGCAGGCGATTCATCACACTTGGCCGGTCCATCAATGTCGGAGGTCGCACGGTCCTATTGTTTCTGGCGAGACCCACGTGCTCATTACACCGTCTCGCGTAATGAGATGTCGCGCACGTGCCACTCTCGCGGTTGCTCAAGCGTAACGTGCGCGTGCGAGGCTCGCTCATAGACAGCGGCTAAAAAATATATGGAAAAAAATTCGAGGGTTTATGACATTGTTGAATCCAGTGTCAGGGGCTATGATTTCTACACTGAAAAGCAGCAACGTGAATATTGCATCATTCAATCTTTTAGGGATTACAAGCTATGGGCTGATCACGGTAGTTCAAGGGCGGTGCAAGACTAAAAGGCTGGCGCCTAAATTCTTTTCGGCACCACCCTTAAACCATTTGCCTCATGAAGTGGTGGCTAGTCTGTAGAAGATGAGCCATAAATGTGAAAGTTCGCACCTCAGAGATCAGCGTGTTAACCATTTGGCAGTCGGTAGCCGTTTTTCGACGCGAAGATTCCTTCAGGAATCACCGCGACAAAACCGCTACTGACAGCCAAAGGGTTAACCCTTTCAGCCCCAAGGTCCCATTTCTCAAATTTTGGAGGTGTTGCCTAACGACTATGTATCAGTTGCAAGGAGATGGCCTGACCATGATAATTCAAAGGTAGTGCCAGATGAGCTTGGCGCCTTCAGGCGCCAAGCTCATCTGGCACTACCCTTGAATTATCATGGTCAAACCATCTTCTGCTGTAGTGATCCGGAGCTAAATGGGTTAAACGCCAGATGACACTTTTGCCTCGTGAAAGCTAAAATCTGCCCATTTTTGTTTTGTTTTATTTTCAAGACGTAATTTGAATGTGTTTTGGGGTTTTGTATTACAACGAAAATGTCGATTTTCAAACAGCAAAAAAATAGACGCACTGTCTTTTGGCTTCACTGGACAGATTTAGTTCCAACCAGGCAAATTGTTGATAAGTTGTTTTTTTTTTAAATCCTAGCATAGCCTCTATCCACTGCCCCATAAGATCTGGCGCAAAGAGAGCTTTGTTTTTCTTTTTTCAGCTATAGCAGAGAAAAAAAAGTACCCAACGGAGAAAGAAACACGCTTAGAAAAGACGGGTACAACACAATTTATTAATATTTCACAATTTATTAATGAGTTGCCACATTCCTTCTGCCAATGAAGATAAGTAGCGGCTAATCTCTCTGTTTGTTTGTTTGTCTATTTTGACAAAGGGTATTTACCCGAAATATTAATAAATTGTGTTGTACCCGTCTTTTCTAAGCGTGTTTCTTTCTCTGTTGGGTACTTCTTTGCATATTACACGCTTGGCAGTCACCTTTTTGCTCTGGATTGTTTATAGCAGAGACAGTCTCTGGCAAGAGGCGTCATAGCTTCAATTCTTTGTGGACATTTTCAGTTCGCCATCCATCATCAAGTGACCCCAGCGTGCGGGTAATGCACGATGCGGTTGGTTGCGAACTGTCACGAATGAATGAGTAGACTAATTGTTGCGTGGGAGGCCATAATTTGTCCGCTGGTCTGTGATTTTGGACAGTGTTGCATCAAGCCCGCGTACGGGAGAAAATCACAGTTCAGCACACGTACTTGCATGGGTCTGGCAGAGGTTGGTGCCGGGGGCGGCGCTTGCTCCAGGGGGCAGTTGCATGAACGAGCTTAGATCCTGCGCAAGCCAATAAGCAAGGTGCTCCGCTATAGCGGCGCACCTTGCAAAGTGGCTTGCACAGGATCTAAGCTTGCTCATTCAACTGCGGCCAGCACCGGTTGGTGCTCGGTGGCGCAGAGGTGAAGCATCAGTCACTGACGATTCAATGCAGTGCCTGATCTGAATACAAATAATACTAGAACCCGTACACTGTCAGCTGACGCAGACTGCAAGCATCGTTAATTCAACGGCAAAGAACCCCAGCCGTCCCGGAAACATGGACTCGAAGAGGTGTCGACAAGAGGCATAGATCCTCATGAGCCCCCGCTTGGGGGGGAGGGAGGGGGGCTCATGATGATCTGTGCCTCTTGCAGTTGGATCGTGTTCATTTTCCGTCGACAGTCAAGGGGTTAAAAATTAACCCCTTGTCCGCCACAGACGATGTCGTTGACCTGAAAAGACGCGTGACTGCGAACGGTGTCGTCAATAGCAGTCATTGAGTTATGAACTCTTTGTCAAACCTTTAATTTCTTGTTTAACTGTGTGTCGTATGTTTCATTTACCTCTACAGTTGTAGTCATTCTATTTCAGCTTGCTTTGCTTTTAACACTTACCTTTGATGCTTTCTAACCACTCAACTGTTTGTTCGTTGATGTTTTCATTATATAGACGCACATGCATGTACCTCTGCAAGAATTTTGATTTTACCCATGTTTTTGTTTTGTCTTTGAACCAGAGAATATGTTTGCGTGTCTCCGGTTGGTTTAATAATTCTTTTATAATTCTTTTTTTCATATAAATTGCATCATGGTTTATTTTCAGAGTCGTTCCTATGTATTACAATTTTGTTTGGTTGTGTAACAATTGACAGAGTAAGACAAAGTTATAAGTATTTTACAGATCAAAACAAATTTCGTCGAATTTTCTGTTTCAATGTTATTGTCTGAATCCAACGAAACTCGGTGTGTGCAATAGTTTTATTTACATTCAAGGCATCTACTGTATTGTAACTGTATGAATAGTGTTGACTAATTCGATTCAACGCCGTTGCACTCGCGTTAAACTCGTTCGCGGCCATCCGCATCCGGATGCGCGGCTTATGCCGCGCATCCGGATGCGGCTGGCCGTGAATGAGTTAACCCCTTTAGTGCAGCTGACGATACCGCTCGGCGGAAAAGCTGCGTGATTGTGCACCTTTTCTGCAGATCCATGTCGTCAGTAGCATTCAAGGGGATAAACTGCACATAAGTGTGCGTGTCGATGCACGTCGGATGATCACACCATTAGTTAGGTTTTGTTTGCAACGAGCCACTCGCAACAACACACGAGAGCAAAATCGCGGCGGACAGACAACGCTCCAAACATCTCCAAAACACACCAAACCACACTCCAAACATCTATGCCTCTTGGAGATGTTTGGAGTGTTGTCTATGCTTATAAACAAGCCGGTCATCCACCGTGATTTCTGTCTCGGTCGTTGTTGGTAGTTGTTCGTTGCCAACGAAACCTCACTATTATTGCTTTGTCTCATCTTGTGTTGCAGCCGCAAGTGAAGCGGTCGTCCACGTTTTTCGGGGCGCTGTCAGGTCACGTGTCACGGAGCCCTACCAAGTTCTTCCGCAAGCCCACGCCATCCGGAAGTCTCTCAAGGTCACCTTCAACTATGACCTTCACCTCCCGCACACCCTGCGCACCCACGCCCTTCGGCAAATACAAGACTTTCGGAACTCTAGCAGCAGGGGGTGGTGAGAGCGGGGGAGATGGGGTTGGCGGTGGGGCTGGGAGTAGTCGCCCTGGGACTAGAGGACTTGGTGTAGGAATATCTGTCGGTATCGGAGGAAGCGGCGGCAGTCGGGAAGCTAACGTCGCTGGCTCCAAGAATGTAAAATGGGGAAGCAGCGGAAATGCATCTTCCCAGAGAGCCCCCTCCGAAAACACACACAATACTCGGCGAGGAGAAGGGGGAAGGGGAAGACAACAAGGAGGTACTGCAGATCAGAACGTCTCCCGTAAGACTCCAGTCTTTTCCAGCGCCGCCTCCTGGCGACAGAGACAGCCGGATCTCCCCGACGACTGGGACGCGCAGAGTCGGTCCGCGCCCGCTAGCTCCAAGACCAGGAAACAGGTGGTTTTCGCTGATGGGGGACATTCGCCTCGTAGCGTCAGTGTAACTGGAGGCGCTAAGCCCACTCTGGCCGCAGCCATGGCCGCTGTCACTCCCATCGTCAGCGTCAAGCCTGCCTTCCTCACCGTCCACCACGCCGACCTCCATTCTGCAGGTCACGGTCGTCACGAGACTGATGCTGATCACGTGACTAGCGGTAGCCAGTCACGTGATCAGCACCAGTCACGTGACGACCGTGACCTGCATGACGAGGGACCCGTTTCCAGCGGCAACCCAGCGGTTGGTCGAGCAACTGCGGACGGTACCTCACCCCATGCATCAACGGGTCAAGATGTCACCACCACCATCGCCAGAAAACCCCAACCAACGCTAGCATACCGAACACTGAGTGAAAACAAGCAGAACCCGCCCAAACGCACAACATGTAATTCCCTTCACGGACAAGGCAGATCCGTTGGCGTCCAGTCTTTGTTGGGCGGCGACGCCACTAGCGGCCCCAAAACGGCTTTGACATCCGTCTCGGGTCAAGGTCGTTCAAGGACGCAGCTGCTGATTTCCGGTGCGGGCGACCGGAGCAGGAGAGCGCATTTTAACTAGTGCCCGGGTGTGCCCTCCCTTCCCACGATCACAGTCACCTCCTCGCGGTCGGGGGCTCAGAGTGCTGACGTGCTAGCCGCTAGAACTAGGAGTCAGCGTGTGTTTGGCTCCGTGTGTTTGCCTTTTGTAGAGCGTCCCTAGCTGACAGAAAGTATGTGTGCTGTTGTTCGTTTATTTATTTTTTTTAATTATTATTATTTTTTTTAATGTGGGACCTTATTATTCTTTGAGCTGTAAAGATCCACAATTACAGATCAGGTTAGTCATTTGGGTTTAACGCCGTCCAGGCGACTAAGGCCATCTCACCGCGGCTTACAAATCAGGGGCCAGTTGCATGAGTGAGCCTAGTCCTGCGCCAGGCACTAAGCAAGGTGCTCCGCTGGACTAGGCTCACTCGCACAACTGGCCCTATCACACCAATGATTAACGTCGTGGCTGCTACTAACGATACCGTTCGGCGGAAAAGGCGCGTCTGCAGCAGTTAAGAGGTTAAGTGTGTTACGGTTTTGCGTGTGCCTGTGTGTGTTTGTTTGTTTAGTTTTTTTTAATTTATATATATATTTATTTATTTATTTATTTATTTATTTATTTATTTATTTATTTATTTATTATTTTATTATTTTATTTATTTATTTATTTATTTTTATTTATTTATTTTATTTTAATATTTTTTGCGGGGTGGGGGGTGGGGGTGGGGGGTAGGTATATTAATATAAAAAAAAAATAACAGTAGTGTGAGGGATGGGGGGGGGGGAGGTATATTAATTTTAAAAAAACAAAAACAGTCGTCAGTCGAGTTGACTAATTACGTTTCACGTTGTGCAAGCAAGGGATGTCATCACAGGAAAATACTTTGCACTTGAGCTGTGCCTAATTTTCTTGCCTGTTTGGCTTCTTCTTACTTCGTGTTGACGCCATTGCTATGTATATCTCATATCACTTTGCAACAAAAATAGGCTCTGTGTGTGATATATTTACGAAGGATGTCTTTTGAATATATAAAAGCTGCGAACTGGTTTTCAGGATCTAATTTAGATGTGTCGTTTGGTTTTTAAGTGTTCAAACATGGCTGATATTGTATTACGAAAAACGAAAGCCTTTTTTCGTAAGGTACTATTCCTGTACGGTTAGCTTTGTCACAAGAACAGCTGTACACCTCTACATACTGTTTGTTCTTGTTGGTACTGATTATCAAGCAGACCTTTGTACTGACCGCTTACACTTGGTCCTATTTACATACCAAAGAGAAAGTAGGATATTTATTGGAAGGAAATCTGTATCAGATTTAATGTGCATGAGATTATGTTTGAAGAATTTCGACGAGCTTAAGACTCTGATTATGTTGTTATGTTGAAGAGTTGAAGATTACGATTATGTGGCTAAGTTAATGAGTGCTCCACGCATGCATTGCTAGAAATGACATTTTCTGATGCTTGCAGATTGTGTGGTTGTGATTTGCATTTGCTTTGAAGCTTGAGTTATTTTTTCGTGTATTCGTTCACCTCTTCACCGCTACTGACGATACCGCTCGGCGGAAAAGACGCGTAACTACGTCATTACCTAACTACGTAACTACGTCATTACCTAACTACGTAACTACGTCATTACCTAACTACATAACTACGTCATTACCTAACTACGTAACTACGCGTCTTTTCCGCCGATCGGTATCGACAGTAACAGTCAAGGGGTTACTACAGTTTGACGTACTTGCTTAACTCATTCGAGACGTGCCGCCTCCGGATACGCGGCATAAGCCGCGTATCCGGAGACGGCACGTCTCGAATGACTTAAAAAATATATAACAATATTGAAGCGGTTTTGTTGTTGTTGTTGTTTTTTAATAGGTCAAAGGGATGATGTTTGTTTAATTATATCGCATGTGCCAAATCAACACTGGTACGACTGTGTACTGACAAAGTAAAGTGAAGTTTGTAACGTCCGTGTGTGTTCGGTCTGTGTATTCTTCGTGTATGGATTACCCCTTTCCGCGACAGTGTATGTAGATTGTGTTTCTGAAATATTTGTTAATGCAACGCGAGAGTTCCAGCTGTCCAAAGTTCATGGATAAAAAGTGGTTTCAGCAAGAGGCATAGATCCTTATGAGCCCCCGCATTGCGTGGGCTCTTGAGGATCTATGTCTCTTGCAGTTTGAGTGTGTTCGCTTTTCTCGGAAGTGAAGGGGTTAATTCTATTTGTTAGCCTAAACTATCGTTCGATTATTCAGTCACATGCGGGCTTTGGTGAGTCTTCGCCGTTTAGACCCTTTTTTTTTTTTTTTTTTTTTTTTTTTTGGTATTAGTACAATGTTTTGTTCATAAATGAAGAGAAAAGGGGAGACTGGAAGTGATAATAATTTAGGACTAATAATATTTTGTTCAATTCGTGTAACTTGCTAGTCAGCTATGCATTCATCCTCTACAATCTTTCTCTCCGTCTGTGTATCTGCCTTCTGTTTGTTTTGCTTTGTTCGTCTTCTTTCTATTTCTTCTATTGTTTTTCTTTTCTGATGTTTTAAAGAATACGTGTTAGGTCATCAGGCTATGTCTTGTTTTGACATGATGTGTGGTGCGTTACCTGTGCGCATTAAAGAACTGTCTCTGTTATAATTAATAATACTTTTACATGGTTGATGGCAAAATAAATAGGGTTGGGTGTGTGGGTGGGTATTATTAATTTATTTTATTATTTTAGTTTAGTTTGTGTTAGTTTGTTTATTTATTTATTTATTTATTCCTTATTTATTTATTATTTATTTATTTATTTATTTATTTTTGTGTCGTTCTGGATCTCTTCTCCACGCCTAAACCAAAGCCATTTGCAAGTCTGGTGACGTGATAGTGTGGGAAAGACATGATACAATCGTCTGCGCAAGCTATGACGCTATAATAGATCCAGTCCCTTCCGTCTGCAAGCGGCACAAGTTCTCACGAGCCCTTATGTCTTCAGGGGCTTATGAGAATCTGTGCCTTTGTGTCTACTGATGGATCCCATATTTATTTTCATCTACGCTCCTCAGATGAGGCAAATAATCGAAGCTTATGTGTGTGACTTGGACTACAAACCTTGCAGATCGCTTCTTCTATGCGGAACAAAAAATCCACAGTGGACTACCGGCAAGAGGCATAGATTCTCATGAGCCCCTGTATCCTGCAGGGGCTCATGAAGATCTATGACTTTTGCAGAGGGAAGGATCGTAGGCTTTTGTGTGTGTGTCTGTATCTGATTGGAAGAAGGCGGGGCGGGGCAAAGTTGTCAGAAACAAACGCGACGAAAGGGCACGCAGCTTGCCCCGACACATGCATTAAGCCCTGTCTTGACAGCCATCTATGGCTAATGTTTGGGGCGAGTTCAAATAAAAGAGGAACGGTATTTGCAAAATACATGTTCCTTTTTGGGTCCAACTGTTCTGTGGTCTTAATCGTGTCTCTTGGGCAAATCCGGAGCACTGAATGTGGAGGGTTGTAATCGCTGACGTACTTTCTGCTTTTCAATATGCTATGACTTGTGTTGGTGATATTGGGTTCATTGACTAACCCAGTAAGCACAAAATCCTCGGTCCGACGTCGGCCGCAGCGGGCCCACGCACGACAGATGACCCTTTGTTTGCTGGGATCTTAGGATATATTTTTCTTTCTTTCTTAACTCATTCTACCCCAGACACTGACACCAAAGGAAGATAAGGATCGACCATGATAGTTCAAGGGTGATGCCAGAATAGCTTGGCGCCTATAGGCGCCAAGCTATTCTGGCATCACCCTTGAACTATCATGGTCGATCTGTGTCCTGCACTGTAATGCAGTCTTCAGAGGACAAGGGCAAAATTTAAGGATTTCGGTGTTGGGGTAGAATGAGGTAAACGTTACGAGGGCATCGTTCCAAATCCTGCTCAGATTTGCAATACTTCTCTTCCAAGATACTCACAAACCGGATAGGTGAGGCTATCTCTTCCAAGGCCGCGTGATTGGTAGGAAAGCCTTTCGCTAGTCTGAAGAAAAATAAATCTATGAACAGAGAAAATACACGTCCGTAAAAATAGTATTGTCCATGACGCTAATCCCACGGGAATCACGTTTAACCTCGTTGATGCCGGTGGACGCAGTTGTTTTTTTTTTTAATCGCCATTTCAAAAAGCCACAACCGTGTAAGGAAAATGGATACAAACTGGTCTCAGCAAGAAACATAGATACTCATATGACCCCGCGACAGGATCTCTTGCAGACGGATCCTGTTTAGATTTTCTTGGCAGTGAATGGGTTAACGGTGTCCCTCCACAGCCGCACATTTCCTATTAAAATCTGACCCAAACACTAAGGGATACTCGCGGCTGTCACAACGTGTGTGATAAATGACCATAGCCGATAGGAGCAGAGATGTTAGACGCGTTCTCATTGCGGGACTCGGTGTAACGTAAAAAGGGAAATAATTTTATGACATCGAATTTTTTTTTAAATTATTATTCTTAGGGAAGAGGTGACATGAATTTTGTTCTGGTTTTATTATGTTTTGGATTTCTTAATGATAGTTTAGGGGTGTCATTATGTCGAGAAATGGAACTCTGTTTTATTCGATTATAAGCTGATGGACAGAATGTTGTGTTTAAAACCCAAACGGTGCCAAGAAAATGTGAACACCACCCGAAAACATTGGATTAAAAGACTGGAGGTAACGCATGTTTATCCGGGCATTAAATCCACTGTTTTCGTTGAAACGCGTTCAATTATGACCTGCATCGGATTTCCGAACAACGTCTTTTCATATACTGAACTGCAGGCTAGCACTCACCGCGGGGACATGGGGCGGCCGGGGGGGGGGGGGGGGGTGGGGGGGTGGGGGGGGGGGGACAATCAAGCGTGCATACAAGTCCACGAGCGACCCCAGCAAATGAACCTATCTGCCTCAGTGGTCAGAACAAGAAAAATGGCGGAAATGATATATGCCTTCACTAAAGGACGGTGACCCGTTGAGCGTTCAATCACCCACGTGAAAGGATCATTCCGCGACAACCATCTGCAAAAGGACATAGATCTTCCTGAGCCCCCGCAAATTGCGGGGGCTCATGAAGATCTATGCCTTTCTGAGTATTTTACTTCCGAAAAAAGTCTGTCGGTGTAGGTTCAGTTACTAGACAATAAGCTAGTATCGAATACTGTCCATTTGCACAAGGCGCAGGACTTTATGAATGAGACCGCGCTCTTGAATATTTCAGCTTTTTTTAAAGGACACATTTCTTCATCTGCTGTTCTCGCGGTGGCGGGGGTGGGGGTGGGGGTGGAGGGGGGCGCGGAGATGCAATAACTTCACAATGATGCACCTTTAGCGTCAAGATAGCATAGACCTGCATAACCACCAGCGAATTCTATCTTCTCAGAATAAAACATTTGCTGAAATCCTACTGCGGTTTCTTGCACAGAAGAGATGAGAATATCCACTGCCCTCCCCAACCAACCAACCAACCAACCAACCAGTCAACCAGTCAACCAACACGCATAAACTTCCAAACAATTGAAGTGTTTGTGTGTTGGGGATGGGGGGGCGGGGGGGGGGGGGGGTCGGGGTTCCATTCTTCCGATAGGGTCTTAGAAACGGACCAACCAAACCGTTCACCAACGCACATAAACTCCCAAACAAGTGAAGGGGCGGGGGGGGGGGGGGGGGGGGGGAGGGGGGAGGGGGGGGGGGGGAGTTCCATGTTCCATTCTTCCGCTAGGATCTTAGAAACGGACCATCGCCGTAACCAGCTGTTTGGGGCAAGACGAATTGTTGCGAACACGTTTTAGGTGAAATCTATGGGTTCTACTGGATTAGATTCGTGCTAATCTCGGCCACGCTCCCGCGGCAGTGTGTGAAAATTCCCAAGGCGCGTGGACGTCATTGTGTGCAGGTCTGTGATTTTTGACCTTACGGCTTTCAACCCGTAAGGTCCAAAATCACAGACCAGCAACGCGCTAGAGCTCGTAACGTCCAAAATAAATTATTCGTATTCTCTTGTTCTTATTCTGCTAGATCTGAGAACGGCACACGTATAGTGTGAGGTTGACTGATGACCGTTTCCCACAGCGTCGAAAGATAAATCGAATTTCTATTGGAGTAATATGCTAAGGCGATAGAAAGTGGAAGGGAACTACTTGAAAACGTGTAGATTGGTTAGATTTAGATTTGTTACATCTGTGCAAACTGTTGTTATGAAATCGTGTTCGAGACAGAATTTTTTTCTTTTCAACATTTTGTTCTATTTAATCCCGACCAGAAGACGTGATCAGTACAGTGACGCATAGCCGTACAATATGACGTACAAAACGACAGATAAAAATTAAACTAATCTTCACAATAAAAGACTATAAATTTATTAACTTACTTTGATACAATCGAAAATCCTTTCCATCCGATCAGCCGTCTGTTTTTCATTCCATTCTGACTCAAACTCTTTATATTAGCTATTACATCAAAATCTTCTCAACGATTTGGCACAGCCCTTAACGGGTTTACAATTTTTAATATATATTATTATAATATATATATATATATATATATATATATATATATATATATATATATATATATATATATATATATATATATATATATATATATATATATATATATATATATATATATATATATATATCACTTTACTCATCCGCATATGCCGCGTATCGGAATTTAGTACCTTTTAGCCCCAAGCTCCCATTTCTCAAATTTTGGAGGTGTTTTTGCTTGACGACTATGTACCAGTTGCAGGAGATGGCTTGACCATGATAATTGAAGGGTAGTGCCAGATTAGCTTGGCGCCTGCCTGTCGGCGCCAAGCTAATCTGGCACTACCCTTCAATTATCATGGTCAAGCCATCTCCTGCTGTAGGGATCTGGGGCTAAAACGGTTAACTGTGAAAGCACATAGTTCCCCCTCCCCTCCCCTCCCCTCCCCCCCCTCCTCCCCCACGCCCCCCCCCCCCCCCCCCCCCCCCCCCCGTTTGCCCCTTGCCGGTCTATGACTAAGACGCGGAGATAGAGAAAGAGACACACACACACAAAAAAAAAAATTAATGGACGGGTGGGTCCTTGGTACAGAAAGTCCCTAATCGAACAGTTGCGGTCTTAGCGAGCCCGTTGGGAGCAATGCTGTCGACACATGGCAAAAGCCATCAAATCCATTTTCGAGAAAAGCGAGATTTCCATTATATAACAATAAAAATCCCGCTTTTATCAAAAATGGACATACTTTTGTTTTCTTTTCACATAACAGCAGAATGTCCCTGAGGCAGAGTTTTGGTCATCCTCCGCATATACTCAGGGCTACTGATGATGTATATCCGTCGTTGTGCATGTATCTTTTTTCTGGTTTAGTCTTCATCTGCGTACCTCGAAAAGAAGTGAGTCCACTGGGCGTTCAATCTATTTACGATAAGTGGGGATGGGTGGTGAGTAGGGGGGGCTAGGCGATTAGTATTCATAGCTCGCGCTGGCATTGATTTGGAGGGGCGCTTGCTAATGTCCGTCAGCCGCGCGCCAAAGTCGTGTATGGGGACTCGTTAGTACCCTAGTCCTTCCCCACTCCATCTTGATGGAGCACAGACGTTCATGTACCCGGGGGTGCACGTAAAGTCAGGTCCTTCATTACCATCTGCAAGAGGTATAGACTTTCATAAGCCCCTGAAGGATGCAGGGGCTCATGAATATCTATGCCGCTTGCAACAGGAGTAGGTCATACGCGATTTCCGCTTGTAGTCTCAGGACTCGGTCTTATCTATGAATAGACTCATTCTTTTGCAGGTGCCACACGCTCGATCGCTTGTCGTTACAAAGGTCGGGTCTACTTGCATACTACGTCTCCTTCTTGTGACAGCCAAAGGGTTAAAAAGATGGACGCATTGCGAAAGTGAAAAGAAGCAAAGATTTTTATAAGCACGTGCCGGCAACCTGTCGGGGCTAGTGAAACTCTGTGCTTTTTGCTATTACAGAAAACAGTCTTATTTTAGCTCTGCGGTCTTTTTCTTTGGGGTGGTGGAAGTCATTCCGGTGTGAACTAAGGTTGAGAGAGTGATGGGGCCCTAGGCTAGTAACCGCCCCGTTGTGTGGTCCCCTTTTGCTCGTCACGCCCAGCACCACCACAACCGCCACCACCCCACCATCGCCAACGCCACCACTTCCGCCAGAACCGTCACCACTATTATTATCGTCACCATCAACATCCAGGCACTAACCGTTACCGACTAAACCGCAGCAACCGCAGACCGTTTGAAACCACTCTTTCACTTCCACGGTAAAGTCATACGGTGACCCTAAAGAAAAAAACTGTGTGTGTAAATAAATAAATGACAAATAATAAATTAAAAACAAATAATAGATATTTAATCAACATGAATGAATGAATGAATAAATGAATAAATTAACAATAAAAAATAATAACATATTAATTAATTAATTAATTAATTAAAATTAATAAAGAAATATCAACGCTTACCATACAAACCAACCTTGCAAATATCAATTAACAGACAGGTTCATAAATATATGATAATATGACATGACATAAATAATCAGAAAACTAGAAAACTTAATTGTTTTTTAAACAATAGAAAAATTCTAAATGAACTGAGAAAAAGAAAACAGAAATGAAGAAATAAACAGAGGAAAAAATGACAATAAATAAATACATGAAAACATAGATACATAAATCAATCAGTCAATCAATCAATCAGTCAATCAATCAATCAATCAATCAATCAATCAATCAATAATAAATAAATAAATAAAACGACAAATGAATAAATCAATAATAAAAATAAAATAAACAAATAAATAAATCAACGCATTAAATATTCCCTTTATGCCAACTGAAAATCGGCGCAAACCGCCGCCGCGAACTGAACCCAACAAGCATGCTCACGTGAATCACGCGCATTCACTCACACACAGAACATTCACGTGGTGCTAAGGATAAGCTCAGGCGAGCTACTGAAGTTTTGGCAGTTTAGATCGTTTATATTTGAAATTTGATTAAGTGGGCTGAAATTGATACGAAAGTCGTGGGGGAGGAAGAACCGGAGTACCATGAGAAAGAACCCCCGACGGTCAGCCCGATATTAACGGTGACACTTCTGAGAAGAGGAAAGTCCACGCATTATTGGCAAGCGCTTTTACCTCTGCGCCACGGACCGCCCTTTTGGTCATTAGCTACAACCAAACCTCCACTACCCTAACAGCCCATAAGGTCGTGATAATGACATAGCCGCACACAAAATGATCATGAACGGTCGTCAGAATGAAAACGCACATTTTTTTTATGGCCAAGTAGCGTGTTGTTTCACAAAATACAAGACCGAACAGAAGACGAGAATGAGGAGCACCAAAGACAAGGAGAAGGGGCCCCATAAAGCAAAACATCCTCGGAGAGGGAGGAGCACCAAAAGACAAGGAGAAGGGGCCCCATAAAGCAAAACATCCTCGGACCGCCCTTGGCCACGATGGGCCCGCGCACTGTCGTGCGCGGGCCCACCGCGGCCAACGGCGGCCCCAGGTCATTTTGCTCACTGAAGTTGGCCGGGGATGCCAGTGCAATAATTCATTCGGGACGTGCCGCATCCGGATACGCGGCATAAAGCCGCGTATCCGAACGCAGCACGTGTGGAATGTGTTAATTTATTGAACAAAATGTGGTTATTAGCGACGAAAATGAGACGACCTGGACAACCGCTATCGGCTTGCGTTTTTGGTTTCCAGCAGATACAGTCTGGCCTGAACGTGAGAGTTACCGTGTTAAATGCTCTACTTTTTCCCCTGTAAAGTGTGATCGTTTGCACGTTTTGTTTGGTCATTTTCTGGATAATTTTCCAATTAATGGCAGAATCTTGAAATAAATGGTTGTTACTGTTTTCACCGAAGAAAGATAAATAAATAAAAAGACAAAATGAATTTAAAAAAGGAAATAGGCGAGAACTAAGCCGTAAATCGTGGGCGGTTGATTGATTGTACATTGCTTAACGTCCCGACAGCAACAAGGCTTTCTCAGGACGTGCCTGCACTGCTTGTGAAAAAAAAGAATAAACAGAACATTGAATGTATGTCGCCAGCCGGTCAAACACATTAAATAAACCTAACACATGGGGCCTAAATAAAGCTAAGACCATTTAGCAACACACATCCAATATCAAGAGCTACAGGCAGTGCAGACAGTAGGGAGAGTTTTAAAAAGGCAAATACAGGTGAATGGACAAAGGGTAGACAGAAACACATGCCCCAGAATAGAGAGAAAAACCCACCCTGTGGGGCTGACCAGGGTGACCCTGGGAACTAAAAAATACCTAACCCCACCCAAGTCCCCCAGGGCAGACCCGGGTGGGGGAAATCGTGGGCGGACTGAAACAGACAATAAAGAGACACATGAATAAACAGACACGCATAATAACTAATAAATATGTGATTGGTTAAATGCATGAATGAAGGAAAGAAGAAATAAGGAGGAAAAGCACATACCTCTCATTATTGCGGGTCAAAAGATGACGAAGATGATGAAGATGACTTTATTGTTGCAGTGGTAGAAAATAATCCTACTTAGCAAAAATTGTCTTGTCACCGGCGCAGGTGCTGCTCGCATTCACTCACTCGCTTATTCCACAATTTACAATAACAGCACTACAAAATGGACAATGACTCGGGACGAGTGAAGTACGTCGCCAAGGCATCTTTTGGCCGGCGCCAGTGGCCTCATCCCAACCAGAACCTCCCTCACAAAACAGAATGCTAAGACAGCCCTAAGTCTCCTGAACCTACTATTATATGAAGTTCTTTTGTTAAGTTCCTACTTGACTAAAGCTAGTACGTGAAAATACAAGATAACAACAGAAACAAAATACCGTAGATAGGGAAATTATATCTGATCTATGCAACGTAAAACAACTGTCAAAACTGCATCCGGGGTCCCGTCGCTATAGTACAACGCCAGTGTTCAGAAGGTACCGCTCCGGCATATTTAATTACATAAAACTGACAAGAGGTTAACGGTAAGAACGCTTCTCTCAATATTGTGTAAACCTAGGACACGCGGAGGACACTACACCTTTGACACTACGCGACAGACTACTTGAACGCTAACCTCCGACCCCCTCCCCCCCCCCAACCCCCACCCCGACCCCGCCCCCACCCCTCTCCTCACACACCCCCACCCCCACCTCCACGCCCCCCCCCCCCTCCTCATTTCTGCCGAAGAAAAATAAAAGCGCATACACGAGAAGAAAATCTAATGCTAACAGTTACTTTTTGGCTGATGGTCTGTACGAGATTCATGACGGCGGTCCTTGACAGTTTCACCCTCGTCCATCATGCGACATGCCAGTAGCCGGGGTACTTAGCCACACACGCCCATCCACCCCCAAGAGACATAGATTCTCTTGAGCCCCTGCAGTCGCAGGCGCTGAAAAGAATCCATGTCTCTTGCCGGAAGACATTTACCTCATTTACATCCTCTGACGGAGGGTTCAGATGGGGGGGGGGGGGGGGTTGCCTCTGCGACTGATTACGGAAATAGCCGACGACCACCGATGCGTTATCCTCATTTTCTCTTTTAATCTGGTCTCTCTTTAGTCGCAGATTGAAACCCTACGGTTTCTTTATTCAAAGGAATACAGATGTAAGGTAAAGATACAGAGCCATCAAAAGGCTTAGATTCTCATATCCCCTGCTGTCGCAGGGTACATGAGTATCTATGCCTCTTGTAGCTTTAGAGTGGAGACTGTCTAGCCGTCCACTTGACCAGTTTTTCTTGTCAGTTTGACGAAGAGAGTTAATGTGTTTTAACAGTTAAAGTCATTACTAATACTCAGTGCCACGCAGTTACACAAAGTGATGTATTGTCCAATGTACTGTTACCCGATGATAAATGAGTGCATTATTATGGCAGATCGTAATGGTACTGAACATTATCAAAAGTCTGAATGTGGAACCGGGAAAAAACACACACACAAAAAGACAAGAAAAGAATGTTTTCTCGGAGGCTTATCAGTTGTATTGATACTTCTGTCGGCTGTGTGGATATGACCACAAATGTGATAACGGGGTGTGTCTGTATTATTGGCAACTAAATGCTGTCCATTATTATGATGCATTCATCTGGATCCTGTACCGCGTTAAATTATTTCGTTTGAAACATGCAATTCCTTGACCACAGAACAGATAGACACGGTTTATGTAAAATTGCCACCCAGGGACAATGAAAAGGATATTTTTGTTTTGTTTTATATTGACATCAGTGAAACTTTTGATTGAGAAGACCATTTGTGAACAAGTTGTTCAAGTGTTAATCTAATTTGTGAATAATGTACTAACTAAGAAAAGCTGTTTCTACTGAGATAGAGAGAGAGAGAGAGAGAGAGAGAGAGAGAGAGAGAGAGAGAGAGAGAGAGAGAGAGAGAGAGAGAGAGAGAGAGAGAGACAGACAGACAGACAGACAGACAGACAGACAGAGACTGGGAGAGGGAGAGAGAGAGAGGAGGTTGTTGTCAATAGAACAAAAAGTGAATTAGAGGAGGAGGAAGGAGAACAGGGGAGGGGAAGTTGTCACCGAGCCGTCCGAAAGCAGATGTTATTAAACTATCATGTCCATAACCGCACTATCACGCGAGATGCAGAGCGGAGATGCCTGTCGACTTCGCGTGCCGAGATTTCTCTGTAGATTTACCGCAAAAAGCCCGAAAATCTTCCTCCTTTGATTGGATGTAAGTGAATGCAGTAGACGACACTAACACAGCAAGAAGCATAGATTTTCATGAGCCCCTGCTGATGCATGGGCTCATGAGAATCTAAGCCTCTTTGCGATGAAAGATTTGATGATAAAATTTCTCTGTAAATGTATCACATTCACCCCAAAAAACGTTCTCCTCTGGGGTAAACGACAGAGACGTAACTTAATGAATGTGGCTGTTCTCTACTCGACAGAACAAGGTATAGATACTAATTCGCCCCTGAGACTGCACGGTCTGATGAGAATCTATGCCTCTCGCAGGTGACAAGGTCCGGATGACAGAATTACGGGGACGCGAAAGATTTTGCCGTCACGGAACCGTCTCTCAGTCTTGTCACAATTTTCTTCGCATCTTAGCTCCCTCGCGCTGAATATGCACACGCTTTGCACGTGCATAGTCCTTTCACTTTCGGCGCCAGCCGTGGGCGGTGGTGCGCTTGTGATAGCTGGAGGAAACTCACCTGATACGACTTGTCTTGCGGGCCTGGGCGTGGAGGGGGGGGGGGGAGGGGGGGGGTTGCCCGTGCTCTGCGTGTGCGTCGGGCGCTTATGGTTGTGCGCGTACGTGTACGTGTGTGTGTGTGTGTGTGTGTGTGTGTGTGTGTGTGTGTGCGTGTGTGTGTGTGTGTGTATGTATGTGTGTGTGTGATGGTGTGTGTGTGTGTGTGTGTTTGTGTTTGGAGAGAGAGAGAGAGAGAGAGAGAGAGAGAGAGAGAGAGAGAGAGTAGGTAGTTTAGCAAGGACAAGATGTAAGAAAGGTCTTCAGACCTAAATCTTGTTATCCTTGGAAAATAAAGATTCATTGTCATTGTGGACTAACCCTCCAGTGGAAGTGCATGCTCATTCTTTCGTGAGACATGGCTTGTGACAAGACGCGAACTAGATTTAGAGAACACTGCCCAGGAAAGGAAGGAGATGTTTGTGAAGAACACTGAATATTTGGTGGAGTGTCCTGTCGTGATTTAACCCTTTTCATCCTGATACACCCATTGCTTGAAATAAATTTGATTATGATAGTTCAAGGATGGTGCCCGAATAGCTTGTCGCCTAAGGCGCCAAGCTATTCTGGCACCACCCTTGAACTAAATAGGTTAATCTATCTCCTAATCTGTAATATATGACAATAAGATAATTTTTAAACAATCAGCCTCAGAATGTAATGGGTTAAGTACGCGCGAAACAATTATTGAAAATAAAGCGATTAACCAACGCGTGAAGTGAACAGAATGGCACGCATTTTCCAACGCCTAATGACGCGCTAAAAATAACACTGCAGCAAGATCTGAACTGATCATGTAAGTTCAAGGGTAGTGTAACGAAACAACAACAACAAACAAACAAGTAGAATCGTTGTGTTAGTCTTCACCCTAGTCATCGTGCCGAAGTCGGCTGTGCGCGAGCCCACTACGGCCGACTTAGGACCGATGACCTTTTGGGTACTTAGACAAGAGTACTTCCAAATATGGGCATTTCAGCCGATGGTAGATCTGCCACGGTATGGCCGACTCAGTGTTTTTAGTAGTGTGTGAAGATGACAGTACCATAGTTGTTTGTATTTTGAGAATGGCCCTTTTTTTTTTCTTCCTTTCTTTTGGTGTGAGTTGTTGTTGTTTTTGTTTGTTTTGCAAAGACAACACACTTATAAAGAAAAACATTATTGTACAAAACGTTTGTTTCACTTGAAATTGTATAGTATTCGTCAGTCACACAGAAGACCCACCCAAAGAGGGACTGAAGCTCATAACCTATGCAAACCCAGTGCATTTATCCCATAATTATGACCCCACGGACTTATTGCCCTTATTTTGGGGGTGTTACCTATGTACTGTGTACCAGCTGCAGGCGCCAAGCTAATCTGGCACTACCTTTGAATCATCATGATCAATTCATGTGCTGCTTTAAGGTTTCGAGGTTAAATGAGTTAAAGTATGTTTTGGTCTGAATCCCGCTTTGTATGTGTGTGTGAGTGTGTGTGTGTGTATGAGAGAGAGAGAGAGAGAGAGGGAGAGAGAGAGAGAGAGAGAGAGAGAGAGAGAGAGAGAGAGAGAGAGAGAGAGAGAGAGAGAGAGAGAGAGAGAGAGAGAGAGAGAGAGAGGTGAAATGAAATGAAACTTTATTTCTGAACGGAAGAAGCAGTTAGCACAGGTGCCATTAATACACAGTGGGATTCTTGTAGCAGTTTTATGAATTTTTCGTGCATGCGAAAGTTGTCCTGTCAAGTTTGCAACATTAAAATTATGGGATAAATTCTCCAAAAATAACCGCACCGCATTTTTGCATGAAAGCTAACGTGTACCCAGTTTTAGTTCAAGGACGTTTTTAACCCATTCAGCCCTGACGACCTACAGCAGGAGATGGGTCGACCATGACAATTCAAGGGTAGTGCCAGATTAGATTGGCGCCTATCTGTGCCAAGCTAATCTGGCACTGCCCTTGAATTATTATGGTCGATCTATCTCATGCAACTGTGCATAGTTGGAAATACGGCCGTCGGGCTGAATGAGTTAAATCTAAACGTTAAAACAAAATTCAACCTTTTTTTTCTACGAAAACATATGTGCAAAGCCGACATACGGAAGCACATAAGGAATTCGTTTTAACTTTTTATGGACCGGAAGTGTTCGCGCATGCTCGTTCATGGCACATGGCATGTTACAGGACGTAAACTAGACATGAGGAACATTGACGTTATTTTGTTTATAAGGACAGGAAGAAGCGGGGTGGAGGTAGATGGATGCTTGATGACCAGAGGTCACATCACATTAAAAAAAACTGTCATTTTAACGCATGCAAGAAGTGTTGCATTCGGATGCACGGCTTTATGTCAAGTATCCGAAGACATCACGTCTCGAACATGTTAAAATGGTCAAAATTATGCATTTTTTTTTTTTTTTTTTTTTGGGGGGGGGGGGTGGGGGGGGGGGGGAGCAATCGATCCGAACTGTGTCGGTACAGTAACCCAATGCGCAGAAGGCCATCGGGGCCGACATCGGTCACCGTCGGCCCGCGCATGACCGTGCGCGGGCCAACGGCGGCCTACGTCGGCCCGATGGCCTTTGCACAATAGTGTGTCTGGCTTGTGTTCGGTTTCCCAAATCTGCCGTCATTTGTGCCGATCGACCAATCAGCTTACGTGGAAATTGCTACCAATGGCAAGGGATGACGGGAAGAGTTTTCCAGGATTTTTATGGCACGTGAAAGCGCAAGAGGGAAATAAAACTGAAATAGCTTCTTCCGTTGACCACGATGCCAATGATGTGCATGTGCATGTATTCCTTTGTAGTCATTCCTTGCCGGCTTTGTCACGTCATCTGTTGTTACGATTGTGGGTGTGTTGTTCTGTGAGAGCATGCATGTGTTAATCGTAGGAAACGATCCGATATTTATTTGAGCTATCATGGTTACGTATCACGTACCTTTTCAGTGAGATTCTCTATTGTTCGTGCAGTTAGCAGAATTGGTTTTGTTATGATACGCTAAGTTTAGTCCGGAAGCTTCTAGCAAAGTCGCACGGAGAATAGCGGTAGTAAAGCTGATCTACTTTTAGTCATAGTTGTTTTCTGTGAGCGTGAAATTACCGGCCGTTCTTTGTGTGTTATGAAAGGTCGTGAAGGATATGCCATACTGTTGTGTGACCTCATTACACACTAGGATTTGGGGCTGAAATGAGCAGTCAAATTTTTGTAGATTATTGTAGTTATTCTAGAAAGTTCCTTTTTTATTAATATTTATGAGTTTCAGTTACGTGTTCCGTTCTCATTGGGTGCGTTGTGTAAATTCATTAGATTTTTATGGAAAGTCGTTTTACTATAAAAGTAGATGCTAGGAAGCACGTGTGTACATTGTCATGCATTGTCAGTTGTAGGGACACACAGTTTTTCGTAGGTACGTGGCCCGTATAGGGTGTACATTGTTAGAGACGCAGCGTAACGGTGGTGTACGTTGTGTGAGGAACTTTGTGTCGCCAGTGTTGACATTTGCAGAAGAGACATTGTATCAGTGTTGGTGCATTTGGGAATGCATCGTGTGGAGATCGCATCGCAGTGTTTTACAGAAACGGTTCCAACACGTTGGTAGACATCATATTATTTATGTACTTAAAATATATACTTAAAATGTGAAGAAAGGATCCACATACACCACGTAGTTTAGGAGGAGTTACACTTTTATTCTATGCACAAATTTTCGCTCTCTCAGCGTGGGTTTCTTCAGAGGAGTGCATGTTTGCGCATGCTCGTTCATTTCATTCCCCTGAAGAAGCCCTCGCTGAGAGGGCGAAAATTCGTGCATAGAATAAAAGTGTAACTCCTCCTAAACTACGTGGTGTATGAGGATCCTTTCTTCACATTTTAAGTATTTCACTGCTGCTTGGATCCATATTTGGAGTGTGTGGTGCCAGCTTTCTTGGACAGGTTTAATTTATTCATATATATATATATATATATATATATATATATATATATATATATATATATATATATATATATATATATATATATATATATATATATATATATATATATATATATATATATATATATATATATATGAGCGGAGTTAGTTAGTTATTGGGATTTAACGCATAGATATAAAGGGATAATTTTGAATTTTAAAAAAGCCATAGGATTATAAAAGAGCACCAATGCATAGTTACTTTATTCAAGGCGCCCCGCATCAGTGGCTGCGGAAGTGTCGTATAGCGTTGCCTCCGGCTTTGTCGACTTTCGCAACTATTGAATGAGTTAACACATTTGAGACGTGCCTTACAAGGATACCGCACAAGGCACGTCTCAAATGGGTTACAATTTCGACGGCGCAGGTCAGTGCTGCTGAGATTTTCAGTTTTTGCATGATTGTCTTCCGGTGTGTTTGTTCAGTGTGCGCGCTAGTGGACTCCCAGTAAGCAAGTGGTTTTCAGGCATTGATAATAGATGACTATAGATGATCTTTTGCTTGCTAGACAAACGCAATCTGTAGAACGTGTGTGCATGGTTGTGCGTGTTTGCTTGTGCGCTTGAGCAGTGGGCCGCTGTTTTCACCCGTTAGAAATGACAAATGTGGTGTTGAAACTTTGGTCAATATCACAGAATAGATACGTTAATCAGTCACTCGTATATTTTAAACTGCATGAGTGTACTAATCACTTCTTCACAACTTCACTCATTCGAGACCCGTAAGCGCAAACAATTGCAGTGATAGTTTTAAAATAAAAATAAAAAAGAAAGAAAGAAAGACAAGCAAAGGAACAAAGAAAGAAAGACACGAACATGACAATAAGCAAACAACGTCGAACTTCACAACCGCACGGTGCTCTTTGATGGAAGCAAAATTGCTGAGGACTTCTCAGTGCAAACTAGACTAGTGTGCCCCCGTTCAGGAAGCGCTAAGACATAAATAATTCATAATACATCCGTCACACACGCACACACACCGGCACACACACACATACACACACACACACACACACACACACACACACACACACACACACATGACACACACACACACACACTCTCTCTCTCTCTCTCTCTCTCTCTCTCTCTCTCTCTCTCTCTCTCTCTCTCTCTCTCTCTCTCTCTCTCTCACGTGCCAGTACACAAGGCACACACCATTACAGATGCACGCACCATTTTAGCTTGTCCGGAAAGTCGTTTCGCTAATCTTCTCTTACTGGAAAAAACACACAAGTGCTTCCTCTTCTGCCTACAGCCTATCTCCTCTATCCCACCCCACCTTTTTTTCTCTCCACCCCTTCCCCGCCTCATCTGATCTCTAGCTCGCAACCACCCACCCCCTCTACCGTCGCTTCAGTATTCAATCAAGTTCACTCATGACGAGTTACTGTCAACGGCTTGAAGTCACTGCCAACTCGTTCAACCCCAGGGCCGCATTCCCCAAACTTTGGAGGCGTCACCTATCGACTATGCACCAGCTGCAGGAGATGGATCGACCATGATAAGTCAAGGGCAGTGCCAGATTAGCTTGGCGCCTGAAGGCGCCAAGCTAATCTGGCACTACCCTTGAATCATCATGGTCAATCCATCTTCTGCTGTAGTGCGTCGGGGCTGAATGACTTAAGATGGTCTCAGTCGTCTGCGCAGCGTTTTTTTTTTTTTTCCCTCAATAACCAACTAATTAAGTGAAGTCACTATTAACCCTCTGCGTGTCGGTAGTGGTGTATGTCGCGATGATTCCGACAGGAATTATCGCGACAAAAAAAACCTCTGCCGACACCGCAAAGGGTTAAGATTTCATTTTGTGAAGCCCTTTTCCCCTTGTCAACAGACCGTTTTCTCCCAAGCAAATTATGCTACCACAGGTCATAGAACAATTAGAACCTAACTGAACATCCGCCTTTCTCAGAAAAAAAAGTGGATTTAATAGACAGATGTCCTCTCAGGAGAAGTCTTCAATGCACAGAGCGTCACCTGTCACTGAAGACGATAATTTAGGTGGCTTCATCCACATACAAATTACTAATGGTCTTTAATGACAGGTGGTCCTTCACAAATGATTCTGCTGTTTGTGTTTTATTGTCAGAAGCAGGTAGGTCAAAGTCATGGTGGACAAACACAGCTGAAGTCGCAACACAGAACAATTTCATTTGTCTGTCACGTTAGAAAGAAATGAACCCACCTAGATTGCCTCATGGAACGGTTTTTGTTTGTATAACATCTGTTTTTTTTTTCTGCCAACACATATATAAAATTGTGAAAATTAAAATAAAAGGTGGGTGATTTACTTTAACCCTTTGTGTGTCGGCAGCGCTTTTTGTCGAGGTGATTCCTGCAGGAATAACAACAGCCTGACGTCCTGCAGGAATAACAACAGCCTGACGTCCTGCAGGAATAATAACAGCCTGACGTCCTGCAGGAATCACCTCGACAAAAAGCGCTGCCGACAGCCAAAGGGTAAATATAACTTCGAGTCATCAGCGCGTGAGTGCGCAAATGGCCGATAAGAAAACAGGGACTCTACCTACACTCGACTTTGCTTACAACGTAGTCGGATATATAAAAAAATAAAAAGTTGTAAATAACAACGCTTTTTCAAAGGCCCCGACCAGTCTTCTCCGCAAAACTACTGATCGCTTATGGCAAACGTTTCCTGTCATGTTTTTTTAACTTGCTGAATTACCGACCTGCGTCATAGCAACTTACCGCGATTCCCCTGACTGAATATGTGTGTGCATGTGATCAGGGCAGGAGGGCATGACCGGTGCACCAGTTTTGTGCAATCTCTGCACTTCTGCTCCGCACTTCGCCCTTGACTGGGGTTACGCCGCCTGATTACAGGGGGCTCTGTCAGGGATATCATTCATTAAATAATGAGCAACCTCGTCAATGCAGCAGTCGGTACTGTTTGCACTACCGCCGGCTGCATACACTTAAACAGGCTTACAAATTAATAGGCTTGTGGAGTTAACCCTTTGGCTGTGGGTAGCGGCTTTCCTGCAGCAATCGTCGCGACAAAAACCGCTACCGAACCAAAGGGTGAACACGTTCCTCAATCTTAGGAGGAAAATGTGAAAAATGTCTTCAGGTTGACGGAAGGTTAACTGATTCGAGGCCAGCCGCATACGGATGCGGATGGCCGCGAATGAGTTAAAAAGACGAGAGGTACAAATTGTATATGAGCCCATCCATCCTGCAGGGACTCGTGATAATCTACACTGTATGTCTATTGCAGATGGAAGGGTTGGATGAGGGTTAACCCATTGTGCCCCAGGGTACGAAGTACCCACATTTCGGAGTTGTCCTCTGAGGACTGCGTTACAATTCAGGAGATAGATCGACCATGATAGTTCAAGGGTGGTGCCAGAATAGCTTGGCGCCTATAGGCGCCAAGCTATTCTGGCACCACCCTTGAACTATCATGGTCGAGCCATATCTTGCTTTGGTTCATCGGGGCTGAATGAGTTAATTATCAGCTGCTGTTATTTGACAAAAGCCAGTTTGTCCATAATTCAAAAAAGCGAGATTTTCATTGATGTGCAATGAAAATATCGCTTATTTCTAAAAATGGACACACTGGCTAGTATACAATGAAGATCCATTTGAGAGCCAGCATGTCTCATTTTGAGAAAAGCTAGATTGTCATTGTTTTTTTTTTATACAATAAAAATCTCGCTTTTCTAAACAAAAAAAAAATGGATAAATTATTGCCTGGCTGGCTTCTGCCATATTACGGAATATTGTACCTCTGCATTAGCTGCACAGGGCTCTTCAATAAAATGAAAACTGTCCGTTTTGTGAATGAATATTATGAAGTTTGAAAAAAAAATTATTCATTTATTTTATTTTATTTTTTTGCGGGTGGGGGGGGGGAGGAGGGGGGAGGAGGGGGGGGGGGAGGGGGGCGGGAGTGGGCAATCGATCCGAACTGTGTCGGTGCAGTAATGAGTTAGAGAATTCACCCTTCTGTTAAAATGTCATGGCAACATCCATTAATATGTACATGAACATCTACAGCTATCTAAAAGTAAACGAGGCACGATTTTTGTGCTATTTATATTACATTTAAACCCTCTTTTGAACCAAACAGCCGCTGTTTTCCAAGAAAAAAAGGGCTCCTGGCCCCTCAAGAGAAATCTCGAGGGAAAAAAACCAGTGTCATATGTCATTAACTATTTCACTGCCGAGAAAAAAGTTAACACGATCTAACTGCAAGAGACATAGATCCTCATGAGCCCCTGCGAATGCGGGGGGCTCATGAGGATCTATGCTTCTTGCTGAGACCAACATGTATCCATATGTTTCTTGGGCGGTGTTGATTATTGGTTTGTGAACGAACCAAGATTTCACAAACAAACATGAGCGTAGAGTTTACGTTGCAGGGAAGGGTTTAGAGACTTTTATTGAATGATGGTCGTTATCTACAATGGTCTCTTATAAGGGCGGTCGCTCAAACCAGATTCTGTTGTCAAAACACTGAGATCCTGATCAAGGCGCCAAGCTAATCTGGCACTACCCTTGAATTATCACGGTCAATCCATCTCCTGCAACTGGTACATAGGCATGAGGCAACACCTCCAAAATTTGAGAAACGGGACCCTGGGGCTAGAAAGGTTAAGAACAGCCGAAAATCAAATGAAACATGAAGATAACTTTGTGTCTTGAACTTGCCATTGTTTGATCTACACAGTCCACTTCGCTTATAACAAGGCCGGATGTAACAAGAGTCGGATATACCAACGCTTTTTCAGACATCCCGACACTATACTTTCTCTATATGAATATTACTTCGCCCATGCACACTTCGGGTATAGCAGCGAGAAAGTGTGGGTCGCCTGGCGATTTGCTATAGTATCCGTATTTGTTTGTATTTGTTTCCATCGGAGAATTTTGTTCAGGTTACTTATTGAAAGTCAGCGCACTCTGTGATTAAGTTTTCTTCCAGCCTTGAGGGTGTTCGATGCTTGTTTCATATTTTTCATTATTATGCTTTTCATCCTCTCTTTTCAACGTTGTTTGTACTTCATGGTTTTAACCCATTTACTGAACTCGTCCCCACTGCAAGGTGAATGGATCGTCATGAGCCCCCGCAATTGCGGGGGGCTCATGAGGATCTATGCCTCTTGCTGAGAACAGCGAGTATCCATGTTACTTGTGCTGTTCAGATTAGTTGGCGCTGACTTAACGATTTGAAAAACACAATCTGTGTACAATGGCAGAAAAGGGGTTAATATTTATAACGCGTATCGAAACAATGACGGCGTTGTGTTGCTCTTAATTTATTTTCTGTCAGAGTGGAGGAGGCACGTGTCCGGATTCAGCACGTCTCGAATGTGTTAATACCTTTCCTGCCACTGGACGCATTCATTTTGTTTTTGGAATCCTGGTGATCATTCAACGACCAGAGGCCGCAGCTGTCCAAGGAACATGGATGCAAATTGGTCTCAGCAAGAGGCATAGATCCTCATGAGCCCCCGCAACTGCGGGGGCTCATGAGGATCTATACCTCTTGCAGTTGGATGGTATTCGATTTTTTTTTTTTCAGCGGCGAAGGGGCCAAAGTGCTGAATTGCCACTCTTTGATTATGTATTATGCATTTCTCAGCTTCAGTATGCCCTGTGTATTTTGTTTTGTGACCGAATGTGTGGATGAAATGAAGTGCCTACCAACATTACAAAGTGTCTCACACATTGCTTACACGACACTTTCGCAGCTATGGACGCGGGGCGCCTTTCAATGAGTTAACCCCTTGGCTGTGCTACGGTTCGTCTTTTCCGCCGAACGGTATCGTCAGTAGCAGTCACGTGGTTAATTTTATTAGTGTCAGTTCAAGTTATTAGTGTGTCAGACTCACGTCCAGATTTATTTTATTTCATTCACGCAGAAATCGGCACGCCCATCGCGGCCATCCACGACGGTGTACTACATTTTCAAGGAAATTAACCCCTGGTCAGATGAACAAGCTGCTTAACCCGTTCAGTGCCAGCTGACGCAGATTGTGCTTCTGCCGTTTTCGTTCATTCAACAACAACAAACAAAGCTCCAGCTGATCCAGGAACATGGATTCAAGATGGTGTCATCAAGAGGCATATATCCTCATGAGCCCCCGCAACTGCGGGGGCTCATGAGGATCTATGCCTCTTGCAGTTGGTTGGTCAGATTTCCTCGGCACTGAACGGGTTAACCCTTTGACTCCCACTGACGATACCGCTCGGGGCGGAAAAGACACACGTAGCATCTCGCCGGGGTCTTTTTTTTTTTTTTTTCTTCCTACGAACGGTATCGTCAGGTAAAGTCAATGGTGTTATAAGTGCACTGTTCACGAGCATTCTTATAGTTTCTTGGATCGTCGGTCTGGGGCTTTTGTCAGTCTCACAAAAAGGCACCCCCCGCTTAGAAAACCATCGGTTCTCTGTCCTATGTGTCCGTGTGAAGCGAAAATCCATTGCATTGCTGAAAGACTCACAGTAATAGAGAGGTTTAACTTATTCTACCCCAGACACACCACAGCAAGATACAGATCGACCATGATAGTTCAAGGGTGATGCCAGAATAGCCAAGCTATTCTGGCATCACCCTTGAACTATCATGATCGACCTGTGTCCTGCACTGCACAGCGGTTTTCAGAGGACAACGGCAAAATTGGGGGATTTCGGTCTTGGGGTACAATGAGTTAACAAAAATTGCAGAAACACAGTCCGCGTCAGCTGGCACTCAACGGGTTAAATTTAATCTTTCCATCTCCTTTCCGGCGTGAAACAGAGGGTGGCGGTTTTACTTTCATAGAATGAGAGAGAGAAAGAAATACCTGTGAAATTTCCAAGAATGATTACCTCCTCTCCCACTGACTGCGCCAAAACCCTTCTGACACCTGACATAATGTCTTTCCTGCATCCCTGTCAGCGCCCCATATGTGTAGTGCACCCCTCAGGTGCAACCCCCCTTTCTCCGCCCCCACACCCTCCCACTCTGTACCTTGGATCAAGTTGGGTAAGCGTTACTGCATACAAGGCGACCTTGTCTTCCAGCCTAATCATATTTCTTCTGCTTTATGCGTGTAAGACACCCCCACACCCCTCTCATTCTTCTGCAATAGGCATAGATTCTCATGAGCCCCTGCAGTTGCAGGGGCTTATGAGAATATATGCCTCTTGACTAGTAAACAGTCGGTCTTTTATACGTGAGTTTTTTGGGGGTTTTTTTCTCAGACGGGCGAACGCTTCTCGCGTGCGCTTAATCATAATTTTATTTTCGTGCTCCAAACAAAATCTCGCACAACGTGGCATAGACTTTCATAGGCCGAAACAGCTTCTTAGTGGTACAGATCTTCGTTGCTTACCTGCAGATATTCCCTACATCCTTGTGCCTCACAGAGAGGCAGAGATGGTGTAATCATATTTCTGCAGTTTTATGTGGCGAGGCAAGAGAGGGCTTGCCCCGTTCCTGCCATATGGCTCCCATTTCCAGAGGCCCGACATTTATGATCTTTTCATACCCCTAGGTCGACGTGTTGTCAAAATATTGTGGCTGTGAGTAGAAAAATAGAGAAAGACAGAGAGAGACGGACAAAGCTTAGCGTCGAAACCTGAAGCAACACCCTCAATTTAAGGCACAGCCTGGGTTCGGTCAACAAGAGGCATAGGTTCACATGAGCCTTTGCCACTGCAGGGGCTCATGTAAATATATGCCTCTTGTTGGTGAATTGGGTTGGACGAGGGACTGAGAGAGTACATGCAAAAGGGAGAGAATGACACTCAACAGAAGGAAAATGTCCCTTCGTCACAGATCTGAGTCTGATGACAATGTCTCTGTGAAAGCTAAGGTGTGCTTTATTAAAGGTATACCTACACTGACGAAAAGTCTGTCTTCTTTTCCTTTGGAGGGGGGAGGGGGGGGGGTGGGGGTGGGGGTGGATGCGAGAGGTTGTAGCTAGAGTGGAGTGAGGGAAATGGTGAAAAGACGAAAGCAAAAAAAAAAAAAAAGGGTCTGTCAGTTAACTTATTCCAAACGTGCTGCATCCGAATACGCGGCATGAGGTCATTTGATACGTCTCGAATGTGTTAAACTATGCAGCCCGTCCAGTTACTTTCATAAAATCGATCTTTTTGCCCTTGGATTTTCGGTCATCTGCCGGTTAACGTCTTTAGGCCCACGACGGCCACAGTGGACCCGCGCACAACGTGCATGGTCCCACTGCGGCCGTCGTGGGCCAGAGGAGCTTTGCTTACTGAGCCACAGGTAGGCCTACCCCTGTCCGCTTTTTTCACCCCCACCCACCCTTTCCTTAAACTACAGGCATCATGCCTGCTACCATGCCATTCTCCTAAATACCTAAATCACACCCGCCGTAAATTTCCTTTTGACACTGCCTTCTCTACATGCACCGTATTTTTACAGTTGATCCCCCGATCTCTTTTTCTCTTTGCTTTGCGACGCGGGATCTTCCCAAATACATGTACACCAGATTAGGCAGATTACCACACAGCGTTCCACTGTGAAGACACGCCTTAAGTGATATTCCGTACAAACATTTCCCCATGTTTGACATTACATGGTTTCTTGGAACAAGAAACATGTCTGTGCATATTGTTTATGTTCTTTTTTATTGTTGTTCTCTCCCCCCCCCCCCACCCCCACCTTTTTTTTCCTCTACTGATTTTGTTCTTCTGATAAATTCAAAAGTCTGTTCCTGTGTACTTTTGTATAACTTTATTTTTCTTTTTGTAGATGATTTCAAATAAGAAAATTTCAAATAAATGTATCATACTTGCTTTAAAAGATTTGTGTTCTGGGCATATTTTGACGATTTTTATATTTTTTAATACTTTAATATAAAATAAATACATTACTGCGGTTTTCTAGCAACAGGTGTCATCCATTCAGCTGAACAACCCAATGCGCAAAAGGCCATCGGGCCTTTTTTGCGCATTGGTACGCAGAAAGGAGATTCCGTTACATCAAGCCTAACGCATTTGTCCCTGACGCACTACGGCAGGAGACGGACAAACCGGGATACTGTAGGCGCCAAGCTAATCTGGCACTACCCTTGATTCTATCATGGTCGATCAATCTCCTGCAACTGGTACGTAGTCGTTGGTGACATGTGGAGAAAAAAAAAGGGAATTAACTCATTCGAGACATTCTGCAATTGGATAGAAAATGCGGGGCATACTTAACTCATGCAAGGGGTACCGCAACAACAGCTGCGTAAGTGTCGTATAGCGTTGCCGCCAGCAGAGCTATACATTTTTGCAGCTATTGATGCGTGAAACCTTGAATGAGTTAATGAGTATAGTCCACTGTCAGTAGTTCGGGGACTTCAATTTCTGTCCGGATATCCTGTTCGTGTGGTGCACTTAATCTTTTTGATGTCAAGCAGGAACTGACTACACATATAAAATATGTTTGCCACAATATTTGCCGTGGACACTGTGGACGCAGCTTGACGACCTCGATTTTGCAGACGACTTGGCATTACTGTCCCACACTCATCAACAAATGCAGGACAAGACCACGAAGCTTGCTGACATCTCGTCCCAAGTGGGCCTCACCATCCACAAACAGAAAACAAAGACAATGAGGCTGAACGCAACCAGGGAAGAACCAGTCTTGCTTGCTGGCACCCCGTTGGAGGAGGTGGAGTCTTTCACCTATCTCGGGAGCATCATAGACAAAAAAGGCGGCACTGATGCAGATGTTAGAGCACGAATCGGTAAAGCCAGAGCAGCCTTTCTCCAGTTGAAAAAAGTGTGGAGTTCCAGAGAGCTGTCACAACACACCAAAGTCCGGATTTTCAACTCCAATGTAAAAGCAGTTCTCCTATATGGAGCAGAGACTTGGAGATTGACAAAAACCACAGTCAACAGAGTACAGACCGTCATGAACAGTTGCCTTAGAAGAATTTTGAAAATCTACTGGCCAGAGAAGATCAGCAACGTCAGACTCTGGGAGAGAACAGAGCAGATAACAGCAGAGAATGAAATTGGACGAAGAAGATGGGGATGGATCGGTCACAGTCTGAGAAAGCCAGCTTCCAGTATCACTAGGCAGGCATTGTCATGGAACCCCCAGGGAAAGAGGAAAAGAGGTAGGCCGAGAAACTCCTGGCGTCGAGACCTCCAAGCAGACATCAAGAGACTGGGAACCACCTGGAGTAGAATCGAAGGAGAAGAACAGGACAGGAGTTGCTGGAGGTCTCTCGTCGACGGCCTATACCCGGGTAGGGGTGACAGGCGTAAGTAAGTAAGTAACAATATTTGCCGCGGTTTTGTCTTGCTTTATTTTTGTTTTGTTTTGTTCTGTTTTTTAATTTCGTTTTGTTTCGTTTCGCTTTTTTTTTCTGTTGTTGGTACTGGCTTTGCTGTTGTTGTTGCTGTTGTTGTCGTTAGGCTGTTGTTGCTGTCGTCGTTGTTGTTGTCGTCGTTGTTGTTGTGGTTGTTGCTGTTAACGCGTTTGGAAGACAATGTCTCAAGTTCTGAATGTCTGTGCTTGATGTTTGTACTACTTGTCGAACCCGTCTGTCAAGACATTTCTTCTTTACTACACAAGCAAAAACCGATGCTCCCTCCCCCACTTGTACAAGTCCAATGCGCCCGTGTCCTGTCTGCGGTACACCACGGCTGACATCTGTTCTTCACTTCTAAAATCCACAGCAAACGTCTGCCCGGTTATATCTTGCGATTTTACCAATAAAACACCGGCTGTTTTACCCGTTCAAAGCCGAGACAATCTGAACAAGACCCGAATGCAAGAGGCATAGATCCTCATGAGCCCCCGCAGTCGCGGGGGCTCATGAGGATCTATGCCTCTTGCTGACACGACTTTGAATCCTTGTTCCTGGCGACGGCTGGGGCATTTTGGTGTTGAATTAACAAACAAAAAAAATGCACGAACGCCATCTGAGCCACCTGGCACTCAACAGTGTAATTTTCGGATATGGTGTTGTCAGTCCACCCCTTTCGGAAACGCAAGGTATGTCAAAAGTTTTGCTAAAAATGTAACAACTCATACCGTTAATTCGTTTGCTTTGGTTAACATGCACATCAACTTTTTTTTTTCTAAAGAAACAACACCCTCAATTTTGGCCGAACCAACTTTAACCAGTTTTGGTCAACCGGCAAGAGGCATAGATTCTCATGACCCCCTGCAGCTGCAAGGGCTGATGAGAATCTATGTCTCTTGTGCGTGAATGAGGGACTGATAACGCATTCTCTGTTTTGCCGAAATTTTGAACTCGGGTCAAAACACCGCGCACGAAGAGGGCAAACCTCAAACTGACGATGTATGAAAAACGGGTCTAGTTTTTTTTCACGGTCAGAGTAGAGCGTCCGAAGTTTCGATCATTTTTTTTTTTTTTCTTCTGCTGAGCATTTCAACAAGGTGAGGTAGACTGACCGACCGTGATTATTGTTTAACCCTTTGCGTGTCTGTAGCGGTTTTAGTCGCGATGATTCCTGTTATGAATCATCGCGGCTAAACCCGCTACCGACGCGCAAAGGGTTAGAGGTTTATCTCGTTGGCAAATCGGAAAAGCGATCAGGCTCTACTAATACCAAAACAGATCTTTTTAAAACCCGCAAAGCAAAGAGAATCAAGAAATCCGGACCAAAAAGGTGCTTGCGGAGCGTGTAAAATGCAAGAAAATCCAAAGAAAGAAAGAAACTACAAACATAAAAGGACAATTACAATATAACTGACTCGGGTAGTTTGTTCGTTCGGATTTTCTTTAACTCATTCTACCCCAACACCGAAATCCCCAAAGTTTGCCTTTGTCCTCTGAAGACTGCTTTGCAGTGCAGAACACAGATCGACCATGATAGTTCAAGGGTGATGCCAGAATAGCTTGGCGCCCATAGGCGCCCAAGCTATTCTGGCATCACCCTTGAACTATCATGGTCGATCATTATCTTGCTGTGGTGTGTCTGGGGTAGAATGAGTTAAAAGAGGATCGAGGCTGTTAACCCAATTTCATCAGGCCCGTAAATACCGCAGCTAAGATGTAAGGTCGGATTGCAGCACGATCCTTAAGCCATCACGGTCTATCCCTCTCCAGTAGTAAATACATTTATAGGAAACTGACAATATTTAAAGAATTGCGTTTAGAAGAAGAGTCCCGACAAGTATGAAAACCTGGCTTATAATAATAAAGTCAATACCCCCCCCCCCCCACTCCGACCATCCCAAACCCCACCCTTCGCTATCCCCCCTCCCCTCCCCCCCCCCCCTCCACCTCCCCACCTCCCCCCCCCCACCCCCCACTCCAGTAATGTTATGAATTCAAATGGAGTCAGCCTCTAGGGTCACAAACACGAACGATGCTCCAATTCAGTAAACAGTCCTTAAAGCTAACCCTGTTCATACTGCAGAAGGCATAGAGTCTCATGAGCCCCTGCGACTGCAGGGGCTCATGACAATCTAGGTCTCCTGAAGATTAAATGGGCTGCATGTGCTAATGAGAATCTATGCCACCTGCAGATGGGACGGATATTCACAGAAGATGTTTTAGGGTATGACAAATAAAATTACGTCAGGACTACACAAGATACCAGTAATCACAGCAATGCGTCAAGGGCTGGATAATCTACGCTCACGTAACTGTTGTTGTTGTTGTAGAGATGGGGGGGGGGGGGGCAGCGGAGGGGGGGGAGGGGGAGTTGGGGGGGGGGCGCAGGGGGGAGGGGGCGGGTATATAGGAGGCTGAGGTCAAGGCGACCCAGGAGAGGCGAGCATCTTACAGGTTACTGAGCAGGATAGCACAATGAAAAAGGGGAAGACATTATGTTAGTGCGGGAAGAAATACAACTTTCTTTTTTGTCATTCTTATCACGGCAGTCCTTTCTTTCATTTTCGTGTGTGTACATTTCTAAATTGTCAACATCATCATTAACAACAACAACAACAAACAACGCGTTGCTCATGTTCAGATCTGTACAATTTCGAATCAGTTGTATACTTTTAACGTGAACATCAACAACCACAACGACAGCAGCAACAACAACTACAAAAACAAGACTAGTACACTGAAAAGCCAAAGAGTAGCGCTTTCTGTTGTTTGTGGTGGTAATTAATACGCCGTGTTTATTCTGTACAACCCGTGCCCGTTTGCACAATTCAGTGTTGCACCGATGTGAACTCATCTCTGGCACCGTGTGTTGATCCGTGTTACTCCCTCTCCCCTCCCCCCCCCTCCCTCTCCCTCCCCCTCCCCACTTGCGTCGCTTACCTGCTCATCTTTTAACTCATTCGAGACGTGCCGCCTCCGGATACGCGGCATAAGCCGCGTATCCGGAGGCGGCACGTCTCGAATGAGCTAATGGCCCATGATGCAACCGCAAAGAATGCATATAATTATGTATGTTGATGATGCTAGGTGTAGTCCCATTTATACTGCAGACGTCTCTGCTTTTCGGCCCTGCAGAAAATCACAAGTGCTCACACTCGTTAACCTCTGCACGAGGCAATGATCATCATGAGCCCCTGCGACCGCAGGGGCTCATGAGGATCATTGCCTCTTGGCAGTAGAGTTTTGCACCATTTTTTTGCTGTCGTATTCGTCCCTCGGAAGGATGATATGATGGGACTGAGGTTGAGCGTGCGGTTGTTACCCTTGTTTCCGAGCCCCGAATTTATAAACATCAACAGATTACACACACTGACGCCACAGTCACTGCAGGTCTTGACAGACGATGGCGGGAGCAGGGGAGGGCAGGGAGGGGAGAAGGGAAGGGGGAAGGGAAGGGGGTAGTGAATATGAGAGAGAGAGAGAGAGAGAGAGAGAGAGAGAGAGAGCGAGAGAGAACTGAACTGAACTGAAACTTCATTTTGTTAGGGTGAGGACAGCAGGCACGGAGGCCTTTTTACACGTCTGTCCTTAATAACATTTAAAATATAACAGCAAAATAAATTAGCGGAACACGACAAGTAAATTAAAATTAAAAATAAAAAGATAATGATGACAATAATAATAATAAAATAAACAAATAAGGGCGTATTTCACACACACACACACACACACACACACACACGCACACACACACACACACACACACACACACACACACACACACACACTTTAAAATGTACATGAACTTGAGAGAGAGAGAGAGAGAGAGAGAGAGAGAGAGAGAGAGAGAGAGAGAGAGAGAGAGAGAGAGAGAGAGAGAGAGAGATGAGATGAAATGAAATGAAATGAAATGAAACTTTATTTCTCAACAGAAGAAGCAGTTAGCACATGTGCCATTTTTCACGCTTGCCGTTGCTAATCTACAAAGGTACAACTCTGCTAAAGGTACAAAGCTACTAATATACAAAGGTACAAAGCTACTAACATACAAAGGTTCAAAGCTATTAACATACAACAGCACTTACTAATTATAACTAGTCATTCCAAAGACAAACAAAAACATGGATAAGGCCAAACGGAGGGCACCGATTATGACTGCTAACAATGTGAACGGGAAAAAAAAGATATTCTTTACAATTCCTTCTTTACTGAAGAGAGAGAGAGAGAGAGAGAGAGAGAGAGAGAGAGAGAGAGAGAGAGAGAGAGAGAGAGAGAGAGAGAGAGAGAGAGAGAGAGAGAGAGAGAAAGATGCGATCCTATCAGTTTGTTAACCCATCTAACCCCACTGCCACATTTCCCACATTTTGGAGATGTTACTTAACAACTATGTACCAGTTGCAGGAGGTGGACTGACCATGATCATTTCAAGAGTAGTGCCAGATTAGCTTGGCGCCTTAAGGCGCCAAGCTAACCTGGCACTAGCCTTGAAATGATCATGGTAGATCCATCTCTTGTTATTGAGCGTCAGGGATAAGTGATGGGTTTCCTTCCACGCATTCAAAGTTTGATCAGTGTAAGAGGAGTGAAGTTAGTAAGCGCATTGACATTGTGGTATTGTGCGCAACAATAAAAAGTAAAAGGAAAAACAAATAGCATTCTGAAAAAGGTGGGTTGTCCAACTGCCATTACTAGAATGAGACGAGAATAAACCAAAGGAGAAAGAGACACGCTTAGACAAGACAGTTGCAACACGACTAAGTGTTTCTTGCTTCCTTGGTTTGTCTTCGTCTCATCTTTTAGCACGTTCGTTCGTTCGTAGATTACCTTTCATGTGTTCAAACACATCCTCCCTCCTCCCTGTCTTTTGTATGTGTGCAAAATGAAACTCTCCTGAAAATGTGTGCAAAAACTTCCAGTTAAAAAAGGTGCAAAACCTCTGCTAAAAGACTCCAGCAGGTTGCGAAAACAAGCCGACTCCCTGCCGTTCAAAAATTAGCCCGATAACCGTTCTGAACTTTTGTTTTTGGCGTCGAGTTAATAAGCCTGACCCCGTGACTCCCTTATTAACTGCACGCCACACGCCAGATTATTCCATCTGCAAGAGGCATAGATTTTCATGAGCCCCTGCGGCTGCAGCCGCAGGGGCTCATGAAAATCTATGCCGCCTGTTGCTGGTATAAAGATATTAGACGAGTACTTTGGTCAAGGGCTAGGGTGTGTAAATAATAAATAAACAAATAAATAAAGTAAACATCGCATATAACAAACCGCCAGGGGAACCTGTGGTGTGTGTGTGTGTGTGTGTGTGTGTGTGTGTGTGTGTGTGTGTGTGTGTGTGTGTGTGTGTGTGTGTGTGTGTGTGTGTGTGTGTGTGTGTGTTAATATGTTCAAAGTTTTTTTTATAAGCGAAGTAATTTACGGCATAGAAAGAGTGTTGTCGGCACCTCTAAAAATGTGTTGTTACAACTCATTCGGGCCCAAGGCCTTAGTTCCCAAATTTTGGAGGCGTCATCTAACGACTATGCACCAGTTGCAGGAGATGGATCGACAATGATAATTCAAGGGCAGTGCCAGATTAGCTTGGCGCCTGAAGGCGCCAAGCTAATCCGGCACTACCCTTGAATTATCATGGTCGATCTATCTTCTGCTGTAGTGCGTCGGGGCTGAATGAGAGAATATCCGACTTGTTGCTATTTCCCACCATGTTATAGGCGAAGTCGACTGCACATAATAAATAAATAAATAAATAAATATGTCATATCTTAGTCATACTGAAAAAAATAAACTGTAAAATTAAGTTTATGGGCCTGGGGCATCCGTACATTTTGGCCGCCGTGAGATGGCCTTAGTTGCCTGCTCGGCGTTAAACCCAAATAACTAACTAACTAACGTACATTTTGGTGCGTGTGCACTGACGTGTTTTTCTGACTAGCTTGTGTTATGACATGTGGATAGACTTCCTGCCTGACACGGCCGAGGAGCATGTTGTTGTTTGATGAGATACCTGGAGGATCGTCTTTGTGACATTTATTATACACACAAACATTCGGCTTAGCGTTGTCTTTTGAATACAATAGTTATTTGTTATCGTTTTATCGTGTTCTAAATAGCTAAACTACTAAGAAAGCAAGACAGACAACGAATATTTTGTTTATTATTCTTTCTATAAGACATGGACTCTTGTGTGTGTGTGTGTGTGTGTGTGTGTGTGTGTATGTCTGTGTGTGTGTGCGTGCGTGCGTGCGTGTGTGTGTGTGTGTGTGCGTGCGTGCGTGTGTGTGTGTGCGTGTGCGTGTGTGTGTGTGTGTGTGTGTGTGTGTGTGTGTGTGTGTGTGTGTGTGTGTGTGTACTGGAAGACGGGCGTCCGTGTAATATTGCCTTGCATGTGCTATAATTTTGTTAATATTAGTTGGATGTAATGTTATACAATTTGTTACTCACCATGCTAAGAGCTCTCTATGTGTTAGGTTAGACGCTACAGTAAGTTTACATTATTATTGTCAGTTTTGTTGTTGCTGCTGCCGCCGTGAGATGGCCTTAGTCGCCTGCTCGGCATTCCACCCAAATAACTAATTGTTGCTGCTGCTGTTGTTTTCGGTCATGGATACGATACAATGATTAAACTCTCCAAGCAAGAACACAAACATCTTTATCAATCCACAACTCAGCTCAGTGTTTAATCTCTTCAGTGCCAGTGGACGCTGATTGCGTTTTGGGAGTCATTCTAAATTTAGCCTCAAAGATCCCCAGCCGTCAAAAGAACATGGATACAAACGGGTTTCAGCAAGAGGCATAGATCCTCATGAGCCCCCGCAACTGCGGGGGCTCATGAGGATCTATGTCTCTTGCAGTTGGATTGGGTTCACATTTATTCTCGGCAGTGAAAGGGTAACTTTAGTCCTCGGGCAAGCTCACTATTTTCAGTCAGCTAAAAATAAAAAGTAAAAAAATAAAATAAATAAAAAACTAACATGCACTTTTACCATTCCACAACCTTCATCATGCATCCCTTTACAGCAACAGACCCACCACGCCATCATGACTGAACAAAAGACCTTCGGCCGACGTCGTCCCGGAGTCCTTTTGCTTACAAAGACCATCGCCACAACCAAACAAAAACCCGTCAGAATAACAACCCGAAACAGATCTCTACAGGGGAACCGAAAGCGATCTCTCATCTCCTATGACCCTTCAAAAAAAAAAAAAAAACACCACAGTCCTTTTATACTGCCAAACATCGTGCTTTCAGTCGTTCCCTCTCGTCCGCAAATGCAAGAGGCATAGATTTTCATTACGCTTCCGAAGTTGCAGGGGCCCATGAAAATCTACGCTTCTCGCTGTCTGTGGGCTGGTTTCATGAATATCTTTCACTTTGCTCCTCAAGCAGAAATTCCCTTCAAACGTCTGTTTCCCCCCCCCCCCCCCCCCCCCCCCCCGCCCCCTTACCCCCTCCCCCCCCAAAAAAAAAAATATAAAAAAAACCCGCCACCGTCCGTACGCAGTCCCTTTTCCGACCACTTCCATATGCAAAGAGACAAAGATTCACATTAGCCCCAAGGAGCTCTTGCGAATCTGCACCTCTTGCGGACCGAGCGTGGCTCCAGCTGCTCCTTAAACCAAAGGGTCTAGTCTGTATTAAACCGTTTACTGTCGAGAAATATTAAACACCAACCAGCCGCAAGAGGCATAGATCCTCATAATATCTCATCAGGATCTATGCCTCTTGCTGAACCACATTTTGTTCATGCTTGTACAATGGTTTCAAAAACACAATCCGCGGCCTCTGGCGGGGAAGGGTTTAAAGCGTTTAACTGATTATCATTTTCTCAACACATCCTTTAAAGAAAGAAAGAAAAAAAAAAAAAACAAGTTTCCCCACCTTGTAGCGTAAATCACATGCCGTCCGCTGCCCCCTCCGGCCCCGACCTAACGACTCCGCGGGCCTTCTCACCTTTAGGGGTCGCCCTCGCACGTGCGGACTGCCCCGGCCTCTTGCTCCCCTGACTCACACCCCCAGGACCCCGGGACACGGATCTAGTGGCGCGTGCGACCTGACCCTAGAGGTCGAGGAGAGCGCGGATTGGACGGCAGGAGGTAGCTATAGGTCGTATCGACCTCGCTGATATCAAGCTTGCTTTTGACACCCGACCTTATTTGCCCAAGAACCGCGGAGAACCTTATCGGACTTGCGCGATCGGCGTGGAATGTGACTAACGCGCGAGGACTTAGCCCCTTGAATGCCCAGAAAAAAAATGGTCCGTGTGCAAGAGACATAGATCCTCATGAGCCCCCGCTGTCGCGGGGGCTCATGAGGATCTATGTCTCTTGCTGAGACTGAGCAAGTCAGTGCGTCCATGTCACTTGGCTTTTGGTCGTTGATTGAACAAAGATTTCAGAAACAAAATATTCGACCAGTGGCATTGAAGGGGTTATTGTGTGCTCTCGTCTGTGACTTTGCTCCTTGCTGTTAAGACCGTTGGTATTGAAAATCATAGACCAGCATAGATGTAAGGTCCAAAATCACATACCAGCTCACACACATATTGCATGCTGGACACTGTTACGCCAACATCTTTTTAATATGGGCGACGGATCAAGATTTAGGCTTAACGCCTGTGAAATAATCTGTGTTGTTTGCATTCCCTTAATGAAAATGCATTCCCGCCCGAACTTTTTAAATTAAGGCCACAGATTATTTTCCTGTGACCTAGAGCACAAACCACATAGAAAACCAAGAACGCATTGTCCCCGCAGACTATCAGTTTTGAGGTCGCATTGAGTAAAGCGTCCTCTCTTGGGCGTTTGTCGAAACCGCGGCTTGCGACTTCAACACATCTGAACATGATTCCCTGTTGGCAGCCATCAAGATCGTTATGAGCATTAGACGAGCGAGACCACGAAGAACATTCATTCATTCATTCATTCATTCATTCATTCATTCATTCATTCATTTGTACATGTTTTACAATGAATGAATAAATTTGTAGCTAAATAATAAATTTGTAATAAATTTGTTTCGAACCTGCCGTTAGAGAGAGAGAGAGAGAGAGAGAGAGAGAGAGAGAGAGAGAGAGAGAGAGAGAGAGAGAGAGAGAGAGAGAGAGAGAGAGAGAGAGAGAGAGAGAGAGAGAGAGAGAGCGTCAGATCAACGCAAACGACTGAAAGCAATCCAATTTTAGTGAGGCATCTCAAAAGCAGCTCCGATCACCTTGGACAAACAACTTTAGGAAGCTCCGTCACTTATTGAACCATCCTTCTTAGGACCTCGCCATGCAGGGTTATCTCCCGTTTCCTCACCTCATTCCGACGCTTGTCGCCCCTGTCAGAAGAGCACTTACATTTCCATTTCCCGCCATCTCTCCGAGGAGGTCCTTCTCGTTAACCTCCGCCGCAGTGGTCGAACCACCCAGGATTTGATACAGGACTGTCCAGCAAGTCTTAAACCAAGATGGCGTTCTTAGTTCGCGGAGCAGGGAGGAGAGAAAGTGATGTGAGAAAATGGCATCTGCATGAGGCATAGATTCTCATGTGCCCCTGCACTTGCATGGGCTCATGAGAATCTATACCTCATGGAAATGGGAGGGTTTGGTTGAAGGAGTGATATAAAATCGTACGACCAATTGCTTCTTTGGCATTGCGAGAGTGTGTGAGACCTCCGCACAACATTGAATCATTACTGTCCTGAAGTGGTACAGATTATCATTGTGTTCTCGTTGTCAAGAATGTTCCATCTACGTCTGTGTTTCTTTGAAAGAGCGATGATCACGGGTTGAGCCCATTGGTAAATACTTACATTTGCCTCTTTGGCGCCTCCTGAGTTTGTGTGAGAACAGTTCTCCAGTCAGTTCATTTCATCTGCAAGAGGCATAGATTCTCATGAGCCCTTGCAAAGCTGCGGCTCATGAGAATCTATGCGTCTTGCTGTAAGTGCTTAGGCCCATCTATATCTATTTATTATCGTTTCTGCCCATCAGACAGAGAAAGGGTATATGATTAAAACCTATGAATAAGATATATATTCCACACTTTTAAAACTTCAGAACCACGATCAGCTCAATGTCCACGAGAACCTCAGTGCATCTCATTGTAGATCATCACTCCTCTCTCAGTGTATGTTCTTTCTTTTAGAAATCGGTCCTAAGTGCAATCACACCTTCTGATCCTCAAACTGAGGAGGCCATCGTGGTATAAACTGTGAGTTTGTGACTATGAGATGCAGATTCCGCGAAACAAGCCTCAGGGTGACGTCCTTTGCTAACTCTTCGGTGATGGGGGTGAGAAGAGTCGAGTCGAGGCTAAACATGGCCGCCTCCATGTGGGCCCAGCTTTGATAGGCAGCCCGCACGAGAAGAGCACCATGCCATTCTCCTTCCAGCTGCCAGAGGCAGAGATCTTCATGGGCTTCTTCAGCAGAAGAGACGCATAAGAATCGGCGCTTCTTATTCTTGGCATTGACCACCCAATTTGCCTCACAGAGACAGTCGTTAAAGTCTGTGAGTAGAAGCTTCTCGCACTAGAGGGTCGCCAAGCAACACACACCTTACATAAACAAGAGACATAGATTATCATGAGCCCCTGCAGATGCAGGGGCTCATGAGAATCTATGCTTCTTGTTGGCAGCGATCGCTAGTGTACGTCCTCAGTTTGAGACCACATTCCACGGGAAGCCGTCGGGTAGACGCTTCCGCACGAGAGAGGGTCACCGGGCCAGGATATGGCGTTGCTTATTAATGCAATTGGGATGAAATGCTAGATTGGTCGTATCAATGTTTGGCCCTGGAGGGTCGGCCCGGGCTGACCCTCACCCCCCGGGGAAGGACCGTGCGAATTACATATGGCAACCGCTGGCCCTGGGGAGCTCTCCCTTCCTGGAGTTAATCTTGCACTGTCTCCTCGGCCCCATCTGAAGGTCGCTGAAGGTCAAAGCTGTTCGGGAGTAGTTTTCGATCCGCCGCCTCGGCATGTCGCTTGCAATTTCACTCCCCTTCTAACGCTGCCTCGCCTCGCTAATGAACTCATGTTTTTGTCCATTTCTAAGAGAGAGAGAGAGAGAGAGAGAGAGAGAGATGATGATGATGATGATGATGATGATGAAACGTTTTTATTCAGGATAAAAGTTTTAGGCATAGCAATGCCTATCTTCCAAACTGTCCTGCTACACTATCCATATAAAAATGCATTAGGCGATACAGCAAAAGATAAAAGATAAATAAGTAAAAAGACCCATCCCGGTTGTCTACTATAACTCATATAAGCGATGCCTAGTTACTTGTTCTATAGGCTGCCTAAGGAGAGTGTTAAAGGTGGTAGGCCACGCTTGTGTTTCTGACGTGTGATAACTAACATGCTCTTTGTCTTTGGAATACTAATAATCATGTGATTATCACTGCACCAGCCTGCTACTTTATCAAGACTTTGTTGGAGTACCTAATTAATGGTTGAGAGAGAGAGAGAGAGAGAGAGAGAGAGGAGAGAGAGAGAGAGAGAGAGAGAGAGAGAGAGAGAGAGAGAGAGAGAGAGAGAGAGAGAGAGAGAGAATGAATAAATGATACTTTATTTCTCAAGGATGGAAACAATAGGCGCACAGGCCTCTTTCTGTGTTTGTCCTTGCCAAACTACCACATTAAAAACAACATTAAAACAACATTTTAACAGCCACAAACAAGCGATTACACCGGCCACAGGTCACTTGTGTTACATTCAGATATAAGTTCACAAGTCGCTGAAGGTTACAGTCGCACACGCACACACGCACGCACGCACACACACACACACACACACACACACACACACACACACACACACACACACATCAATTGAAAGGGTCTTCGGGTGGGGGCGGGGGGCAGGGGGGGGGGGCGGTATGCGATGTAAAGCGGTGAGTGTTATCAAACAACGACTGAGAGAGAGAGAGAGAGAGAGAGAGAGAGAGAGAGAGAGAGAGAGAGAGAGAGAGAGAGAGAGAGAGAGAGAGAGAGAGAGAGAGAGAGAGACCCCTCCTCCTCCAACGCACACACACGCACACACATACCACCACACACACACCACCACCACCCCCACCCCCCTACACACACACACACACACATACGTTTTGACACAGAGGAATTAAACAAACAAACAATTTTTTACGACCAATGTCGGCTTTAAACGGAGCATATAATTTTTTTTTTTTTAAACACACATTTTGTTCCGGTTATAATAAATATTCGGAACTAACCGTTTTAGCCCCGATGGAAAAATATGAGGGTGCTTCTTAAATCGCCTCTTCCCGTTGCTGGTGACCCTGATAATAATTCCCCAGTATTTTTCTCAGTGTCGATAATTACACTGAAACTAGCATTGGGTGCGCCTTTGTAATTTCGCTGAACTTCTCACAAAATAAACTTTCAACAAATTATTTAAGCTGAGAAAAGAAAAACAATCGTCTTTTTTTTTTTCAGCCATGGACTCAACAGTCATGTACTGATGTCCCGATAAGCGTACCAAGGCTAATGATGCCG
>BTPG01000001.1:54038214-54078214 GCA_036245525.1 Semisulcospira habei
TGTTCGAATCGGGAACTGTAATATCAAACGCATAAGGTTTGCCTTCCAAAAATTTCGTGCTCGTCGGGCTTCTGGGACAAATTTAGATCGGGACCGTGTTTGCTGACGAGGGGTTTGAACTCTGAACCACAGAGGTCTCGGGGTCCACGCCCTGGGGGGAGCTGCCAGAAGGCGCGATTGGCACGGAAACGATCCCCTTTGGACACGCGACTGGACCCTGAACTCCACGGACCAAGAACCTGGCAGAGATGTTCATGTCTTTTCCTGGACTAGATCTTCCAGCTGACCAGCCCTGTTGGTCAACGAGGGGGTGAGTGTGGTGGCTGTAATGGCTTGACCCGGAAGGGTCAAGCCATTACAGCCGCCGCACTCGCCCCTTCCGGTCAAGCCTGCTGCCACCTAGCGGCCTTCTGGAGGGGCAGAGCACTCGTGCTGTCACCCCGGGATTTGTCTACCTTGACCTCGTCCCATTCATAATCCGCCCATCTCTGTGCTAGCGTCCCCTTGGGCTCCGGTTCTCAGCCAGCCTTTTCTTTCTCTTTGATTTGCTGGCGTCTTTAATGACGACACGGTGTAGTGCAGGGGCCTGCCAAGAAAAGAAAAAAGGATGAAGGTGATGTGACAGGGTTATCAGCCGCGGATCCAGCTTCCAAGGTAGGAAAGCCCCGGTTTAGGAGTTATCATCAGAAGATAAGATAAGATAAAATACATTTATATAATATTAGATTAAATAAGATGAGATAACATTTTATTGTCATTTGAAAACTATACACTACGGATTAAACATAACAATTAGGAGACAGAAGACTCAGGGGTTGTTTCACAGAGTAGATATTACTATTGGGTGCAATTTCTAAATTTTTATTTTGTTTTACTTCACAGACACAGACAGTACGATTTATTGAATGGTACTGAGTTTATACTGAGTTTTCTTGTTTCTGGTATGTTTTCTCACACCCACGCATCTAGAAACTGCTTCTTATTAGATACTTGACCAAACAATACACTGGCTTTACCAAGTTTTGAGTACCCACGCACCCGGCCACCCGCCGATTTTCTACTCTTTTTTTTGTAAAACTAGGGTACGATAAATTAGCACGAAAGTGCAGCGTCCCTAGCATGTCTTAGGTTTATTTAGTATATTAGACCGCCGGCTGGTGACTTACATTCAATATTCTTTTTTCTTTTCTTTTCTTTCACAAGCAGCTCAGGCACACACTGAGAAAGTCTTGTTCTGTCGGGACGTTAACCAGTGTACAACCAACCACCCAACTCCCCCCCCCCCTCGCATCCGCCGGTGTTATATTCCATCCTAAGGGTGTGTGAACGCAACACCACCAACGGCAGATGCGCGGGTAAGGCACAGTGCGCCCTTGCTCAGATTTAACGTGTCATCTCCTACATAGGAGAAACAGAGACTCGGGTATATGGCACCAGTCCTTACTAGCAAGAAACATAGATCCTCATGAGCCCCTGCCGTAGGCAGGGCTGATGAGGATCTATGCTTTTTGCAGACGGTCAAACCAATTTGCTCCCGAGATGTGCTGGACGATAATGCAGGCCACGGTCTGATCATAAAGCGCGATTCATAAACAGATAATCGTCGAGCTTGCGCCATGACCCAAAAGACCCCGGCTCTATGGGGTAGTGCGGCGACCCCCGACCTCCCCTGACCCCACACCTGACCGGATCAAAGCGTGTCCTGACCCCCAGGGTCGGACCTCGAGGGGTGGTGCTGTCCCAGACGTCTGTCTTGGCTTAAAAACAGTGCGCTTTGTCTCTGCAAGGACGCTGGTTTCGTTATCCAGTGTACACAAAGTCCTCGGCCAGACTTCAGCCGCACTCCGGTCTCGACCCGCGTAAGGCCAGCTGCGGCCGACATCGGCCGGAGGATGTTTTGTTACTGCGACTTTAACACCGAGCAGACATCTGACGGCAGAATGACGATAGGAAACAGAATGTATGACTGGTGAATTTTGATAAATTAATGGCCGGTTAGTTTGACAATTCATGCTGTACATTTTGGCCAGCAAGAGACGTAAATGGTCAAAAGCCCCCACATGCTGCACGGCCACTTGAAAATATGTGCCTCGTGAAGACGGGTGACTGTCCCTGGTACAGTAGAAACCTGTTTTGAGCGACCATCCTCGTGAGAGATCACCTGTGATTAAAGACTCATGCAACCTATATACTATAGTCTTTAATGACGGGTCACAATGACTACCCTTCAAGATTTCGCGTGTCACAATGACTACCCTTCAAGATTTCGCGTGTCTTTTCTGAACACATTTCCTAGCACACACCGTAAAAAGGTTCTCATTCATAGGGAAGACAATTACTTTAACTCATTCGCGGCTAGCCGCATCCGGATGCTGTTTGCCGCGAATGAGTTAACCCTATTATTTCTGATACACCGACTGCTGACATTTTGTTGACTATGACAGTTCAAGAGTGGTGCCAGAATAGCTTTATCGCCTCAGACGCCAAGCTATTTTTGCACCATAGCCTTCATAGGACAGACAATAAACATTTTACCAAACAAAACAAACAAGAATGAGCTTCAGGATTTGATGGGAGGGCAGACATATCTGTGACTCGAATTTCAGATTTGTGAGTAGGAAAAGTATGATTTTTCTTTCATTTACAAGCACAAGTATACGTCGTGTGATTGCTCATCCGGCCACTGCAAAGTTGAAAGATGCTTAACCACGTCACTGCCAGTGGACGAAGACTGTAAATTGAACGCCAACGACCCCCCCCCCCTCCCCCTCGGGCTGTCAAACAAAGATGGATACAAAATGATTTCAGCAAGGGGCATAGATCCTCATGAGCCCGCGCGACTGCTGGGACTCACGAGGATCCATACCTCTTGCAGTTGGACGGCGTTTTACTTTTTTTTTCATCCGCAGTGAACGGGTTAAACTTTCACACACATTTAGTCAGCGTGAGACTGGTCAAGATATCACTTTGACTGGGCAGATGGTCACGCACTTCATCACACCATAATACATTCAATTATATTCAGGTGCATTTTGCATCGCGGTCTAATATGGTGGTCGCAATTCGACGTGTCAGCTTAGTTCAGTAATGAACAGGTAACGTGTTCACTTTGATTCAGTTTATAGCTCATGATTGTTGACAAGTTAACCCATTCAGCCCTGACGCACTGCAGCAGAAGATGGGTCGACCGTGATAATTCAAGGGTGGTGCCATATTAGCTTGGCGCCTGTCGGCGCCAAGCTAATCTGACACTACCCTTGAATTATCATGGTCGATCCATCTCCTACAACAGGTCGCATAGTCGTTAGATGACGCCTCCAAAATTTGGGAAATACGTGCGTCGGGCTGAATGAGTTATAGAGTCCGTTGAGTGCATGAGGCGAAATACGCACTCTCTCTCTCTCTCTCTCTCTCTCTCTCTCTCTCTCTCTCTCTCTCTCTCTCTCTCTCTCTCTCTCTCTCTCTCTCTCTCTCTCTCTCTCTCTCTCTCTCTCTCTCTCTCCTCCCTGTCTGTCCGTTATGAATTTTGAATTTTACGCCAAGGCATCTAATAGGCGGGGCGTTATTCAAGCGAAAATATATTTATTTCGACTTCTTCCGGGTGCAAACTGAATTTAAGATCTTAACGAAATCATAATTTCAAAGCAGTTTACGGTTCTACAACACTGAGTTCCAAGCTCCATCACTTTCGTTGCACCCTTTAATCAGCTCATGAAAGTTTAGCTCAGCATAGCACACCACAGAAGAGCATTCTGCAACATGTAATTCACGCGCAATGAACTTATAAAAAATTCAAAGCTGAAGTACACTGACAAATCCTCGAATCGCACTAACAGCTTGTCTGTTTTTTTCTTGAGAGAAAATGCCTTTTGTCTGACACCAGGAAGTGTTTGAAGTGCCATTTTGGAGACAGGCAGTACCGCTCCTAAAGATTTGCAAGAGGTATAGATCCTCATGAGCCCCCGCAATTTGCGGGGGCTCATGAGGATCTACGCCTCTTGCTTGTTCCATGTTATAGCTGTGTTCTTTGTAATGAGTGTGCCGTGCCGTGCCTCTTTTTGTAACTTTATATAGACTGGTGTGGTAATTAACAAATTTTCATCGCATAATTTCTACACAGCTGGTGATCGCATGCGCACTGCACCGTGTGATTTTGGGATGGAGCATATCTGCAACAGTTGCCGCTTGACTGATTCCCAAGGTGCAGTGAGGTCTTGATGCATCTGAATACGTTTAATCCATTTCAAGTAACCAGTTCGTCGTCTGCGATCTGCTTTTGGTGCCTACCTGCAACAGTAACCGCTTGACTGATTTCCGGGAATAATGGTGCAATGCTGGGATGGTGTAGTTCATGAATTTGCAGCACAAACTCCATCAACGTCAAGTAAATTGAAAGCAGCACATTTGTAGTCTTGGTTAGATTTACTGGAACAGTTGTGCTAAGTGACTGTGTCAGGTCCTCAGTTTGCAAGCTGTCGCAGAGTTTACCATCTTCATAATATCTTCGGCGGGTCCCTGGAGCTGTTTTGTGTGTAAGTGTTTGCGTGTCAGTGTGGCTCCGTCTTTACCTGACGGTCTACAGCCATGCCGCCCTGTGACAGGCAAAAGACAGCAAGTCCATTTTTTGGTGAAAAGCGAGAGAATTTCATTGTCATACAATGAAAATCTCGCTTTTCAAAAAGAATCGACTTGCTGTTTTGTAGTGCGTTCAAAGGCAACATGAGGTCTTCATGATGTCTGAAGTCCAATTTTGTGAAAAGCTACGTTTTCATTGTCTCACAATGAATATCCCGCTTTTCACATACAATGTTTTGCCTGCGCAAGGCAGATGTCTTCGATGAGTTTATTGAGCGTCTGTGTCCATAACTTATGGCATAAGTGTGCTTGCGTGTGATTTTCGACCATACAGCCTAGAGTTCCAAAGTGAAAATTCAAAGACCAGCACACGTGCGGCATTTTTGTTGACATGTTTGCTGGAGGCTGTTTTAACCCTTCGGGTGCCGGTAGCGGTTTTGGTCGAGGTGATTCCTTCAGGAATCACCTCGACCAAAACCGCTACCGGCACCCAAAGAGTTAACTGTCTGGTGGTCCGTGATTTGGACCTAATAGCTAGAGGTCGATAGATGCTGAATAGCAGACCACCAAACAAACAATACAAAAACGTGTTCATAGCGTCACTAAGCTGAGAGAATTGGGGAAAATTACTTTTGGGTGGACGATTTATTATTATTATTATTATTATTATATTATAATTATATTATATTATATTATATTATATTATATTATATTATATTATATTATATTATATTATATTATATTATATTATATTATATTATTACATTTATTATTATTATTATATTATATTATATTATTACATTTATTATTATTATTATTATTATATTATTATTATTGTTTTCTATTTTTTTTTTTTAGTTATTTAATCTTTAATAAATTGTTTCAAGACGAGTATCGGCTGTCTTCATAACAAAACATTAGTCACGACTTTTATTCGTCTAAAAAGATGTCTTGTCAGTCAAAAAATGCCTCATTCACATGACTAAAGTGTACATACAATACAATACGTAGGAAAATCAGTATACAGACAAAAGAAATATCTTTTTGGGAGCACCTTTTAATCACAGTATAAAACATTGTCACTTTCACTCCTTGGCTGCTACTGACGATATCGCTTGGCGAAAAAAAGACCCACGCCGATTATAAATTCTAAGATGAAAGTTTTAACTTTGTTAACCTCAGTAGTCTTCCCTTCCACTGCACGTACTTTATTGTTTCTGAAATCGTTGTTCGCTCAACGACCAAAAAGCCAACACCGTCCCCCAAAAAAAACATGGATTCAAATTGGCATCAGCAAGAGGCATAGATCCTCATGAGCCCCCGCATTCGCGGGGGCTCATGAGGATCTGTGCCTCTTGCAGTCGGATCGTGTTCACTTTTTTTCTCGGCTGTGAAGGGGTTAACGACAATGAGACTGTGTTCTTTTTACGTCGAGTCCAGTTGAGATTCCTCCTGGGTGTCGGCTCTCTCATGCCCACCGCCAACCGATAGATACGCAGTCGACTTCGCCCATAACAAGGTAGGACATGGATATAACAATAGTATGCCGATTTAACAGCACTTTTTTTCCGACGGCACTATTTCTATGCAAATGACTTCGCTTATAATAATAATAATAATAATAATAATATAATAATAATAATAATAATAATAATAATAATAATAATAATGATGATGATGATGATGATGATGATGATAATAATAACATTTATAAAGCGCAAACTCCCTGCAGTGCAGGCTCTAAGCGCTGTACAATGCAAATTAAAGTTAAAACCTCAACACAAATCAATAGACAGCAACAACACAAAATACAAATATTACAATACAAATTCTAAATTTAACAGCACATAAACACACCCAAAGCACAAACAACCATCGCAACAAGGACTGGCACAGGATCATCATGATGTTATTGTGAAACAGAAAAGAGACTATAATTTGGTAAGGCAGAGTAGTGAGACTGAAAAAGATGTGTTTTAAGCTGAATTTTGAAAGAAATTACTGTAGGGGGCATCACGAATGTGCTTCGGAAGCGAATTCCAATAGTATAACAAACATCCGCTGCAACAACGAGAACGTTTGCATCCCCAGGCGATTTGTTATAATCCGAAGTTTACTGTAGATGGATCGACCATGGTGGCTGAAGATTGTGCTAGGTCCGCTTGCCGCCTGGGCAGGCGCCAAGCGGATCCGGCTCTTCCCTTCAGCTGTCATAGTCGATCCATCTCCCACGTACACTATTTAGCCACTTGGTTCTTAATGTGAAAAGGGTTTGGATTCACTCACGTTGAATCAGATTGATTATTTTCGTCTGAGAGGAAACAGCAGGCATCCTCGTTTAACCGTCACGGTATTAAAACACTGTTACCGCTGCCTGTCTGCCTCAACAACAGTGTTTCATTATGCTAGTGTCATATAATAAAATAGGTGTCAGTTTTAACCATTTCAAGTCTTACCAACTGTTGAGAAAAAAAGTGAGCGCTATCCAACAGCAAGAGACATAGATCCTCATGAGCCCCCGCAGTCGCGGGGGCTCATGATGATCTATGTCTCTTGCTGAGAGCAGTGTGTATCCTCGTTTTGTTGGGCGGTTGTGGCGTGTGCTCCTTGAATGAACCCTTTGTCGGACAGTCAGGTACGCGGGGTTTGTAGCGGTGATTCCTGCCACCGGCAGCCAAAGGGTTAACACATGTTTCAGAAACAAAATATGCGTCCACCAGCAGTGAAACGGTTAACTCTTTCCAGGCATTGACTTTTTATTCTGATTTGATTCAAACGTCCGGAACACCCCCCATACTGTGCTGTTGTCAATTGACTCCACACGTTCATACTTGTGTCCTAAACTACACAGTGGAATTTTCTTTTCAGTCGTCTAAATTTTGATTGTGAAGAAAAATAGTTGTAGCGAACATCATCCATAGTGATATCTTATGAGTTGCAACATAAACTAAGTCAAATAGTTTCAATATTTGTTTGCTTTAGGATAGAACGTCTGTGTCTTGTTGTGTAACTGGAAATTCTGAGTTGGTCATTGAGGTCGTCTTGTTGCTTTCAACTATTTTTGTTTTTGTAAAATCTGCTTTCAGGCAATAATGAGAATAACCCAACCCAGACCAAAAAGGTGACTTCCAAGAGTGTAAAATGCATAGAAAAACCCAACGGAGAAAGAAACACGCTTAGAAAGACAGTTACAACACAATTTATTAATATTTCTGGTAAATACACAAGTTGCCACATTCCTTCTGCGATAATGAAGATAAGTAGCGACTGATCTCTATATTATTTTGTTTGTTTATTTTGAAAAAGGGTATTTACCTGAAATGTTAATAAATTGTATTGTAACTGTCTTTTCTAAGCGTGTTTCTTCTCCGTTGGGTTCTTCTCTGAATAACCCAACGAATTAAGAAACGCGCTTAGAAAAGTCAGTCGCAAAACCGTGAGTTGTAACTAGTGACTCTCTTTTTTCAGCCTGTTTCTTTCTGGCACTCACCTTTCTTTGTTAGGATTTTGCTTACAGGAAGGCGAGGAGGACATCTGATAAACACGGCAATTTTTTGTTTGTGTTTTTGTTTATTTTTTTATTGTGTGTTTCCTGTGTGTGTGTGTGTGTGTGTGTGTGTGTGTGTGTGTGTGTGTGTGTGTGTGTGTGTGTGTGTGTGTGTGTGTGTGTGTGTGTGTGTGTGTGTGTGTGTGTGTGTGTGTTTGTCTTTTAATAACTTTAAAACATGTGTTAGTTCTGTTTTATTCTGTTCGTTCTTCTGGGGGGGGGGGGGGGGGGGGGGGGGAAGGGGTAGCTATATGAAAGCCTTCAATTTTCCTTTTTTTAAGACGTTGTTTAAGGGGACAGTAGTGACAAACAGGTCGAAAGGCGTTTCTAAGGAACAGATGGCCAAGTCAAGTGTTTTGGACATTCGTAGCTTTCAAACCCATGGAATACTCCCCGCTTGAACAAAAGGTGGTATAAATGGGATCTAATCCTACCAGCAAGAGGCATATATTATCATGGGCACCTACATCTGCAGGGCCCATGATAATACATGCCTCTTGCGGACGGAAAGACATGGAGGAGGGCGCGTAAAAGAAGTTGGAGAAACAAGAAATGCTAGACAAAAGGAATCAACCTTAGACTACTTTATGAGTCGAAAGGCGTCAACGTGCAAGAAACATAGATCGTCACAAGCCCCTGCGTAATGCAGGGGCTCATGAGGACATATGCCTCTTGCAGACGACAAAAGGAGGACTCCATCTTATTTTTCTGTCCTGTATCGGACATAGTTTTGATCTGCGCTTCGTTTTCTTTCTTTTTTTCAGACGGAGGAGGTTCATTTGGACTGACAGACTTATTTTAAGAGCGGACCCCTCCCCTCGGAAAGCCGATCGTCTCCTGGGGACACGGGGTAGAGGTCTAGGGTTCACAGGGTGGGGCCAGGCCCTAAAAAACACCCCGCCTCATACCTTGTCATCACAGTCGGGACCGCACATGAAGTTTTGTTGTAAATCTTTAGAATCCTTTCCGCCCATGGTGTACTTTGATGGTCAAGTGATGTGTATATGCATGTAAAATGAACAGCGTTGTCGCGTGATATTACATGCATGAAGAATAAACAACGTGGTCACGTGATGTGTGCATGTATGTAGAATAAACAACGTGGTCACGTGATGTGTGCATGTATGTAGAATAAACAACGTGATCACGTGTTATGTACATGCATGTAGAATAAACAATGTGATCACGTGTTGTGTACATGTATGTAGAATAAACAATGTGATCACGTGTTGTGTACATGTATGTAGAATAAACAATGTAATCACGTGTTATGTACATGCATGTAGAATAAACAATGTGATCACGTGTTGTGTACATGTATGTAGAATAAACAATGTAATCACGTGTTATGTACATGTATGTAGAATAAACAGCGTGATCACGTGATGTGTGCATGTATGTAGAATAAACAACGTGGTCACGTGATGTGTGCATGTATGTAGAAAAAACAACGTGATCACGTGATGTGTGCATGTATGTAGAATAAACAACGTAGTGGTCACGTGATGTGTGCATGTATGTAGAATAAACAACGTGGTCACGTGATGTGTGCATGTATGTAGAATAAACAACGTGGTCACGTGATGTGTGCATGTATGTAGAATAAACAACGTGGTCACGTGATGTGTGCATGTATGTAGAATAAACAACGTGATCACGTGATGTGTGCATGTATGTAGAATAAACAACGTGGTCACGTGATGTGTGCATGTATGTAGAATAAACAACGTGGTCACGTGATGTGTGCATGTATGTAGAATAAACAACGTGGTCACGTGATGTGTGCATGTATGTAGAATAAACAACGTGGTCACGTGATGTGTACATGTATGTAGAATAGAATAAACAACGTGGTCACGTGATGTGTGCATGTATGTAGAATAAACAACGTGGTCACGTGATGTGTACATGTATGTAGAATAAACAACGTGGTCACGTGATGTGTGCATGTATGTAGAATAAACAACGTGGTCACGTGATGTGTGCATGTAAGTAGAATAAACAACGTGGTCACGTGATGTGTGCATGTATGTAGAATAAACAACGTGGTCACGTGATGTGTGCATGTATGTAGAATAAACAGCGTGGACGGCGTGTGGAGGAGAGCACAAGGGTTACTTTTTTTTACCCTAGAATGGCAGAGTTCGTTTGTTTGTTTGTTTGTTTATATGTATTTTTTGTTTGTTTGTGCGTTTGTGCGTTTGCTTGATTGCTTGCTTAATTGTTTATTTCTTCATTCGTTCGTTTGTTGTTTGTTTGTTTATTGGTTTGTTGGTTTGTATATTCGTTTGCTTGTTGTTCGTTCGTTCATCGTTTGTTTGTTTGTTTGTTTGTTTGTTTGTTTGTTTGTTTGTTGGTTGGTTTGGTGGTTGGTTGGTTGGTTGGTTGGTTGGTTGGTTCTTTGTTTCTTTGTTTCTTTGTTTCTTCCTTTCTTTCTTTCTTTGCCTTCTAGTTTTTGTCGCTGCTTAAGTGAGACTCCTATTTGTCATTCCAATTAAACAATTATTTCAAAAACAACAACTATTAAAGCGAAAACTATTTCACCTTCTGTAATATCGTTTTAGAAGATAACTCGTCGTGATCCGTCCCCCGCGACTCCTATCTAATGTTTGCTGACATTTTATAATTTAAACCATTTACCTCCAATTGTCTAACAACCTTCAAGTTTGGACATGACTTCTTGACTGTAGCGGAGGGGCGCGACCGCACACTCCACCTCCACCTCATTGTCTCAAGCGTGGCGAAACCGCAGCGGGGTGAAGTGGTCCCGCGCCGGAGAGTTTTCATCAAAAAAACTAATTAAAGACCAATCGGGATTAGTAATCTGTGAGGCATGCGCCCCTGAGGCGATCGTAATTGAGGGGGAAAAAAACAAAAACAAAATATACTGGCGAGCAAACGAAATGCGACACTCATTTGGGAAACATCGCAAACGCTGCAGTGTTTCCCATGATTAAAAAAATGTCGCGGTTATTTTATTTATTTATTTGTGTGTGTGTGTGGGGGGGGGGGGAAGGGGGAAGGGTGGGGGGAGGGGGGGAGGGCCGTGGGGTTGCTCGTCAGTATAGATAGAGGATATGACCATCCATTATAATACTCTCCAAGACTTTAGACACACCGTGGCTGCAGGAACAGAGGCAAATGCGACGAGCAAGAGGCATGGATTCTCATGAGCCCCCGCAACGCGGGGGCTCATGAGAATCTATGTCTCTTGCGGTTGGTTTCGTTATTTAGAACAATGTAGGCGTTGGTGTGATGGCGAAGACGTGATCAGAGTGTCAGTGGAGTCTTTGCGGGGCTTTGGGGGTGGGGTGGGAAGAGGATGGATTGAGCGGGGGGGGGGGGGATGAGGGGGGGGATGAGGGGGGGGGGGGAGTAGAAGGATACAATGTCACAAAAAAGTGACAATGCTTTTCTGATTGTATATGCTCACACGAAAGGGTCAATAAAGCGTGTCGCATAATGACAAACATGATTCACATAACAAACATTTAAACATATTTCCGTTAGTAAGCAAGAGGATCGCATAATTAACATAATCACCCCTCCACTACCGAGAAAAAATTAACACGATCCATCTGCAAGAGACATAGACCTTCATGAGCACCAGCGACTGCGGGGGGTGGGGGGCTCATGAGGATCTATGCCTCTTGCTGAGACCAATTTGTATCCACGTTTCATGGGCGTTTTTGGCTTTTGGTCATTCAGGAATAAACGAAGATTTTAAAAACAAAAATGCACGCACAGTGACAGGGATGGGGGGGGGGGGGGGGGTCAGTAAGTAAATAATAGGAACGTTTGTTGCTATCAGTCATGAAGGTTCCCAGGGAGCAAACAATCTCCAGGCCTACTTCTGCCTGCCGCGTTCTATTCACTGTGACCGATAGCTGTGCGCTGGCCATTTCACTAATTCAGCCCCGACACACCACAGCAATACATGGATCGAGCATGATAGTTCAAGGGTGGTGCCAGAATAGCCGCTTGGCGCCCATAGGCTTGAACTATCAAGCTCGATCTGCCTCTAGATTGTAATACAGTTCTTCAGAGGGTAACTTCAATATTTTTTGGATTTCGGTCCTGGGGCAGAATGTGTTTAGGCTGACGTCACCCCGGGGAACTGCTTTTTAATTAATTGATACAACGAGCTGAACTGTCCACTAGGTAAGAGGTGATCATGTGGGGATTGGGGAGGGAGGGGGGGGGGTATGGGGTGGGTATCGAAATACAAATGCAATGTCGGAAATCCGTCTAGACGAATATATTCAAGCGAAAAACGAACCTGAACATAAATAAATAGACATCATCCGGTTTAGTCGTCAATAGCATTTGAACTCATTCCAGTCGCCACGCATCAATAGCTGCGAAAGTGTCGTACACTTCGGCAACGCTGTACGACACTTCCGCAGCTGTTGATCCGAAGCGCCTTGAATGAGTGAACCCCTTGACTAACAACGACAACACCGCTCGGCAGAAAAGAGGCATAAGTACTCGCCTTTGCCGTCGTACGGTGTCGTCAGTAGAAGTGAGGGTTTAGAAATAGGTTCAGCACAACATGCCCCTCACTACTTCACTCACGTTTTCGCACAAACAGCCAACAATAGAGCGGATCGGAGGGAGGCTCAAGGTATTGAAAAGACTGTACCTCAGGTGTCTTCACAGAGCTTGACTTGCCTGACCTGCTGAGGTCGCATCACATTTTGGCAACGCCACTTCTGCGACACAGGCTTCAACCCCAAGGACCTCCCCTTGTTTGAGGAATACATGCGTTGAAACGGCCATCGAGTGGTTATGGATCCTGACGAGTCCTTATGGTGACAATAGCTCACAGCATCTTTGCCCTTTGCAGACTGAAGAAACGTGGCTTAAGGAATCCACCCTGGAAGATGTCAAGAAACGGAAACATCAAATCCGGACAACAGATGTAAGGGATGAATTTTCCCAGTCCATTCCAACATGAGGAATAGATTCTCATGGGCCCCTGCGGCTGCAGCCGCAGGGGCCCATGAGAATATATGCCTCTTGCCGATGTCAGGACTATACCTGTTGAACGCAACTTGGACATTGTCACGAAGCGAAAACACCCAGCGCGGATCTGTCAGTCAGTCGTGAGGGGAAGAATTGGTTGTGCGGAGCGGACTCGCGAGGATCTACCTTATGCAAACAGCTGTCTTCCCCAAACATCGCCCCTTTCTCTCTTGACAGGTAACCCCTAACCAATCTGTAGTAATCTTAGCGAAAGCACAGAAGATAAATATTGTACAGGGGTTAGTTTGAACGAGTGAGTTCATAGATCCTGCGCTCGTCACTATAAGAGCAAGGTGCTGTATTAGCGACGCACATAGCGCAGACGTTAGGCTCCCTCGTGCAACAGTGCTAAAGCTTGTCAGGAGTTCTGGGTGGAACGAAATTACAAGTGTTCTGGTATGTGATTCTCAACCTTACGGAATTCAGCCGTATGATTCAAAGCCACGGAACAGCTGTTTGTACAGCTCTTGCTATTAACATTTTGAACACAAAAATATGCACTGTATCTGTGAACAATTTATTTGTAGTAAGTAATAAAGGCGTATACTACTCCAGCAATTTTCAAAGTATACTCTGGGGTCAGTTGCACGAGGGAGCTTAGCCCTGCGCCAGCCACTAAGCAAGGTGCTCCGCTTTAGCGGAGAACCTTGCTTAGTGGCTGGCGCAGGACTAAGCTCGTTCGTGCATCTGGTCCTGATGGGTAAGAAGCCCTAGTGCAATAGTCGAGGTGTTTAATAAAGTATAAAATAAAGCACAAAGTATACATTAAAATACCTACGTCAACCAGACGAATAACTCCATCAAATCTTATCTGGTACAGACATGATAAATAATCGAGGATTACAGGACGAGACAGAATGTCAGAATTCACGGAACAACTGACAAGACTTTGAATGGATGTTTTGAACCTTCGACCAACCCGTCTTTTACATAACATTAACTTTATTTTTTTTTTGTGGCACGTTAAGATGTCGATTACAACGCTTCTGTCACGCATTATTTTGCTTCTCAGCATCTGATAGCCATCGGGCTTTTTTTCTGGAACCACTTTCTCCCACTTCAGACGGGGAGCAAAGGTCAAGAGAGTGTTGCTCCACCCTAGTGGGAGGTGGGAGTTTTTTCTGAAGATCAGAAACCGGTTTATCGCTTTCAGTTCCAACGCTGACTTTTTTGTTTTGTTTTTGTCGTTTTCTTCGAAGTAAAGTGCATCGCTCCATAAAGAGTATTACGTACTGTGCGCAACGTAAAATGGCTCAGCAATAAAATAGAGAGAGAGAGCGAGAGAGAGAGAGAGAGAGAGAGAGAGAGAGAGAGAGAGAGAGAGAGAGAGAGAGATGTCGACTAGGTAGCTCAAGAGTACCACATATTTGTTTGCCTACCTCCCCCAAACACCCACACACACACACACACACACACACACACACACGCACGCACGCACACACACACACACACACACACACACACACACACAATCACACACACACAAACACACACGCATGCAGACACGCACGCACGCACGCACACACACACACACACAAATACACACACGCGTACGCACGCACACACACACGCGCAAATTTTAACACATTCGAGACTTGCCGCACCCGGATACGCGGCTTTATACCGCGTATCCGGATGCGGCACGTCCCGAATGAGTTTACTGGTTTTTCCTTGACACAGTACAACAGAATATTGTAGGCGCCATTTTGTCCCGGCACCAACCTTGAATTATCTTGGACAACCTGTCTCATGAATGTCTCACAGAGTTTTTAGAGGACAGCTTCAATCATTACGAAATTTGTCTTCGGGGATCAATGTGTTAACTCATCCGAGGCGCGACGTATACGTATACGCGGCCGTTTGCCGCGTATCCTATGCGGCACGTTTCGAATGAGTTAAAATATAACATGCATAAATCCAGACCAAAAAGGTGACTGCCAAGCGTGTAATATGCAAAAAGTACCCAACGGAGAAAGAAACACGCTTAGAAAAGACGGGTACAACACAATTTATTAATATTTCGGGTAAATACCCTTTGTCAAAATAGACAAACAAACAAACAGAGAGATTAGCCGCTACTTATCTTCATTGGCAGAAAGAATGTGGCCACATTCTTTCTGCCAATGAAGATAAGTAGCGGCTAATCTCTCTGTTTGTTTGTTTGTCTATTTTGACAAAGGGTATTTACCCGAAATATTAATAAATTGTGTTGTACCCGTCTTTTCTAAGCGTGTTTCTTTCTCCGTTGGGTACTTCTTTATAACATGCATAGCAGCATACCTCTCACGCAAACCATTTATTGCTGAAACCTCACCCATTGTTTACTTTAACCCTTTTTTAGCCTGATGCACTACTTCTTGAATTTAATTTGACTATATAAGTTCAAGGGTGGTGCCAGAATAGCTTGGCGCCTGAGGCGCCAAGCTATTCTGACATCACCCTTGAATTAAAATGGTTGATCTGTCTCCTAATCTGTAATGTAGCCGTCATAGGACAGAAAGCAATTTGTTTAAAAAATCAGCCTCAGAGTATAATGGGATAACATGATATTTGCTTATGGCTGAGTCTTCTTTCTACGAGATGTTCGTGTGTTTTTGGGTTGTTTTGGTTTTTTTTTTTACCTTCTTGTGTCTGTGTCTGTATACATCTCCAACGTGATTTCTTTATGGAATTCCTGAAGTTGTCGAATTCTTTCGCCAAGGAATAACTTTGGCAAGAGACTGTTCAAAAGCTGTCAGAATACAACATGTAAAATGCATCCACCCTTACTGCCCACCCACCCATTTCTCGGCCCCATCCTACACCCCAGAACGACTTGTCCATCTGCATGGGGAACAGATTGTCTTGAGCCTCTGCATCTGCAGGGGCTCGTGAGAATCTTTACTTTTTGTTGGTATTCGATGGGCCTCCATTTTATTTATATATATCTCTGTTTCTCGGAAGGGACAAGATAGAGCCTGGGACTGACATTTTAGTCTTAACGCCCTTCTGATCTAAGATGTTCTGAGCTAAGGCACGTTTAAGTTCGACACTCTTCCTCCCTCACTGTTGAGAAACACAGACGCAAGTGAGCAGAACCATCCTATGGCAGCAAGAGGTATAGATTCTCATGAGCCCCTGCGGACTTTATGCAGCGGCTCATGAGAATCCATGCCGCTTGCAGATTTAAGGAGATGACGCGAGATCTCTCACGACTTATTTGTCTCTCGTGACCCCTTGCCCCTTTTTTTCCCAGTGGAGAAATTTTAATTTTCCCATGCAGGGTGCGTACTTTCCATTATTCCGGGTAGCTTCGTGGGGGCACCCTCTCATACAAGGCGTCACAAAAAGACTGCGCCGCCTTAGTCCCTGTCTATTCTTCTTCTCGCGGTAATGCGTCGTGTGTAAGTGAGAGGGGGCATGGGGTCGGGACCACGAGGCACAGAGTTGTTGTCAGAAACGTCCTCCTTTCCACGGGGCGGTGCGAGACGAGTGGACTGACCTGCTGCTCTTGAGGACGAGTTGTCTGCATGCAAAATGACGGCCCCAGGCAACTCTCTACTGCTGCCCTGCGACTACAACCGCAATACAATGAAATTCTCGCATTTCACCCCAAAAAATGGACTTTTTACTGTCTTTTCCCTTAAACTCATTCGAGACGTGCCGCCTCCAGATACGTGGCTTATGCCGCGTATCCGGAGGCGGCACGTCTCGAATGAGTTAAAGGGAAGCAAGCAAGCAATCAAAAAGTCAATCCATCCATCCATCAATCCAGCCAGCCAGACATCAATTGTGATTTACGTTATTTTATTTTGTGACGCCAATGTGATCTATTGATCGCCAAATTTATATGGACGTTCCTTAAGGCCTCTAGGTATGAAAAATAATATCTGTCCCAAACGTATCGCATTTAGTCCAAACCATCATGTCTATAAAAAAAAAAAAAATAAAGAGCCTGTCTATGTTCAAATTTGAAGATGTGCTACTGCATTGGCTTCTATTACACGCGGTAATTTACGAGCTTTCAGTCAGTAACACTTGTGCTCGACTCGATATATTGCGCAACAAAGTATCATTAGACAGACTTGGAGTGGTGTCGTTTTTTCCCCTAGTTTTGGGGGCTTTTCGGCCAAAACTTACGATATGGTTGCCACCCTGTGATTTTGTATCTTTCGGCTCTAAACCGCAGTGTCACGGAACAGTACACAGTTGACAATATGCGCATGTGAGTGTTTCTCCTTGACAGAAACAAACCCTCAACCCAGTGCGCAAAGGCCATCGGGCCGACGTCGGCCGCCGTTGGCCCGCGCACGGCTGTGCGCGGGCCAACGGCGGCCGACGTCGGCCCAATGCCCTTTTGCGCATTGGGAAGTGACATGTCCTGCCCCACAATAGACCTGTGTAACAATTTAAAACATCTGCCGCTTTCTTTCGGTTATGTAGGCCTATATCTCTCCTCAGATATAAAAAAAAGTATTCAAATCTTTCGGACAAAATGGTCTTTGTGGCATTTAACTCATTCAAGGTAGCCCCGGGCGCATCAATAGCTGCGAAAGTGTCGTGTAGCGTTGCCTGCGGCAACCCTACACGACACTTTTGCAGCTGTTGATGCGTTGAGCCTTGAATGAGTTTAAATAAAACGCCCCATGAAATTTATGAGTGAATCCATTTTTATAAATGTCATACTTTTTTTTTTTCTTTTCTTTTTGCTTCTTTTCGAGTTGGTTTCAACATAGTGTCTGAAGTGCCCTGCACAAAAGGTTAATTGCAGTGCGCGCCCGATGTACAGATGGAGCCCCGTACGCCCCTTTTTCACCTGTACCTCCCCGCCTTGACACTCACCGCCCCTTCCCCCTCCCCCCCCCCTCCTCCGCCATCTCCGCCCCTCCCTTTCCCTCCAGTCCAGTCTCCCGCCAGCCGCACTGAGAGGCGCGTGAAAACTCCGCGCACGTTTGCTGCTGTATTTAACTCACTCGGGACGTGCTGCATCAGTCCAGATGAGCGGCTGTACAGCAACTTACTTGCTTCAGCACGACTCGAATATGTTAAAACGCTCAGTGTTCGCTCATAGCACGATCAGCTCTCGATAAGGAAAGTGCCATCAGACCGATGGCATCAGACCGGCATATTCCCCGTAGCAGAAGGTCTGCGGGCCGACATCCGACATCCGTGCGCGGGCCCACTGAGGCCGTCGAGGGCCCGCGAAACTGTGCTTACTTGGGTAGTTGGCCGAGCACACAGTGCTAACAATTCGCAAACTGCAATTATGTGCCGAGTATCGTTCCAGGCTCTGGCTGTGTCAGATATATAATATTATATACTGACGAGCAAAAGAAATGCGACACTTTTGGAATCATTTAAAACACTAACGTGTTGCCGATGATTCCCAAAATGTCGCATGTCTTTTGCTCGTCAGTATAATTAATATCCTACTGTAGGCGAGGTTTCCTTTTTGATCTTTACACATGTCCTTTCTGCATGATTGCTGACGTCTTTCGATCCTCGACTTGCTTTTGATACACAATTCTGGCTCTTCAGCAGAGCCTCACAGCCAGATCCTGTGTGTCAAAAGCAAGTCTCGGCTCGTAAATCATCATCACTAAAGGCTACCTTGTTTCATTTTACTTCATCACCACTAATGATTTAGCATACTCACACAGTCACGTCCAAAGCTCAGATAGACTTATCGTAACCCAGTGCGCAAAGGCCATCGAGCCGACGTCAGCCGCAGTGGGTACCGACTTCGGCCCGATGGCCATTAGCGCCCAGGGAGGAACCTGCAACATCACCCACAGTCACCAGAAGCAAAGATAATAATTATAATAGCTGTATGAGTGAGCAGAACCTGTCTCTGTATACCATACAGAGGCAATCCGATTGCACAGGCTCACCAGACTGAGCTGCGCGCCAGCCAGCTCGGCCCGAGGACCTTCTGCTCATTAGGGCACAAAATCATGGGGCTGTGACCGCGCGTCAAAATGTCACAGCCACCTTGCCTTTGAGGTCTTCCACGGCCCCCGTAAAACATGACAATAATACTGCTACTCCATGTGTACAAAAGACAGGGCATAAAAGGGAAAGGGGAGGGGGTGGGGGTGGAATGGATAGGTCGAGGCACCACCCTCTCAGCAGTTGCGCCCCCCAGTGCGCAAAAGGCCATCGGGGGCGACATCGGACGCCGTTGGCCCGCGACTGTTTCCTTCCCAGCCAAAGATTTATATGTTCATGAGCAAACCCATTCAAGACGCAGTATAGAGACACCCCTTGGTGTCAAGAACTTCCTATGCCGCGCTTTGCAAAAAGACAGTAAGTCTATTTTTGAGAAAAGCGCGATTTGTCCTTGTGTAACAAAGAAAATCTCGCTTTTCTACAAAAAAATTGATATACTGACTTTTGCCGAATGATGGAATGATGGCAGAACTGGCACATGGGTAGCTTTGTTTACCTCGAAGAAGGGATACCAGAGGAGTTTTTATCCTGTGACTGCCGCCTCTATCTCCTAGTTTTCTTGCAATCGGCACGCACGATCTGATTCACTTCTAGCGGCTCACTGCGGCAGACGGATCAGCCGTGATAGCTCACGGGTATTGTCTGACCAGCTTGGCATCTTCGCCTTTGAATTTTCGTGCTCAATCCGTTTTTCATATCGCGTTCCTTGCGCTAAATTATGTCCAAGTACACGCAGTTGGCTTCTGATTAACCGATTTACCCCCAACGCCCTACAGCAGGAGATATATTGACCATGATAATTCAAGGGTAGTGCCAGATTAGCTTGGCGCCTTCAGGCGCCAAGCTAATCCGGCACTACCCTTGAATTATTATGGCCGATCCATCTTCAATATCCCCAAAATTTGGGAAATGCGGCTGTGGGGTTAAATGGGTTAAAGAAATATCTTTCGTGTAAAGGCAAAAGACAGTAAGCCCATTTTTGCGAAAAGCTATACTTTCATTGTCTTTCAATGTAAATCTCGCTCTTCTCAAAAATGGACTTACTGTCTCACAGGGCAGGTATGCCCAAGAGACCCACACCGTTGTTATATCGCAAGGTTTAACCCTTATCATTCGGAATACACCATTTTGTTAAAATACGTTTGACTAAAATAGTTCAAGGGTAGTGCCGGAATAGTTTGGCGCCTTTAGGCGCCAAGCTGTTCTGGCACCACCCTTGAACTAAACCCATTGGTCTATATCCTTATCCGTAAGTACTATAATGTAGCTTGCATGTGGCAGTGCACAATTTTGAAGCTTTTAGCCTCAGTATGATATGTGTTAACATAAGAGAAAATTTCCACAGAAACAGAGGTCATAACCTTGAGAAAGCATTATATATCACATCCGACTTGTGTGATATCCAAAGCGGTTGTTATAATATGAACAAAATCCACACACAAAATAGGTGACCTCCAAGCGTTTAAAATGCAGAGAAGATCCCAACGGAGATAAAACATATTGTGATAACTGTGGTTTATCAGCGTGCTATATTGGTTTCTAAGCGTGTTCCTTTCTCCCTTGGGTTGTTCTCTAAATCTTAACGGTACTGCCAGACTTTACTTAACCTATATCATACTGAGGCTAAAAGCTTCAAATTTGTACACTGCCATAAGCAAGCTACATTATAGTACTTACAGATAAGGATATAGACCAATGGTTTTAGTTCAAGGGTGGTACCCGAATAACTCTTCGCCTAGAGGCGCCAAGCTATTCTGGCACTACCCTTGAACTATTTTAGTCAAACTTATTTAACACACTGGTGTATTCCGAATGATAAGGGTTAATTCTCTCTTTTTATTCTAACTGACCTGCAATCCCTTCTTGGCCGTGGAAGCGAAATGCCACACACTACAGTACAATACACCCCGAACCGTGAAAGGTCGGAAAACACTCGAGCGAGGATGATTGGGTCCGATTTGTGACCGCTAATGATGTTTATGGTGATAGCTTGAGTGCCTTTCTGACATTCTTGGCCACAGCGAAAAGGTCTCATAAAAATGTCCCAACAATGCGCTGGCCCCCTGTTGCTCTCAGCGCCTTGGCCTCTGAAAGAATTAGAAAGCAGCTCCGAGACAGAGAGTCTTGAGAAAGTAAGTCTTTACGTCTGCAAAAAGGGTAGATTCTCATGAGCCCCTGCATTCGCAGGGGCTCATGAGAATCTACGCTTCTTGCGGTCACCATTTTTTTAAATATGGTCTTCAGGGGTGGTTAGTCTCTCATTTGTGACAAGTCCGTTGGTGTCTGATCTGAAGCAGCCATGACAGAGAAGCAGAGTAATTTTTACTCTTGTAGTGCAGACCACTGGTAATTTTACTCTGAGCAGATGCGATGGTCACGCTTGCAGACTCTTCATGTGAGAGAAGCTGTTTTCGTAAAAGCCTGACGAATGGATATGTTCCCCTCACGCAGATTCTTTTTTTTTAAAAAATTCGTTTTATTCAGTGCCATTTCAAGATCCCCAGGCGTCAAAGGAACATGGACACACAGTGTTTTCAGCATGAGACATAGGTCCTCATGAGGGCCCGCTATTGCGGGGTCATGCGGATCTATGCCTCTTGCAGTTGTACTGTGTTCCATTTTTCTGGGCAGTGAAGGGGTCAAAGAGCCATACCAAATTTCGAAGATTTTTTTTCGTACAACAAAATGCGTTTGTGTATGTTTGTATTGACAAAATAAAATGCAGATGTTTCTGTCTAGACACGCCGCACGTCAAGCATTGACTGTATGACTGAGATGAAATAGATCATAACATTTCAACTGTACTCTCTGGCCAGCTAGAGACTTGATGCATGAAAAGGCTCAGCAACTGCTGTGAGTAAAGCCAGCATCAAAATGACTTAAATAGTGACGCCAAAAAGTGACGCCAAAAAGTGACGCCAAAAGTGACGTCAAAAATGACGTAAAAAATGACGTAAAAAAGTAAAGTCAATATGCACATCGAAGACGATTGTGCAACAAGAACAAGAATGAGCGCTATTTGTATGTTCAGGTCTAGTTTCCCGCCTCTCAGTTCGTCTGTGCATTCGTCCAAGTACTTCCCATAGAAAATTTTATGTGCAATAATTACCAGCCTGGGATATTGGGTTTGTCTGTCTGGCCCAGGCAGGTGTAATTCTACGATCCAATTTGCTTTCTCTCCGTGAGAGTCACAGATATGAATGGGGCTAACAAGAAGCACATGTAATGTGCTTCTTGTTGGCTTTATTTATATCTGTGATTTGGTTCTGTTCATCCACAAAAAGACTCAAACGCAGCGCGTACTAAGAAGAAGAAATTTGTCTGCTCCTCGATACCAACAGGCGTGGATCTCTCAGAGGTTCCAGCACAAAACTGAACGACATACGTTAAATTACAAAGCTGACAAATCTTTACTAGCAAGAGACATAGACCCTCGTGAGCCCTCGCATTTTGCGGGGGCTCACAGTGAGTCTGTGCCTCTTGCAGATGGCTCCTGCCGTCTCAGAGGGAACTGTAGTGCAATTGTTGGGCTTTGAAGGGCGGCACGGGAGGGCCAAAGTTATGACGACTGTATTCACGTGAGCGGGTGGCGTCCTATTCACCCCGTATTCACAATCCGTCAGAGGGCAGCTTTTGAAGGCGGTCCGCCTACACTGGTTACCTCCCTGGATACGCCACGCATCATGCGTGGCGGATCGTAGGAGGCAACCGGTGTGAGATCTATACAGTCCTAGTCAAAGCCGTAGATTGTCAGTGAAAGTGCCCATGCTTGCAGCTTGCGGGCTATCATCGTAACTGTCTATCCTTCTTGTTGGAGCGGGAACCGCACTATTTGCTTTTGTTCTCAGAAGACAAAAGAAGTTCAACTCATTCAAGGGTCCGCGCATCAACAGCTGCGGAAGTGTCGTATAGCGTTGTCGGCGGCAACGCTGTACGACACTTCCGCAGCTATTGATGTTTGACGCCTTGAATGTGTCAACTTGTTTCAACGGTCTGTGATCGAGGGTCACCATGCCAGGTCATTTTTATTTTCAGAGCTAAACGGGTGCGTCTCATCGTCACCGGTATTCTGCTAAGTGTTTAGCATAAAACTCCTGGAAATAATATGGCTCCACCGCAGGAACATAAGACAGTGCCTGATTATCAGATCGAACACCTCTTCTGGTTGTCCAGATAACTTGTCATGACCACTGAGCGGCGTCTCTTTCTATTCAAGGACTAACGTTGATCAATCAAGGTACATATAGCGCAGCTGACGCTAGTGTCGAAAGAGACAGTGACGCCTTGACGCCTGGGAGGTTGAGTAAGAGAAAGTCGTAATAACGAGCGGCGATAAAGATTTCTTCAATAGTATTTCGAGATTCTAAAGTAATTGCCCATTTCACTGTGAGGACGGGGCATAGGTCTTTCCTAAAGGCAGTTTGGGGCAGACACTATAGCACACTACATCCCTCGGTTGTAGAGGAGGTCGCTCGATTTCTTTTCCCAACCGAGTTCCGTAAGGCAAGCTCCACGCATAGTTCTGCCGACAGGCAGAACTATGCGTGGAGCTTGCGTTACGGAACTCGGTTAGGAAAAGAAATTTCGCGGGCTGGTCGGTTCCGTGGGGGCAAAGGGAAAGACTGAGAAGATGGGTTTGCTGTACAAAAGGTGTCAGGAACTGTGCAAGAAGGATGTGGGCCTTGTCCAGATGTGTTAAAATGTCTTGTCCGACTGTGTTTGCATCTAATCAATGTTATATAAGGATCCAAACAGTTGAACGTCCTTAAAGCACCCGAGACGTGCCGCGCACGGATACGCGGCTTGAAGCCGCGTATCCGGATGCAGCACGTCTCAAATGAGTTCAGTAACGACATTCGTTAGTTAGGGAGGCGTTGAGCAGGAAACATGTGCAAACTAAAAAATAAAATAAAAAAAAATAAAAATAAAAAAATACATCTTTGTGATGACAAGAAAATGACGCATACATGTGGCAAGTAGCTTAACATTTACTCGACCGAACGCAACACACTTTTGGTGTGCATTTAGGACGCTTGTAGAAAAAGCAATCCTTTTGCTTGGAAAAGAGAGATAGCGAAAATGATATATATAACTAAAGTGGTCAGGGAAACTTCGCCGGCGACATCATCGGGTAGTTTGGGAGCTATACCTTTTTTTCCCGATGAAAATGACATTTGAACAAATATATTTGCATTCTGCATAATTTCTAAATAGTTTCTTTGTTTCCTTTTGGAGTCCTCAGACATTTATCAGAGCCATCAACAACAAAAAAAAACAAAAAAAAAAATTCTCGATTGACCCCTTCACTGCCAGTGGACGTAGCACGTGTTTAAGAAACCATGGTAAATTCCAAAAAAACAAGCCGTCAAAAGAAAACAGATACAAAATGGTTTCAGCAAGAGATAAAGATCCTCATGAGCCCCTGCAACTGCGGGGGCTCATGAGGATCTATACCTCTTGCAGTTGTGTGGTGATCATATGTCTCGACAGTCAAGGGGTTAAATTTGTCTTCCTCTCCAGGTCCGTGCGTCAGGAACACAGGAAAACTGACCGGATCTGACCAAGCTAACAGAGACGTCATTCCAATTCTCAGTCACTCACCAAGCTCACTGCTTTTTGCAAAAGGCATAGAATATCATGTTCCTCTGCAGCTGCAGAGACTCATGATAGTCTATGCCTATGCAAAAAGCAATGATCCACCTCCTAATTACATGCCTGTTCACAGACAGAGCAGGTCATCACAAGAAGAATCAAAGCGCAGCCTTGGTGCTCTTCGGCCATCAGAGTACGAATCATGTCTACGAACCTTTGCGGTTATTGAATCTGCAAAGAGGCAGAGATGCTCAAGGTCTTCTTGCCGGTAGGGACGCGGCCTCGTACACTTTCATAAGGCTCTTGTTCCTCCTAGAAAGCCGCCTGGGTTTTACTCCCGCCACTCTTTTTGCGGTTTCTGACATTGAAGTTGACTTATGGACCGCGGACCTCGCTGGGCAAATAGATTGAACTCTCCAACTCAATTTTGTTTTGGGTGGCTGTGAAAAGAAGACATCTTGACCCGTCCAAACAAGGGTAGCCAGCTTTGTGATTTATGAATCGAGTTGACTGTCTCCGGTGTCACAATAGTACCCCAGGTAGGAACACCTGGCTGTGACGAGCGCTCTGGGAAAAGCGTCTTCCGCGGTCCAGAGATTATGACTGTGCCGTCTGCGGCGGTGAGTGGCGTGGTCAAACCGACACGTCTTCATAACTTGTTTTGTGACCGCACGGCGACCTCGTTACGTGTGGGCTGGTCTGTGATTTTGGACCTTACGGCCTGGCGGCCGTAAGGTCCAAAATCACAGCCGACCAGCCCACACGTAACAAGGCCGGCAGATATGCGCCTTTTCCCCTAACAATCTCATCTAGGTGTCGTGTTCATCTGTCACATGAGTGATGCTTGTCTTTTCGTTGAAATACCCCATAAAGAGCGACATTTTTGACAAAATGTTGCTATATCCGACGTTTGTTATATCCCACCTTGTACTAAGCGAAGTATATTGAATTTGCGGGTAACCCATATCATACTGAGGCTAAAAGCTTCAAATTTGTACACTACCATAATCAAGCTACATTACAGTACTTACAGATAAGGATACAGACCAATGGCTGCAGTTCAAGGGTGTTGATAAAATAGCTTGGCGCCTAGAGGCGCCAAGCTATTCTGGCACTACCCTTGAACTGTTTTAGTCAAACTTATTTCACACACTTGTGTATTCCGAATGATAAGGATAAACAGTGTTGTACTGCTTCTTCCTACGCGTGTTTCATTCTTTGCTGGGTATTTCTTTGCATTTTACACGACTGGTAGTCAGTCGCCCTTTTGGTCAGGCTTCTTCGTTTTCATTGGTACTCCGTGCACTGGTCAGCCAAACCTGTCTTCGCACAACGAGGTCCAAGTACGATGCATCCGCATCCAATAGCCTAACCTTGGTTTTAACGAATCAGATTGATTCAGTTAGACTGCTAGAGTTAACTGAACTCATTCAAGGCGCCCCTCATCAATAGCTGAGAAAGTGTAGCACAGTGTTGCCGGCGGAAAAGCTATACGGCACTTACGCAGCTATTGATGCGGACCACTTTGAATGAGTTAACCCATTGACTGCTACTTACGTTACCGTTAAAAAAATGACGAGCGGTATCTTGACTAGCAGTCAAGGGGTTAATCTTGTTGAGAAAAAAAAGGGTCTACTTCACCTTCGTCAGTTCTTTGCACTTTTCAGTTTTAATATTGTAAATATATATATAACAAGCAATTAACCCCGTCACCGGCGAGAAAACGTGAACATGATCCAACTGCAAGAGACGTAGATCCTCATGAGCCCCCGCAAGTCGCGGGTGCTCATGAGGATCTATGTCTCTTGCTGAGACCAGTGTGTCCCCACAGTGTGTTTCTTGAACCTTTTTTGTCAATGAAATACAAATTTGCGTTCAGTGGCAGAGAAGGAGTTAAACCGCTGGAAATGAACAGAGTCAAAAGTTGTGTAAAGGTACACAGTTAACCCTTTAAGCCGCAAGGTCCCATTTCTCAAAATTTGGAGGTTTTGCCTAAGGACTATGTACCAGTTGCAGGAGATGGATTGACCATGATATTTCAAGGGTTGTGCCAGATTAGCTTGGCGCCTGATGGCGCCAAGCTAATCTGGCACTATCCTTGAATTATCATGGTTAATCCATCTCCTGCTGTAGGGACTCGGGGTTAAATGTGTTAACTGTGCAAAACTAGTCCGCCGAAACTGAAAATAGAGATCCTCTGCGCTATGGCCTATTATTTTAGTTTTTCGGACAGCTTAATCCACCTTAAACTTTGTTATCACTCTACCATCGTGAGTGCTTGGTACAAACATTCACGACCAACTTCTTGGTACAACATAGCGGGTATTTTTTATGTCTAACTAGGTGTGATTGAAAGTGATCTGTGACGATGTCACCGCGGCCGCAAGGTGTTATGTTTTTGGCTCATGTTTTTAAACAGCTGCTTTAGAAATGGTAATTCAGACTTGTTCTTTGGCGATAGGCATCAACAACAGTGTATGGCAAATTGCCGTAAATTGTGGGGTCTCAAAAGTTGAAAGATTTTAGACACGAACACACACACAAACACGTATGCACACACACACACACACACACACACACACACACACACACACACACACACACACACACACACACACACGCAAACACATACAAGCAAGTACGCACGCACGCACGCACACAGACACACGCACGCACGCTAGCACGCTCACTCGCAAAACACACACACACACACACACACACACACACACACACACACATTCACACAGGTCATCTTCAAACATCCCAATGCGCAAATGGCCATCGGGCCGACATCGGCCGCCGTCAGACTCGCGCACGCCCGTGCGCGGGCCAAAGTCGGCCATCGTCTGTCCAATGGCCTTTTGCGCATTGGGATTCTGTATAATAATACATGTAGTTCGAAAGTCATAATTAGTTACCACTGGCATGGCGTAATAGGGTTACGTCATTCTAGATGTGCGACATGCGGTTACGCGGCAAAAAGTCTCGTATCCGTATGCGGCACGCCTCGATCGACTTACCAGACATGACGAGATCATTAGATCTCAAGTTCAGACGGGACGGTGCAGAGCTCTCCAAGCCAGCACACCTGACACTGGTGTGACACAATCTCTGTGTTGTCTCTCTCCCTTGCATAGCTTCCTGCCGGGGATGGCTCGACCACAAAAATTCAAGGGTAGTGCCTGATTAGCTTGGCGCCTTGGAGGCGCCAAGCTAATCAGGCACTACCCTTGAGCTAACGTCGGTGTCCCTTGTCTCGCGACGTGAAGTATTGCAGTGTTTTGCAGGCTAGTGTGAATTTACAATGTGAAGCGTTTCGGCAGTAGAGGTAGAGGATCCGTTCAACATGTCCAATTAAACCCCGTGTAATGTTACGTCTGGGGAAACAAAGTCAGGGCACCGGCAGTATGAACTATCGCCCGCACACCCTCACCCCCTCCCTCCCCCCCCCCCACCTCCACCCCCCCACCTCCCACCCCTCGCCCCTCCATCCCCGCCCGCCTCGCTGATCAAAAAACGGTCTCCTGAACACAATCCGTTCGAGTAACAATGATATGATTGCGAGCAAGCACTAAAAGGTAACAATGAGCATGTGTTGTTACAGGCTGCTGAAGGTTGTGAGCATTCGTGCTCATGAGGATATAGGCCAACATAAGCGCGATCTTCTTTCTCAGTTTACGTCTGTAGCATCGGTTTACATCTATGTCAGTAATGTTAGTTGGGCACATCTTCGGGGCAGAGTGTGCAGTCACAGCGTGGTCAGGTTACATACAGCGCGACGCTAACATCTTAGCTTTCCAATTTACAGCGCAGGCATCGTGACCTTAGAGGAATACTTAACCCCTTCAGTCGCTGCCAAGAAATATGAACACGGTCCAGCTGCAAGAGGTATAGATCCTCATGAGCCCCCGCGACTGCGGGGGCTCATGAGGATCTGTACCTCTTGCTGATACCAATTTGTGTCCAGCTTCTTCGCACGGTTGTGACTTTGGGTCGTTGAGCCGGACAGCAGAAATTTCAGGAACAAAAATATACACGTCCAGTGGCATGAAATGGGTTAACACGCTGTTCGCTTAAAAAAATAAACAAAAAATTAAATAAATAAGAAGAAGAATCTGATATTTTCTGTTTAAATCAGTGATCGCAGACTATGTTTCTGAAATCTTTGTTGACCCTATGCGTGTCGGTAGCGGTTTTGTCGCGATCATTCCTTTAGTAATCATTGCGACAAAAAAAAAAAAAAAAAAAAAAAAAAACTCTACCGACACGCAGAGGGGTAACTCAAGGCAAAAAGACCTCCAGATGTCCAACTAAAGAACTGTGGATTCAAAGTGGTGTCAGCAAGAGGCAAAGATCTTCATGAGCCCCCGCAAATGCTGGGGGGCGCATGAGAATATAATAATACCTCTTGCAGTTGCACTGTCTTTCGTCTGCAGTGAAGTTACATTTTCTACGATTTTCTGATTTTTTTTTTCACGATATAGCTGCTTCAGTCCGTTTTGAAAAGCAAGATTTGCATTGTAATAAAATGGCTTTTAAAAAAAAAAAAAAAGTTCTTAACGGGGCAGAATTTATTTTCTAATGACCATGCCGCCGTGAGATAGCCTTAGTTGCCTGCTCGGCGCTAAATCCAAATAATTAACTAACTCTAATGACCATCAAAACCTTCACCGTTGTTTAACTCTTTCGAGACGTGCCGCATCCGGATTCGTGGCGTAAAGCCGCGAATCCGGTTGCGGCACGTCTCGAAAGAGTTAATCCGTTTAGCCCCGGATCCCTACAGCAGGAGATGGCTTGTGCCAGATTAGCTTGGCGCCTGCAGGCGCCAAGCTAATCTGGCACTACCCTTGAATTATCATGGTCAAACCATCTCCTGCAACTGGTACATAGTCATTAGGCAACACTACCTCCGAAATGTGAGACATGGGACCGTGGGGCTAAAAGGGTTAAAATATGGTAATTTGTTTTCCGCGATTTTGTGCTGGTCTGTTATTTGGGACTTAAAGGCTGTGACCACACGGCTACGTTCATTAGCCCTTTGGCTTCGGTCGCGCATTTTTTGTCGAGTTGATTCTTGCAAGAATCACCTCGACACAAAAAAAGCGCTACCGACAGCCCAAAGGGTTAACATTACTGCGTTGCGCCCCTAAGCTGTCTGTTTAGCAGAACTCTCAGCTTTCGTGAGAAATACCTCGATATCTCGCGATAATTCTTTTAAGGCCTATCGTTTGAAACCCCGGGATATTCTCTAATAACTCTTTATCTGTGTGGCTCGAGCGCTAATCAGTTTATAATCACATTAACAAATCCGCGTTAAACCCCGCACTGGAACAACTGGCACGTAATTCTGTAGTCTTCTTTAACCCCTTCACTGCCGAGGGAAGATAAATGTTACCCGCTAGAAAAAAAGATATAGAAGCCCGTAGAACTTAGATGTGTGTTGTATGCAAGAGGCAAGAGACAGAACCTTGTAGAGACATAAAATAGATGTTTTCAATCTTTTTGCTGGTCATATAGTGTATCCCGTAACTCTCCGGCGGCTTGGTTATACGAGTACAACGCTGAATGCAAAATTATTTCACAGGCGGTGAGGTGGTTATGCCTTCTCTCTGTGTCTCTCTGTATCTCTCTCTGTCTGTCTCTCTGCCTCTGTCTGTCTGTGTCTCCGTCTGTCTGTGTCTCTGTCTGTGTCTCTCTTTGTCTCTGTCTCTGTCTGTATCTGCATGTCTGTCTGTCTCTGCCTTCTCTCTGTTTCTGCCTGTCTCTCTGTCTCTGCCTGTCTCTCTGTCTCTGTCTGTCTGTCTGTCTGTCTGTCTCTGTCTCTGTCTCTCTCTCTCTCTCTCTCTCCTCATCTCTCTCGCATCCTCTCTCTCTCTCTCTCTCTCTCTCTCTCTCTCTCTCTCTCTCTCTCTCTCTCTCTCTCTCTCTCTCTCTCTCTCTCTCTCTCTCTCTCTCTCTCTCTCTCTCTCTCTCTCTCTCTCTCTCTCTCTCTCCCTCTGAGCGCCAAGTGCAGTACTAATCACTAGAATATGGCCCAATAGATCATTTCATGGCATATATTATGTTGTTCAGACTGATTTAACTCATTCAGCCCGATGGCCGTAAATCGCAAATTTTGGAGGTGTCATCTAATGACTATGCACCAGTTGCAGGAGATGGATTGACCGTGATAATTCAAGGGCAGTGCCAGATTAGCTTGGCGCCGACATGCGTCAAGCTAATCTGGCACTACCCTTGAATATATCATGGTCGACACATCTCCTGCTGTAGTGCGTCAGGGCTGAATGGGTTAACAAGTCTAGTCTCAATAAATTTCGCTTTAGAGCGCCGATTGGTTTCGTATTGGTTACGAATGCGTGCATACACCTGTCCGTTGAACTCACAGTCTGGCCAACTGTGCCTGGTCGTCTGTCTGCCTGCCCGTCTGTTTATGTGTCCTCCTGACACCCTGCAACCAAAACCCACGTCAAACACGCGTGCATGAGGACATGTTCGTAGATATTTTAAATTTCTTTTAATCACTTTTCTATCATAAAGCCTTGTACGCGACAGCCAGGTTATGAGAAATCGAAACCTAGTAGACCATAAGCCAGTCGTAGATACCGTGCACCCCCCCCCCCCCCCCCCCCCCCCAGTACTCAATAAGATGGGTTTCAAAGTGTACCTTAGTATGTCCTGACATGTTTAAGCCATGTTCCCCGATAATCCTTAGGAACACACAAGAGATATAGCCGATGGCGCAAGGGTACCCCCCAATCACGCTCTTAGCGGATGCTAAAATGAGGTTGAGAAACATTTTTCTCTAAAGAAATCAGAATTCATTCCAGAAGCCCAAATCAGGCAATATTATGTTAAGACATACCTTCTGCATCCTCTGCAAAAACCAGAATGAAAAAAATATTGAATCTCTGGCTCACAGTGAAAGGTTTTGTACACTGAGTAAACGGTCATTTCCGCGAAATCGCAAAAAGAGACCCAAAAAATGTGTCAGATGCCTTCAGACATTTTCTATAGCCCTGGCAGGCAATTTTCAGGCTTACATCATCACAACAGGATGTCACAATTATTATAAACTTGACTAGGTGATGCTGTGATTACAGTGAGTGCCACAGTGGTTGATTTTGTATTCCTACCCCAAGTTGTAAAAATACACAAAATTAATTAGGAAAAAATTACTCAAGTTGTTCCATTTCATTTTGAACTCTCTTTACCTATTACGTTTCAATAATGTGAGCATAAAGTGCAAGAAAATAAGGAAAGTCGGCATTCTTTACGGTACATTCGAGGTAAATGATAGTTTTTACCCATTTAAAACTGCCGAATTGGAAAACGTACGTTGTTTCCAATGCCCTCAGAAATTTTGTGTACAACTGATAGGTCTCTTTTAGGTTTTATTGGTTAGGATAGAGTACCACAGTTACTCCCAACCTGATTTTATGATGCTGTGAGCCAGTTTTCTTAACAAAGCATACAATTTGTGATCATTTCATTAATTTCAATGTGAAACATCAATTTAATTGTAACTATACTGACTTCCATTAAAAATGCGAAAAATGTCTGTAAGTGTACCCGCAAACAAAGAGCCACCATGACAGCAAAACAAAAACATTTTATTTGTTGCTTACTTCAGATGTTCAGCCTACTGTTTGAACTACCTTCACACAAAAATTGGATGAGTTGTCGCCCATGGCTACCTTGGAGGACACAGGGTTTCATTAGTGGTGGAAAAAAAATCAAAACTGGACACGCTCTGTGAAGAAGGTTTTCTGTGATATGTTTTAACACACAAGTTGTGTGGATTGCTTATGATGTTATTAACTGCCTCAAATGAAATCTGACTCGAAAAATTCATTAGAGAACCAGAACTTCCAGTGCACATCATTTTCTTTAAAAATCTTATTTGATTTAATCTGTATTATTTTCAAACCATTTTTTATGCTCCAGTGACTGACAGAGAGAAAAAAAACACACCCATATCCATTTGATCAGGTAAATATGTCCGCTAACCTAAAAATAAAGAACTTTTTGATTTTCATATTTGTAGGTCATATTGATTATTTAGGTGCCTTTGACAAACGAAAAGTAGGTCAAGACCAAACAGGTCTGATTTTTATGCACACCGACCCTAGTGACACTGCACATTGGTTGGCTTTCAGCTGTGTCCTCTGCAGATGCTCCCCATTTCACTTTCAGTATCCTGTGATGGTAGTGTCACTGATGACGTCATAAGTCATCGATGTGCGATTTTTAAGACTCAAGATTCTATTTGCACACGACGTCAAAATAACTCGGATTAAAGCATATTTACGAAAGAAAAAAAAAGCGCTATGGTGAAAAATTTGCGTTTCTTTTGATGATCAGTATATTTTTATCTGGCTGGTCTTTTAGGTGATATTTTACCTAGCGTAAAGCGGGTCTGGTAAGGTCTCCCCTTTTCTTTTCATTTATTTTCATCTAGAAATGTGCACGAATCGGTAAAGCCAGAGCAGCCTTTCTCCAGTTGAAAAAAGTGTGGAGTTCCAGAGAGCTGTCACAACACACCAAAGTCCGGATTTTCAACTCCAATGTAAAAGCAGTTCTCCTATATGGAGCAGAGACATGGAGATTGACAAAAACCACAGTCAACAGAGTACAGACCTTCATGAACAGTTGCCTTAGAAGAATTTTGAAAATCCACTGGCCAGAGAAGATCAGCAACGTCAGACTCTGGGAGAGAACAGAGCAGATAACAGCAGAGAATGAAATTGGGCGAAGAAGATGGGGATGGATCGGTCACAGTCTGAGAAAGCCAGCTTCCAGTATCACTAGGCAGGCATTGTCATGGAACCCCCAGGGAAAGAGGAAAAGAGGTAGGCCGAGAAACTCCTGGCGTCGAGACCTCCAAGCAGACATCAAGAGACTGGGAACCACCTGGAGTAGAATCGAAGGAGAAGCACAGGACAGGAGTTGCTGGAGGTCTCTCGTCGACGGCCTATACCCGGGTAGGGGTGACAGGCGTAAGTAAGTAAGTAGAAATGTGTAAATATGAATATGGCTAATAAAGTTTCATGGTTCCTAAAAGCCAAAACAATGTTATCAAATTACTTAGTTTCCACATATCCACCACGAGATCACCACTTCCACCCCATTTTTGGCCTTCTTCTTGTACAACGTTCAATTCCTTGATGGCCATCTTTAAATCTTATATTGTTCTGGCTGCCAATAAGTGAGCTGTCAAGAGCTCCGCAGCATGTTTTCAGAGTTTGGTGTACAGGGGCGTGTCTTCTGGTCAGAACAGCCAGCGGACCGCTTCTCTGTATGGACAGGTTTGGAGAATGTGCTACGGAGACTGATTTTTCTGTGCCACATTCGCATAGGGCTGTTTGCGCATGACCCAGTCTCACTAGGTGAGTCCAGAGTGATCAGTGCGTAGATGAAAGATGATGGCCTGGCTCTCCCTGTTCAGCTTGTTGATGTCGTCTGCCCATGGGCTAGCTGCAGCCGCCGTTCTGCTGCTGCCAATCACTTTGTTTCTGTAGTGTCTTAGTTTCTTTGCATGAGGCTGTGATCTTGAGGTAGTCTAGCGCCTGCTTTGGCCAGGCTGTCAGCCTCTCTATTCCCAGCTACTCCATAATGCACTGGAATCCACTGCAGCACTATTTTGTGGACAGGGCATCCAGTCTATATTGAAGCTTCCTGAAGAGGAGATCAGTGGATCAAGCTGCTGCCTTACCCTAGCTGGTGCTCTGCTACTGTGTTGAGCACCTGCAGATCTGTACAATAGTTGGAGCTGCTGTCGCCAGCTGGTAAGGAGAAGGAGGTAGTAGTGCGATCTGAACAACAGATGTACACGCCACTTCCTTCATTCCGCATGGCGTCTTGTGCGGACCCGCCTGTGTAGATGTGAGCACAGATGCTGTGAGGGTAGCGCTTGTGCATAATCTCCAGCGAAATGGCTTTGTGCAGTGCCGCGACCTTTGGCAAAGAGTCCTGGAACATCGTTTATGTTGTCTAGAAGGCTGTTTCGAGATGTCCCGGTATCTTTGGGCTTGGTTCCAGGACGTCAGTCTTAGCCTATTGCAGGACCTTCAGTTGGCGGTTCAGACTTGGGCATTTCTTACGGTTCTTGGTCTGCTCCTGTAGTCTCCAGTGCTGTCGGTGTTTAGTAAGTCTCTTCATCGTGTATGCTGTTCTGCGTTCCAGTGGCTCCAATGTCCTCCATTTCCTAAATTGGCGTGCTCCAGATGGCTCTAAGAATGTCACTGCATCATAAGAATGGCCCATGTTCTGCATCTTTTCAAGCCTGGCTTTTTTGGTTTTGCAGGCAGTGTTTCATGTACTGGTCTGACCGAGCTGGTGTTTGCTTGCGCCAGGATGCTGTAATTTATGCCAATGTGGTCCCCACCAGTTTCTTCATCAGAGACTTTTTCGCAGCTCTAGCTTCCATGGCTTCGATGTGAGTCCTCCTCGTGAATCCAGTAATTTTTTTGTTGCCAGTAAAGTTGGGCTGTCTGTCTTTGGTACTTGAAAGTCTCCAGTTTCAAAGTGACCTCTTCCATCTGATTGAAAGAGGTGGTCTAGCTCAGTTTGAGTGGCCTCTTTCAGTCCAGCTGCTGACTCTATTAGCAGCATCCTGGATTCTGGAGCATGCTATTTCTTTATGTTCTGCTGCGCTCCTCACTGCAAAGTCATCCGCATGGATGGCTCGAGACGAACCTTGGTACTGCTGTACTGATGTCATTAATGTAGACCAAGAACAGCATCAGACACAACATCTCCCTGAGGTACACCTTCCCCGAGTTTGACAAGACTGCTGAATGTGCAGACCGTAGAAGCTTCAGTGGGAGCCCCTGTTAAACATGCCTTAACTAAAAAGAATTACAATTAAATTGATGGGTCCCATTGAAATTAATGAAATGATTACAAATTTTAATGCTCAATATGCATACTTTGTTAAGAAAACTAGCAACAAAAATATTTAAACAGACGAGTATGACATAAGCAATTGTTATGATCATTTTGCGTTCCTTTGCATACTGGTAAAATGGGGTTAGGCAGCAGATTTAGCCACTGTGGCCCCTAAATGCATCACAGCATCATAAAATCAGGTTGGGAGTAACTGTGGTACTCTATCCTAACCAATAAAACCTACAAGAGACCTATCAGTTGTATACAAAATTTCTGAGGGCATCGGAAACAACATACGTTTCCCAATCGGCAATTTTAAATGGGAAAAAGCTATCATTCACCACGAACCTACCGTAAAGGATGCCGACTTTCCTTATTTTCTTGCACTTTATGCTCACATTATTGAAATGTAATAGGTAAAGGTAGGTCCAAATGAAATGGAATGACTTTAGTAATTTTTCTCAATTAATTTTGTGTATTTTGGAGCATGCCAACATCACATCATCGTTCCCCTTTTCTCATTCAACGTTTGAGCTTGCCCAGTTGACACTTTCTGTGCCGCAGCATGTGCACCTGTACTGTCTGTACCGTCCACCCCCCCAACAGAAAAAATAAACTCACAGACACTACGTTTTTCAGCGAGTTTGCCGATTTCATGGAGCACTGTAATTCTTTGGGTGGTAAGCTTGTGATTGTCGGCGACTTCAACTTTCAATTCGACTGTCCTTCCAACACCAACACGGCTCGTATGCTTGATCTATTACAAACCTTCAGTCTGTCTCAAGGCGTGCATCAGCCTACTCATACCAAAAGTCATACACTCGACTGGGTCGTGTATAGAGAGGAGGACTCCATCTTTAGGTCCGCCTCTGTGAGCCACACCATGTCTTCTGACCATTTTCCAGTTCTGTGTCTTTTGGATATAACCAAACCTCAGCTGCAGCCTGTTACCAAGACTTCGAGGAACCTCAAGGGGATCGACCATGGCAAGTTCATAGCCGATGTTGCAGACTTTGTAGGCATCCGTCCCCACATCTCGGCCGAGCAACTCAACGCTGGTCTGCGAGCTATCCTAGACCAGCATGCTCCCGCCACTCGCCGCCGGGTGTCGCCGCATCACTCCACGCCCTGGTACCCATCTGTGGCCGCTGAACTGCGCACCTTGAAGCACGAAAGGCGTCAGGCAGAGAGGCGTTGGCTCAAGTATGGGCTGACTGTTCATAAACAGATTCTGAATGGTTTGAAGCATAAAATCACTCGCTTGACCACCAATGCCAAGACTGCTTTCATCTGCGCAAAAGTTGCTGCAGCAAGTACTTGCAAAGAACTTTTCCGTGTGACTAATGGACTCTTGGGTAAGACCAAATCTGTTCAACTGCCCAGCACACACCCAATCCGTGACCTCCCAGAACTGTTTTCTCGCTTTTTCTGTTCCAAAGTCAGAACAATACGTGACAACATTGACAAATGTGATGATGCTCATACATCTTGCTCATTTGAATCTAAGTGTTTTGCTGGCACTCCTCTTGCATGCTTCAGTCCAGTGACTGAAAAGGTAGTGCTGGACACCATGAATAAGATGTCTCTCAAGACCTGTGAGCTAGACCCTGTGCCTTCGTCCCTTCGTTTTGAATGTAAAGATGCAATTGTACCAGTTGTTACAGCTATTGTAAATGAGTCCCTCTTGCACGGCACTGTACCTACCTGTTTCAAAACTGCAATTGTTAAGCCGCTCTTAAAGAAAGCTTCACTTGATCCCAACAGTTTGAACAACTACAGACCCGTATCCAACCTACCTTTTCTTTCAAAGCTTCTGGAAAAGATAGTGCTCACGCAGCTGCTAGACCATATCAAGAATAATGGTCTGTGGCATGTGTTCCAGTCAGCATATAGGTCTGGTCATAGCACGGAGACAGCATTGCTGCGTGTTGTGAATGACCTACTTGGTGCTAGCGATGAAGATCTAATCTCTGTTCTGACTCTGCTCGATCTGAGCGCAGCGTTTGATACCATTGACCATGACATTTTACTTGCCCGCCTTCGTGATGTGTTTGGCATTCAAAGCACAGCACTGAAATTTTTCCAATCCTACTTTGTTGGTCGCTTGCAGATGGTTTCAGTGGCAGGATTTGAGTCCCACCCTGTTGAGCTGCTTTGTGGCGTTCCACAGGAGTCGGTCTTGGGGCCTGTTCTCTTTACTTTGTATACACAGCCCCTGTCGCATGTCATTGAGCGTCACTTAGTTTCTTATCATTTATATGCAGATGATACAGAATTGTACAAACACTCCCTTCGTGAACATGTCGATCAAATGGTGCAGTCTTTGGAGGCATGTATTTGTGATGTTCAGAAGTGGACCACACAGAACAAGCTCCAGCTGAACAGTGACAAAACTGAGTCCGTCCAAATGATGTGCTCCTCTACGTGCAGTGCTGATCTCCCTGAGTCAATGATGGTGGGCGAGAGTGCCATCTCCTTTTCTAGCTCGGCCCGTAACTTGGGTGTCATTTTTGACAACAGGCTGACAATGAAGGAACAAGTGAAGAAAGTTTGCCAGCTTGCCTTCATTGAACTCAGAAGGATCAGCACTGTTTGACATCTGCTGAATGTTGAAGTTACCAAAACACTTGTTACCTCCCTTGTGCTGTCCCGAATAGACTATTGCAATTCTCTTTTGTCCGGTGTTCCGCAAAATCTTCTTGACCAAATCCATAGAGTCATGAACTGTGCTGCACGTCTGATTTTTCGTGTACCGAAACGTGAACACATTATGCCTCTACTAGCTAATTTGCACTGGCTGCCAGTTTCATACAGAATTCAGTATAAAGTCTGTGTTATTTCAGTTTCAACATCATCTCTGGTTCTGCCCCTCCTTATTTATCTGATCTTGTCCAGCTGTATACACCGTCCCGCTCACTACGCTCTGCTTCAGACACTCGTGTTTTCCGTATCCCTAGACGTAATAAGGTCACTCAAGGTCATCGTGCATTTTCGTATTTTGGTCCCATTACATGGAAAGCTCTCCTAGCTGATGTGCGTCACTCATCATCTCTTTCCATTTTCAAATCCAAGCTTAAAACACACCTTTTCTCTGTTGCATATACGTAAAGACCATTTTGTCTGCCGGCTCATCATGCGTGTGTGTGTGTGTCTGTGTGTGTGTGTGTGTGTGTGTGTGTGTGTGTGTGTGTGTGTGTGTGTGTGTGTGTGTGTGTGTGTGTGTGTGTGTGTGTGTGTGTGTGAGTGTGTGTGGTGTGAGTTTTCGCCCTTATAAATTAATGTTTTTTGTTGTTGTATGTGCTTGTTTTTGTATTCTGCTTCACTGTTTCATTACTGTGATTGTAAAGCGCCTAGAGCACCTTGGTGATTAGGCGCTATACAAATTACCTTTATTATTATTATTATTATTTTTTTTTTTACAACTTGGGGGTAGGAATACAAAATCAACCACTGTGGCACTCACAGTAATCACAGCATCACCTAGTCAAGTTTATAATAATTGTGACATCCTGTTGTGATGATGTAAGCCTGAAAATTGCCTTCCAGTGCTATAGAAAATGTCTGAAGGCATCTGACACATTGTTTTTGTCTTTTCTTGCGATTTCGCGAAAATGACCATTTACTCGGTGCACAAATACCTTCTCTGTGAGCAAGAGATTCAATATTTTTTCATTATGTATTTTTTTTTTTTTTTTTTTTGCAGGATGTAGAAAGTGTGCCTTAACATAATATTGCCTGATTTGGGCTTCTGGAATGAATTCTGATTTCTTTAGAGAAAAATGTTTCTCAACCTCATTTTAGCATCCGTGAAGAGCGTGAATGGGGTTACCCTTGCGCCATCGGCTATATCTTGTTGTGTTCCTAAGGATTTTCGGGGAACATGGCTTAAACATCTCAGGACATACTAAGGTACACGCTAAAACCCATCTTATTGAGTACTGGAGGGAGGGGGTGGGTGCACGGTAGATGGGGCTAGCTCATGGACTATAGCACGCAAGCCTTTTAAGAGGAAAAAGTTCATCTGCTAAAGGAATAGATTTTCATGAGCCCCTGCGACAGGGGCTCAAAAAAAATCTATTCCTCACTGGTTGTGTCTGTTTCCAAGACTGAAATGTCGTCCAGGTTTAAGCTAACGACTTCGCCCAAGTCTTTTCAAGAGCGGCCGTTGGGGGTCTCGTAAATCTTACCTCGGCTTCTTTGCCACGTCTCCTACCCCTTTCATACACCTTTTTTTTTTTTTTTTTTTTTTTTTTTTTTTTTTTTTTGGGGGGGGGGGGGAGGGGTAGGCAGGTAGTATCATTCCCTCTACTGCCCCTCCCCACCCCTCGCCCTTCCCCCCTTCGTCGCCACCCACCCATGTCACGGTGCCCCAGCTACGATCATCTGTAAAACTCAGAGCGGCTTTTAAACCCGTGTATGACAGACACTCAAAAGTCTTTTTTTTTT
>BTPG01000001.1:54083214-54088214 GCA_036245525.1 Semisulcospira habei
TGCAGATTTTAAATACAATATAGGTAAGCAAATCAATGTATATCAATACATATATGAATACATTTTTTTTTAAAACTGACTGGTCACTGTGACGTGTATGTACGGAAATCTTCGGATACAACAAAACTCCAAGGGACCCAATATTTCTTGTTGTTAGAGTCGACGTTTGTTCGATATAAACGAAGTCATTTACATTGAAAATAAATCCTGTCGGGAACCGTGTAACGGTGGTGTTATATCCGACTTTTGTTATATCCGCCCGTGTTATAAGCGGAGTAGACGATATCTCAAAATTCTGCGCAGTTCAAGTTCCGTCGTTTCATTTGTCATAATTTATTTACACTGACGTTAAACTTCGCTTATGACAGAGTCAGATATATAACAAAGTTCGTACATAACGACACTTTTTTTTTTTAGAAGACACGAATGCACTACACAATTATTGTTAAATATATACTGACGAGCAAAGGAAATGCGACATTTTCGAAACCAGTGTTTCCGATGGTTGCGAAAATTGTCGCATTTCTTTTGCTCGTGAGCGTATAACACGCTTCGGCTGTCACACAGAGATTTGCACCCCTTGCCTTTTTTTATATTGTAAAGATTTACTTTTTATTTATCTATTTGTTTATTTATTATTTGTTTATTTATTTATTTATTTATTTATTCATTTAATCATGTTGTTTAATTCATTTATTTATTGGATCGCCTGTCCGCTGAGGCCTACCTCCTCCGAAAATCTTTGTACATGGACCTTGTAGGCAGAGATAGCCCTTGAGTGGTTATAGTATGGGGTCCACTCCAAGCAAATAAATCTAATTAAAAAGACCATGTTATATTTGTAGCAGTCACCTGAAACTTGGCCCTACTATCACACACCCAGCAGCAGATGCAGCAGATGACAACCAGTGTAGCAGATACCTCCGCACAGGTTGGCCTCAACAGTCACAAAGGCAAGAGTAAGATACTCAAGATAAACACAGCCACCACTAACCCTATTACACTTGACAAAGAAGCACTGGAGGAGGTGGATGCCTTCACTTATTTGGGTAGCGTCATCGACAAACAGGGAGGCTCAGATACAGATGTCAAACAAAGGATAGGGAAAGCACGAACAGCATTTATACAACTGAAAAACATCTGCAGATCCAGAGAACTATCAACCAAGACCAAAGTCAGGATCTTCAATACCAATGTCAAGGCAGTTCTTCTACACGGAGCAGAAACTTGGAGAACAACAGTTGCCATCACAAGGAGAATACAATTCTTCATTAACAAGTGCCTGCGCAAGATCCTAAATATCCATTGGCCAGAGACCATCAGCAACAATGTGCTCTGGAATAAAACCAACCAGCTGCTTGCAGAAGACAAAATTTAAAAAACGACGTTGGAGATGGATAGGGCACACCTTACGTAAGCCAGTGGACAACATCACCAGGCAAGCCCTAACATGGAACCCACAGGGCACGCGGAAAAGAGGCAGACCAAGAAACACATGGCGCCGAGAACTGGATGCAGACCTTAAGACCATGAAGATGACCTGGAACCAACTGTAAAGGAGAGCCCGGGACAGAGACTCTTGGAGATCCTTTTTAGGCGGCCTATGCCCCAGTAGGGGTGCAAGGCATAAGTAAGTAAGTAAGTCACCTGAAGACTCAGTGTAAAAGCGAATCACGGCATTTATTCAAATTCAAATTAAAAATACTTTATTGTCCGACAGGATTAACATTTTTCTTTGGCTTCACAACAAGAAATGTAAAAAAAAAAAAAAACACCGAGTAAAAATTGTACAGACTAAATCAAAATTTTTTTTTTTTTTTAAAAAGACATTTAAACGTAGCTGAGACTAAAATGTATAACAGTAACATTGTACACAAACCAAGGGGAATTACTCAGCGCTGGACAGAAAAACAGTTAGATCCCCTGCCACCGCCTATCAAGCACCCAATCGCCAGCCCACAGAGAAATACGCAGGTATAGACCAAGACGATCATCTGCATCCTCAAAAAAAATTGCATCAGGTCTCTTATATAACCCATGTCTTTCTCCGGAACTTATGAAGTAGGCAGGAGAAACATACATACACAAACACGAAGATGCATTACTATAATATGTGGTCGGGTAAATACCCTGATTTCCCACAGTAGATGCACAGAACATTACACAACAATGTAACGATACAAATTTGCCTCGAGTTATAGATACTCACAAACCAGATAGGTGAGGCTAGCGCTGGCAGAATTGTACACAAACCAAGGGGAATTACTCAGCGCTGGACAGACAAACAGTTAGATCCCCTGCCCCCGCCTATCAGGCACCCAATCGCCAGCCCAAAGAGAAATACGCAGGTATAGACCAAGTAACCGTAACATGTATACTGACAAGCAAAAGAAATGTTACACTTTTGGAATCATCGGAAACACAAAAGTGTCGCTGTTGTTTTGCTCGTCAGTATACGGATAGGTTTACTAATTATACAAAACAGAAATGCAACGCTTTACTGCTCCACCTGATCCCTGAAACGCCCCACCAGAGCACTGAAAAAACCCCACTACATGTGTCTTCCAAAGCAACATGTATGGGTGTTATGGTACTCGTGTCCGTATGCCGAGACACTCCCCCTACAATCTCCTCAATCTGCAAAAATCACAGGTCCATATGAACTCATTTTACTAGTGAGATGTATGTAAATGAGTTTGAGTCCTATCTGCAAGAGGCATAGATTCTCAGGAGCCCCTGCAATGTCTCTTGCTCAGCCGTAGATCACAGGTCTCCGATTTTAATTTCCTCAAAGTAAGGGTGCTATTCAGAGTTATGTGCGGGACAGGAGAGACAGGATTAGTCAAGCCAGAGAGTGGAATTTCAGCTGAAAGTGTCACCTATGATATAACTCTATATGAGCCAGTCTACAGACCTAAAGGCTTAGTGACGGAATTAGAACATATTCGGTTACATGCGAAAAGGTTTTAAAGCATGTCTCTTTTTTATATTTTTAACGTATTTCTGTCACCCTCTTACCCCTCCCCTACCGCACTGAGACAATACCTATCCCTGGGGGCTTGGTGGAGGGGGTGTGTGTGCGGGGGGGGGGGGGGGGGGGGGGGAGAGGGGAGGAGGGGTGGGAGGGGGGAGGGCAGACAGACAAACGAAAAATCGTCACACGTGTGCGCAAAACAAACATCTGTGTCCCAGAGATAAGAAAATAAACTGACGAGCAAAAGAAATGCGACATCATTGGAGTCATCGGAAAGACTTCAGAAATAATAATAATAATAATAATAATAATAATAATAATAATAATATAAGAAGAAGAAGAAGATGAAGAAGAAGAAGATGAAGAAGAAGAAGAAGAAGAAGAAGAAGATGAAGTAGGTCTAACTATATAGTGCCTAAATTGGAAATTAGAGCTCGGGGCGCTTAACAAAAGCTAATTGTACAACAACAACAAAATTACAAAAGCGCAATTCACAAAAAGTATTTATTAATAAATAAATAAATAAATAAATAAATAATAACATTAAAACAAAAAAATGCAACGCACTCTATAAACATTCTATAAAGACACCATTCAAAAATGCATATCACTCATTCAAGGGAGGTACTACGCTTACCGCATTCAGCCCGACGAAAGTATTTCCCAAATTTTGGAGGCGTCATCTAACGACTATGCACCTGTTGCAGGAGATGGATCGACCATGATCGGCGCCAAGCTAATCTGGCACTGCCCTTGATTTATCATGGTCGACCCATCTCCTGCTGTAGTGCGTCAGGGCTGAATGGGTTATAGACTCATACTCGCACTTCAGAGTGTTTCCGATGACTCGAATGATGACCGCCGCATTTCTTGTGCCGCTCGTCAGTACGCTTGTAAAAATAAAGGAGGAGAAGGCGAGAGGTAAGAGGGAGTAGACGTTGGGTGGCCGGGTATCGGGGTAGGGGGCGAATCACCAAAGAGCAATGCATGTTCGTCGTCACGGTATCACGATGTCGTGCGGTGCCACGGCAAATACCTCCTGTTGTCTTGAATGCAAACAACGCGCCGTATCATGGCGTGCTCCGCGCTCTACGGTCTTCTGTTTCGCCTTTCATTGTCAGAGAATCTCCACCAATATCTGCAAATAGCATAGATTCTCATGAGTCCCCGCCTGATGCGGGGCCTCATGGGAATCTATGCTTTTTGTTGTTGGCTTTGGACAGTTCTAAGAATTTCTGTGATAGATAAGTTCGGACTGGTTTAAGCGAATGGATGGGTATGATTTATGATTCTCACGTCGAATCTTTTTTTTTTTTTTTTTTTTTTTTTTTTTTTTTATTAGACGGAACGAGCAGTTGACAGGAAAGATATTCCGATGCACCCCCACCCACCCACCCACCACGATTTCCCCCCCCCCCTTACTTCTCGCCCCCCTCCCCTCCCTCCCCCCTCCCCCTTCCCTCCCCCCCCCCCCCCCCACACACTTCCCCAGCCCTCCCTTTGCTGGTGGAATCTTTTGCTCGTCACAAAAAGTAGGTCGCTTGTGATTATCAACTTCGACAAGGTATACTCTGACGTCAACTGAGAGAATGACCCAACGAAGAAAGATACACGCTTAGAAATGAATTTATTGATGTTTAGGGTGAAACCGGACCTTTTTCAAAATAGACAAACAAAGAAGAATACACTTCGCTACTTATTTGATTTTTGTAACCTGAGAGAGTTGTTTTACAAATTATTTTGAACATTTTTTTTTTTAAATTTTATTGCAATTGTCCCCTTTGTGTTGTGAAAGCTTTTTCTAACTCAGTCAGCCTAACACAACAGCAAGACACGGATCGAGCCTAATAGTTCAAGTGTGGTGCCAGGATAGCTTGGCGCCCATAGGCGCCAAGCTATTCTGGCACCACCCTTGAACTATGGGCGACAAGCTATTCTGGCACCACCCTTGAACTATCATGCTCGATCTGTCTCTAGAATTGTAATACAGTCCTTCAGAGCGGAAATTCAAAATTTGGGTATTTCA
>BTPG01000001.1:54093214-54108214 GCA_036245525.1 Semisulcospira habei
CCCTACAGGCTTCAGGCGTTGACTCTCATAAGGCCCTGAGTCCTACAGGCAATCAAAAGAATTATTCTATACCTGCGTCTTATTCTATACCTGCGTATTTCTATTCTTATTATTATTATATTATTATAATTATTCTATACCTGCGTCTTATTCTATACCTGCGTCTTATTCTATACCTGCGTATTTCTTTGTGGGCTGGCGATTGGGTGCCTGATAGGCGGGGGCAGGGGATCTAACTGTTGTCTGTCCAGCGCTGTGATTCCCCTTGGTTTGCATACAATTCTGCCAGCGCTAGCCTCACCTATCTGGTTTGTGAGTATCTATAACTCGAGGCAAATTTGTATCGTTACATTGTTGTGTAATGTTCTGTGCATCTACTGTGGGAAATCAGGGTATTTACCCGACCACATATAGTAGCGCACCTTCATGTTTGTGTATGTATGTTTCTCCTGCCCACTTCCTAAGTTCCGGAGAAAGACATGGGTTATATAAGAGACCTGATCCATTCGTTGAGGATGGAAATGATCGTCTTATTCTATACCTGCGTATTTCTCTGTGGGCTGGCGATTGGGTGCCTGATAGGCGGGGGCAGGGGATCTAACTGTTGTCTGTCCAGCGCTGTGATTCCCCTTGGTTTGCATACAATCAAAAGAATGTATCCTGCAGATGAAGCGGTCTGTTTGTCGAACAGAGGGATGTGAATGTGTCAAAGTCGTTGGGTTTTTCTTTTTTGTTTGTTTGTTTGTTTGTTTGTTTGTTTGTTTGTTTGTTTGTTTGTTTTCTTACAAACCACGTATATACGCACCTGGTTACTGTAACCCGTACACAGAGCGTGAACGGCACCTTTTCTGTCACTAAACGCGTTCACTGCCGAGCAAATTTGAACACCACCAAACTGCAAGAGGTATAGATCCTCATGAGCCCCCGCAGTTGCGAGGGCTCATGAGGATCTATACCTCTTGCTGACACCACTTTGAATCATGTCCTGTTCCTGGAACATCTAGGGTTTTTTGGTTGTTGCTGTTGTTGTCTTGAATTGATTAATGCAGAAACACAGTCTGCATCATCCGACTGTGCACGAGTTAAATGTAACTGTCTTGTCCTTGTTCTTTTGCGCAGTCCGCGGATAGCTTTGTCGCTTAACTCATTCTACCCCAGACACACCACAGCAAGATATGGATCGACCATGATAGGTCAAGGGTGATGCCAGAATAGCTTGGCGCCTATGGGCGCCAAGCTATTCTGGCAACACCCTTGAACTATCATGGTCGATCTGTGTCCTGCACTGCACTGCAGTCTTCAGAGGACAACGGCAAAATTTAATGATTTCGGTGATGGGGTAGAGTGAGTTAAGAGCTTGCATAACAGAGTTTGCAACCTGATTTTCCTCTATGAACATTACTCTCAGCATATCCTTTTTTTTTTTTTTTTTTTTTTTTTAGAAGAGCGAGATTTTCATTTTTACCCAATTCCCTTTCCTCAACATTGGACACACTTGCTTTTCCCCATATACCGGCAGAGTACGTCTTTGTACCAAATTGTTACTGTCAAGCGTGTAAAATGGAGAAGGAAAAAAGTCCCTACAAAGAAAACGACATGCCGGCATAGAAGAGAATAAGTCCGGACAAAAAAAAGTGACTGCCAAGCCTGTAAAATGCAGAGAATAACGCAACGAAAAAAGAAACACGCTTAGAAAAGAAGTTACAACACATTCTATTAATATTTTGCTTTTTTTTCTCCCCAAAATAGACAAAGAAACACGTATTAAATTTGCCATAGCTTGTCAGTGTGAAGAAGCCAGCTTCTTCATACTGACAAGATAAGTAACAAATTGTATACTTGTTTGTTTGTCCAGTTTGAAAAATGGACAATCAAACAAGTATAAAAACCAGAAATATTAATACCTTCTGCTGTAGTTGTCTTTTCTAAGTGTGTTCCTTTCTTCGAAGGATTATTCTCTACGTTCAGAAGATTGTTTTTACTGATTCTCTGGACAGAAACTTTGCTTGTCCAAAGCATCACTGTGAAGTTATAATTTGTTGCCGCCCCTCTAATGGCTTCTAACTGTAATTTAATGAAAGTTAATGTGAGAAACACAAACGGTTAACTCATTTGAGACGTGCCGGCTCCGGATACGCGGCGTAAGCCGCGTATCCGGAGGCGGCACGTCTCGAATGAGTTAATTGTTATATCGAATCCACAGACAACTACTTAACAGCTTACGTAATGATATAATCCTCTTTGGGCAATTAACAAAAGCAGACACATTGAAATGAATTATTGTTTGAGGTGTTGCAGACAGATGCGCGAAATGGCAAAAGCAGTTTCTCTCAGACTCCGAGGATATAAAATTTATGTCAGATTGCTAATACGAGTCTGTCTGCTGACTCTATTTATCTGCAAGTGGCATAGATTCTCATAGCCCCTGCTGCTACGGCAGCAGCAGCTTATGAGAATCTATGTCTCTTGCTGGAATTGACTTGAAAAATCTTACGTCCTTGCTGCTCAGACGAAGAAGAAAAAAAGAAATTATTGGGTTTAATTGTGACAGACTTACCACAGCAAATTGTGCAAATTATGTCTGTCGCTTGCCGTCATTGTGACAAGAAACAACAGCCCGCAAAGCGTTTGTCACGTGCCGTATTGAATGGCTTTTGATTCTACCTCCCTCGTCATAGAAATCTATCCCCCCCGCAGAACGTTCGACTGAAGTGTGGCGGTTACAAATTGAGATCCAATTACATAATTTTTGCATCAGCTTTTCGAAATTGCACCTCCATGTTTACACACTGGCCACAGCACGATTCCGTCCTCTTGAATTCACACACACCGACGCTCAGTCATTAGAATCCCTGTGGCTGTCGGTAGCGCTTTTTGTCGCGATGATTCCTGCAGGAATCATCGCGACATAAAGCGCTACCGACAGCGAAAGGGTTATTACATCTAACTTGTATGTGCCTCGTGACTTGAAACTAGAAATGTAAATTGGAAACGTCATTGCCGACAAAAAGCATAGAATCTGTTGACCCCCCTTCATCCGCAAGGCTCATGGGACTCTGTCTGCCCGTTGTAGAAAAAGAACATGTTAGGCACTGCATGCTTTCTCCACTTGCTATTGCTGCGTTCTTCTGTTTTGCGAGTGTTCGGTCTAACCCGCGTTTCACATTTTTAATCCGACGCACTCTTGGGTAATGAGTCTGAGCATTGTTCGATTAGTTACGCCAACGACTGGCGCAATTTGGGTCGCATCAGCATCAAACCCCATTCGATGATGATTCATTTAAGATATTTGCATTAGGCAGTGTTGCGCTGAATGATTAGGACTAACCGCAACAAAAAGAAAATATGGTAATAGCCCGGGGCCGTATTTTCCTGGGGGGATACGCTATTCTGCTTTTATGAATTATGATTCTTAAAACTTGACAGCGGGCGATTGCGCAGGAAATGACTTCATTATGTTCTCTTACGTGCGGTGAAGAGATCGCTAAGCCTTCACACACTCCCCTTTCTAAAGCCCCCCTCCCCCTCCACCACACCCACCCCTTTCCAAAAAAAAAAACTCCTCCACTCCATCCCACCCCCCCACAACCCTATCAGCCTTCTTAATCACGTAATCGTTCCCACGATGCACCTCCAAATGTGTGGTAGTCTGTGATTTTTTGTACATTAGACTTTAACTCTAAATCATTTACATCCTGAGGCTGATTTTTTGTTTTGAAATTTGCTTATTGCCCTATGAAGGCAAGATGACATATTAGGAGATAGATCAACCAGTTCAAGGGTGGTGCCAGAATAGCTTGGCGCCTCAGGCGCCAAGCTATTCTGGCACCGCCCTTGAACTGTCATAGTCAAATTAATTTCAAGAAGTAGTGTATTAGAATGAAAAGGTTTAAACTCCCAGAACTAAATGATTTATATTTGATAGAATGGCAGTCATTTAGATCTGGGAGTTTAACCCGTTCAGTGCGGAGAAATGTGAACACCATCCAACTGCAAGTGGTATAGATCCTCATGAGCCCACGCAGTTGCGGGGCCTCATGAGGATCTATGCTTTTTGCTGAGACCACTTTGACTCATCTGGGGCAAACTTTTCATTGTGCTGAATTAGGTTGCAGAAACACAGTCTGTGTCAGCTGGCACTGAACGGGTTAATAGTTAACACACTCGAGACGTCCTGCATCCGGATACGCGGCTTGAAGCCGCGTATCCGGATGCAGCACGTCTCGAATGAGTGAAGCTGTGAGGCTCAGAATCTCAGACAAGCACACAAGTTTCCGCTAACGTAAGTTCACGATACACACCGGCACACGCGCACGCGCAAGAACGCACGCACGCACACACGCACACACGAACTCACGCTTTTGCTGTATTTCAGCTCCGTTTCCCTCCCACCATTACCTCTGATCGCCACCCATAAATTGTCGATGTGGTAAAATAGGTTAGTTCAGAAACACGAACGCACGGCCAGCGTACATAAATTTTACACGTTTCATGTTTAAGCGCCCCTTCCCCCCCCCCCCCCTCTCTCTCCTCTCTCTCTCTCTCTCTCTCTCTCTCTCTCTCTCTCTCTCTCTCTCTTCTTCTTCTTCTTCTTCTTATTGTTTTTTTTTTATATTTCATTTTAATAATTAGGGCATGTAACATATTATGTTAATTGTCCTGGTCAGCTTTTGGTTGCTGCTGATAATTATACTGACTGGCAAAAGTAATGCGACATTTTTGAAAGCATCGGAAACAAAATGTCACAATTCATCTGCAGGTCGGTATAGTACTTTTTTATTTTTATTTTTTATTTTATTTTTTTCATAATGCCGACTTAGGTCCGATCCTTAGTAGCGTAATAGACTATGGCGGTGCCAGCATGTTGCTACAGTGAATCGGGCGTGGACCCACTAGATGACTTGTCCAGAACGGCGGACGGAAGGGAGGAAGGGAAGGAGGGAGGGAAGGAGGGAGGGGAGGGAGGTATGGGACGATGAAGGAGGGTTATGGAAGGGGGAAAACCAGGTCCAGTTGACCCCGTGTGACCTTTCCAACGCAGGCTCTCACCTGCAGCTTAACAACAGTATCTACTTTCGCGCCTCTCTCTAAATCCCCTATCAGACTTTCCATCTGCACGAGGCATAGATTCTCACGGGCCTCTGCGGCTGAGCCGCAGGGGCTCGTGAGAATCTATACCTCTTGCTAGTAAGCATTGGCTCCATTCAGTTCTTCGGCCTCAGACCGAGAGAGTCAACTGGGGTCGTGTCAGCGAGAGCGGCGTGGCCGCGAAAACGCTTTTCCTGTCTTTTCGCTCAGCCAGGATGTGACCTTCGGCCGAGACCGTAACTGTCCGTGTCAGGACATAGGTCAAAATAGCGGAACAGATACCGTCGGTCAGTCGGTCTCAGTGCAAGAGGCCGCGTAGATTTCTCATGAGCCACTGCGAGATTGCAGGGGCTGATGAAGATTTATACTTCTTCATGCTACCGAAGATACAATTAAGTATACCGTATAGTGTCCACTGACGCATGTTTGACGCAGAGTGAAGACATTTGTATGTCCACGTCAACTCTTTCTGTCAGCTGGTTGATACCGCGAACCACACAAGTCTACAAGACGCAGAGAGCCTTATGATCTCGTGCAAGTTTGCAGTGGCGTATGGGCGATCCGTATCTCTTGCGTCACGGACTCATCTTTTACACCTGTAAATCTGTCTTGTTAATAACTCACTTAAGGCGCCGAGCATCAATAGCTGCGGAAGTGTCGTATAGCGTTGCCGGCGGCAACGCTATTCGACACTTCCGCAGCTATTGATGCTTGGCGCCTTGACTGAGTGACAGATCACTCCATTTGGTCTGTGTTCCTCCGCCGGAGAGAGATTTCACTGGGGTGTTCATGTCAGGGGACATAGGTCGCGACATATAACTTGTCCACGTCCATCCTCCAACTGTAGTGAGCTTGTAGAATGAAGTACTGTAGTAGACCCATTACAGACGCCTCAAGGTGTTAGACTTGCCAGGTAGGCCAACAGTAGAGTCTGTTTGACGCGACCGCCCTTTAGGAGAGATTATCTGTCGTTACTGACCATCATCCAAATGGCTGCAGCCAACTGAATGGTCATTGAATGAAAGGCGACACTGTTTGCATTTCAGGACCTCTCTCGAGAGGACTCCTGTGTTTTAAGACCACTTTCATTTCTTGAAAAAAAAAAAAAAAAAGCGCAGAACTGGTTGTACTGTAGCCAGGTGGGTGGTTCGGTATCCCCGAAGCTGAATTATACGCGACATTATTTGGGAATCATCGGAAAAAAAATGTTTTCCCGATGATTCCAGAAAATGTCGCACTTCTTTTGCTCGAGTCAGTACATTTCTGTACATGGTACACCAGATTTACTGAGGAACTTCATGGCTGCGCCTGAATGCCTGAGTTTTGACCCAAGCATACTTTTATACAGGAAGAAAAGCAAGGCCCAGTGCGCAAAGGCCATCGGGCCGACGTCGGCAGCCGTTGGCCTGCAGGTTTGTCAATGAAGTGTATCCTTTCGTCGCACCTCCCCCTCGACCCAGTGAAGACATGAAACAGCAGATTGGTCCATTTTTTTGTGAAAGGTGAGATTTTCGTTGCAATACATTCCAGAACTTTGCTTTTCACAAAACACGGACTGACTGTCGTTTGTCTTGACAAGGCAGAAATCTCTCTCTCTCTCTCTCTCTCTCTCTCTCTCTCTCTCTCTCTCTCTCTCTCTCTCTCTCTCTCTCTCTCTCTCTCTCTCTCTCTCTCTCTCTCTCTCTCTCTCCAGTCTCTCTCTCTTTCTGGAGGGTAGGGGTGTGGGTGAAGAGCGATTTCTTTACTACAATACATTAAAAAATCTTACCTTTCACCCCAAAAATGGACAAACTGTCTTTTGCCTTCACAGGCCGGGCGCGCTTTTAGCCTGGCAATGGGGAGTTAGCACTATTATAAACCTTTTTTTTTAATTATTATTATTATTATTATTATTATTTTAAGTCATTCGAGACGTGCCGCATCCGGATACGCGGCTTATGCCGCGTATCCGGAGGTGGCACGTCTCGAATGAGTTAAGTATTATCATTATTATTATTATTGTCTGCCGACCAGACCATACTGACTCCGTGTGTTCATATGCCCTTGCACATTGTCAACTACACCATAATAAGCAAAAGCCCTTCGGGTCGGAGGCGATCGCAAGTGGTCCCGCGCACCGCCGTGCGCAGGCCTACAGCGGCCGACGGCAGCCCTAGGATTTGTCCTTACGCGGAGACAGTGTCTCTGAGTTGTAGGTATACTTAGCACCTACATCACGTCGTAGGTTTACGAGACATACGCGTTTTGACGGGTATAATAGTCGTCATGGACAAGATATACGGTATGGGAGGTCGACGTTCCAGATGATGATAATCGCCCAGACAATGGCGTGGGCGGTTGAGAAAGGAGGCTTTGTAATATTACAGCACAAACTATTGTTTTCCACATACCCTGAATTAATTAACTCATTCATGGCGTCCGGTGGCAATAGATGCGGAGGTGTCGTACAGCGTTGCCAGAGTTTTTGAAGGGGAGCGGGGGTTGGGGAGGGGGGGGGGGCGCACCCTCCCCCGCCCCCCTCATATCCGGTCATGAACTATAGCTCACAAAACACTCAAAAACCATTTTATAAAACCTCTACTTAGCTGAACTAGTAATATTTGGGCTTATTTATAATTAATCACGTATTCTCCTTTTCTTTTCTTTTTTATTTTAGTTCGGGTCGATTTATTATTTAACAGTGACCCTTAACTCATTCTACCCCAGACACACCACAGCAAGATGAGGATCGACCATGATAGTTGAAGGGTGATGCCAGAATAGCTTGGCGCCTATGGGCGCCAAGCTATTCTGGCATCACCCTTCAACTATCATGATCGATCTGTGTCCTGCACTGCAATGCAGTCTGCAGAGGACAACGGCAAAATTTAAGGATTTCGGTGTTGGGGTAGACTGAGTTAAATAACCACTGCGTTGTATTGTTTTCTTCACCCGACGGTCAACCATCGTATGCAGTTGACTCAATATGGGGACCATTACTCTACACCCTTTTTCTGTGCCTTTAGATTTTTTTTTTTTCATCAATAAAGACTATTCACAAGTGGCAGTTATTCTAGGTTTTAGGAGCAGAAACAAAAATCTGTACCGGCAGTCCATGAATAGCAAGTTTGTAGACTTATCGAGCCGGTAGCACAACCGGGTCTGGCCATGAATTCCGGCCCTGATGCGGCAATGCGCAATAATACCCCATGAAGGCAACACTGAAACTTTCTCCTAAGCTTTTCCCCAATATAAACTTAATTACTGTCTTTTGTCAAGGGCGGATCAATTACCTCGAGGTGTGTGTGTGGGGGGGGGAGGGGGGAGGGGGGGCGGGGGGGGGGAGGGGGGTTCCTACTTCTTGTTTGGGAAATTCAACCTGATACAAAAGGGGGAGGGGGGGGGGGGTGGCGTTGAGAGAAAAGCCGCTTTTTGTGTTAAGACTCACCACTTCCCGAAATATCAAACAACGGGGTGGGGGTGGGGGGATGGGGGGGGGAGGGGGGTTCAAACACCCCTAAACCAAAAAGGGACTTTGTTATAGCATTTTAAGGAATTTTGGGTCGGGGGGGGGGGGGGGGGGTGGGAGGGGGTCTGGAACCCTGGAAACCCACCCACCCACCCCATCCCCTACCCCAGATCCGCCCCTGTTTGCCTTTATGGAGCAGAATATAACCACGCAGAAGACATTTACCCACTGGCAGTCCGTAGCGGCGTTTGTCCTGGAGGAATCATCGCGACAAAACCCGCTACAAAACTAAATGGTTAACACATTCGAGACGTGCCGCCTACGGATACGCGGCGAACCGACGCGGATCCGTAGGCGACACGTCTCGAATGAGTTAATAGTGTCATTCGCTTCCCTTACACTTTGTATCGGCATTTGCCTCACTGTGGCCTCTAGCGTAAACTGCATTCTTTGTTAACTCACTGTGCCCGAGGTACGAAATGCCCACATTCTGGAGTTATCCTCTGAGGAATGCATTACAATTCAGGAGACAGATCGACCATGGTAGTTCAGTTCAAGAGTGGTGGCAGAATAGCTTGGCGCCTATAGGCGCCAAGCTATTCTGCCACCACCCTTGAACTATCATGGTCGAGCCATATCTTGCTGTGGTGTGTCGCGGGCAGAATGGGTGAAGATTTTAGTACTCCGTGTACCCACGGTTAATCCCACCTTGATTCGGATTTTACTGCTCATGCTGATCTTCGCCTCTTGCAGCCTGTTGCTCTGTATATAAATTTTTTTTATAAACCTTCTTCGCTGCCTTTAAGTGGAACAGCTTATCACACACGTGTGATACAGCTTGACTGTATCACACGTGTGTGATAGAGCCGTGCTGCGTGAACGACCAAGTGTGCGCAACATTGTCTTGTAGAAAACTAAGAAAATCTGGTCAGCAAAAAGGTACGGGCACTCGCGATATTGAAACTTGACCTACTTTCAGCTCACGCGCAATGACATCATTTCATGGTGACGACTGGCACTCTGGCGTCATGTATTGAGCTAATAGGAACTTTTGTCTGGCATCCAAAATATTCACGTCACATTACAAAGCAACTTACGTCAAGATCTTTGCCAGGACACAATGGCGGCTGTGTTGTGACTAGGCGTGTGCCGAAAACCAGTTCGCATCTAATTTATGCAAAGAAAAGGGTGAGTAAGAAATAGATCCTTACATCGATGTTGAGGTGATACTGACAATCTCACTTTCATGGTATTAAAACCTTATTCTACTCGCTTTCGCTCGTAGGATAGAAGGCTGCGGTTGGCTTGTCCGGCGTTGAATTAGCACTGCTATCATTGGCAGTCAAGGGGTTCAGCGTCATAATCACGCTAACTACCAAGCGGCGTCATAATCACGCTAACTGCTAAGCGGCGTCATAATAACACTAACTGCTAAGCGGCGTCATAATAACACTAACTGCTAAGCGGCGTCATAATAACACTAACTGCTAAGCGGCGTCATAATCACGCTAACTACTAAGCGGCGTCATAATAACACTAACTGCTAAGCGGCGTCATAATAACACTAACTGCTAAGCGGCGTCATAATAACACTAACTGCGTGGAGGACACCAGCAAGAAACGCTATGGCTTCAGGTCCTTCAAGAATGCTTATCCAAAGCTGTGGAACTCGCTGCCGGAGTCTTTGAAAACTGCAGCCTCGCTGCCTTGTTTCGATGACAGATGAAGACGAATTTCTTCAGCCATTGGTTTTTTTCTGTTCTCTTTTGTCAATCCTTCCCCCCCCCTCAAATTGGTTATTTTCTATCTCTTCTGTCCAAAACCTCTCCCCACCAAACCGCCATGAGCATTCTACCATAGGATAGACATAGGCGCTATACACATGAATATCACACTCATTGTGTAACTAGTTCAGGTCCTGTACCGCCGTTTCCGGTGTAGATCTCCAAACCATTCCGATACATCCACAACAATCAGTCCGACAGCAGGAGAGTGAGACACACCTATCCTTCGTGTCGCAGACGAACTTCACATGGTAGTTTTGTAACCTACCCACCATCAACACTTAATTCCCCTGCGACCTTAATGGTTAGTTATCCTGTGTAGCAGACGGCGCTTGTCTGTGTCAACGGTAAATTTGATGCGCTCGTGAGCTGCATTCAAAATAGGGGGAGGCGATAAAAATAGATGAACTAAGACAGTTTTTGTGGGGTTTTTAATGGGCTACAGAAATAATTACATTTGTAAGTCGAGGATGGCACAGCCAAGGACAGCAACAGACAACCGCTGTTTTAGTTTATTCATAAAGGCAACAGTGTCTAAGGTTTTTTGTGGGTTTCTCTCTCTCTCTCTTTTTCTTTTTTTTTTTTTTTTTTTCAATTTCTCAATAGTTACAGTTGATGGTTAGTGTTCAATAGTTTACATTTGAAGTTTTAACTTTACTCCTTCAGTTTTTAGTTGAAATCTTAAAGAGTTAATATTTTTCATATAATCTATGATCATCTTTATGTTTATTGAAATCTATTGTATGTGCACGTGTGAGTATGTGTGCGTGTGTGTGCGTGATTGTAACGCATCACTTGAGTAACAGTCACCATGCGTTACCCTTGTGCTGCCTTACATCTGACTGAATGTGTGTGTGTGAATGCGTGCGTGCGTGCGTGCGTGTGTGTAACGCATCACTCGAGTAATGCGTGTTTTACTTTATTCTTGTGCTGCCTTACAACTAGCATACGTGTGCGCAACAGCCGCCGTATGTCAGTATGTGTCTGTGTGTGTGTATGTATGATATTTTCAATTCATCAATAGTTACAGTTGATGTTTAGTGTTCAATAGTTTACTTTTGAAGTTTTAACTTTACTCATTCAGTTTTTAGTTGAAATCTTAGGGTTAATATTCTTTCATATAATCTATGATTACTTTTAGGGTTATTTAAATGTAATGTATGCGCATGCGTGAGTATGTGTGCGTCTGTGTGTGTGGGTGCGTGCGTGATTGTAACGCATCACTTGAGTAATAGGCACCATGCGTTACCCTTGTGCTGCCTTACATCTGACTGAAAGTGTGTGTGTGTGTGTGTGTGTGTGTGTGTGTGTATTTGTGTGTGTGTGTGTGTGTGTGTGTGTGTGTGTGTATTTGTGTGTGTGTGTGTGCGTGTGTGTGTGTGCGCGCGCGCGAAATATTTCTGTTTATTATTATTATTATTACTTATCTGTCTTCTTTTTATTTTTATTTATTTGTCATGTTATCTTTTCTGCTGTTATATTTATTTAAAATGTTATTAAGGACAGACGTGTAAAAAGGCCTGCGTGCCTACTGTCTTCATCCTTAGAAAATAAAGTTTCAATTCAATTCAATTCAATTCAATTCTCTCTCTCTCTCTCTCTCTCTCTCTCTCTCTCTCTCTCTCTCTCTCTCTCTCTCTCTCTCTCTCTCTCTCTCTCTCTCTCTCTCTCTCTCTCTCTCTCTCTCTCTCTCTCTCTCTCTCTCTCTCTCTCTCTCTCTCACTTCAGCGATGTTCTCGTTCAACTACTAACAATGATTAAGCCCTTCACTGCCGAGAAAAAGTGCAAGAGACTGCAAAGGACATAGATCCTCATGAACCCCCGCGATTGCGGGGGTTCATGAGGATCTATGCTTCTTGCTGAGACCACTTTGTATCCATTTTTCTTCGACGGTTGTGGCTATTGGTCGTTGAAAGAACAAAGACTTTAGAATAAAAAATGCACGTACAGTGGCAGGGACGGGGTTAAAGGCTCACACGTAACACGAGTCGTCGAACTGTGTATAGCTAGCTATACATGTACATTTTACCTTTACATGGAAACTTTCAATGCATTCAGGTTTGTGATTTTGAACCTTAAGACCTCACAGTGAACAACAACAATAACAACAGCAATAAGAACAACATTAATAACAACAGAGGTATTGATTTGCTCTCTTTGGATCCCCTCTTGCACAAAAGAATATAATATATATATGGTGACGGAGTCTGCCAAAGACGTACTTGGACCCAAGCAGAGGGTACACCAGGATTGGTTCGATGAGAACAATGAAGAGATCAACAAGCTACTGGAGCAGAGGCGCAGTGCCTTCATCGAGTGGCAGAATGACGTCAACTCCATGTCCAAGAAAGACACTTCAAACACTTCCTGGGAAAAGACCAGGGAGAGCTCCGCAACAAGCAAGGCACCTGGCGGCACAGCAAGGCAAAAGAACTTCAACACTTTGCTGAATCCAACAACTCCAAGGAATTTTTCAGCGCTATGAAAGCTGTCTACGGCCCTGCCAGACCCAGCACAACCCCTCTCTTTTCTTCTGACGCTTCACCTTGCTGAAAGACAAAGGCAGCATCACTGAGCGCTGGAGAGAACACTTCTCAAATCTGCTCAACCAGCCTTCCACTGTCGACCCCGTGGCCCTGGACATGATTCCTCAGAAGCCGACACTGGATGACCTTGAACTCCCGCCCACCCTGCACGAGGTCAAGAAAGTGATCAACCAGACTAGCTACGGCAAGACTGCAGGCATTGACGGCATCCCCTTAGAGCTCTTCAAAGCAGCTGGACCTGAGACCCTTGATGCCTTCCTCAACTTTCTGACATTCATCTGGGCAGAGGAGAACATGTCACAGGAATTCAGAGATGCTACACTCGTTTCCCTGTTCAGAACAAGGGCAGCAAAGCGGACTGTGCCAATTACCGACGGATCTCACTCTTGTCCATCGTTGGCAAGATCCTCGCAAGAGTCATCCTCAACCGCCTGATCAGCTCTGTATCTGAGAAAGCACTTCCAGAGGCTCAGTGTGGCTTCAGACCCGGCCGCAGCAGAGTCGGCGTGGTCTTCTCTGTGAGACAGGTCCAGGAGAAATGCATTGTGCAGCACACAGACCTCTACGCCGTCTTTATAGACCTGACTAAAGCATTCGACACCGTGAACAGAGAAGCGCTTTGGGTCATCCTCACAAAGTTCGGTTGCCCCAGGAAGTTCACCAACATCATCCGCCTCTTTCATGATGGAATGGTAGGAGTTGTCCAGTCAAACGGCGACACATCCGCACCCTTCGACATTTCCAATGGTGTAAAAGAAGGTTGTATTCTTGCCCCCGTGATGTTCAACCTGTTCTTCACGTGTGTCCTGACCCATGCAGTACGCGACTTTAAGAAGGGAGTGTACCTGAAGTACAGACTAGACGGTTCTCTCTTCGACCTCCGTTGACTGAACGCCTCGACTAAGACCATCGAGAGACTGATCCTTGAGGCGCTGTTTGAGATGACTGTGCGCTGATGGCACACACGGAGTCTGACCTCCAGACCATCGTCAACAGGTTCACGGAAGCCTCTCGACTGTTTGGCCTCACCATCAGTCTCAACAAGACCGAGGTCCTGCACCAACCAGCCCCAGGCACAAGAGCACCCTCACCCAAAGTGTATATTGAACGCACTGAGCTGATTACTGTCGACCAGTTTAGATACCTGCGGATCATCATCCCTTCCGACGGTACTATCAACAAGGAAATCGCAGCTCGCATCAGCAAAGCCAGTCAAGCGCTGGGTCGTCTGCGCACTCGTGTGTTGAACAACAACGTCAAGCTCTCCACCAAGATCAAAGTCTACAAGGCAGTAGTCCTCACCAGTCTCCTCTACGGCTGTGAGTCATGGACGCTGTACAGAAAGCACCTCAAGCAGCCGGAACGCTTCCACATGAGATCTCTGCGCTCACTCATGGGCATCAAATGGCAAGACAAGGTGACAAACCTGGAAGTCCTGGACAGTGCTGGCCTCGTGAGTGTTCAAGCCTTGATCTTACAGACACAACTTCGCTGGACAGGTCATGTCATACGCATGGATGATTCTCGCATGCCACGCCAACTCATGTATGGCGCACTCTCAAAAGTCCACAGGAAGCAAGGACGGCCAAAGAAACGCTTCAAAGACTGTATAAAAGACAGCCTCAAGTACTGCGTCTTCCCGGTAATGGAACTTGAAGCACAAGCGCAAGACAGATCTGGCTGGCGTGCCGCCACCAGGAAAGCCTGCACACTCTTTGAACACGATCGGCGCGAAAAGATCACAAGTGCCAGAGCTCGCAGAAAGGCATCGTTGACTCACCCCACATCTACGTTCCAGTGCCCCCCATTGCGGCTCTCGCAGGTGTGGCTCCAAGATTGGCTTGGCCAGCCACACCCGCAATCACAAATAGAAGTTATGCACAATGACGACATTCATCGGCTTTCGATGGCCTACCCATTATATATATATATATATATATATATATATATATATATATATATATATATATATATATATATATATATATATTATATATATATATATATATATATATATATTAATAATAATAATAATAATAATAATAATAATAAAGAGCAATTATATCGCGCTGAATCCCCAGGATATATATATATATATATATATATATATATATATATATATATATATTATATA
>BTPG01000001.1:54110714-54138214 GCA_036245525.1 Semisulcospira habei
TGCAATGACACAACATTTGACAGCTAGCGCGGAATCTCCAATATGATAAAATCTCTATCTGTTTTGGGTCGTCATGTGCTCAAGCAGCGAATCACACCGCCGGTGACTGCAGCGGACAAAAACTCCAGAAGCGGACCACCATAGATGAACGCGTCAGTCTGCACAAAGAACGCACATGTACACGTGTCCGACAAGAAGCATAGATCCTCGTGAGCCCCCGCATTGCGGGGGCTCATGAGGATCCATGCCTCTTGCTGACTCACTTGAAATTTCCAGCAGACACGTTTGGGTTCGGCAGCAGTAAGTAACCTTACACATGACGGATGGCAGCAAATGGCAAATTCGCGATGACACGATAAGATGTTATGTGTATGTGCGCCGGTCTATGAATTTGGACCTTACGGATTACATGATAAGATATACGTGTGCTGTTTTGTGAGTTTGAGTATTATCGCTCTCATGCCTTAAGGTCTAAAATCACAGACCAGCGCTTATGAACCAGGCGGAGATTTTCATAGAGAGCTAGATGTCTGTTTCGTTGCCTATCTGGTATCTTGACTTACATGCCAAGTGGGCGTCATCAGTCTCAGTGAGCAAAAAGTCCTCAGGCCTTCGTAAGCCGCCGTTGGCTCGCGCTCCGTTGTGTACGCGGCCGTCGTTGCCGACCCGAGGACCTTTGCTCACTGGGATGTCTTTGCGAGCAGGCGTACGAAGGGGGTTAGAGTGATATAATCTGTAGGCTAATGTTCCAGGGGTGACTTGGTGTTGGGTATCTGGGCTATTAGGGCTAGATCTATTTTGACTAGGAAAAGACATGTGTGACATTTTTGGAAGATAGTACTGACTCTGTGAGTGTGAAATCATCACGGGACTTTCTTTCCCTAAGATGGCAATGTTTGTTTTGTTTGTTTGTTTGTTTTGTTGTTGTTTTTTTATTTATTTATTTTTTAAATTTCATATACATGTACATTTATATACTTAGTTTTGCGTTTATTGTCTCGTAGTTTTGTAGCAACGGCAGGTTTGAAAAATATCTATGTCTATGACGATGTCAATCTTTTGATGTATCGTCTGATGTATTTTTATATGTGTAGAGTAGCAGGACAGTTTGGAAGATAGGCATTGCTATGCCTAAAACTTTTTATCCTGAATAAAAACGTTTCATCATCATCATCATCATCTCTCTCTCTCTCTCTCTCTCTCTCTCTCTCTCTCTCTCTCTCTCTCTCTCTCTCTCTCTCTCTCTCTCTCTCTCTCTCTCTCTCTCTCTCTCTCTCTGTGTGTGTGTGTGTGTGTGCGTGTGTGTGTGATGTGTGTGTGTGTGTGTGTGTGTGTGTGTGTGTGTGTGTGTGTGTGTGTGTGTGTGTGTGTGTGTGTGTGTGTGTGTTTAGGAGTGTGAGATCATCATGGGACCTTCTTTCCCTAAGCTGGCAATGTTTTGGTTTGATAAACATGTACATTTATATACTTAGTTTTGTGTATATTGTCTCGTAGTTTTGTAGCAACGGCAGGTTTGGAAAATGGCTGTCTGTGATGATGTCAATGCCTCAACCGTTGATAAAAAGCTTCATTGAATCTCTCTCTCTCTCTCTCTCTCTCTCTCTCTCTCTCTCTCTCTCTCTCTCTCTCTCTCTCTCTCTCTCTCTCTCTCTCTCTCTCTCTCTCTCTCTCTCTCTCTCTCTCAGTCTCTCTGTGTTTTGAGGTTATAAAATAACTGATCTGTAGAATATAAAGCCTATCAGCAAATTAAAAAATATATATTTATACGCTACTTTCGTTTATAAAACGTTATAAGTAGGATAATCAAAACAATACATTAATTAACTGCAACATCATTTTAGTATATGACAGTTAACACATTCTGTCCCAGGACCGAAATCCCCAAATTTTGAAGTTGTCCTCTGAAGGAATGTATTACAATTCTAGAGACAGATTGAGCATGATAGTTCAAGGGTGGTGACAGAATAGCTTGGTGGCTATAGGCGTCAAGCTATTATGGCACCACCCTTGAACTATCATGCTCGATACATGTCTTGCTGTCGGAGCTGAAAGATTTTTTTTTTAAATGTAATATGTTTTACAACGGCTTGTTAAACATTTATCACAATTTAAAGATAATTAATCACACCTTCTTTTCCGGATATGACGCATAACACTTGGAAACGACTTAAACGCTGTTGCAAAACACTCAAACCTGTTAGGATTACTTACTTAAATCTCGACCACCTGCCCCTGCTGCAAAGCATAGATGTTAATCCATAGAACCGATTCCACTTTTCTTTTTTTTTTTCAGCAAGACTGAGACATCGCCTTCCTTGGAGTGTGCTCCGTTTGCAAGAGGCCGCATAGATTCTCATGCCTTGCATCTGCAGAGGCTCACCGAAATCTATGTTTCTTGCAGACTGAAATGTTTGGGAGAAAGGTGAGCACATCGTTTTGAAAATCTGCCGTAACCTGGCGCAAAATTACACGCCCTCTACCCAACCTTTCGCGTTCAAAAGCTCAGACAACAATCCCTTTTCGTCTACCAGAGGCATAGCCTGTCATAGGCCCCTGCAGCTGTGGAAAGCACATGAGAAATTCTTACCTCCATATGGCACAAATGCACTTCATTGCCCTCATTGGTCTTTTAGCGGAGAAGATGCAGATTCTGGGGGTTGACTCTGATAGGTCCGATGCTTTAGTATGCACCAATGGATTCATGCAGGTGAGGAACAGGGGATGTAAAATAAATGTTGTAAATAGAGCAGATAGATCCAGGTGTATTTCACGTGTAAGATATTCACTTATCTCCGTGTGTTTTAAGGAACGGGCGTCAGCGCATAACATAAGTGTCTAAACGTACTGCAGATTTTAATACTATTACCTGTGACAAGACATAAAGACATTTCCATGGAGTAATACAGTTTATTCGACTCTTGTACGTTGAATCCCTAGCAAGCAAGAGGCATAGATTCTCATGAGCCCCTGCAATGCAGGGGCTCATGAGAATCTATGCCTCTTGCAGACGGATGGGTAGGGCCTGCAACTCCACCTGCTAAGAGAGGTGATCTTGCGAAAGTTACGTCGTCGCTAATAGGCTGCAACAGGTGCGCTTGGCGAAGGAGATGTGAAAAGAAGGGGAGAAGCGCTAAATAATTGGCCTTCAAGTTAAAAGAAAAAAACTCTCAAGTGCGCCATTATTCAGCTGTAGATCGCAGAAGCCGTTTCCACGCACGTGTCTAACAGAAGAGGAGACAGTTTTCACAGATGCAGATGTGCTGGTTGCGTGGGCCTTGCTCCTCGGGGAAGTTTAAAGACGAACGGATAGCTACACTTTACTATCGGTAGAACCTTGTCAGGCCCGTACATGTTAGTGTATCATACAAGTCGTGTTTATTTATTTATTTATTTATTTATTTATTTATTTATTATTTATATTATTATTCTTTTGTGTGTCCTTCTGTCTGTCTGTCTGTCTGTCTGTCTGTCTGTCTGTCTCTCTCACTCTCTCTCTCTCTCTCTCTCTCTCTCTCTCTCTCTCTCTCTCTCTCTCTCTCTCTCTCTCTCTCTCTCTCTCTCTCTCTCTCGAAAAATGGTTGTTACTACCAAAACTTTTACCGTTGTCAAATAAAGGATCATTGTCATTGTCATTGTCATTGTCATTGTCATTGTCTCTCTGTCTAGCTACCTCCCTTCCTGTCTGTCTGTTTGTCTGTCTGTCTATCTATCTAGCTATTTATCTATCTATCTAACTGTCTGTCTGTCTGTCTATCTATTTATCTATCGATCTATCGATTGATCGTTCCGTCCGTCCAGCCAGTTATCCAGCCATCCAGCCATCCGTTCATTGAAAAATATTATTCAATCCAAGAAAAATAGGCAAAACTGTGACCTTCAAGAGTTTATTGGGGCGGTCCGTGGCGCAGTGGTTAAGGCGCCTGCCACCAATTCTAAAGGTGCGAGGTTCGATTACGGGTTCCGGCGTTGGACTTTTCTCCCCTAGTAAGTGTCACCGTTAATTCGGGCGGACCGTCGGGGGTTCTTTCTCCGGGTACTCCGGCTCTTCCCCCCCCCCCCTCCACTGTGGTACCGGTTTCAGGCCACTTTAAATTTCAAATACAAGCGATCAAAATTTCCGAAACCTCAGTAGCTGAGCTGACCCTTCGCACCACGTGAATGTCCTGTGTCTGTCTTGTACTGTGTTTGTCTTCAGAGTGAATGCGTGTGTGTCAGGTGAGCGTGTGTGTTGCGTTGCAGTTCGCGGCCCTTTGAGCCGATTCGCAGAATTGGGTAAAGCACCTATATAATAACCGGTATTATTATTATTATTATTATTATTATTATTATTATGAACACTGTAATCTCCAGTACCGGATGTTATTTACTTCTTGCACTTTGGATGGTGACGGCATTTTTTGTGAAAACCGGAATATAAAATATGAAAACTACAGCTACACAATAAAAATTTTAAAAAAACTGGCAATACTTAATTATACCTTATAACAAATCTGGAGAAGTTATTGGAGAGCACTTCAGCATTCGTCCCTTGCCTACTAGTTAGGCAATTCCCCCAGAGTTGAATCAGGGTTTTCTTACGGACCGGAAATGTTTTCTTCCGGAGTAAAGACTTCTTCAAACACAAGCTATCGTGGCATGATTCCGTTTGTTTTCTTTCCCTAACAGCCTTTGTTCGTGCCTTTGGTCTTTACGTGTTGTTAGTGAGCCACTCAGATTTGTGCCATCGTCTGTCTTGTGGCTACACCAGTGCGCACACGCTCATCGGGACGACGTCGGCTGCAGTTGGCCCGCGCACAGCTGTGCGCGGGCCAACTGCGGCTGACGTCGGCCCAAAGTACTGACTGCTGAATCCTTCTGTATAAATCTATCTACACGTCGACAATCACAGACTGAATCCAGACCAAAAAGGTCACAGTGACTGCCAAGCGTGTCACATAATAATAATAATAATAATAATAATAATAATAATAATAATAATAATAATAATAATAATAATAATAATAATGGTTATTATTTAGGCGTGTTACCCAATTCTGCGAATCGGCTCAAAGCGCCACGAACTGAACCCAACATGCACGCTCACGTAAAACATACGCATTCACTCCGAAGACAAACACGGTGCAAGATAAACACAGGATATTCACCTGGTGCGAGGGGTCAGCTCAGCTATTTATTAATAAATCGTCTTGTAGCTGCATTCTAAGCGTGTTTCTTTCTTCTTTGGGTTATTCTCTAATCATAGACTGGACTACGAGGGCTGCGAACTTGACATTATAGGTCAGCTTTTCTGCTGTGCCATATCATTTAACACAGGACGATTCTTTTTTAATTTATTTATTTATTTATTTATTTATTTATTTTCGGGGGTGGGGGGGGGGTAGGGGGCGGAGGAGGGGGGGTCGGGGGTGGAGGGGAGGGGGGTGGCTGGGGGGGGGGAGGGTGGTAGAGGAGGGGGGGTGAGAGAGAGATTTGGACGGCGACGGAGGGGGCTGATGTGACAGATTATTTTTTTAGATCCATTATTATCAGAAGGTATATAATATTGCAAGACGGTTTATATGAAAGAAAAAAAATGCTACAACCAATGTGCAATCATCTTGTTTTTAATTTAGACAAACTGTAACACATCTGAACACGACACTTGCGATATCCCATTAAAATATGCATGTATGATCCAATAATGATTGCATTAGGTTTCCTTCCTTCAAGGTCCCTTCGGTGTTAACTACAAAGGTGTTCCCTTGGACAGAGCGAAATATTCTAACAAGGTTTACAGTGAAGCTTGACCACAGACCGTGTAGAGTGTCTTAGGTCCAGGCTAATCCGACGGCAAGAGGCATAGATTTTCATGAACCCGTGCGAATGCACGGGCTCATGAAAATCGGTGCCTCTTCAGTGCGGCAGTCGGATGTCAGGACTGATGCCAATTGTGACGTCATATTTCAACCGTTTGACTGAACGAACCCTATCTTCTTGTCAATACAGTCGACTTTGCTTATAGTAACGAGGACGGTTATAAGAAAGCGCGGATATACCACACCTTTCGCCTATAACAAACTCCGGATATACAGTCGACCTCGTTTATAACCAGATCGGATTTAACGAAAATCGAATACTAATAAAAACGCTTTTTCTTTTGATCCCCACAAACTTCCTTTAGTCGATAAGAAAGATCGGGTTTAACACAATTTTCCTGTGTCAAATGCTTGAGGAAAAAAAAAACTCTTCGGATATAACACCGGGTCCCCTGGTGATTTGTTATATCCAAACTTAACTGCAATTAGCCTTATTGTGCACGTGCAGCACGTTAAAAGGGACAGACCTCAAAAGAACCGGATAATAAGGGCCCAACTTAAGGTCTGCGCGTTCGCGAATCCTCTATCACCTGTAGAAAGTTACAGCTTCACGCTAAAAATCCTGATCGTGAGAAAGAAATGTACGTAAATGGGACCAGGCGCCACCAGCAAGAGGCATAGATTTTCATGAGCCCGTGCGACTGCACGGGCTCATGAAAACCTATGCCTCTTGCCGTCGGATTAGCCTGGACTTAAGACAGTGCAGGCAAAGGCTCCGTTTACTGTCAGCCATTGTTGATAGCATTGTTTCTTTATTGTGAGAAGTTTCGGCTTAATCGGGTTCACACCTGTGCCAACTCCGAGACTGCAGCATACGCTCCTCGCTGCAGCCGACACAGGTGATGCGCTTGTCTCGCACTACGCACTCTGACATCACTTCCGGTTGCGTGTTGGCCTGCGCAGAACGTTTGTAACTCCCGACCGCAGGTGCGCTCATGTCAAATAAATCGGAAGTGCAGAGCAGAGCAGTTACTCAGCGAACCCCAGTGTTCACCTGCGAGTTGTCTAGATCCTCACGAGCGCTGCAGGGACTTATTTCTTGCGGGTATTAGAACCTTTTGCAGCTCTTGTTTGTCGGGTGGAGGGGTAACTGTGGTTTGAAGCTACAAATGTGAACAGAAAACCGGTTGGGGGGGGGGGGGGGCGGGGGGGGGGGAGGGAAAAACTAAACTAGTTGAAATCAAGAGAGACTGAGAGAGAGAGAGAGAGAGAGAAGAGAGAGAGAGAGAGAGAGAGAGAGAGAGAGAGAGAGAGAGAGAGAGAGAGAGAGAGAGAGAGAGAGAGAGAGCCTTTAATTTACAACGGTAAAAGCATTTGGTTACAACACCCATTTTCAATCTTGCCGTTGCTACAACTGCTCAACACACTACTAACACACCTGATAACACAATCAGATGGAGAGAGTGAGAGAGGCAGACAGACAATTGCGTACTTAATAATAATACTAATAATAATACATAGTATTTATATGGTGCATTTCTCATATTTATAATGTAACTCAATGCGCAGAACTTTCGTTACATTAACTCACAAACAGATTTGTTTAAAAAAGAAGGAAGTTAGTTAGTTAGTTAGTTAGTTAGTTAGTTAGTTAGTTAGTTAGTTAGTTAGTTATTTAGTTAGTTAGTTAGTTAGTTAGTTAGTTAGTGTCATCTCAACTCGGTTGTAAGTAAATAAGGCAGATGCCTACCGTACGTAAAATGTCATGTAATTCATTACCGCAAAACAGAGTCCGAAATAGCTCAGGCGGTTAAGCGTCGGAGCAGGAGAGCGAAGGGAATCGCCGGGTCGTGGGTTCGAATCCCCGTCCCGGCCCCGGTAGCTGGACTCGCAATCCAGGGGGAAAAGACGGGCTTGTTCAATAGCATGTCCGTTGAAAGGTCATGGTAAATCAAAGTGGCACAGTTGGAGTGCGCCTGAGTTGATCAGTGTTCAGGTCGTACTCCATGGGTAATTGATTTCCCTGTCTCCCATAACCCGCCCGTCAGGGCCGTCCATTATCACTTCGGTGCCGTGGACGTTAAATCCGAACTAACCAACCATTACTGCAAAAACTGATCAGGATCTAAGCCTTCTGCAGGTGGGAGATGCTGATTGAAGAACTGAGTCTAGAGTTGAATCAGCAGTGCCGCTTTAAGTCTGTTGCCCGTCTCCAGTGTCACATAAAACGAGGCATCAAAGTCTCGCCCCGGAAGAGCAGAGCGGTGGTAGATAGTTTGTCCACAGCAGCTGGCTAAATTACCAATAATCTCCTACGTATAGGAATTATACAGAAGTAAAATGACTTGTTCTTGCCGGCAAAAGGCATAGGTCTTCGTGCTACGCTGCAGACTGCACTGTCTCAAGAAGATCTATAATAATAATAATAATAATAATAATAATAATAATAATAATAATAATAATAATAATAATAATAATAATAATAATAATAATATCGGTTAAGCATGCGGTGGATGGAATAAAAAGCTGACAGTGAAGAATTTTACTTCGATAATCATCGATGCTTCTTTCAGCTAAGAAACTTGACATGGGTGTTAATGAATTAGATTCCCATGAGCCACTGCACAGTAAGGCAGATCATGAAGATCTATGCCCCTTGCATATGGAAGGTTTTTGCTGGTAGAGTGGCTGATAGTTTGTAGAATATGGCTGCAGCCTCGCTGGCACATGTGTCAAAATAATCACGCGAGGTCTGGCGTGGCTAATTTTTTTGTCCCTGCAATAGACCGGCTGCAAATGCATGCATAGTCCTATGGAAGAATAGTCCACTGTAGACAGACGAACATTCCCTCTGTCCTACACATTATTTTATTTCAGTTTCTTTTTTTCCAGCAACAGGCCAGACCCATGCCGTATACCCCAATAGCAAAACATCTTTTGGCCCATGACGGCCGCAGTGGACATGCCCACTGCGGCCCAAAAGGGCCCGAAGATGTTTTGTTCGTGCACATGCCCACTGCGGCCGTCATGGGCCCGAAGATTTTTTGTTATTGGGGTATGCGGCTTTCGTCCGGTCTGTTGCTGGAAAAAGGAACTGAAAGAAAATAATGTGCAGGACAGTGCACTGTCGTGCGCGGGCTCACTGCGGCCGTCGTGGGCCCGAGGACCTGTGCTTACTGGGTTGTCACGTGGAAACAGTTCTCTGCACAGTAGAACATGTCCTGAGCAACAGTCAGAACTCTCCGCGACTGCGGGGGGGGGGGGGTGGGGGGGGGGGGGGGGCTCATGCGGATTTATGTCTCTTTCACATGGGTAGCGCCTTGTCCCGGCTGTGAATGGGTTAAAAAAAAACCGCATTACTAAAGTATAGAATCGGGATTATTGGAAATCAAAGGACCGCCGTGGAACTATCTCATCAGTCACTTTGAACAAGTAGGTACGGAACATGTATAATTATGATATTATATTATTTGGCGCAACAGTTTGCTTGATATATTGCCGATAACAGGCAGATGTGATTACGAGACCCGAATCAAAATGCCCGAGGCGTCACTCCAGAGTTATTTTGTTTGAAGGCTCTAAATTGTGACGTCAAAGGGTTTAGTGGTGACGATCTTTTTTCAGCAACTCTCCGGTGTCATACACACGTGGTCCGTAGGCGCTGAAGGGGTAAGGTTCGTTATGCTTCGGCGCAAATCTAAAAAGCATAAATCTACCCAGCGAAAATCTACACAGCTTGAATCTACCTGGGCGTAAATCTACAGTGTACATTTGTGCTCTAGCTATTCTATCGATTTGTTGTTGTGTTTTTATTTGTTTGTGTGTTTTGTTTTGTTTTTGGTTTTGTTTTGAGTAAATTCAAACGTTTGTCGATTTATGCTGGGCGGAATAATGTTGCGAAGATTCAGGCTGAGTTTAAAATGTTCTAAACATGAATGGACTGTCGGAGGCACACATTTGAACTGGGTAGATGCACGACTGGGTGGGTTAGCGCTGAGTACATTTCGCTGGGCAGTGTCAGGCGGGGTAGTTTTGTGCGTAAACATAGCGAAATTGACCACTTCAGCACCAATGGAGGCAATCGGCGGAAACCGAAAGACAGGTAAAGTTTTGTTTTGGACTAGATACATAAGTTATATTGAGTAACATTTGCTTGATATAGTGCCGAAAACAGACAGATGTGATTACTGACCCGAATCAAAATGTCCTAGGCTGACGCCTCAAACATTTTGATTCGACTCTCGTAATCACATCCGCCTGTTATCGGCACTGTATCAAGCAAAATGTTCCTCAATATAATATAATGGTTTATGCCAGGTATCGAGATTGTCGACGAGCACGGCGATTTCGTTTGACTGTGTATACATCAGTGCGTGTTGTCGGGTAAACTCTGTAATTAGATCACGGATAACGAAGGAAAATGCCAGCAGGTTTCTTCATGTAGTCCTCTCCTCAAGGTTGCCGCCACCGCTAGCGGACATGTCAGTTTCACTAGTGCAGCGATTCGCTTCTCGTGTTTGCTGCCGTCTGCTTTCCGTACATGTGTGTGAGTGAAATGAAGTTAGACAGTACGTACACACTAAAAAGTAAGCTTGCTACTGTGGCAGTAAATGAGTATATTTCGAGTTTTCGTTGTGACAAATGCAGATATCTAGATTGAATCTTCTTGGCCTGCAACGGATTATGGGAAGAAAAGTATATCAAGCAAGTTCATGAATATTAATTTCCTTGTTATGCAATATATCAGTAATTGTGTCAAAGAGGGGGGAACTTTATGGATGGGGTACTGTCACGACCCCGCTTCCGGAGCGCGAGCTATGAGTGCTACCACTCGGAGACGCACCCGACCCTCACTAACACAAACCTAACACAAACACCAGAGGAACAATGACGACGACATTTATTACATATAACCCTAACAATAATCAACTATTTCTCACTCAACCCTAACCACGCAGTCTCGCATCACATTCACACTCACACACGTCCAAACTCCCCAACCCGGATAAGCATTATACACAATACAAAATAACAACAAAATTAATATATAATAAACAAATATCCGAAATAAAATACAAAAGAAAACTGAGGCTGAAAAGCTTAGATCATAAGCCACTGGACCCCGACGGAAGCACAAGCGTCAAGCGCTAACGCCAACACTTTTGCTTCCGCAAAGAGTCCCTCACAGCACGTGGCTCCTTAAGTAGTAACACAGTATTTCAAATAACACAATATCAAAATACGGTGAACCAAATATGCTTACTAAAACACAAATAAAGATCAAGAAAGGTGAATATAGTTCGCAAGCTACTGAATCTCCCCAGCGGGAGCACGAACGACAAGTTCAACTTAAATTAATGCCTTCGCAATCTAGACATTCACAGCACAAGGCTCCTTTAACTAGCAATGTTTCAGAATAAACAATATCACGTATACAAATGGAACAAATATCCTTAATTTAACATGACTGAAAGTTGAATAAACTCAATATATTTCACGTCACTGGACCTTCTCGCCGGAAGCACAACCGTTAAGCTCAGCTCAGCTCGACGCTCTTGCTTCCACGATAAGGCCTTCCGTAAAACAGACTGCCTTTAAATAATACACAATTTCGAAATCTTTCCGTCACTGTGACAAAGCTCCTCTCACAACATTGTCACTACGAGGTGATGAAATAATCTCACAACGTTCTTTACAAGATTATAAATAAACATGACTTTTCTTAAATACGTTATGAATAATTAAATGGGACGACCCGACCTGACTAAACACGAGGCGTGCCGAGACACTCGCAACAGCACCCATGTACGGCGTCGTAGCCCCACAAGGCGGAGTGACACAGTCAGCCTCCACTCTCAGTACCACAGCACAGTGGCAGACTTAACCGGTTACTTCTTTAAGTTTTAGGCCGTTCAGTTTGGACCATTGGATTGGGATGCACTAAAACACAGGTGCAAAAATACACATAAATACCTAACAAAAGAAACAAAATAATCAAATCACCCTTCCCGCAACTTTAATTGCCGTCTTTTATATTCCCTTCACCTCTCTCCCACAGCAAATTCAACCTCAACAAAATACATATTTACACGTCACCACATGACTCACTTCCGAATTCACCCTCCGACGCTAAATACTACACAATACAGATGACATTCCCTTCTACATTCTATTCCCCAGTACACACTAACCAAAATAATAATAATAACATAACAAGCAAACACAAACACCCCCCCCCCCCCCCCCCCCGAGCAAATGGCCACTAAAGAATTGTTGCGTGTACTTACTGCCATCCGTGAAGACGTCCCGGCTAGGACGAAGACAAACAAGGACAAGACAAGCCAGGGGTTAAGTCGTCGCAGCTCTTCTCTCTTCTCTTTCTTCGGACACCGGCTCCGGGACGACCGAAACCGTATCGCAGGGCCGATACAAAACGAACGACACAGCTGCTTGCGGCTTTCTGCAAATGGCGAACCACGCCTGAAAGACCACCCTAGGAGACTGCTGGAAAAACGACTGACTCGTTCGCAGTTGGAAAAGCGACTGTCTAACAATTTCGTTATCGTACGTATTTCAAAGAGGCGCTCAGCAAATCGAGCTGTGACAATTCACGTGAAACAAGTACCACCCGATAGTGTTTAGACTGAGCGATAACGTATGTTACGCCGACCTCCAAACTCTCGCACGGCAGCAAATACTCGGTGTACAGGCCAAATACCCCACCTAAACTACCCGTACGTCCGGTGACTATCTAAATCCTGTCACCCCTCTAAACTTACTCGCCTACAAAAATAGACGAAAAAAAAAAAAAAAAAACTGTTTCGTGACAGTTACATATACACATACTGTATTGCACACATCGGTCTAATGGATCTTAGGACTGTTCAGATGCTACCCACCGACCTGAGCCGTGATGGGCCACGCTGCCATATGTACACACCTGCGGCACTGGTTTGCTTATCTGGCTCTGACGAAGAAAAAACATCAGGTTACATGCAGGGACAATCTCTATCTTTAGTTCCGTCGACTTCCTCCCTCTAAGGTACTGACAAAAAAGTAACCGTGGTGTTCTTCTACAAAGATGGAAGATGCACAGATTCTCATGAGCCCTTGCAGTCGCGGGGGCTCATGAGAATCTATGCCTCTTGCAAATGGCAGGTCTTGTTTAAGGATTACATAAAGACAAATCCTATCTTCAGTTCTCTCGTACTCTGTCTCCCTCTCTCTCTTCCTTCCGCCTACATTAAAAAAAAAATGTGGATATATTGCGATGCTGATTAAGAGCGTAGCATCTGCAAGGTGTCACTCTAGTGCAAGAAAGCCATAAAGATCTGTGCCGTTAGTTATCAAGGCAAATCGCTAAATCAGGCGAGGAAACAAACAGGGAAAATAAACATAAAAGGAAGAAATGGTACCCTCTTCTTCGCACATGCATCCACCCTTCTGGATAATCCATCCATCCGTCCATCCATCCATCCGTACGTCCGTCCGTCCGTCCATCCGATCCGATCCGTCCGTCCGTCCGTCCGTCCGTCCGTCCATCCATCCGTCCGTCCGTCCGTTTACTCACGTATCCATTAATCCATGTATTCACACCTCCCGCCATTAATAAGATCCATCATGAGATCTATCTATAAGATCCCCGTCTACCTGTAGCTCCATCCATCCATCCATTCGTCCATGCATACATAATATATATATATATTCAAACACCCCTCCACGCATGCACCCACTTTTAACTCGCTTACAAACGAATCAGTTAAGAAAGCAATCCTGCAAGGTATCCATGGTTCCTTGTGACCGCGTGTCCACCCATCTGTTCATCAATCCGTCCACCTATCCACCCCCGCATGCATGCGTGTATACATCCACCCACCCAACCACCACCCACCCACTATCTTATTACTCATCCAGCACCGACACGCTACACGTAGACGTGGATCGACCATGCTAGTTCAAGGGTGGTACCAGAATAGCTTGGCACCTCTTGGCACCAAGCTATCCATGGCTGCACTATCTTCTCGTCGTCTAGACTTTAGAGGACAACTTTCAATCAATAAGTTTAACCCTTTGGCTGTCGGTAGCGGTTTTTGTCGGGGTGATTCCTGCCGGAATCACTTCGACAAAAACCTCTACCGACAGCCAAAGGTTTAATCTTAGGGCTCATACAAATACTTCAAGACACATGTATTGGCTACATGGATATTCCACTATCAAACCTTTCAGTCGTTTAGCTGTCGGTTGGTTAGTCCGGTGAAAGCACTAAATGTCGGACGAAATAGTAAAAATCAAGGTAAAAACTGTGGGTCTCATGTGTATGTGAATTTTAATCGGGACACTAGACCTTACTCCAGCAATGAAAAACAAGGTCACTTTGACAGGGCGCTTGCGAAAAGGTTGCAAAAAGCAAACATAACCTATAGAATGATGACATGCAATGTCACGTCAACGGTACTGACGTCAAGCTGCGTGCGTAAGACCTTGTCATCACAATGACTTTATTTTTACAGTTGTACCAAAAACAAATGCAGTCTACCCGTCAGTCTCGTTCATATACAAGAGGCGTGGATTCTCATGAACCCATACGGCCGCAGGGGCTCATAAGAATCTATGATTCGTGCTGGGGTGTGCTTAACGTGTTCTTAGACGCAGGAGTAAATTGAGGTTTTGAAATCGCAGTTGGACATGCAAGCACACGTCATTCACATAACAGTTATCACGTTCATTGTCAAACCATTGAAAATTTTTTTTTAACATATTAAAAATGAAAGCATGGGTGTTTGCGTAATAAAACATTTCCTGTCTGTTTTTTATTTTTTTTTTTTTTTATTTATTTATTTTTAGTGTGTCTCTTTGTCAAAGCATTACAGAATGTTTCAACACATTCAGAGACGTGTTCTATTCCCATCCAGAGAAGTGTTCATCTCCTTTGAACCAGTGAATAGGAGTTTTGGAACAGGGAAATAGGAGTTTTATAAATTAACATCGTCACTGCGGGAAAAATGCGAACACTTCCCACCTGCAAGAGCCAAAGAGCCGCATGAGCCCCCGCATCTGCGGGGGCTCATGCGGTTCTTTGGCTCTTGGGGTTCTATGCCCCTTGCTGACCCTGTGCTCATGTCCATGTTCCTTGGATTAAACGGGATTTCCCAGTATTGCCGTCAGTTCCAAGGCGTAGTTTTACGTCCAAATGAAGGTGAAAGGGGTTAAGTCAGAGTGATATGGGTTTTCACTTATCTGATCATTTGATGCCACCTAAATACTATTAAAGGTGCATTTTCCATAATCGGATATCGTGCTAATCTTTTTTTTTTTTTTTTTCACTGGAATTTCCAAAAAAAAAATGGTGATGGTGGGGAATAGAGGAGGGGATGGGGGGAGGGGGAGGTGGGTTATGATTGTGATTGTGTGCTGATGTGTAATTTTGGACCTATCGGTTTTATGAATTAAGGTGCAAAATCACAGCCCAGCGCACGTAAAAGTCTTTGGTGTGCATCTTTCTCTCCCAGTGCTACAGGTGACGACCTGTGTAAGGTAGACAGACACCTGTCTAAGCAGACGATCCACTTTTGGTTCCATGCTCTTCTCTCTTCTAGATGACCTTCCGCAAAGAGTCCGCCTGTCTAAGGCGACCGCGTTTTGATGGTCCCTTGGCTGGCACACGTTTCTATTGTACCTGCATTCAGTTGTACGGGAGAGCTTAGTCCTGCGCAGGCCACCGAGCAAGGTGCTGCGCTATAGCCGAACACCTTGCTTAACTCTTTCTACCCCAGACACACCACAGAAAGATATGGATCGACCATGATAGTTCAAGGGTGATGCCAGAATAGCTTGGCGCCTATGGGCGCCAAGCTATTCTGGCATCACCCTTGAACTATCATGGTCGATCTGTGTCCTGCACTGCAATGCAATCTTCAGAGGACAACGGCCAAAGTTGGGGATTTCGGTCTTGGGGTACAATGAGTTCATGGCTGGCTCAGGACTAAGCTCACTGACCCCAGAATGCGAAGTCTGTGATAATTTAACCCCTTCGCTACCGAGAAAAAAGTGAACATGATCCAACTGTAAGAGACATAGATCCTCATGAGCCCTACGCGACGGCTGAGACCAATTTGTATCCATGGGTTGTTGTTTTTTTGGCGCTGTTGGCGGCCAAAAACAACAACCCATGGATACAAATTGAATGAACCAAGATTTCATAGATTAACATGTACGCACAGTGTACATACAGCGGCAGGGAAAGGGTTATTGGCATTATGAAAAATATCATTGTTCTGATTTTCTTTGCGGTTACCCTAGGGGCGTCACAAGTCCAACACCTGTAATCGTGGTCAGTCGTTGACTTGTAGGCATTGCACGTGCACGGTTCCAAGATCATGATGAAAATCCACTTGCAATTGAATTTTTTTTTTTTTTTTCAATGTGTGAATGGAAACAAAAACCCAGGGTAAATGATGTTTGAGAATTTTTATTTTCAATAAACTTTGCCCTGGGGGGTCATACGTAAGAGTGTTAACGTCAGCCTAATGTGGGAGATCCGTCTCAAAGGCTCCTTGCGTCACTTGACTTTTTGAATCTGCAGGCGTACCATGAACTAAAACCCGCATAACTCCACTGTCTGTGAAGAAGAGAGAAGAAGGAGTGTATTGGGATGGAGCTGTTTCAGCAAGAGGCATAGATTCTCATGAGCCCCTGCAAATGTAGGGGCTCATGAGAATCTATGCCTCTTGGACATGCAAGGAGGTTACTGGTTCAATCTCAGGTCAAAACATATGCTAGAACCCGACGAAAATCCTGCGGCCTGCTGCGCAGAGATGGAGTATAACTGTTTTTCCCGGCGATGCATGAATTCTCATGAGCATCTGCACCTTCAGAGACTGATGATGATCTATTCCTCTTGCAGACAGAAGGGAAAGAGGAGTGGAACTGTCCAAAGCGGCTTACCAACTTTGACATTGCAAAGACGTGTTATTGAAGGAACAGGTGTGAGGGATAACATGTTGCCATTCAGGTTTTGTGTGAGTGTCGCCTGTTCAGTGAAGCGTGGCTCACCCTATAGTAATGAAAGAATTTCTCGACATTGAACCTGTAACATATTGCTTGATCTTTTGGATTTTTTTTTTGGTTAGCGTTACGTTATTGCATTACATTTTCTCTCTCTCTCTCTCTCTCTCTCTCTCTCTCTCTCTCTCTCTCTCTCTCTCTCTCTCTCTCTCTCTCTCTCTCTCTCTCTCTCTCTCTCTCTCTCTCCCCCCCCCCCACCCCCTCCCCCCTTTATTGTACGGTCCTTTGAAATTTATCTCAAATCATTTCAACGTCATTAGGAAGCTTTGGAAAGTTTGGCGTCTGGGTCATAACTCTGTTACTAGTCTGACGATAATGAGTATTGAATTTGATATCGTTTTTATTTACACTTTGTGCTCATATCGCCATGTTCCATGCTCCGTTCCTCCAGTGAAAATCTTTTTAAAATCCCTAAGCTTAACATGAAAACTGTCGGGGAGCGTTCTTTCACCTTTTTAGCCCCAAGTGTGTGGAACTCACTACCAATTGAAATGCGGAATCTGCCCACATTGTCACAGTTCAAAGCTCACTTAAAGACTTTTCTTTTCTGTCGGGCATTTAACATTTAGCTCACCTTTAGCTAACTGTTGACTGCCTTTTATTCTGATTCTGGATGGAAGTGGATGTAAGGTGTTGGGAAGGGATGGGGTGGGTTAAAGTGGTGTATGATTGTGCGCGTGTCTGAGAGCGAGTGTGCTGTTGTGCATGCGCAGTGAGTCCAGTGTTTCCTTGGAGAACCGCGCTATACAAGAACTATTTATTATTATTATTATTATTATTATTATTATTATTATTATTATTATTATTATGAATAGGTGCGTATATATATTTTTTTAAAGTCTGTTTATTTTTCGCATTCATCTCCAAATAACACAGTTTACTTGAAAGGGGGGGGGGGGGGGGGGCTGAGTATTTGCATACAAGTGTAGCAGCTCGGTCTGGGTAAAGAGAGGTATTACGTATAAACTACGCACGTCCAGTGCACAAAGGTGTGAGAATTATTAGGCTACGCCCTGGCGTGACATTTTAGTACTAAGAAACTATGGAACAGTGCGGATGACTTAGCCCATAAAGCCACGACATGCTACGACAGGATGTGGGTCGACCATAATAGTTCAAGGCTGGTGTGTCAGAATAGCTTGGCGCCTACAGGCGCCAAGCTATTCTGACACACCACCCTTGAACTATCATGGTCGAGCCCTCTCCAGAAGTATGACATAGACCTGAAAGGATATCTTTAAAAGTTGATACATTAAACTTCGGTTATAACAAATCACCAGGGGACCCAGTTTTTCTCGTGGTTTTATCCCAAGTTTGTTATAAGCGAAGTCTTTACATCGACTTTGGTATCAGTTCCAGCTCACTTAATCAAATTTCAAATATAAACGGTTTGGATTCCCCAAAACTTCAGTAGCTCGCTTGAGCTTGCCCTTAGCACCACGTGAATGTCAGTTCTGTGTTTATGTAGGCCTACAGTGTGTGAGTGAATGCGCGTGATTCACGTGAGCGTGCTTGCTGGGTTCAGTTCGCGGCGGCGCTTTGAGCCGATTTTCAATTGGGATAAAGCGCCTGTTTAATGATGCGCTGATTTATTTATTTATTATTTAAGGAGTGCTTTCAGGACCTCTGAAGTGTGGTTATATCGGATTTCTGTTATAACCGACCTTGTTATAAGCGAAGCAGACTGTAATGTCATCACAATAAATAAGCTTTAACTCATTCAACTCCGTGGAATAAAGCAAGACCGGTCCCACCCAGGTATGCATCCTGTCACTCTGGTCCCACTCTTTTCGCCACGGCAAGACATCGATCGAGCCTGACAGTTCAAGGGTTGTGCCGCCAAGCTATTCTGGCACAACCCTTGAACTATCACGCTCGATCTTTTTCCAGAAGTGTAATACGGGCTTCAGGGGGCAACTTCAAAATTTTGCGGATTTCGGTCCTGGAGCAGAACTGATGTGTTAACCCCTTGATTGACGAAACCGTTCGGCGGAAATGACGCGTCTTATCCGCCGAACGGTATCGTCAGTAGCAGTCAAGGAGTTAAAGACTATATTTGCGATCTGCGCGGTGTGCCCTTAGTGTGATTTTAAATCCATTCCGCACTTTTAAACATGACATTTTTTTTCAAACTGGAAATTGCGTCACACACTCTAACTTTTCTCATGGCCAGTAACGAATCAGTTATTTCGCTTGTTAATGGAGAGGGAGGGAGTCCCTTTGTATTTTTTTTTTTTTTTTTTTTTTTTTTTTTTAACCCACGACATGAAGCACCCAAAGATCAGATCGTCTTTCCACGACTCTCAAAATTCAAACGATGTTTTGACTGTGGCTGAGTGGATCGGTATAGGATCGGGGGGCGGGAGAGGGGAGGGGTTAAATTGGTGACGTGGGTGGGAGGGGGTGGGGGCCCAGACCCCCCTCCGCTCCCCTCACACACACACACACGCACACACACGCGCACACACACACACACACACACACACACACACACACACACGCGCGCGCGCGCGCACGCACGCACGCACACACACACACACACACACACACACACACACACACACACACACATACACACACACACACATACACACACACTCATCGCGTCAGTCCGGGCAGTCCTATGCTGTCGCTGTCCAAATTCGACAGATGACGTACAAAAGGCCAGCGGTCATCGGTATTACATCACATTTCGATGGAAGCCGGTGGCCACTAAGTTCTGGGCAGTCGTGGTTCGGATATGCATCAGTTCCCAAATCACCATTCTGTGGTCTAGGCAGCCCCTAAATATTCCACACGCCTTGCAACAACTGTTAACCCCTTCCCTGCCACTCCACGTACATTTTTGGTTGTCAAATCTTTGTTCATTCAACGACCGAAAGCCAAAACCGTCCCCAAAAAATGGATACAAATTGGTCTCGGCAAGAGGCACAAATCCTCTTGACGAAACAGACATAGATCCTCATGAGCACCCGCAGTCGCGGGTGCTCATGAGGATCTATGTCTGTGGCAGGTTGGATCGTGTCCACATTTTCAGTGAAGGGGTTAACGACATCTACGAACAACCCACGAGGCAAAGGTCCTCATGAAACCAACAGCTCATGCAGAGGTTGTGAGAATGTACGTCGTGTGTTGATGAAGACAGAGTACCATTTATATCTACAGTTTTTTCATACAGCGGATGTCATGTACGTGATGTTCTGAGATTTTGGCCATTACGGCGGAAAGCGGTAAGGTCTAAAATTACAGACCAGTACACAAATTTGTCCGCATGGGTCTTAAATATTCTACACGTCTTGCGATAATTTTTGTGCACACGATGTTCGAACGCCCCCACCAGCAACAGACACACGTCCTCATGCGCTCCTGACCTGCAGTGTGTAGAGGCTCATGAGGATCTATGCCTCTTGCTGGCGTCGTTTGAACTCACTTTCCTCACACGGAGCAGGCTCGTAGACGTTCTGCCTACCACTTTTCGGACGTTTCTGTTCTTCAATGATCTTCGGCGCACCCTGCTTGATCTTCCTCCCTCATCCATGATTGATGCGTTCTGCTTGGCTGGCTTTTGCGCGTGGTGCTGTGGCGGCTTGTTCAAGCATGCGTGAAGTTTAATGCCGGATGGTGTCGAAGATGTGGTTACTGTGGGTGTAGAAGCCAGATGGCCGAGCATAAAAGTACAGAACTGTGACTAAATAATCCTGGTCAGTTAGAGAGATGACAACGCTCAGGTGCACGAGACAATGGTAGCACAAATCGGCTTCAATATATCGCGCATCAGAATATCGCGAATTCCGATTTAACGCGATTCAGACCAAAAAAGTGACTGCCAAGCGTGTAAAATGCATAGAATAACCCAACGGAGAAAGAAACGCGCTTAGGAAAGACAGTTGTAGCTGTCTTTTCCAAGCGTGTTTCTTTCTGCGTTGGGTTCTTCCCCGATATAACGCGGTCAGGTCTGTGGCTCCCATTTTAACCCTTTGCGTGTCGGTAGCGGTTTTTGTCGCGATGATTCGCAGCTAAATCCGCTACCGACACTCAAAGGGTTAAAAGCTGTTTATGTTCCACTTAATTATAGCATTCGAATGTCCTATTACGAAAGATTTGTTGAGACAAAATAGCATAGCGGTCGAAAATTTAGCCGAAAATATGGATGGTGGTTTACATCACAAAATCACAATTTCAATAGGTAATGTAATATATCATGGTCCGGTAGGCAAACTGTTATAATATTATGTAGTTGTGTTATTTTTCTCTTTATAACAGTGCATGTCATATTGTAATTTTTTTTTTTTTTTTTTTTTTTGTGGTCTAATATCGTCGGTGAGTAAAAAGAAAATAAATAAAATTCTGAATTCTAATATAAGCTCCAAGGTTGATAAGGCTCCAATGACCAAAAAGTCCTCTGGCCGACGTATCATACATGATTATTTAACTCATTGTGCCCAAGGTACGAAATACCCACATTTTGGAGTTATCCTCTGAGGACTGCATTACAATTCAGGAGACAGATCGACCGTGATAGTTCAAGGGTGGTGGCAGAATAGCTTGGCGCCTTTAGGCGCCAAACTATTCTGCCACCCCCCTTGAACTATCATAGTCGAGCCATATTTTGCTGTGGTGTGTCGTGGGGCAGAATGAGTTAAAAACGTACATGACCGCGGAACCTTTCGGAACAGGGCGCTCATATGTTTAAAAGGTTGAATAGCTGAGTTAAGTGTAGTCTGATGCAACCACCATCAACAGCCTGAAATTCAACAAGATGGGATGAACCATAACCCACAAAGTCCCTTCAATATAAGAGCTGTCCTCGCTGTCAAGTGTCTCTACCTTTTGTCTTTGACCTGATTCTGATATTGAAATATCTCCCATTGAAGAAGTCTCGCAGATCTGCCAATGCGCCAGAGAGCTCTATAAGGGGCGCAGGACATGCGCGTCATTGGTTTGTCAAGCGTCATTTGTCATGACGTAAGTTTTAGTTTTTACGTAAATTTATATTTTACGTGAAATGAGTTTCACTTTCGCTTCACAGGCTTGAGAAAATGGGGCCAAAACTAACGGTACAATTTCAGTCTTGCTATAATTTGTGTGAAAGTAGGTTCACTTTTCCTAGCTACAAGATATACTAAGTACACGGGTCACTTGCATGCTCCTCTGAAAGCGCGTGGATGTATAAGTGCGTGTTAGTGCATGCGTGCGCGCGCGCTCCAAACATCTCCAAGAGGCATAGATCATGTGCCCGGAGGGCGCATGAGGATCCGCTATGCCTCCTGGAGATGAGCGCATAATTGTGTGTGTGTGTGTGTGAGAGAGAGAGAGAGAGAGAGAGAGAGAGAGAGAGAGAGAGAGAGAGAGAGACAGAGAGAGAGAGAGAGAGAGAGAGAGAGAGAGAGAGAGAGAGAGAGAGAGAGAGAGAGAGAGAGAGAGATGATGATGATCATGATGGTGATGAAACTTTATTTATCAACGGTAAAAAGTTTTGACATAAACAAATCGTCATTTTACAAACTTGCCGTTGCTAACATCTACAACATAAAATAGATTAAAAGATAATAATAATAATAATAATAATAATAATAATAATAATAATAATAATTAAGAATTATATTACACATATTATTTCATGCAACAATAAAATTAAAATTAAAAGGAAAAATAATAAAAAAATAAAAAAATAATTTAAAAACTAATATTTACACAAAATAATAGTAACACTCAACATTCATCTACCATACACACACACACACACACACACACACACACACACACACACACACACACACACACACACACACACAAACAAACAATACAGATAAATGCTTATATTACATGAAAGCATTAACCATCAGGGTTTGTTTAAATGCCCAGTGTTGTTATGTTTGGCTCATCAGGTAATCAAAAAGTTTCGTTTTAAAGATTCCAAGCGAAGCTATAGTCTTCAAATGTGCAGGAATAGTGTTCCATACAAACGGTCCAGAAAAGGATAAACTAGTTTTAAAGAGGTCAATTCTAGGCAGAGGTAGGGGTAAAGTATTGTTCCTTGAGGTCCGTTCGCGTTCTTGCTGTGGTATAAATTTGGTGGTTAGATACTGCGGTGGCATGTTATTTAATATCTTGTGCATGAGGATGCATTTGTTGAAATTAAGTTGCTGACGCAGGCCGAGAATGTTTAGATGTCTAAATTTGTCTGTGGTAGGAATGGGCCGCGTATCTATCATTTTGACAGCTCTTTTATATATAGAGTTTAACCTGTTCATGTGAACATCACTACAACCGTCCCACACTGTCGAGACATAATCAACGTGAGACTTGATATGGGCATGAAAAAACAGTTTACGAGTATGTGTATCCTTTACTTGTCTAAGCTGGGACAACAGGAAAGTGTTTTTAGCAATGGATTTACAGACTGTATTTATATGCGTCTCCCAACATAATTGTTCGTCAACGTGTATTCCCAAGAATTTACGCTCCGTGACTTGTTCTATCGGTTTAGCGTTCAGTTGTAAATGTAACGGCTGTGGTCGGCGTTGGTGTTTTTGTCGTGTAGTGATTAAAATACTCTTTGTTTTTCCTGGATGAAGAACCATATGATTCTCTCTACACCAGTCGGAAACCTCGCTGAGACTACTTTGTAAGCTACGGTTAATGTCAGCTTTTATTTACCCGCAACATGGAGGCTCGTATCGTCCGCAAACAGGTTGCAATTGACATCAGTGTTAGTAATATGCAAAGGCAAATCATTAATGAATATTTTAAATAGAAGAGGTCCCAAGATCGACCCCTGGGGGACACCGTAGTTAACTTGTCCTTGTTTAGAGTATTTTCCATGGGTATATACCTTTTGTTTTCTGTCTTTTAGGTATGATCTAAAGAATGCTATGGCAGTTTCACTTATATGGTATGCTGCTAGCTTCTTTAAGAGAATGTCATGGTCGACAAGATCAAATGCTTTTTGTAGGTCTAAGAAAACAGCTCCAGACATCAGGTTTTTATTTATTGATTCCAGCCAGCTGTCTACAATGTGTGCCATTGCTGACTGACATAAGTGTTTCGGTCCAAAGCCGGACTGATGAATATTTACGAAATTGCCCTTTTCTAGAAAATCGAGGAGGTGTTTTTGTATGTGTTTTTCAAGGGGCTTTGACAGGGCCGACAAAAGTGAGATAGGACGGTAGTTATTGACATCTTCAAGATCTTTTGATTTAGGGATTGGAATTACCTTGGCCTCTTTGAAAATAGTTGGAAACGTGCTGTGTTTTATACAGAGTTTAAAGATATAAGTGAGTGCCTCTACCGTATATGGTAGTGACATTTTCAGAATTTTGTTGTCTATACCATCCATCCCGGTGGACGTTTTGTTCGGCATGCTAGAGATAATTTTGCCGACTTCAGCGACGGTAATATCAGGAATGATGAATGTCCGCAGTATCTTTTTAGCCTCACAGTATTTTTGCAGTACACTTGGAACTTGGTACTCTGCGTTACTACTTGCAGCTGACTGAGCAAGTGTTTAAGCTGTCGATAGGAAGTGGTTATTTAATATATCAGCTGTCAAATGGGATGGTATTTCAGGGGCTGATTTACCCTTTGTTATAACGTTCAGGGCTTTCCACACCGATGCTGTATCTTTTTTGTCCCTAATCATTTCCTGGAAGAACAGTTTTTTTTTTTTTACGCTCTCACTAAGTATTTAACACGATTTCGTTGTTTCTTATATTTATCAAACTGCTTTTGTTTCTTAAGTTTGTCTCTAAATGACATGGCCTGTTTGACATCTACTGTTAACCAGGGTGGCAGGGTAGAGTGCTTAACTCGTTTTTCTCGTATGGGCACATGCTTATTTAGGACCCCAAGGAATAGATCCATCCAGTACGACATGGCACTGTCAGGAGAAGTGTGGTTTATACACGTGACTGAAAGGAGTATTGCGCAGATCCCGCAGAAAGTCGCCGTTATTAAATGTTTTGAAAGAACGATATTTAATTGTGTTATGTCTCTTTTTGTTCTCTTTGTCTAGTTTCATGAAGACTGTGCAACATACTGGGTTATGGTCACTGACAGCAAAGGAGGGAACATGTACATTTGATATTTTATCATCATTTGTCACATAAATATGATCAATCAGGGTTGAAGATGTACATGTGGTTCTAGTTGGGGTTTTAATTAACTGTTCTAAACCGAATAGTGCTGTTGTTGACGCCCATGCAGCATTGGACCCTTTAGATTTAGAAAGATCAATATTAAAATCGCCCAAAAGAACAACGTCAGCTTTATTTTGATTTACGCTATCCATCATTGCTACGAAGTCATCATACCAGTCCCAGCTGGCTGCGGGATTTCTATACTATAAAGCCAATGAGGACGGGCGGTGATTTAGATGTCTTCACTTCTTCCCACATGCTTTCCACTTGAGCTGACTCTAAGTCTTGTCGCCGTTTGACGTTACCAAGTATTGAATTATGTATATATACAGCTAGTCCAGTGTGTTGAGGGCTTGAGGCATCCCTGCGGAGTACTGAGAAATTTGGGACAGAAATGGAGAGAGAAAGGAGAGAGAGAGAGAGAGAGAGAGAGAGAGAGAAATGAAATGAAATGAAATGAAACTTTATTTTCCAAGGATAAAAGAATAGGTGCGCAGACCTGTTTTCATTCTTGTCCTTGCTACACACTACAAAACAAAATAACGTACACACACACACACGCGCGCCGGTGTGCAATTGCCGCGTGCACAGGCTTAGAGAGAGAGAGAGAGAGAGAGAGAGAGAGAGAGAGATAGAGAGAGAGAGAGAGAGAGAGAGAGAATCAATGAATCAATGAATCTATGAATCAATGAATCTTTATTTTACAACGGTGAAGATATTAACACAGTCAGTGACTATGTCATTTTTCGTACCTGCCGTTGCTACAACTACGACAAGAGAGAGAGAGAGAGAGAGAGAGAGAGAGAGAGAGAGAGAGAGAGAGAGAGAGAGAGAGAGAGAGAGAGAGAGAGAGAGAGAGAGAGAGAGAGAGAGAGAGAGAGAGAGAGAGAGAGTACACGCGCGCGAGAGAGATTTGCGTCATATTTAGAGTATTGTGTCAATGTCTGCGTGGTGACGGAATTGCTTCTTTTACGTCACCGCCATTGTCTGACTTTCTCCAGAAATCAAGGTTTTGTACTGTTTTAATTTTTTTCTGAAAAGAATTAACTTTTTACTGAAGAAATTAAAAGGGTACAAAGCTGGCTAACGAACTTATCCAATGTCTTTCTCTAAACTAGCTATATCCAAAATAATACAAAAATTACGGACTCTAATCTGGGTCAACCGACTTCCTATAAACGGTTGTTTATGTCTTCAATGAGACATTCATTTACATTATGCTCGGAATCTCTCTTAGCCACCCCTTTAAGAACGTATTTCGCCAAGTTTCAAGCTTGTGTAGTGTACAGAAGTGTCGGAGATTCTCTTGTAAAATACATACATACATACATACATACATACATACATACATACATACATACATACATACATACATACATACATACATACATACATACATACATACATACATACATACATACATACATACATACATACATACATACATACATACATACATACATACGCACATACGGCGCTTCGCGCCAAATGTACGTTCAGCAGCGAGTTTAGCGTAACTGCGTAACTAGACATTAGGTAATTTTTGTTACTTCAATTGTGAGAAATTTAGGCCTGCCTGCCTTTGACATCATGAACATGCTATTAAATTCGCCCCACCGCGACCCGTCCTAAAAAATCCCGTCTATAAATGGAAGGGACTTAAAAATGCGGAACAAATTTAAATCAGACAAGCTGCCTCCTCAAACACTTTGAAAGTAATGCTAATAAATCTACTGTATGAGTAGATGAACTAGCGAAGAGACAGGCATCACAGACTGAACGCTTGGACTGAACTAAATAATGTCCTCAGTCACTTACAACTTCAAGATCTTTAGATTCTCATGAGCCTCTGCAAATGCAGGGGTTCATGAGAATCTGAAGCTCTTGCTAGTATAGTGGTATAGAACATATATATTATTATAAGAAAGATCCAGTCTCTCAAATGCCTGCAACCAGCGTTTCCTTTTCCCTGTCTCTACATTTGCACATTCCTATCCACGTTCTCCCTCAGAGGGACTTTAGCAGAGTACTCATTAGTTGATTGCTCATACTCGCTTCCTCTGTGCCTGCAGTGAACGCCATTCACCTGCTACAGGAACAGACCATCGTGTCCCTCTGTAGGGTTCATGGTCTTGTACAGGACTTTGACTCGGTCTGACTTTCTGTACCTGTGTTTTTCACTTGGAATGAACTAGCGAAGGGACAGACATCACAGCCGACTCGAAAACTGGAACTAAGTCTTGTCCCCAGGCACTTACATCTGCAAGAGCTTTAGATTCTCATCAGCCCCTGCAGTTGTAAGGGCTCGTGAGAAGCTGAAGCTCTTGCTAGCATAGGAACCAACCCTCGATTATCTACGCCTCTGATACTCAGACGGAGATATTTTTTACATGGGGCTAAGTTTGCGACTGCTTCCGCGGTAACGTTGGGCCAAGTTTAACCGTTCTGTGCCGAGAATATGTAAAATAACACCCAACTGCAAGAGGTATAGATCCTCATGAGC
>BTPG01000001.1:54140714-54148214 GCA_036245525.1 Semisulcospira habei
ACACACAAACACACACACACACACACACAGCCAATCAAACAACCAACCAAGTAGCCAAATAACTAATAATAATATTTAAAAAAAACACAACAACAAAATCAAATAAGCACACAAACAAACACACACAAAAAATAAATTACTTAACGAACAGAAATAAGTAACAAACAAACAAAGGAACAAAAGAACGAACTAACGAATGAACGGAAGAATGAACAAACAAGCAGAGCAAACCGGCAACTAAGCCATTCAGCTCTGACGCACTACAGCAGGAGATGGGTCGACCATGATAATTCAATGGTAGTGCCAGATTAGCTTGGCGCATGTCGGCGCCAAGCTAATCTGGCACTACCCTTGAATTATCATGGCCGATCCATCTCCTGCAACAGGTGCATAGTCGTTAGAGGACGCCTCTAAAATTTGGGAAATGCGTGCGTCGAGCTGAATGAGCTAACCAAGCAACCAACTAACTTAAACACCATTTCAGCTTCACTTTTTGAGCCTTAGAACCCCATTCCCTATCAACATGCTTTACTCTATCTCTCACCACCGTCCCTTTCCCAAACAAACCCATCCCTATAAATAAATGACTCTCCGTGACAGAGAATGATCTCCTGTTGATTGTGTCATAATCAGAATTTCCCTCGGCACCTCTCGACACTATTCTGACCCTACCAGTCACAGGCTAGACCCACCATAACTCACTCCATCTGCAGAGAACAGATGTAAAAACATGAGAGAAAACTGTCGAAGAAAGAGGCATAGGTTCTCAAGAACACCTGCGGCTGTAGCTGCAGGTACGCATGTAAATCTATGCCTCCTGTGGCTTGCCGTTTGTCTTGCAACTGGCTTTTGAGATCGGTGTCCCTTACTGCAGAGGCTCATGCCAATGTATATCTCTTCACTGGCTGCTTCACTGCTTAGTCCTGGCACTACCTGACTGAGTTCTGCGTGCTCGACTGCAATCGGTTCATGAGGATCTATGCCTCTCGAAGGTGGCTGATTGAGTGAGCCTTGCTTTTGAGATCGTGCCGCCTCTCTTCTGCAATATTAATCAACGCTTGACCGCTAATTACAAATTGGATTTCCACGCGCATGCCCGCAGTAACCGTTGCGTGCGATGAATTGTATTGCGCATGCTCACGTGCAAACTGGGTGCGCGCGCACGTCGTGATATGAGCAAAAGGTTTGCGGGGGGGCAAATGAGAGAGATCAAACGCAGCTTTTTGTCCGCGCTATGCCGTGTTCCGGAAACTGCCGCTGTCATGTAAGCCAAAGGCTTCTCGGTGACTCACTGGATGGGGAAGATTTGACGTAATCGACAGTCGATGTTTATTCTTGTATATCGATCTAGTATTACTGCTAGTGTTTGCAGGACCCGATTATGAGCAGGCTACGGTTTTAAAAAGTAAACTGACAAGCAAAAGAAAAGGGAGAAATCTGGGTTTTTTTACATTTATTTTAAATGTTTGTAGTTTATTCCAGAATTCACAGACAACCAACGATACCAACGATTTTATGGCCTTGATCTTGAAATCATTTTAATCAGTGAGCCTAATTAACCAATCTTTTCTACTAAGATGCAGTTTATCATTTCAGATGTGCAAATCAGTGGGTGTAAAATCTCCTGCACGTTTGATGTGTGAGTGCAATTAACCCCTTCGCTATGGGCGCCAAGCTATTCTGGCATCACCCTTGTGAACTATCATGGTCGATCTGTGTCCTGCACTGCAATGCAGTCTTCAGATGACAACGGCAACATTTGGGGATTTCGGTCTTGGGGTACAATGAGTTAACTCGGACGTTAACACATCCTCCACCGAAAGCCACCATATCAGCCCTTTAGCCACACCTTTACACCTGCCAGAGGAACAGATTCTCATGACTTCCGGCAGCTGCAGGGACTGATGCGAATCTTTGCCTCTTGCCGGTACGAACCTGTTACCTGACTGCCTCCTGGCGGTAACACTTAGGCTGTCGGTAGAGGTTTTTGTCGTGATGATTTCCTGCAGGAATGATCGCGACAAAAACAGACCCCGACAGCTGTGAGATGGTGGCTTTTCTGGCAGTTAATCATTAACCCCTTACCAACAAAAATGGACACCCCGCTACTGCAAGAGGTATAGATCCTCATGAGCCTCCGCAATTCCTGGGACGTATGAGGATCTATGCCTCTTGCTGAAACAACTGTGTATCCATTGTTCAAGGGACGGCGGAAGCTCGTTGAATGTAGGCAGGTTTGAAACGTACAATCTACGTACAGCGGCAGTGAAGGCGTTAAATACAGTAGAATCTGCTTTGAGCGACCGCATTTTTTTTTTCTCTCTAGAAAGAAATAGTTTTAAAAGACTGGCACTCTCTGAAGAAAAGCATTGAAGGGCAAACAGTGTCCACTTGTCATTAAAGACCATGATTTGGGTGGCTACAGCCACCGTCACAGCCACAGCCACCTAAGTGATGGTCTTATCTCATTCTACCCCAACACCGAAATCCCTAAATTTTGCCGTTGTCCTCTGAAGACTGCATTGCAGACCAGGACACAGATCGACCATGATAGTTCAAGGGTGATGCCAGAATAGCTTGGCGCCTATAGGCGCCAAGCTATTCTGGCATCACCCTTGAACTATCATGGTCGATCCTCATCTTGCTGTGGTGTGTCTGGGGTAGAATGAGTTAAATGTAACCCTTTCCACTTCCAAGAAAAGGCGAATGCGATCTGACTGCAAGAGGCATAGATCCTCATGAGCCCCCGCGACTGCGGGGGCTCATGAGGATCTATGCCTCTTGCTGGGATCATTTTGTGTCCATGCTGTTTGGACAGTCGTGGCTTTTGGTCGTTCAGTCAGTGAACACAGATTCCAGAAACAAATGCCCGTCCGTTAGCAGGGAAAGGGTTTAAAGGTTCAGCAGTAGTAAATACTTCACGCGCAGGACGTCATTCTGGTTTACTGGAGACATTTACAACGTCAGTCTGAGGAAGCCATTTCAAGTGTACGGCTGTTCACGACAAAACGGAGACTAATTACCACGTTTATCAGTCGGGTACCAGTCTTCCATTACCATAATGATGCAATAACTCATCAACTCTACACTCCTACAAACGAAAGCGGGCCCGTTGCAAGGGGGATTGAATCACTAAGGCGATAATCCCCTGCACAAGCTACAAGTTCAGTCAGTCAGTCACTCGGCGAAACTGCTCTCTTTGTGTGCGACATAGATGGTCATTGCCCAATGAAGACTTCACTTTATTATGGAGAGTCGGGTCAAAGTGACTCTGAAGGTTCTGTTCAACGTCTTTTTTTTAAAGATTGAAGAAATTTTAAGGGTCTTAGAATTAATCAAAGTTCATGCATCTTATTCCTCAGCTGATGAAGCCCACCTGTAAGAGGACATAGATCGCCATGAGCCCCCGCATTCATGCGGGGGCACATGAGGATCTATGTCACTCGCTTGTTCTATATAAATTTGCTTTCCTTCTGACATCTTTGGTGATCGGGCGTTCTCACTACGACCGAGCTTCGCGGGGTTTTGAAATAAATCAAGACAACCTTTAACACTTGTTCCCTCATCTCCTCTCATTCACCTGCCGATCTCGTCTCTAATTGCTACCTGGGGTCCCCCACGCCTCATTCATTCTCATTTGGGTCTTGGAGATATGGTGTGAGGCAACAAGATTCGTCATTTCGTGGGTCTGACGGCTTGGTTTCGGTGAAGACGCGTGATAGTCTTCAAGTGTTGAGTGATGGCGGGATCCAGCTATCGAGGTTCGTGAACTCTTTTACTGGCAGTGGAAGTGAACAAGATATCAGAAACAGCCTCCAAGGGGTTTGTTCAGATAGCATGTCCCTTATTAAGTTCTGGTAAATCAAAGTGGCACAGCTGCAGTGCGGCCGAATTGATCAGTGTTCAAGTCGTACCCCACAGGTAAGCTGTCCCTGTGCCCTATACCCCACCCGCTGGGGCCGTCCAATATCACTCCGGTGCAGGGAACGTTAAACCCCGAACTAATTAATAACTAACTAACTAGATACAGTCTGCGACCACTGGCAGAAAGGGGGTTAAATGGAGTATAACTTTCTTGCTACTAGATTAATTGCAAACGGCGCTAATGCGCGGGCTATGATGAAACATGCTATTGCCTTAGAATAACGACATTAACACTGATCAATTCAAACATACTAGCTGCAACTGTGTCACTTTGATGTATCAGGACCTTTAAACGTACTCGACCTAACTACCGTCAAAAACATCAGTGCTGCGAAAGACCAATAACTAGTCCATCGCCAATTTCGAAGTAATTGTTTCATTCAAACTGCTACATCATTTATGTGACAGTCCAATCCTTCATTCTTGAACCCGGAAGCCGTGGTAATTAAAAGCAAGATATTGGGGGTTTTAATCGCTTTTTGTGCCTTCTACCAGAGATCAAAATGTGTCACCTAGTAAGTAATTACAATGTTGATTAAGTGCTTCCAAATGAACTGTCCACGCTGTGTATGGCCCAACTAACCCTCGAACTGTAAAAAAAAAAGATTTCTAGGATTTTAATCACTGTCCTGCCATTGGTCGCAAATTGTATGTCAGAAATATTGGTTCCCCGAGTCCCAAAGAAATCCCGTCCATTAAATGAAATATGGTCAGTTGCATGAGTGATCTTAGTCCTGCGCCAACTACTAAGCAAGGTGTTCCGCGATAGAGGAGCGCCTTGCTTAGTGGCTGGCGCAGGCCTAAGCTCACTCGTGCAATTGGCCCATGGTCCATTCAAAGAGGTGTAGATCCTCATGAATCTCCGCACCTGCGTGTATTCATGAGGATTATGCCGCTCGCAATTGGATCGCGTTTAACTTTTCTCGGCAATGAAGGGGTCAAAGTGAATTGTTCCTCTCTTTTTTCCCCCCTCCCATGCTCGTCTAGTTAATTACTTCAAACTCTTGATTAATTGCTTCTAAGGAACTGTGACACTGACTCTGTCATCTGAAGGCTTGAAGACGTGGTAATTGAAAGGAAGGTCTGTAGGTCTCCATCTTTTGATTGGGTTCCTTCTTTCCTCCATCCTGGACTTAGATCTTCAGGAAAAAACAAAGTGCCGGTAACTTGTTCATTAATTTCCACTTGTGATTAATTGCCACTTTTGATTAATTGCCCAGGGACATTTCAGGCTTGCAATGTCGCAATGCCATATCAAAATTGTACGAGTTGTCCTTTTTCTTTTTTGTACCCTTTCTCATACAATCAAAGATCGTTGGAAGAAAAATAAATAATTTCATATCGCGATTTCTAATTCGATCGTGTTCATTCCAGTGGAAAAAAAATTAACCCTTTGGCTGTCGTTAGCTCTTTTTTGTCGACGTTATTCAATCTAGCACTTCCCCTGCTATCGTGGTGCACCCATCTCTCGCTGGTCAGCCCACTTCGCGATGTAATCTGTCGGGGCGAAATAAAGGGGAGGTTGGGGGATGGGGGGGGGGGGGGAGGGCACTTGAGTTAAAACACATATAATGCCAGATGGTTCACTCCTTCACTGCCAATGAATTCACATCGTGTTTTTGAAATCATTGTAAATTCAGTGGTTTGAGCAAAAGGCATAGATCCTCATGAACCCCCGCATTTGCGGGGGCTCTTGAGGGTCTATACCTCTTGCAGTTTGGTGGATTTCAATTTGTCTCCGCAGTAAAGGGATCAGGGGTAGTGCCAGATCAGTGTGGCGCCCGACACTGCCGTTAACTGTCACTGCTGATCGTCTCTTCTCCCTGATGATCCGCCCAGATCGTGGTCAATCCACACCACGCGCTGCAGTCTGTCAGAGTGGAGTGAGTTAGAGGCCGAGAGATGAAGGGGGGGAAAGCCACTGGAGCGAAATGTACATATTAGATTTGGAGCTGGCGCGGAGCACGGCCCTATGGCTCGCGTGTGAAGCCCTTCGATCTGGCCAGGCCAACTGTCTTGTCTTTTGATGCCGGAGGACATGGTCTTTTCTGGCGGTGTCGTGGGTTTGGTGCCTCCGCTTGGAGTTTGTGCGAAGCCATATATGTATCCTTTGTTTTGAAGTGTGAGCGATGTGTTAATTACACTGACGAGCGAAAGAAATGCGACATTTTTGGAACCATCGGAAACACTTTCGTGTTTCCGATGGTTCCAAAAATGTCGCATTTCTTTTGCTCGTCAGTATACATAACACATGAGAACCGACAAGGAAAAGAAACGCGACATATCTTGATTCATCAGAAACACTAAAAATAAATGTTTCGATTATTCCATTCAAGTTGCGTGTTGAGATTTTTCCAATGATTCGAATGATGTCGCATTACTTTTGCTTGTCAGTATGTTTTTTAATGTGATGGTCTTATGAACAAGACAAAAATGGACCTTCACGACTTTTTTTTTCGCCTTGTTTTCATTATTTTTCTACATCCAGCAGCTTTTATTTTTCCTCTCCCCTATTTATCTAGGTATGTGCTAAAAAATGAAAGTGATTAAATTCATGAACTTCGGATTTAAAAAAATGCGTTTTGATTTTCTTTCTTTCATACTTTCTTCTCTCTCTCTCTCTCTCTCTCTCTCTCTCTCTCTCTCTCTCTCTCTCTCTCTCTCTCTCTCTCTCTCTCTCTCTCTCTCTCTCTCTCTCTCTCTCTCTCTCTCTCTCTCTCTCCATCTCTCTCTCTCTCCATCTCTCTCTCTCTCTCTCCATCTCTCTCTCTCTCTCTCTCTCTCTCCATCTCTCTCTCTCTCTCTCCATCTCTCTCTCTCTCTCGCCTGTTCTTATAGGTTTTGTATATAGAAACCCAGCGGCCTCAGCCTCCTGGCAGGACGAGTTTGTGTTAATGATGGATGTGGTTCAGGAGTCCAAAGGTGATGTACATATTTTGGGAGACTTCAACATAGACTTGCAAAAGCAAGGACACACTTCGTGGAGATCTATGTTGAATTTTTTAGGGTTGAAACAGCTTGTCCAGTCACCTACTAGAGTGACTTCCTCATCTTCAACGCTGATAGACCATGTATATAGCACAAATGTCAGCGTTGTAAAAAATGTTAGCGTACCTAATATTTCCATTAGTGATCACTTTCCTGTTTGTTTTACGTTGTCTGTTAGGTTAGCTAAACAGTCAATCAAAGGACACACTACCATAATGTATAGATGTTTTAAAAAATTCGACCAAACTGCTTTTTTATATGAACTATCTTTAGTACCATTTTATGATATAAAAAACTGCAAAAACCCTAATGATGCCCTGTCACGCTGGTACGAGCTGTTTCTCGCCGTTCTGGATAGACACGCGCCTAAGCGCATCAAACGCGTCAAATATCCTGTTATGCCAAAATGGCTCTCTGGTGAGATAAAACAAGCAATGGAAGTAAGAGATGAATTAAAACGAGACAAGAAATTTACTGAATACAAGAAGCAGCGAAACCATGTCAAATCTCTAGTTCGTAAAGCACAGAGGCAAAATGCAGAACAAATTATTGCCGACGGCAAAGACATCCGTTCAGTCTGGCAAGTAA
>BTPG01000001.1:54153214-54470714 GCA_036245525.1 Semisulcospira habei
TCTGCTTCCTGGGTAAGAGAGAGAGAGAGAGAGGGGGGGGGGGGGGTGAAGCAGCCCGACGCTGGCCTGACGGGCCCTTAATCAAGAGCCCCCAGATGAAAATTATTGACCCAAAAGATACGAACAAATTTCATTACCACAGCGGGCGAACGGCGAGAAGGGGTGACACGGCTTTCTCTATCTTCTCCCTCCATATCAGACAAAAGCACCGCCACTCTGCTCTTACTGTTTACTTTATAACCGTCTCATTTCTATATCTCTGTCGCTGTGATAGTAATTTATATGCGCCAGTTTATGATTTTTATTTTGTTTTAATCTTGCGACACCCATACCCCAGTCAACTACAAATCCCTCTCTACCTTACTCTGAATATCGATACATCTCTCTCGATTTTATTAACTATCATCATGACTATAAGAGTGCTACTCTGTGATTTTGTTTAGTTTATTCATAGACCACAATAACCGGACAAGCATCTCTTTGCCGAGAAACAGACGAACCGCAGGCCGAACTCCCGTCGCGCATGCGTCAATTGATTTAGTCATCCTACGCATCCGCTTTTGTTTCCACACACAACAACAGATGGAGATCGACACTGTTTTGCAGGTAAAGAGGAGCAAACATTCCCAAGATTTTCTACCTTGAACACTTATTCAATAAATAGGGGCATACATGGTAGCCTTTTTTTGTTTTTTGACGGTTTATATTTCGATTGAAGTCTTCCTTTGTGCATTCTATCGTTTATTTGTGTCACACGTGATAGGCTGCTGGAGTAGATCAAGTGAAGTGTTCTAGTATTAGTTTCACGTTTACACGAGATGGAAACTGTTGAAATATAATTGACTGTATTGTAAATCTGTCATAAATTAGTCTGTAGCTTCTATCTAGACAGATCTGTAATTATTCTTTCCACTATAATTCTGCCGAGCTGTATTAACATTCTTATAATATCTAAACCAGGAATTCGATCAGGACCAAGATGTTGGAGAGTGTCTGCATGCTGCCAGTTCGGCGTTACCCGCCACTTCCAACGTTGTCAAGGTACATATTAGTGCAAAAAGTATTAATCAATAATATTTGTACCATTACAAAGAACTGATTTTTAATCTCTCACGTGTACAACAGTAAGGGTTGAGGGAAAGTGACAAACTTTTGGTTAAAGTAACACGTACGTTCCTCCTCCCTTCCCCCTCAACAAAAAAATAAAATAACTATACAACACAAAAGAACTAAATAAATTGTCAGGGAGCATGAAGGCTAACATTTTAATTGTTCTTGGTTTAACTTAGTCTGTGCCTGTTTTTTAATCAATGGGTATACATGTCGCATTCTCTTTAATTGCCTAATGTATTAATGGCGCTGTTAACCTTTTTTTTTCCTAGCTGACGGTGAATATTGTTAACCAGGCTTGCGGAGAGCTGCAAAGAGATGACTGTATGCCAGAGAGCGTTCGTGAAATCTGCAAAAACTTAGACAGTACGTACCATCATATGTTCCCCCATTATCCCTGCCTTTCACCTTTCTACAGTGTTCAGAAATCAGTGGGATGACACAAAATGCACATCTAAATATCTACTATTGGTGTGGATGTACTGGTTCACAAAGCATTAAATAAAAACAATGCTTGCAGTACTCACACTCACATGCACAATGTGAGTGTGAGTAGTGCAAGCATTGTTTTTATTTTTGTTACCATTTTTCATTGTTCTGTAGTGAGATGTGTTCTGTGATGACTCTTATAATCCCTTTTTGACTGTTGCATTTTTTATTTTATTTAATGAAAATCGAAGTGAATGTGCTTGCTGTAATTTGTCTGAATGAGTTTTAGTACTTGATAATTATATTAGTGTGGATACATAATATTGTGCAGTATATATTTATTAAAATGTTATTGTAAATGTGGTGTAGGTGTATGAATTGTGTGTGATCAGGATGTCTTTTTACATTTTAGCCATGTGACAGTGCTATTGCTGTCTATTTTAATTAATTATCAATTGATTCCTGTGTGGTATCCAAAAAGCATTTTGATTCTGATAGAAACAGGCATTATTTTAATATCTTTCTATTTGAGCAAGAGCTTACATTATAAAAGGAACAAGAAATTGGTTTTACTGTTGCTGCAAAGTGAATGTCAACCTGTTCTCTAATACGATGTTGTTGTTGGTTTTTTTTTAGGCAGTGTGATGCTGCCTGTTCTCCAGTTCCTGAACAACTGCTTGGTACCACGACACAAATTTAAAAATACAGCAAAGGAACGTGCCTACACCAAGTTTCATCAAATGTGCACAGAAAACATGTCCACTGTTGCAGAAAGATCATCAGAAATTGTAGCCCCATGGTTGTGTCTGAAAACATTTGAGCTGTTAATTCAGCTTCAATATGAACCTGAACAAGTGTGTTCTGAAATAAGCATGCCCCTTCTTGACACTGAGCATGACATTGTCGAGTACATTGGTGGTTTTGTAATCCAAAAACTCAGACAAAAGGCAAGAAGACTCCAAGATAAAGATGTTGGGGCAAGGATCATCAAGTGCCTGGAAAAACTAACATGCAGTGATGGTGACAGTACTACTAAAACTGGAATTGATGCTACTGCAGGTACCAGAAAGACACTGACAAGCATTCTCGACAGAGGTGGTTTGATCAAACTGAAACCAAATAGCGTTCAGATTTTTCTGGGTCTTGAAATGTGTTTCAGGGAGTTGTTTGGAGATGCATCAAGTGTGAATGCTTCATTTAAAACATATCTTGAAAGATGCAGTCAGTCAGAGTCTGTGTCTACTTGCTTGTATGATATTTTATGCAAGACTGATGTGTCAGACAGTACGAAAGAAAAGATCTTGGAAGATGTTGTTCACCTCTATTTCAAGGTGAGGATGTATCACAAATGCAAGACAATCATGGACTCGTTTAGGCGAAGAACTAAGACAACAAAAAAAGCAAAGGGTATCCGTAAACAGCTTAAGTAGTTCCCCCAAATCCATCAGGAACCATTATTCCGACCTTTTTTTCCCCCCCAACAGCTTTTAGGTGTTTTAACAATTTTACTCAACCAATCATCTTCGCAACAGAATTTTTTCTCAATCATGTGAGTGCATTATTGCCTTGCTTTTGTGCGCTGCATTGAGCATACCTAAGTTTTAGTGTTTTTGATGCTTTCCATGAATTTATTATTATTATAGGCGTGAACGTGCAGCGTTGCTTTTGTATGTGCTGCATCCATAGGGTGTGCCAATGTAGACTGTGTGGGTGGGAGTGGGGGGTAAGCGATGGGGTAATGGGTGAATGTTGTATAGCAGTATGACATATATATATATTCATTTTACTTAACATCATAATTGTCACGAATGCTTGGATGTAATTTGCTGAGCTATGACATTCTTAATTAGTAGATTGAATGAACTTGTTCTAGTCACATAACATGTATCTTGTTATTTTAATGATCCTAACCATTGTTATGGTACTCTTAAATTTAATCTAGTTATGAGAAAGGCTCAGTTGTGTCTTTGCTGTGTTTTTTATTACTAATGTTTTAAGAATGTTGTTACTGCACTGTATTATGTAATTGCTTGTTGACTGTCTATGTATAGGTAAATGTAGAATGTTCTAGTCATGCCTCTACCTTTTAAGCACTGCCATTATAATCATGTATAGGCCGTGATATGTATAGTTTAAGACAACACTTAACTTGTGCTGTTATTAGATTATGTTGTGTGTGGGTGTGTGTGCGTGTGCTTTTTCTGCATGAATGTAAAATTATTAGTTATTATTGATGTGGGGTTTAGATTATGAATGTATTCGATTGGAATTTAGGGTTGCTGCTGTGTCATTAGAAATGAATGTGTCTCTGCTGATTGTGTATATAAAAAGGATATAATTATTGGCATTATTGCATGCTTCTTGCGAACGACGAGCCAAAGACAAATTTCTGTATGTGATGAACATCAGACAATAAAGTTATATTGTATTGTATTTCTACAATGTATTGATATTTATACAATAAATGTTTCTAGTACCTGTCCCACCAGTGTTAGAAAGCATGACTCGTTTGAATATGTCTCGTATTGGGTGCTCTTGTTTTATGGTGTATTAGTGCATGTTAACCCATTCTACCCCAACACCGAAATCCCCACATTTTGCTGTTGTCTTCTGAAGACTCTAGCGTAGCGCAGGACACAGATCGACCATGATAGTTCAAGGGTGATGCCAGAATAGCTTGGCGCCCATAGGCGCCAAGCTATTCTGGCATCACCCTTGAACTATCATGGTCGATCTTTATCTTGCTGTGGTGTGTCCGGGGTAGAATGAGTTAAGCAGAGAACATTAGAGGAACAACACACCAAAATGAAAGACAGAATTAAAATATATATAATGTATTCTTCCAACACCATTCCAACTGTAACATACAAGTTTACAACATAGCTACAACATAAACTATTGTTAACACACAATGAATCTAAATATGAACGTGCAGTATTAGAGCCAGAACAGTTCGCTTTAGTCAATTTTAATTAAGAGAACCGAAACTTTTACCACCCAAAAAAATTATAAGTTATATGAACATAAAAGCAAATAATATACCTCTGATTTTCACTGAAAAGTGCTTGTGGTCTAAATAATTAGCAGTCTGCTTACTGTGCGACAAATGACACAAATGCTTTCACTGTTAGGCCAAATAAAAACAAAATATTGTATTAAGGGTGACATGACCACCCCTCCCCCTCAAAAAATAAGAAGCGTTGGTCGGTTTATTATTTTATTTATAATTCATACTTCATTACTTCCCTTTGTTTTGGAATGGCAAAAAAATGAGTAATTCTTTTGATGTTTGATAAGAAATCAAAAAACGTCATGGTTGCTCAAATTCAACTTATGGCACTGATCAAAGACTCATGCAAGGTGTCGCTCACTATAACGGAGTCCGTCTTCAGAGATTTTTTGAAGTTTTCCAGTTGTAGTTTCAGCGTAGCAGCTTGCTTGCGAATGGTCTTGAACGCTTGCTTCAGCTTTTTGTGTGACACTGACACCAATGGATTGTTGTTTAGAATTGGCGTCTTTTCGTTTGCATGTGCTCTTGCCTGTTTTCGCAGTAGTAAGTTCTTTACTTCAAGGCAGTCGTTACAGATCTTGGAGGATTCTTTCACCAGCAAATGACAGGTACTTGATCGAGCAGTAGAAGAATGTGTTATAGAAGAAGTCTCTGAGACATAGAGTACATGTCTGTAATATAGATCCTGTCCAGTTGGGAGCTCGGCAAATTTCTGCAGGGCATGGTCCACTACACCTGGACATACATGCAGACCAATCAAAGCTGTTAGATGTTTAGAGAGGTGAGTTGATTCAATATTGGCCGTCAGGTGGGGTGCTTGCAGTCCAAAAACAGAAACCACTGCGGATAGATCTGGGGTGATGCTAACTTGCAGATGTCCAATACCAGTTGGCGTTAGTGAAACAGCTACAACTTGGGCATCGGAGTGCAGAACTACACACCATGGAGCTTGCAATTTTGATGCAGCTTTTCTAACATCACTGAAGTTATTGTAGACAACCTTGACAGGCACCAGAGGTGGTTCACGTGCTACCTGAAATACACACAAAGAAATTCAGGTATCAGAGTAATCCCTTTAAAAAGTGTGAAGTTGTATTATGATGCATAATGTTACCAAATAGATAACAATAATATTCTATTATATCATTATTATTATTATAACAGGTTTTGCCAATAAACAAAAATTACATCCCCACCCCATAGCATCCTTTTATGCACAAGAGACATAATTGCTGTCTGCGAAAAGTGTACTGCCAATAAAACAAATTTGCCTTCATGTGACAGTACAAAGAAATTCAGTCATCTTGACCCTGTGGCCATGACCTGGGTGACAAACGTTGTCGTGGCCACTTCAAGTGAAATGTCCATGAAATCGGTCCAAAAGCACTGAGGATATGAGCACACTTTTGTTAAACAGTTTAGCCCCTACTGGCCTAGTCTGAATTATTGCACTGACAATACCACCTCATAAGGTCACTATACACCAAATTTTAAATTTGACCTCAATCCAATGGAAATATATTTTATATAAACATGTGACATTTCCATGTAATTGTGTGACCCCTTTAAACAGAGTTATGCGCACTGCACATGCCCTGGGAAAGTTACAGGACTATCCTCTTAATATAGTCATAAATTAATTTTATTGCAATTTGATCATAAACCCTGGAGAAATCAATGCCAAAGGCAAAACCAGATTTATGCCACAATGGAGAAATGAATGCCCAAGTCTAAAGTACAAAATCGACATAACTGCATGGGCAAGTGCACAACTGTTCATCGGATATGGATCTACTGCTCCATGGGATGTTATCAAATGTCATACAACACTGTCAACAGGATTTTATAAGATAAATAGACACTTACAGGTTCTTTTCTTGGAGGAGGTTGCCTTGTGACAATGGACTTGAAAAGTATACACTCTGTTGGAAGGCTCCCGGGTAGAAGATACCGTTTTTTCCCACCAGGACCTACAGCAACATAATACCAGAAAAATAAGAAATTTGCAAAGACACAAATTATATAGTGATCAACCATAAACAAAATTGACAGTTAATTATACTCCTGTGATTTTTATTCCGTTCTATCGTTCCTCTGCATGAAGTAGCAAACCGAATAAGACTCAGAACTGAATACTTACTGAAAGTGAAAGTACACACGTGTGCTACTGGGGAGTACTGCTACTTTTGCTTACGATATTAACATCATGCAAGAGTCCCGAATAAATCGCAGGATAAAACTTTTGTATAGTGAATTGAACTTAATATGATTAGAACGAGCTTATATTCTAGGTAAATAATACTTACCCAACTTCACGCATTCCTGTCGAAAGTGTCTAGAACAAATCTTTGCAGTGTCTTTGTTAAAATTGCTGTCTGCACGATTCACGGCGTGAACAAGCTCTCTCTCCCACTTCAAGTCCTTTGGTTGGCGAATGGAGAAAAACGACAGCCCCTTGTGCTTTCCGTTGCATGCACCACAGCCCACAATCGTACAACTTGCACCAGGCATAATGCAAGACAAAAGACACTTTACAAACTGCACCACTAACCAAAATCATAGAAACAATCCACGTGAAAAGCTCTCCGATGTACTGAACCGGAATAATGAGTTGACTGATGCGCAAGAATAGTTGCGCGACGAGTGCAGAGACCGGAAGCAGGAGAGAGAGCGGTCCGGTTATTTATGGTCTATGGTTTATTCAACTTAATTATCCCACGAGGGGGTATTTGAGCTGCCTCCCCCAGGGAAGACTGACCAAATCAAGTAAGCGCCACCCGCCAACCTACTTATAGTGTGTCTATGTGTGCGTGTGTGTGGAGGGGTTGGGGCTGGGGGGGGGAGGGGGGGGGGGGGCAGGGGGTATATATATTTTTTTGGTTTCTATTTCCTTTGTTCTGATGCTGTTGTTGCTGTCTTTATTGTTGTTGTTGTTCTTGTTGTTGTTATCGTACGGACGTGCCCCATGTTTCTTCTTCTCTTCTTTTCTATCGCGCAAGATCTGCAGTCCAGTAAACGAGATGAATTTCGTGTGCAGTGCAAGTCCTTCCTGTAGAGCCGTAAAGGACCCAAATCACAGACCAGGGATCGGTTGCATGAGTGAGCATCGTCCTGCGCCAGCCACTAAGCAAGGTGCTCCGCTCCAGCGGAGAACCTTGCTTAGTGGCTTGCGCAGGACAACGCTCATTCATGCAACTGAGGCCAGCGCACAATCGCATGATCTTCCGTTTACTCGTGCAGGAAATAATGTTCACAAAAAAAAATATCTGTCCAGCGAAAGCAAGACAATCAATTCCATGTCATTCTTGGCCGAACCTTTTGGCTCTTGCTGCAAATTATGTTCACCGACTGTCCTTAAAAAAAAGAACAACTGAAAGCCTGTCCAACATCGTCGTAAGCGTAACGAACAGTGATCCCCCGTCTGCAAATATAAAAAAATGTGAATGTGTTAGCATGAGGGCATTGATCTATCTGAGCCCCCGCACTTGCGTGGGCCCATTAAGGCCTATGTCCCTTGTAGATGGACTTTTTGTTTTGCATCAGGAGTTGCCACGGATTGCTCTCACGACTTCTCCAAGTTTTCTTACATTCATTACGTGGGCTGCGGTACCTTCCACAAAGATTCAATAGATGTAAATAGGCCAGCAAAAGGCACAGATCTTCATGAGCCCCCGCGACTGCGGGGGCTCATGAAGATCTATGACTTTTGCAGATGGTCAGTGTTTCCTGCTCAAATCGTCATAGACTGCTCTCGCGTCTTCTCAAAGTCAAAGTCGTAGTCTATTCATTATGGGTTTTACAAGGTGGGCAAACTGGCCATGCTGTGGACACGTGCGATAGTGTTTATGACAACGTGAGTCCAACACATACGATATCGTTTTTATGATCACTTTTTTTTAGAGGTAGGGGGATGGTTTGAGCATTAAGTGGTGTGAATGTATTAATTATTATAAATAAATTTGTCGTTATTTTGTGTCGTGAAAAGGTGATAAAATACGTTATTTTTCTAAATTGAAAGTTGACACAAAACTAAAACATTTTGTTGTCAGAGGGAACGTAATGCTGAAGCCCTTTAAATAATGATAAATAAACTTATTTTGTAATGAAAACTATGCACAAATCAGCCAACTAACCAAAAAGATCAATGAACCAAATCATTCAGCCAACTCCCACCCCCAACCGATTAATAAAACGCGCTGACGCAAAAGAAAAATTCAGACCGCAATCAAATTTTTATATTTCGAGATAAAAACTTAATTACAAACTCTATTTCCTTAAATTTGCTCCCGTGGTAAATGTCTAATCTTGCAAACCCATCTGACAGTTCTCACGAATGAGATTACTCCCATTCTTTAGTACCGCACAGTCAAACTGGAAAGCGTCTTTGTGGGACCGTGATTAGATTCAATACACGCCTCACAACACTCAGTCAAGATGAAGCAGAACAGAATCGCACTGTCTTGGACTCATGTACGGTCGAAGTCATCCATCTCCAAGAGGCATAGATCCTCATGAGCCCCCGCAGTTGCGGGGGCTCATCAGGATCTATACCTCTTGCGGTCCATATTACATGTCTATTTCCGAAGCAGATTTTTTTTATTGTCAAACGTGAACCACGCTTGTCATAAATGTACAAGCTGGATGGATTGCCACGAGTCTCACTGACTGCCAGTTCTCTATTTGGCATGATTTAAATCTCTATTTCTCAGCATGAACAACGCACGGGTTCTCAGTCGTGTGGTGATGGCATAGTCTTTTTTACCCACCGTCGCAGATTCTCGCTCAGTCCTTGTGTTCTTTTGTTTGACTATCTTCATCACGTCTTCCTACCGCCGTCAAATTCGTTCTTTCATTTGCTCTTTCACTTTCTGGGACTGATGCCGACACCCCATGCTAAGAATCCCCCCCCCCCCTCCCCCCCCCCCCCCCTAAAAAAAAAAAAAATGATAAAAAAAATGAACAGGAAGTCCTTAATCAGTCCCTCATCTGCCAGAGGCACAGATTTTCATGAGACTCAGGGACTCATGAGAATTATGTCTTTTTGCCGCTAGGTATCAGGTCACTTTTGTACATGCGTTGTTGCTGAGACTGTGGTGACAGTCGATGACTAACTACACCTCATGCAGACCACGTGTGCGAACTAAAAGAGTTTCGCGGTTGCGGTTTTGACTTGGGGCGGGGGGGTGGTATTAGGGTTGGGGTGAAGGGGTGGGGTGTTGGGGTGTTGGGGGGAGGGGTAGGGGAGGGAAGAGAGCGGATGAGAGTAAAGAGACGGCATAGGGACGGGAAGAAGAAGGAGGACGGATCGATAAAAACCACGGCATTAACTTCTCTCACTCTCTAACAACGCCTACACGTTTTCTGGACACATTTCTTCTTCTTCTTTTTTTTTTTTTTTTTTTTTCTTTTTTTGTGCTCTACCGTAGGTTTGTCACACACACCATGTGATCTGTGTTATAATTTTTTTTAACCCATTTAACCTCACGGCCGCTTGTCCCAAATTCTCGAGGTGTCATCTAACAACTATTAACAGTTGAGGAGATGTATCGACCATGATAATTCAAGGGTAGTGCCAGATTCGCTTGGCGCCTTCAGGCGCCAAGCGAATCTGGCACTACCCTTGAATTATCATGGTCGATCCACCTCCTGCTGTAATGCGTTGGAGTTAAATGGATTAACTCGTAATTAAGGGAAAGTTCAAGGTGTCCCGCGAATCAAAACTTAAGCGAAACCTATTTCCCTTCGGTTAAAATGTCTTTACAAAGACGAAATGTTCGTTGGTCTGTGATTTTAGAGGCTAAGATTGAAACACGCAAGACGCGAAGCTGCAAGAAAACACAGAGCAGCATTTTTTTTTATTATTATTTAAATGTGCGAACTCATATCACTGAGCAGAAGGTCAACCGCAAACGCTTATACATCAGCTCCAGCTCTATCAGTGAAATTCATTTTTCGTCTCGGGCCTCTCTCAGTTTGACATAAACTCCATACCGAAAAGGTGACTGCCAAACGTGTCCAATGCAAAGAAATCGCAACAAACGAAGAAACACGCATAGCACAACACAATTATTAAATAGACTGCGTTGTATTTGTCCTTTGTAAGTGTGCTCCTTTCTTGTGTCGTAATTTCCTCACTTCACACAGACAATGTAATCCCAAAATAAAATTAGTCTTTCACGTACTTCCCCAAGGCGCAGAAGGCCGTCGGGCTGATATCGGCTGACGCCGGCCTGGTGGCCTTTTGCCTTTTGGGTCCAAAGCTGAGCTGTCTGTTTTCAGGGAGCTGCCGTCAACCATACAGCCATCAGCCAATAGCTTTACTTTGTCATCGGGCTAATCTTTCAGCCAACTGTTTTCTCGTCAGTTCTCGCACATGAATAATGCCCCAGGACTATGAATAATGTCCCAAGGCAATTTCTCGCCGCCAAATAGCAGCGTGAAGTCAACAGCCATTCAGTCATAGACTTAACTCCAAATAACTCTGTTCTGATTCTGAGCAATATTACAAAGCGGATCATTGAGAGCAAGAGTTACAGATTCTCGTGAGCCCCTGCAATGCAGTGACTCATGAAAATCTTCGACTCTTGCTGATGGGTAGGAGCGGGGGAGGAGGGGGGGGGAGGGGGTGGGTGGGACTGTTTCCTTAGTCGCGCCTAGCATTTTTGTCGCGAATTTCTTAAGTTGGTGCTGGATTTTGAGGTTGAATGCCGTGATATTTCTTGCCGTAATGCGATTCATCTTTTTGGGGGGACTCCTTTACAATATTTTTTGTCCGCTTTCGGCCGACGAAATTTTTTTCTTCCACGAATCGCGTTGAAAAGGAATACCCTCCGGCACCGTGTTCCAGGATCTTAATTTTCGGAATTAGACTCTTTGGGCACGTCAGCTGAGCAGTGATCGACGCAGCTTGATTGCCTTTTTTGTGGTCGTTGCGGTTTTTTGTGTAAAGTCTGCGGGCTTGAGTTATCGAAATTTTAACGCTGTCCAAAAGTGCTTTGTGGGGTAGGGGAGAGGCAGCTCTGGCCTGAGAAAGCAAGATGCCGTAAGTCCAGTGTTTTGAGAAGCGAGATTTTCATCTTAGTACGGGTCACTTTGCTTATAACACAGCCGGATATCACAAAAGTCGGATATAATAACACTTTTATTCAGAGGTTCAGACAGCGCTCTTTCGAATGTATATTACTTTGCTTAGAACAAACTTCGGATATACTGAACAACACAACGAAGTGCTGTCCCCAGCGGTTTGTTATATCCGGAGTTACTGTTTACTTTGACTTTTAGGCCTTAGACAGCGATGACTCGGAATTGTACAATCGCCTGTATCTAACGGTTTTATGCACGTAGACATAGGAAGAAGTATTTAGCACGAAAGTCCAAGGGTGTAGCTGGGAACATGGCGACCACACCACCCAGAGACGCAATCCCAGTGAGCAAAAGACTTTCGGGCCGACGTCGGGAGCAGTGGGCCCACTACGGCCAACGTACCCTTAATGGGAAGCTTTTCTGACACCCCCCTTAAACAGTCATGGTCGATCAATTCGTAGTGCCACATCTGAATGTGCTAATCAGCACTACCATAGAAGCGTCTTGGACGGCTGCACTCAGCATCTGGCACTGGAAAGGAAGAGGCTTTGGAGATGAGGGTGAAAGTTGTGTTGGATGATGTCTGAAATTATTAGGCCATTCCGGGATGCTTGTCAAATCCCTTCATTTTTTCCTTCTCAGTTTTGTTTGTGACCGGGATGAAAATGGCCCTTTATTCTCGCTTCGTCAACATAAAACGTGACAGAGGATAAACGAAGCGGAGGAAAAGAAAAGACAATGACAGCCATTCTTCCGGACCATAACTTGACACGCAAGACAAGACTGAAAGTGATATTCGTGAGGCTCTGTGTTATATAGACCAAAAAGTAGCATTTGCGTATGATTATAGAAACAAGATGGGATGAACCATAACCCACAAAGTCCCTTTTATATGAGAGCTGTCCTCGCTGTCAATGGACTCTACCTTTTGTCTTTGACCTGATTCTGATGTTGAATTATCTCCTATTGAAAATGTCTCGCAGATCTGCCAATGCGTCAGTGAGCTCTATAAGGGACGCAGGACATAATAATAATAATAATAATAATAATAATAATAATAATAATAATAATAATAATAATAATAATAATAATACCGGTTATTATATAGGTGCTTTACCCAATTCTGCGAATCGGCTCAAAGCGCCGCGAACTGAACCCAACACACACGCTCACCTGACACACACGCATTCACTCTGAAGACAAACACAGTACAAGACAAACACAGGACATTCACGTGGTGCGAAGGGTCAGCTCAGCTACGGAGGTTTCGGAAATTTTGTTCGCTTGTATTTGAAATTTATAAAGTGGCCTGAAACCGGTACCGCAGGGGAGGGAGAGGGTGGGGGATGAGCCGGAGTACCCGGAGAAAGATCCCCCGATGATCCGCCCGAATTAACGGTGACACTAGAGGAGAAAGTCTGACGCCAGAACCCGGTATCGAACCTCGCACATTTAGCATTGGTGGCAGGCGCCTTAACCACTGCGCCACGGACCGCCCCATACGCGTCATTGAGTTGTCAAACGTCATTTGTCATGACGTAAGTTTTAGTTTTTACGTAATTTTATATTTTACGTGACATGAGTTTCACTTTCGCTTCATAGGGTTGATAAAATGATGACAAAGCTAGAACTTCACGGTACAATTTCAGTCTTGCAATAATTTGTGCGAAGGCAAGTCGACTTTACCTAGCTACATGATGTACTAAGTACACGGGTCACCTGCATGCTCTTCTGAAAGCGCGTCGATGTGTGTGTGCATGTTAGTGCGTGCGTACGCGCGCGCTCCAAACATCTCCAAGAGGCATAGATCCTCATGTGCCTGGAGGGCGCATGAGGCTCTATTCCTCCTGGAGATCTGGAGATGAGCGCATGTTTGTGTGATCGATCGAAAGAGAGAGAGAGAGAGAGAGAGAGAGAGAGAGAGAGAGAGAGAGAGAGAGAGAGAGAGAGAGAGAGAGAGAGAGAGAGAAAGAGAGAGAGAGAGAGAGAGAGAGAGAGAGAGAGAGAGAGAGAGAGAGAGAGAGAGAGAGAGAGAGAGAGAATCAATGAATCAATGAATCAATGAATGAATGAATCAATGAATCTTTATTTTACAACGGTAAAGATATTAACAATGCCAGAGGCAATGCCATTTTTCAAATCTGCCGTTGCTACATCTACAGATACAACAATTACATTACATAAATACATGTATAGGACCAACACCTACGGGTGTGTTGGGGGGAGGGGAATAACGGTAAGGAAAAAAAAAAGCAACAACACAGCAGCACTATACACACACGGCAGTAGAATGGGTACATTACTAACAATAATATCTACGTATAGAAAGCAAAGCTTGCAGATAGTTATGGCTGCGAAGATAAATGTTTAAAAAGACTTTTCTTGAAACATGATACCGTTGGAGTGGTCTTCGTGTGGGATGGAAGCGAATTCCAGAAAGTCGCCCCCGAGAATGCTAGACTGGTTTTAAATAAGTCTATTCTGGTTTTGGGCACTACATACAGGCTTTTTGTATCGCCATAGCGGGACTGTGACCGGACTAGCAGCTGGGTTAGATATTCCGGAGTGTTGTCATTCCGAATCTTGAAAAGGAGAACACCTTTGTTGAATGCAAACTGATTCTTGAGAGAAAGAAGTCCCGCTTTGTGAATCTTATCATCCGTTGTCAAAGTAGGATCAGGTAAAATTAATTTCGCCGCTCGTCTGTGTAAGGAGTTCAGTCTTTTTAAATGTACATCTCTGCAGCCATCCCACACCGTCGAAGCATAATTAATATGGGACTGAATATGTGCATAATAAAATATTTTTTCTGGTTTCAAAGTCAGTTTGGACAGCATGAAAATGTTTCTTGAAACAGTTTTACACACTTTATGTGTGTGTGCCTGCCATTTGAGCTGATCATCTATGATAATTCCAAGGAGGCGGTGTTCAGACACTTGCTCAATAGAATTGCCTTCGAAGGACAAATCAAGTGAAAGGGGGCCTAGTTGGTGTTTTTGGCGTGTTGCAATTACCATTGACTTAGTTTTTGCTGGATGGATACTCGTTGAGTTACGTTCACACCAGGCGGACACCTCATCAAGGCTCTGTTGTAGGTTTTCTGCAACCACATTAAGGTTTTTAATTGCCGTGTGGATTGAAGTATCGTCAGCAAACAAGTCACATTTGACAGATTCGGACGTCAGGTGAAGAGGCAGATCATTGATGTATAAACAAAATAGAAGAGGCCCTAAAACTGACCCTTGAGGTACTCCACACTTAACCTCCTTCACTTCAGAGTGTGATCCATTCACTACAACCTTTTGCTTTCTTCCCTTTAGATATGAACTAAAGAAGGAAACTGCTGAGACGTTTTTTAACTAATGACCAATTTTGCTTATCAGAGTGTCGTGGTTAACCAGGTCAAACGCCTTCTTAAAGTCAAGGTAAATAACACCCGTCAGTTGAGAATTGTTTACGTTAGATAACCATTTATCTGCAAGTCTGCTTAGCGCTGTATGACAGGAATACTTCGGACGAAACCCAGACTGGTAGGGATGAAGCATATTATTTGTCTCTAAATACTGAGACAAGTGTTTGTGTACATGTCGCTCCAGAGGTTTGCTTAACACGGACAGTAACGAAATCGGTCTATAATTATTCAGATTTCCCCTGTCCTTGGATTTCGGTAGTGGAATTACTTTTGCAAGTTTAAGCTGTGTAGGAAATACACACTGATGGAGACATAAGTTGTAAATGTATGTCAGCGATTCAACAATGTAAGGTAGAGCTAGTTTCAGAACTTTAGGATTTATGTCATCAGGGCCTGATGACTTCTTGTTCGCGAGACTACTTATGAATTTACCTACTTCATGTATTGCAATCGATGGAATGCTAAAACGAGTCACAGTTTTCTGATTGCAGTAGTTGATTAAAATATCGAAACACTTATCATTGACACTTTCTTGTGTTGAGAAAACTTCAGCAATAGATAGGAAGTGATTATTAAACATGTTAGCGGATAGATCTCTAGGAATTACCGTGGATGCACTACAGCCTCGGGTAAGGGAATTCAGGACGCGCCAAATAGCTGAGGCGTCTTTGTTGTTCTTAATAGTATTTCTTACAAAGGCTTTTCTTGCTTCGCGTAACATATACTTGACGCGATTACGCTGCTTTTTAAACTCGTCAAACTTCGAGAGAGAGAGAGAGAGAGAGAGAGAGAGAGAGAGAGAGAGAGAGAGAGAGAGAGAGAGAGAGAGAGAGAGAGAGAGAGAGAGAGAGAGAGAAGAGAGAGAGAGAGAGAGAGAGAGAGAGAGAGACGTCATATTTAGAGTAGTATGTCAGTGTCTGCGTGGTGACGGAGTTGCCTCTTTTACGTCACCGCCATTGTTTGACTTTCTCTAGAAGTAAAGTTTTTTTAGTATTTTAATTCTTAAAATTAATCTTTACTAAAAAAAAAAGTTGAAAGGATGCAAAGCTGGCTAACGAACTCATCCAATGACTTTCTCCAAACTAAAAATCTATCTATTTATATCCCGTAGTCTTGCCGACTGTTGGGGCACCACTGATGACTTGGCAACCAGCTCCCTCTATTCCTCTCTGTTCTCTGCCATTCTTAGCGTATCGGCCAGCTTCAGTCCTGTCCACTCTGCCCACCTCCTCGTTCGTGGTGTGATCTCTGTATAAAATGCCAAGCAGCCTTCGAAAACATCTCATTTCAGTGGCTTGTATCCTCCTTTCAAGGTCTGCTGTGAGGGTCCATGACTCGCACGCATACAAGAACACTGAGATGACTAAGGAGCGCATCAGTCTGATCTTGGAGCAGAGTGTGATGTTTCTGTCCTTCCATATTGCTTCAAACGATCCACAATAATCCCAGTTCCAAAGAAAACCAAAGTGACATGTCTAAATGACTACAGACCAGTGGCTTTAACCAGTGTTGTCATGAAATCACTTGAGCGACTTGTACTGTGTTTCATGAAGTCACTTATTGACCCGGGTTTTGACCCACATCAGTTTGCCTATAGAAGGAATAGGTCCGTAGAGGACGCTGTCTCTTTGGCTCTATTTCATGTTCTTCAGCACCTAGAGCAACCTAACACATACGCACGCATTCTCTTTGTAGATTATAGCAGTGCCTTTAACACAATTGTCCCTTCCAAGTTTTTTGATAAACTACAACAAATTGGTTCTTTCCCACAGTCCATTTGATTATGGCTGCTCGACTTTCTCCTGGATCGTCCGCAGGTCGTTAAAGTGGGTGACCGTGTGTCTTCCTGTATTTCCCTGTCCACGGGCACCCCTCAGGGGTGCGTTTTGTCCCCTTTGCTGTACTCCCTCTTTACTTACGACTGTAGAGCGAGTCGTGAGGGCACGCAAATGTTTAAGTTTGCTGACGATACCACAGTGGAGGGAATGATAAAAAAACTGTGATGAATCCCAGTACCGGGAGCAGGTCGATCAGCTTGTGCAGTGGAGTGACCAGAACAATCTGGAACTCAATGTCGGTAAGACAAAAGAGCTCATAGTGGACTTTAGACGCAACAAAACTGTCCTCCCCCCTCTTGTAGTTCACGATCAAACCGTAGAAACTGTTCAGCATTTTAAATTTCTGGGAACCACCATCTCCGATGATCTTAAATGGGAACAAAACACAGAGAACATTGTAAAGAAAGCACAGCAGCGCCTTTATTTTTTGAGAAGGCTGAGGGCTTTTGGTGTGAGCAGAACTGGCATGCTGCACTTCTACCGGGCCGCGATCGAGAGTGTGTTGACATTCTCGATCGCCGTCTGGTATGGCAGTGCGTCTGCACGGGACAAACACAGACTGAGCCGTGTTGTCAGGACGGCATCTAAAATAGTCGGCAGAGACATGCCAAGTCTTGACAGTGTATACCAACAGCGGCTGCTTAGACGTGCAGGTCTTATTGCACGCGACACTACACACCCGGCTAACTGTCTCTTTAAAGCTGAGGTGCAATGAGAAAAACCCGCCCAGCGCGTGTTTTAAAAAGACTACAGGACCCAGCTTGGGCCCTGCCCCTAAGTGGGTCAAATCGGTTCGTAACTCAGTTGACGGAGTTGGCAACTGCGTATCCCGAGCTTGCAAAACTCTCGGAAAACGACAGACCACTTCCTGTTGCACGGAAATCATCGCGATTAGCAGATCGGACAACAGCAGACGATTCTGTGACACTTTGAAACTGACCGACAGCCACGGATTTTACGCGCTGGGGACTATGATGGCAGAATGTACGGCTGTACATGCTGTAAGTATGACTCCTGACACTTTGTAGTTGTGAACGGATATTTTCAACACGTACCTCCAGTCCAATATAGGCTAATATAAATAAATAAAGAAGCATTGTGATGTACAACCAACACAGTAAATTGGATGAGAGAGAGAGAGAGAGAGAGAGAGAGAGAGAGAGAGAGAGAGAGAGAGAGAGAGAGAGAGAGAGAGAGAGAGAGAGAGAGAGAGAGAGAGAGAGAGAGAGAGAGAGAGAGAGAGAGAATCGACTGTTTACATAGATGCCAAAAGATACAAGGTCGCCATGGGTCAAGCTGATTTTTAGTAGCTGCCCTTCGTATGGAGAAATTTTTTTGCTGTAGGCCACTCCAGATGAAAAAAATATAACGACAAATAACCCCTCCTTCCTCATCCTTCCGATATCGAATAAAGCTTCAGGCTGTGCTGTGTAACTTACGGATAGCTCGGCCTGGTCCATATCCAGTGTGCGTCCAGGCAAGACACAAATGGCCTGCTCTGTCCGTCGGGTGGTCGACTGTCGTCTGCTACTGTTGATATCAGTAAAAATATCGCTGGTTTAGATCAGTGAACGCGGTGCCCACTCGCTGCGATACAGGAAGTGGCCTGTCTTTTTCACGGGAGTTTTGCCAGCACGACAAACGCAGTTGAAAACTCAGTCAACTGAGTTGCAAACCGGTTTCGCCGAAGTTAGCCGAACGTTCACGAAGACAGGGCCCTCGCTGGGTCCTGCAAAGTTTTTTTAAAACACGTGCGGGGCGGAGTTTTTTTGACTGTTTCTCAGCTTTAACCTGCTTCCGTCTGGTCGCCGCTACTCTGCTCTCAAAGCACGGACAAACCGTTTTAGTAACAGTTTTTACCCTAGTGCTGTCCGAGCCCTTTCAGTGCTATAAGCGTGCGATGATGTGCTCTGTGGGCCAATCATAGTTTCATTGCCGAGGACTGATGTTTTCGTGAATGACTGAGTGAGTGTGCGTATGTGTATGGTATTGTGTGGCCGGCCTACAGAGCACCTCGCCCCTCGCCCATCCCTTGTGCTATCCCCTTGGTTGTTGGTGGCGCTTTTGGTCGAGTTGACTCCATGAGTCTCCTCCCCGGCAGGGCGCGCCCCCGACGGTTGAGCGAATAGTGCATATCAGTATTAGCCTAGTCTTACGATATATATTAACTAGTTTTACACCCGACTGTGATCACTAAATTAGTGACATATTTACTCTATGATAGTCTGTTTTCATTTTAAACGATATACCTTTAATTAATTTAGACTTTTTAGATTAATAGGCGTGTGTGTTGTGTCAGTGTGTGTGGGAAATGAGCGTGGGTGTGTGAATGAGTACGCATTGGGTTGTGAGATTAGTTGTTCAGTTTTAAAGTTTTGACAGTGTGTGTAGAGCATTGAATTGTGTGATAGAGTCGACTGAGATGTTTGTAATTGTAACGACACCAGCACACATTCCTATGCTTTATGTCTTAAGGCAAATGGCAATAAACAGTATTATTATATTATTATTATTATATGGTCTTCAATCTTGTCAGTGCTGTTGTTGTGTGCGCAATCCTGGACAATATTTCTGGTGTTGATCCCTCATCTGTCACAATGGCTCCTAAGTATTTGAATTTATTAACGGTTTCCAGTTTTTGGCTTCCAATCATGACGTCAGTGCCAATGCCACTGGTGTTATTGGTCATCAGTTTGGTCTTCTCTGCACTGATTTCCATCCCATACGCAGCTGAGCTAGCTCCTTTTCTGTTCCTGCAAGGCCATCAATGTCGTCCGCAAAGCGCAAGTTTTGTGATTGTTCTGCCTCCAATACTGACAGTTCCTTCATGATCTTTCAGAGCGTCTGTCATGATTATTTCCAGGATGATGTTGAAAAAAGTAGGTGAGAGTAAGCAGCCTTGTCTGACTCCGAATGTTGTCCTAAACCAGTTTCCTATTTTGCCGTTGAAGCAGACTGCGCTAGTGGCCTTGTTATAAAGTTTGCTTTGACTTTGATCAGTTTGGCATTGATGTTGTATAGCTTGATGGTGGACCAAAGGACTGCATGCCACACCCTGTCAAACGCTTTCTTAAAATCCACAAAGACATGATAGAGGTCTTGCTGGTGCTGGAGGTACCTCTCACATACAACTCTCAGGCAGAAGATCTGCTCAGTTGTGCTGCGCCCTGGTCTGAAGCCTGCTTGTTCCTCAGGTATGCATACATGCAAACTAGCTATATGCAAAAGTTCAAGTAAATATGACAAAAAGCTATGGACTCTAATCTGGGTCAACCGACTTTCTATAAACGGTTGTTTATGTCTTCAATGAGACATTCAATTACAATATGCTCGGAGGCTCTCTTAACCACCCACTTAAGAAAGTATTTCGCCAAATTTTAAGTTTGTGTGTACAAAAATATCGGAGATTCTCTTGTTTACATACTTACGCACACACATGCATACATACATACGCACATACATACATACACACATACGGCGCTTCGCGCCAAATGTACGTCCAGCAGCGAGGTTAGCGTAACTAGATATGACGTAATTTTTATCTTGTTACTTCAATTGTTAGATGTTTAGCCTGCCCGCCTTTGACATCATGGACATGTTATTGAATTCGCCCCACCCAGGGACCCGTCAGGCTAAAATGTCCCTTCTATAAATAGAAGAGACTTAAAAAATGATCTTTTTATGATATCTTGTTTATTTTACATCATTGTTTTCAGAGTCAAGCAGCCAAAAGGAATTATTGACTTTTATTTTTGTTGGTTGACATACATTCTTGTATATCCATAGCGGACGAAATCACACTATAATGTTTGGGGGAAATAATATACGCATAAAAAATATAAATTTCTTTTGTTGGTTGACATACATTCTTGTGTATCCATAGCGGACGAAATCAAACAATAATGTTTGGGGGAAATAATATACTCATAAAAAATATAAATTTCTTTTCTATTTTCCTCTTATGATACAACTATTGTTGTTGTTGTCGTCGTCGTTGTTTTTTTTTTTGTTGTTTCCTAATTTACATGTGTTGCCTTATTTTTGTTTGCAATGCCAAATAAAATGCTGAGAATCAATAGAACATAATATCTACTTCATCACGTTCTCATATTTGACAACCACTACAATATGTCAAAACTCCAGCCAGATTACGCCGGTGACGATAAACTTCGTACGGTTATTAATACCCACCGAACCGTGTAATATACACATTTATCTACCTAGTTCAAGTTCTTGGGACTGGAGTTCTTCCGAAGCGGATACCCGCCTTATGCAAACGGCATAGATCCTCATGAGCCCCCGCAGGCTTGCCGGGGCTAATGAGGATATATGCCTTTTGCAGTATTCTGTGTGTGTGTGGTTAATTGTTGGTTTTTTATTAAATAGAGGAGGTAAAAGGGTTACATTCTAAGATTTCGAGAACCAAATCTGGCCTTATCTGCTCCTGTGCGTACTAAGTGGCACACGAAATTTGTGTAAATCAACACCCCATTGGTCTTCCTCTCCCGTAAACTAAAACATCATCCCGGCTCATTTTCACAATTCTTCCGCCATAATGCAACGCTAATTAGGTCGGATCCTCGTTATCAGTTCAAGATGGCGCCCACCGACGACAGGCACGGAAAGAGCGGCCCGGTACATTCCGATAAAGGGACGAGAGACAGAGTACAGCTGTAAAGCACAACAGAGGTGCACGAGGGAGAGCGTAGAACTTACTCAAGCCATTGCACAAGGCACGGCATGACAGTCATAGGCAAAAAAAATCAAACCCAGAGCGCTCTGTATATACGAACCCACTGCAGGCGACGTCGGCCCGAGGATCTTGGCTTACTGGGCATATCTTGAATGTTACTGGGGCCGTCGCTCTCAAACCTTTCAAAATGTATCGTTAAATACGGAGGGTATAGTTTCAAGTAGTACTGATTACTGTCGCAATATCACTGTGGCAGTCTGTTCGTAGTGTCAGTTCAAAATTAAGTTTAAATGACATATCGGTCTCAATTTCTGCAATAAAGCAGTCAGCAAGCACACAAGTGATGGCACAATAACTCTCAGTAGTTTATTCCTACATGATTTCTCATTACGCATACCCAATCTCACTCCGTGCCATGCTCATGAATGTGCAGTGAAGTTTGTATTTTAATAATAAATTTTGATATTTATCATTCCATAAAACTAAACATGAGACAATTTTAATTAGCTGTTTGTGTTGCAGGTTCGTTTCCTTTTTCTTCTTCATTTTATTTTTTGTAAAAACAAAACAAACAAAACACCTACGTATCATCTAACACACTGACTGACTATAGGTCTTGACAGCCCAAAATTTATCACGCAATCCAGAAACACTCAGTGCAGAATTTTCCATGTAAACTGGGCAATAACAATGTAATGCTTTATTCTGTAATCTTTGACACTGTGGCCTAGACTTTTCAATGAACGTTTTACAAGAACTGTGCTAGTCACCGATTTTGGTGCTTACAGCTTCGAGTCGTGACATCCCAAATCACAGACCAACACAACACACATTCATTATCCTCTCAACAGCAAGGGCTCAAAACCACAACAACAGCGCCGGCCAAGTTCCCTCAGACCCTACCGACTGATTCCGTGGCTGCGGGTCGGGAGTACGTCAAAACACGTTGCCGCGTCTGCCAGCCGATGTTTCATCTGCCATCTTTTGATAATATTTTTGCGGTGTAAAGCAGATTACGCTGTGAGCATTATGATGAAAGCGCCGGACGCAGGTTCAGTCTGGAACCAGTTCGAGCGCACGCAGCTAACCTTCCGATTATCGTTTAAATCATCCGTGCTGGTCTGTAATTTGGGATCTTACCACTTTCAGCCGTGAGGTCCAAAATCACAGACCAGCACACGTATTGCTTCCACCTTTCTTCTGGAAGAGGCATAGATTTTAATGAGCCACTGCAGTCTGTATGGTCTTATGAGAAGCTATATCTCTCGCTTTTGCTGCTGCAGATCTGCACATTTATTACTTTCTTTTTGTGTCCTCTTCTGTCTGGCAAAGGTCGAGTGTACGCGGTTTACCTTGCGATTATAAGGTGATCTGATAAATGACGGAAGGGCTTGGGTCCTGCACGTGGCACTCTTCTGGTTGCATCGTGTTTTGCACGCGCACAATTTGTGTTTCGTTTTTACGCGCCTAGCAACGGCGAACGTGAAACCGCTCTGTGTTTAGCAATACAACTAAGAACAGTCTCTGACGGAGCCTGTCAAAAGTGAGGCTTTTAAATTAACTCAGTCGAGACATGCGGCATCTGGATACGCGGCAAAAAAGATCAGTGTCCATACACGGCATGTCTCGAATGTGTTAAAATGTATTTTGCAGAGGACCACTGGAAACTTTCGCCGTTAAAGTGATGCCATTCTTAACCCATTTAGCAGCAACGCCCGACAGGAGGAGATGGATGGACCACGATTGTTCAAGGGTAGTGCCAGATTAGCTTGGCGCCTGATGGCGCCAAGCTAATCTGGCTCTACCTTGAATTATTGTGGTCCATCCATCTCCTGCAACTGGTACATAATCGTCAAGTGACACCTCCAAAATTTAGAAAATGTTGCCTTGGGGCTAATCGAAGAGTTAATCTGATAATTAGCGAACTAAATTGTTGTAACTCACTAACGTCAAAACGCTTCTGCTATCACAAAACCCAGAACAAATAAGACGTTCTAATAAGACCACTGTTTCAAAATCCGCAGAATTTATAGTCCGTTCCAATGAGCACTTCCGGTGACAACGTGAATCTTCCTGTGACATCTCTAAACCGCAAGACGGAAACTGAACAGCACGTCTAAACACGACAAAAAGGACAGCAGCAGAGGAAATGGCACTGAAGTGTCCTAACCAGTCTCTGGGCTCGCAGCAAAATCCATTCCATCTGCATGAGGCTTAGACTCTCGTTGGTTTCAGAAATAAATGGGGAACTATGGGTTTTGATGGCAAAGATGTGTCCTGTGTTGGTATGTGTCCTGTAAACACAACGGATCAGAATGGTTTCATCATAAATTGTGCTTCCCGGTTACAGATGACCTCTTCCGTCTAAAAAGCAAAGACGAGTTAAATGGGGCTCGCCCCCGCAGCGAGGGGCATATATCATTATGTTCCCCTGCAAGCTGCAAGGGCACTTAAAAAATCTACGCCTCTTGCAGTCGGGTGAGGCTTAATGGACGAGGAACCGCTAACCAGAGGGAGTCGTTGTCGCTTTGTGTGCCTCATTACCGCCATCGCCATCCATCAAGGACCGCTGCGACAACCGTCCTCTTCAGCGCCGCCATCAATGTGCAGTACCCTATCAGTCGACTTTTGTTCCATCTGCAAGAGGCATAGATTCACATGGGCCCTTCAGCATGCTACAGGGCCCATGAGAATCTATGCCTCTTGCCAGGTCATAACTGGTCCCGCAACATCTTTGCTGGTCAGAATGGCGGACGTCATCAAGGGGATTAAGCTGGTGAATGTGTGCCGTTTTGTTAAGGACTTCTTGTTAAGTCGCGCATCTGTCTTGACGTTTCTTGCCGTCGTGCATCTTATGCGGATCACGGAGACATGGAATGCACACGCAGCCTGAAGAGAGCGTGCTGTTAACTCTTTTTCTCTTGTCGCCGCTCGCTTGATTTACTCCTTTCGCGGCTGCCTCTGTGTCGTTTTGCCGCTGTTCAGCTGTCAGATGGTTGGTTTGCCGGTTGGTTAGCATCGATGGTTGGTTTAGGTATCTAAAGGCCCTGCAAACGAGGCCTTTTGCGTTCTTAGACGAAAAAATACGTCTTAGGTACGGTAATGCTTAGATCGAATCTAGGATATAATTATGTCAGTTCGTCTGATCTCTCTTCGATGTCGCGGCTTTGATACCCTGAATAATGCCTTAGCGATGGCAAGGATATGTGAGGTAAGCTGTGAGTTTAAATTATTTTAATCCTTACCCCTAGTAGCAAAACGTCTTTGGACGCATGACGGTCGCAGTGGACCCGCGCACAGCCGAGCGGCGCGGCCCCACTGCGGCTGACTTGGGCCCGAAGACCTCTGCTTACTGGGACGGCTCTAGACCTAGAAAGCCAACTTCACTACACTACACATATTTGCAAAGACCTAACAAAAAACAAGTTGTAGTTATAGTCAGTCAATAAAAAAAATAATAACTATCGAAATGTTGTCGGACTCCACACTAATGATGAAAGACACTACCGCATACATTAAACGGTACGTGTCAAACAAGCATACTGTTAACCCATTCAATCCTGACGCACTAATAATAATAATGCATAGCATTTATATGGCGCATTTCTCATATTTATAATATAACTCAATGCGCAGAATGTAGCCGCGAACTGAACCCAACAAGCACGCTCACGTGAATCACACGCATTCACTCACACACTGTACGTAAACACAGAACATTCACGTGGTGCTAAGGGCAAGCTCAAGCGAGCTACTGACGGTATTTGGAAATCGGTTTTGTATTTGAAATTTTATTAAGTTGGCTGAAACTGATACCAAAGTGGAGGGGGAGGAAGAGCCGGAGTACCCGGAGAAAGAACCCCCGACGGTCCGCCCGAATTAACGGTGACACTTACTAGAGGAGAAAAATCCGACGCCGGAACCCGGAATCGAACCTCGCACCTTTAGCATTGGTGGCAGGCGCCTTAACCACTGCGCCACGGACCGCCATGACCATGATATTTCAAGGGTAGTGCCAGATTAGATTGGCGCCGACAGGCGCCAAGCTAATCTGGCACTGCCCTTGAATTATCATGGTCGATCCATCTCCTGCAACTGGTGCTTAGGCATTAGATGACGCCTCCAAAATTTGGCAAATACGGCCGTCGGGCTGAATGAGTTAATCTTTTTCTGATCTGCAAAACCAAGACGTCCAATTGAACAAATGACCGACACCGTTCACCGTTTGGCACTAACACAGGTTGTGGGCGAAAGCCCACATGCTGTGTTAGTACCGAATTGTCAGCTGCGCTTGAGCAGTTTGCTGCAGTAGTTTTGGTCACCTCGCCGGTCACGGTCAAGCGATTTCCTTCGGATGGACTCGGAATATCGTATTGTTCCATTTGGACGATGGGTTTCCCCGCCGGAAGCACTTGAAAGAGAGAAGGGGGAAAGAAAATGTGCGTTGGTTTATCGGTGTGATGGTCTGTGATTTTTGGACTTTATGGCGTCAAGCCGTAAGATCCGAAATCACATACCAGCACACATTTGCATATCAGTTGGTGAGGACAATCTTGCCCTGTGATTTTTTTTAAAATTAAAAACAACAACAACAGCAAGTCCAGTTTTTCATTGTATTAGAATGGCAACCTCGCTTTTCAAAACTACAGACTTGCCTTTTTTTGCCTTCACGGGACAAAATTGAGCCGCTTTGAAATCAAATATATGCGATTTCAAAACTACAACAGTTGTAAATTTGTATTACTAAGATGCGAGTTGACTGTTCCGTGTAACTATACAACCTTGCGGAGATCCGGGGCCGTCGTAACAAGTCCATTGTTCAGCACATTCTGCCCCGGGACCGAAATCCCCACATGTTGAAGTTGCCCTCTGTAGGACAGTATTACAATTCTAGGGACAAATCAGCCATGATAGTTTAAGGGTGGTGCCAGAATAGCTTGGCGCCTATGGGCGCCAAGCTATTCTGGCACCACCCTTGAACTACCATGCTCGATCCATGTCTTGCTGCGGTGTGTCCGGGCTGAATGAGTCAGACTGACGTGTTTAAATGTTGATTCATCAGTATCACGAAAGAGCCAGCGACATGAAATATTAAATGTGGGGTTTGTTACAAGACCACCACGTGAGACTACAGCCACAATAATGTCATGCAGGCACAGGTGTCCCAAGAGAACAACAAAAAAAAAAAGACAATCCCACATCGCACGTGTGCCTTGATCCGAACAAATGTCCCCCCACAGTGCGATGTGAACACAGAATGCGGGAACAGGTATCCAGTGACACCCCCCTCGCACTCTAACCTTTTCACTTCCAAGAGCCAAACAGGAGCAGAGATTCATAAGCATCTACCGAGCATGTCGTGTGTGCTCGCCTGTGATTTTGTACCTTACGGCCGGCTCACATTTTCATTTAAGTAATCGCAGTTAAAGTACCATTACGCACAAATCGGAAGACACATTTCGACACCAGTTGTGTTTGTTATGCCTTGTCGACACTCCTAATGAACTTTAACAGCAGTTTGGACGCGCACGCGTAATCGCACTTATTTATTTTGCGCTTCCGTAAGCGTGTCAATCTATTTTTAGCTGTTTCTCGTACTGAAAGCGTTGTATTTCTTGAACGGAGCGGAGTCATTGTCAGATTACTTGATATACAGACGACATGTGCTGACTGAACCGGATTGTTCTGTGTCTAAATGAACCATAACTAGACCTGTGTGTAGCGTTTCGTAACCATCTGTTACAGAAGTGTTTCTTTGAACAGTTACGGCGATAGCGGGCCTTTTAATATCCATGTGTAATAACTGGCACATTTGGCTTACCCTTTTTCAAAATTTCCTCAACTTTATCTACCGATATGCACTAAACTGCTTTTTACTGACCTGAATTCCGTTGAAACCCCTCTTGTGAGAGGACAGGAGTCATATTCATTTATTTCTTGGAAGGGGGGAGGGGGAAGGGGGCGAAGGGAGGTGAAGCGTGGGGAAGGGGGTCGTCGTGGCATTTGTTCACTCGTTCATTGGCTCCTTTGTTAATTCGTTCTAGTCAGTGTTTGTTCATTCTTCGGAACTGTTCATTCTTTTGTTTGTTTATTCGTTCACTTATTCGGTCCACTTCAGCAGTATTGTATACTCGTCCATATTAAAATAATCAAAAATGTTAGCTCACAGTTCGTGTCTGACTAGCTTAAAAAGAAAGCGCCAGCATTGTCATGCACCTAGCTAATCAGGCACGCACTTCTGAGCTAATATTTTCAGACGCAAAGCAAATCGGCCACAACCTTTGACTCATTGTAGTCTCATCCATTCTAACAGTTGGTGCTGAGTGCGAAAGAATTAATTGGAGGGGTCCCTCCCCACAATTGTTTTGTCCGTCTAATGAACCTGGGGGTCGGGTTGCGGAGCATCGTGCGAGAGTGTATCAAACTTTCTTACTTCCACTGCGTCTCCTGTCAACGCGACTCTTGCAGGCCTCACGGTGACTGGAAATAGACCGTTAGTGATGGTACGCGTGCTGGTCTGTGATTTCGGACCTTACGGCTTCTAGCCGTAAGGTCCAAAATCACAGACCAGCACAAATACTCGTTCGGCGCCGACGCATGCCGTGAGCCGCAGCTCGTTGGACACTGATAAATGTATCCTTTTCAGTATTTTTCTTGGGATGGGAGTGTTTGGCAAAAATAGACCGCGGAACACCCAGGCAAACAAAGAAGACAATGAATGGCAAGGGTGCTTGTGCTGCAGGTCGACATTGTTCCTGTTTAGGGCGAAATCATGGTGGTCAGGTCGAGTTTGTCAGCACTTGCTGCCGCTACGATATTTTGTACCACATCTGTGCTGTATGGGCGGTGTTTTGTTTCGTTTCGTTACTTTTCGTTTCGTTTCGTTTCGTTTTTGGTTTGGTTTGGTTTGGCTTCTTGGTTTCGTTTATTTTCCTTTTTTTTTTTTTTTTTTTTTTTTTTTTTTTCGTTTTGTTTTGATTTCTGATTTTAGCGATTTGGGTTTGTATTGGTTGCGTCTTCTTTTGTTTTTTTTCTGGTAAGGCCTGTCAATCCCTTCTCCGCCACTGAACGAACATTTTTGTTTTTGAAATCTTGGTTTATTCAACGACCAAAATCCACAACCGTCCAAGAAACATGGATACAAATTGGTCTCAGCAAGAGGCATACGGATCCGCATGGGCCCCCGCAGTCTGCGGGGGCTCATAAGGATCTATGTCTCTTGCAGTTTATCGAGTCGTGTTCACTTTGTCTGGGGTTAACATGGTAACGCCCCCGCGGAGACTGTTCTGCAGGAATCCCGCCCTCAACAGAAAACGCTCCGGACAGCCATATAATAATAATAATAATGAGTACTTGTATAGCGCCTAACCTCAGATTAGAGCGAGTAAGAGAGATCGTACGTTGGAAACGCAGTGTCTCAGTTACGTTTAACCTATTAACTCATTCAGCCCCACGTACGTATTTCCCAAATTTTGGAGGCGTCATCTAACGACTATGCACCTGTTGTAGGAGATGGATCGACCATGATAATTCAAGGGTAGTGCCAGATTAGCTTGGCGCCGACAGGCGCCAAGCTAATCTGGCACTACCCTTAAAATATCATGGTCCATCCGTCTCCTGCTGTAGTGCGTCAGGGTTGAATGGGTTAACAGTATCAGTATCATTAACAGTTAACAGTAGCAGTATCATTAACAGTTAACAGTAGCAGTATCATTAACAGTTAACAGTAGCAGTATCATTAACAGTTAACAGTAGCAGTATCATTAACAGTTAACAGTAGCAGTATCATTAACAGTTAACAGTAGCAGTATCATTAACAGTTAACAGTAGCAGTATCATTAACAGTTAACAGTAGCAGTATCATTAACAGTTAACAGTAGCAGTATCATTAACAGTTAACAGTAGCAGTATCATTAACAGTTAACAGTATCACACTTTGCTTGTTTGACACGTACCGTCTAATGTATGCGTTAGCGTCTTTCATCATTAGCGTAGAGTCCGACAATCTCCTGCTGTAGTGTGTCAGGGCTGAATGGGTTAATGGATCTTTTCTAAGCGTGTTTCTTTTCTTCGTTGAGGTATTCTCTGCATTTTACACGCTTGGCAGTGCGACCTGCTCAGGTTAACAATTCAGAGTTGACTCGGCCTCTTCAGCCAGTGCCGCCGAAACTCGGCCAGCAGCCTATCGACCCTTCGTCCCCGAACCCACGAGGCCAGGCGGAACAGCAGTCACCGATGTTCCAGACAACTGACTTTCCGCCTCTTGTGACTTCATCTGCCGGAACGGCCCAGACATCAGCTGCTAATGCCTGGGCCCCCACTGCTAGTTGTGACAACCAAATTCCCATTGAATTAGTAATGCAAATTGCGAAACTTCTTTTCACTGCTAGACAGTGTACATCTCGTGAAAACAAATAATTAATTCTCATTATATAAAAAAGATTGATGTCTGATGGGCGCCACATTCCGACCCGTTGCCTGAATGGTCCTTGCTGGTGTGCGTATTTTGATTGTTTTCCACAGCCTTCTTTGGCACTGACCGGGGAGGGTTGTGGGAGACGCTCGGGTTGCGCCGGTACGGGCTGTCCTGGCTCCGGGTCGGACTGTTGTTCCTGTCATATATCAACCCGAATGAGATCATTCATACAGGACTGATGTCATCCAAATGCTCAAATTTATGATTATCAATTGATTAGTACTAGAGAACTCTATTGCTGTCGTAACTGTGAAACGTGTGTAGTTTTGATTGCGACGTAGAACCGCCATCAAGTCTATAGCCTTCAATATTGACGCTATACTCAAAGCGATTTTAAATTAAACTCATTTTGTACCTGAGAAATCGGTGACTTACTGCACAATATAGATTCATGTACGTTTTTCTGACATAGCTAACGTGTCTAATGTGTGACGTTACGACGGAGTCTCAACTACGTTTAGTTCGTATTTGTCGTGTGATAGACCGTAACGGATCAGAGACACCCAGTGCGTGCGCCTCTTTGTGCGACGATTAGTCGCGATACAATCACACAACATAATCCTGTTACTAAGAGGTTCAGGATTAGCACTTGACCCCTGATGACTGATCAGTGTGTGATGACTGGCTTAGTGGTCAATGTTGTTAGACACACCCGCGTGCAATTCTCATCGGAATGCGCGTATAATTATGACAATTGCAACGCTCTGTGACTTTACAAACTGTGTTAACCTGTGTATTGAACAAGAGTGCACAACTTAGTCGCTATTAAAGTGATTCTTATCACTGACTGTGGCGGTAGCAAATAGAATAAGATTACTCTGGTACGCTTCATCGCGTTTGTTTTTAGCACACGCAGAGACCTATATATCTGCAGACTTTTTTCATCTACATCTACGATCCGCTATCTTTTTCTTTCTTTTTTTATCTTTCGCGCATGTTTCAGTGCTGTATTTTGACCACTGATCTGCATGCCACATTGTGACACTTTGTTATTGTTGTTTAAATTGTCATTTAGTTTGTTAGTATATTTGAAACTAGTATTTGGTTGCGAAGTTACCTGACATGTTTACTAGTGTCAGAGATCATTTGCTTAGAATAGGCCACCTTAATGTATATCACCTTTGCAGCAAAGTATCAGACGTTACAGTACTACTCAACCAACCCTCCCCATATCATATATTTGGCTTTACAGAAAGTAGATTAACAGAGAATATAAGTAACCAAGCTATCACCATACAAAATTTCTCCATTCATAGGCGAGATGCTTCAGTGCCTGGTCATACTGGCATTTGTGCTTATGTTCACAATACTATTGCTAACAACGTAACACGACGATGTGACCTGGAATCCACCCATGTGGAAAGCCTGTGGCTTGAGATAAAAGCAACCGCCAAGTCAACCCCGACCTTCGTATGTTTTATTTACAGAAACCCCGCAGCTACAGTGTCCTGGCAAGATGATTTTGTTGTAATGGTTGACAAAGTACAAAACTCCAAGGGTGATATACATATACTCGGTGATTTTAATGTTGATTTATTGAAACCTGGCAACACGTCATGAAAATCCATGATAACGTTCTTAGGCCTTACACAAGTAGTTCAGTCACCCACCAGGGTCACTGCTACCTCATCCACATTAATTGACCATGTTTATACAACCAACGACAGTGCCCTTAGCAATGTCTATGTACCCAGCACCTCTGTCAGTGATCATTTTCCGATTTGTTTTTCATTATCTGCGAAGTTGCCAAAGAAACTTCATAAGGAGCATATAACCATTCTCTACAGATCGTTCAAAAAATGTAATCAAGATGATTTTTTGCATGAACTTTCCCAAACACCATTTTCCGATGTGTATAACTATAACGATCCCAATGTAGCGCTGTCCCACTGGTATAAGTTGTTCCTCGGTGTTCTTGACAGACATGCCCCGAGGCGCACTAAGCGTGTTAAACATCCCACTGTGCCTGAGTGGCTGACGGATGAGATTAAAACTGCGATGAAATTAAGAGATCTATTGAAACAACAAAAGAAATTTGACGAGTACAAAAAACAGCGAAACCTCGTTAAATCATTAGTACGTAAAGCACAGAGGCAGTATGCTGAAAAGATTATTGCGGGCGGCAAAGACATACGCAGCGTGTGGCAGGTGATTAACACATTTACTAAAGGACAATCTAGCAAATCAACGAGTGTCCCCCCGCACCTCACAGCTGATGTATTTAATGAACACTTTCTTAACATTGCTAAAACCCTGTCACAGACGAACACCAGTGAACCAAGTGAATACGTATGCTCAGAACAATTGAAACAGCACAGTCAGATAAACGCCGGCAATACTTTCTCAGTTCCCCTAATGACCGTCCTTGATGTAGGAAAATCTATTACCAACATGAAAAGTAAAACATCTTGTGGTGTAGACGGTATTAGCAGTAAAATCCTGAAAATTGCGCTCCCTTATATTGTTGAATCATTAACCTTTATATATAACCTTTCGATTCAAAAGAGCATGTTTCCCGATGAATTGAAAATAGCAAAAGTTACTCCTCTACCGAAAAGCAAAGATCTGAGCGACCCAAGTGAGTACAGACCTATATCAATCTTATCAACAGTGTCCAAACCACTTGAAAAGCATATACATAATCATTTACTTCAATTCCTGGAGAAAAACCACCTTCTTAGTACTGCACAATCAGCTTTTCGGCCTAAACATTCGTGTCAGACAGCCTTAACTCTCATAACCCACAAATGGCTTACTGCCATAAATGAGTCCAAACTTTCGGGTGTAGTATTTCTAGATCTTAAAAAAGCCTTCGATCTCATTAACCACTCAATCTTATTAAAGAAGTTACCTTTATATCACATTGACTCAAATGCAGTCGCTTTTCTCTCGTCCTATCTCTTAGACAGAACGCAGAAAGTGTTCTTGAATGGTAAATACTCAGCGAAAGGACTGGTGACCCATGGTGTTCCTCAGGGATCCACCCTAGGACCGTTATTATTCAACATCTTTATAAATGACCTTCCACTGTCAATATCACACCCCGACACAAACTGTGAACTATTTGCTGACGATACATCATTACATGTATCTGATAAAAATGTTTCAACCGTGAGCGCTGTCCTCCAACATAGTTTAGATGAAGTGTCAACTTGGTGTGAAGAAAATCATATGATTATTAGTATTCCTAAAACGAAAAGTATGTTGGTGACAACACGCCAAAAGCATCAACGTGGTTTGCAACCCCTTGAGCTGTCCCTTCACTCTCAGCCCATAGAGCAAGTGTCAAAACATCGTTTGTTAGGAGTGACAGTCGACGAACAGCTCAGCTGGGAGCCGCACATAGAAACTGCCTGTAAAACTATTTCAAAGAATCTATTTTTATTATCCAAATTAAGTCGTATAGTTGACATTGATGCTCGAAAACTATTCTTTAACGCACACATCAAGACACATTGTAATTATGCTTCCAATATCTGGGACGGCTGTGGAGACATTCATTTGAAAAAAATTAATTCCCTTTACCGGCGAGGTATTAAGCTTATTCTTCCTGGTTCGTCCCCTACTGATGAAAGACTGAAGGCCCTTAATATTCTACCACTCAGTAAACAATTGGAACTTAATAGATGCTTACTTGTGCAAAAAATTCTAAACGATGCCGCCCCTCCCTATCTCCGTGAGCTGTTTTCCCACACGAATAGAGAGAACACGAGGAACAGCTTACTCCATCTCCCAAAACCGAGAATCGACATCTTCAAATCTAGCATATCATTTTCCGGTGCTAAGTCATGGAATAACTTGCCCTCGCATTTAAAGTCTATTTCAAAGTTATCTATCTTCAGAGCTCGCGTCCATAAATATTTGCTGTCGATGTGAATGTCCTATTTTTCTGTTTAGTATGTTGCTCCAGCACAGCAGACTGCTGCAGATTATGTAATAGTTTGACTGTCTGCATTAACATGTCAGGTTCATACACGTACATATATTGTTTTAATTTTTTTTGTATTTTATTATTTTTTTTTTCTTTCTGATGGTGGGGGGGGGGGGGGGTATGGGTACTTATATATATTTTATCTTTTGCTGTATCGTCTTATGTATTTTTATATGTGTAGAGTAGCAGGACAGTTTGGAAGATAGGCATTGCTATGCCTAAAACTTTTTATCCTGAATAAAAACGTTTCATCATCATCATCATCACCTTTTGGGTCTGGATGTATTTACATTCGGTGCTTGCTAAACACGCCAGTGAAACAGATTCATCCTTCTAACATTCAAATCGAACGGTTTTAATTCCCTCTATATTTTCACTGCTCCAAAATATTGATTACCTAACAATTATTATGTATGGCTATACTACTATAAATACACAATAGACATATATTATTATATCTACTGCACTTTTAGTGGATTTTATCCACGGCGTTGATGCATGTTCGGTCTACTTTTCATACGGTAATTATAAGCTCAGCGCGATCGGATTCGTGGTGACTCAGTCAGATGGTAATTTATTCTGTATGTAGATTTTCTGTCCAAATTATCAACTGTCTGACAAGCCTGTCACGCCACTATACAGCAAATACGGCCAGACGGTTGGTCGGACTAAAGGTTAGACTATTTATTGATTGGTGCAATTTGTCACAACTGTCAAACAGTCGAAAAGAGCACTTCTTACGCAAACACGATCTCGCGAACAATTCATCTCAACCGCAATTAGGTACAATCTAATCTAACCGCTGAAAATTAACTTTCTCTCTCTCTCTCTCTCTCTCTCTCTCTCTCTCTCTCTCTCTCTCTCTCTCTCTCTCGCGCGAGGGAGGGAGAGTTTTCTCAAGACAAATGTCTAGTCTTCCATTCCCTGTATCTTGAACAATCTGACCATAGCTACAACAGAAATCAGGCCCAAGGAAATAAAGAGTAACGTTTTCTTTTCTCTTCATCTTGATGCGAGAGCGAACATCACTCCATCATACCCAAAACTACTTCCCACTTCTACAGCGAATATCACCACTTGGAAAGAGGCATAGAGCCTTATGGGCCCGCGCAGCGTGCTGGGGCTGATGAGGACCCATGACTCTTTCTGGCATCATATTCATCCCGTGTTACTAAACAGGAAAGATCACTTCATCCTTGATTGTTTCCGCGGTGACAAATTTGTCAGGGGTTCAGGGAGTCACACCGCAAAACGTGAGTTGGTTTCCAACTTTTATTCTCCGACGGTTTCTAACCACAAACCTCTGGCAAGAGGTGAGCTTCTTCCATCTGCAAGGCACGTAGATCTTCATCATCCTCTTCAGAATGTAGGGGATCATGGAGGCATTTGTCCCTTGCTGGACAAGTGCCAATTAATGTGAGTGATTCATGGACGGAGAAGATTTCCATACCCTGAAATTCATTGCCATCCAAAACCCCACAAACCCGTTCCGTCTGAAAGCATGATAGATCCTCATGATACCATGTAGCTTGCAGAAGCTAGTAAAAATTTACACCTCTTCCTGGCCAACAGAAACTTCATCGGTATCTGTGCATGAGATTCCAACTGTGAAGGTCCACCCCATCTCCACCCAAAAATTATTGCCAACCACAAAAAATAACCCTTTGTGTGTCGGTAGCGGTTTTAGTCGCGATGATTCTTTCAGGAATCATCGCGACTAAAACCGCTACCGACACGCAAAGGGTTAAACCACACAAGGACTAATCACAGATCTTCATGTTTCCTTTAAATCTGAGGCGGGCTCATAATAGCAAATGCAAAATACGCCATTTACAGCGGTATTCCTCAAACAGGGCAGCTTATTTAATCTTCAATTTTCAGCCGAAAAAAGGGTACTCTCAGTTTGAGGTTGGGCACCTTTCTAGCCCCCCACATGTTGTTTTCGCATAGGGGCTGGCCACAATTGGCGTAACAAAGTACCTCCAGGGTCAAAGCTTCCTTCATAACTCTTTGATTGCGATGGAGATTAGGGTGTGATTTAGAATTATTGCCCCTAGTTTTTGACTAATTGCCCAATCCACGGCGATGTCGGTTCGTCTAAGGCCATTTTGCGGTTCGTCGTAATCTGTGTTTAATTATTTCTCTAAATGCAACGCGGAGGCTGTGGGAAAGGTTTTTCCCAGCAACGTCGGCCGTTATGCAAATATCAGATCATACTTTCCACGAGAGATGTATCGGGAGAATTTATTCTGACATTTAGCTGCGGACTTTGTATTTTTCATTTTCTCTCTCTCTCTCTCTCTCTCTCTCTCTCTCTCTCTCTCTCTCTCTCTCTCTCTCTCTCTCTCTCTCTCTCTCTCTCTCTCTCTCTCTCTCTCTCTCTCTCTCTCTCTCTCTCTCTCTCTCTCTCTCTCTCTCTCTCTCTCTCTCTCTCTCTCTCTCTCTCTCTCTCTCTCTCTCTATCTATCTATCTATCTATCTATCTATCTATCTATCTATCTATCTATCTATCTATCCATCTACTGTCTACCGCCGGAACGTGATAAATGTTAATTCATTCTCTTCCTTAGAGTGTTTTCAGGGTAAAATGCCACTACGCTGTTATGGTTATACTTATAAAATAACATACGTTATTGGTCGCAGGGTTTGCTACACGGACCCTTGAAGGCCTGAGGGAGGTTCCTTTGACGTCCCGAAGGCCTACAAGGGTCCGTGCAGCAAGCCCCTGCTACCAATAACTATTTGTTTTCATTCCTCCAATATTTTCGTAAAAGAAATCAAGAAGACATCTTCCGAACTGGATCACGCCAGACATGATTGATGTCAAAGGAATATACATTTATTGATAATAGACTTCTGACGTAATTTAAAATATTTCATGGCGTTGCCGTCTCCAGTTCTGAGTGTGCTTGTTGTTTCGAACAACACTAAATAACCTTTTACTTTAGAACGTTTTGGTGATCTTTTATAGAACAAAACTCGCATCCAAGATGCGTCACAAAGAGTGCTACAAGAAATCCTCCATTTGTCGCTACAAGGGTTTTTGTATCATGGTCACGTGGTACGGTTTGCGCTAAAGCGACCGGCCGTGTGACGTAGAGATGAAAACAAAACTTTTTATGTGTCATCGGCATGGCAGTAACAGCAAACTTTCTTTCTATATTTGTATATGCGCAGTCGGTGGTACGAGTGTATGAAGAAGTCCGCCATTTGTCGCTACAAGGGTTTTTGTATCACGGTCACATTGTACGGTTTGCACTGAAGGGAATGGTCGTGTGATGTAGGGATGAAAACAATTATGGTTATAGTTATGGTTTACAGTAATATTTAAGGCAATAACTTATAATAATAAACATGACAATAAATTATATTTTCACTGGGGAAAAAAGTTGTCATTGAAATAACTTATCAACACTTTTTTACTGACGACACCCTGCGTCTTAAAAGAGTGCGTCATAACTACGCGTCTTGTCCGTCGAACGGTATCGTCAGTAGGAGTCAAGAGGTTAAAGCGTATGAGCACGAAGTGTTCGGACTGCGTTACTTCCTATGTAAAGAGGCAGCACGATTAATGATGTTTATCTCATTTCGCTCGCGACACACCACAACAAGATATGGCTCGACCATGACAGTTCAAGGGTGGTGGCAGAATAGCTTGGCGCCTATAGGCGCCAAGCTATTCTGCCATCACCCTTGAACTATCATGGTCGATCTGTTTCCTGAATTGTAATGCAGTCCTCAGAGGAGAACTCCAAAATGTGGGTATTTTGTACCTCGGGCGCAATGAGTTTACGTGGTATTCCGTGCAATTTATGCTGAACGTAACCATTCGTTAACCCTTTGACCGCTACTGACGTAACTACGTCATGCCCTAACTACGTAACTACGTCATGACCTAACTACGTAACTACGTCATGACCTAACTACGTAACTACGTCATGACCTAACTACGTAACTAAGTCATGACCTAACTACGTAACTACGCGTCTTTTCCACCGAGCAGTATCGTCAATAACAGTCAAGGGGTTAATCAAAAGATCAAAAAAACATTGAGCCGGCATAACTTGGACCCAAAACATGAATTTCTTCTACACATGACACTAAATCAAACTGTTTTCGGGTGACAACTGTGTGGCGGTAGAAAAGAAAAGAAAAAGCGATATTTTGCGTGGGACAATATATCAGTCCCAATGCGCAAAAGGCCATCGGGCCGACGTCGGCCGCCGTTGGCCTTCGCACGACTGTGCGCGGACCAACGGCGGCCGACGTCGGCCCGATGGCCTTTTGCGCATTGGGAGCGTTATCAAAACAATTCAGCTCTTCCATTTCGTAGTCCATTTTCAGAGAATTAAAAATCCGTTGCATATTTACAAATCAACTCAGTTTCATTTTTCAAATTTATTTTTCCGCGGGTCAAACTACACACAGCTTACTGCTTATAAAACACCCTGTGAAATTTGACGTCGTGTTTTCGAAGTGTCTAAAACAAAAAGTCATGCGTCAAGCGCAGTCGCAGAACCACAGGAAGCGCTAACACGTCATCAGGAAACCGCGCCGGCATCGCTCTGGCGGGAATTATACCGGAAGTCGTCCGCTGCGCGCGCATCGGCGCAGCGGGAGCTTACCGGAAGTTGTTGCGCGAAGAGAAAGCAGACGTTGAGTTCTAAAGTGAAATTGATAGCCAACCAATTTCCATTTTCCACAAATGACGCTTGTAGGATTTTTTTAAACAAACTGACATCGCTTTTCTGTCTTCATATTTCAATTTAGATTCCAAGCGACACCGCTCTGTCGGCAGACCCTTTCAGCCTGCAAGAGGTACAGATTCTCATGAGCCTGTGCAACCTACAAGGGGCCAGAGAAAATGTGGGTCTCTTGCTCTCACTGATCGGGCCCATTTACACCCGCAATCGGAAGAGATCGTTGTCGTTTATGTCCACAATGCTGCACACAGTCGTGGACCTCAGCTAAATAAACCTCTCCGTTTGAGGGCGTCGAAAGAGGGTTATATCTACAGGCAAGAGGCATAGATTCTCATGAACCCCTGGGCTCATGAGAGTCTATGTCTCTTGCAGCTAGAAGAAGCTGGCTGGAGGATTGATATGGGATCGGTGCGTAATCTGTTCCTGCACAGACGGTCTGGCCATCATGCGTCTTTACACTTCAACACCTCTCGAAGAGCCGCCCGTCGAGGGAAATTATCAGAAATTTACTCAACCACCCGTGTAGTTTGCATTTTCGCTCGAGCTGCGTTTCGTCAGCGCTGTTTCTCCCATTTCCGTGGTCAAACAATAACTTGATGAGCTAAATTCCCTTGAAGTGGCGAGCAATTTGCCTTGTTGCGGTGTTTAGTTCCTTTCTCTTGCGGTGTTTAGCTTTCCATTCTGCGGTGTTTTGTTCCTATTCTACGGTGTTTAGTTCTTTTTCTGATGACTTTCCCTTGACAGCTGTAGGAAAAGGACGTTTTTGTGGTTTCCCCCACCTGTGGCGGGGATGGATTGATTTGGATTTTAGCCACTGCAATACCTATCATCCGCAAGAGGCACAGAATCACATGAGTCCCTGCAGAAGCAGGGGCTCTTGTGAATCTGCGCCTCTTGTCAAAGCGGTGTGGATGCCAGCTGTTCCTCGACTCTGGAACATGGTTACTTGGAGCTTCATGCCTGCGGCTTAGTGTTTAGCGGCAGCGCCTGTGTTTCGTGTGATAATGATACGGGGCCCACACAAAAGGCTGTCAGGAATAATGGCGTAATCTCTCCATAATACGCGTCTCTTGTGTAATGTAAAATATTATTATAAAGACTCGAGTGGTGTCAATGAAAAATATGATGCCCGACGGAATAACTGTCTGGGTAGTGGTTCCCACATGTCTCCTGTGTACACTTTAATGAGCTGTGCTGGTCTCTGATTTTGGGCCTTACTGCTGAAGCCGTAAGGCCCAAAATCAGAGATCAGCACACATATTATCATTATCATTCCATAATGTTTTATTATGATTAATACGTGTATATATTATCATTATATTTACTTTTATTATATTATCATTAATAACTGTGTAGGTCTTTAATTTTGGACCTTACAGCTGAAGCCCAAAATGAAGAAATCAGAGACCAGCATATATATTATCATCATTATTTTATTATATAATATTATGTTATATTGTATTATTATATAACATTGTTTATATCATATCATATCATATCATATCGTATCGTATCGAATCGTATCGTATCGTATCATATCATATCATATCATATCATTATTGCACACACTTTGAGTGATGGAACAATATATATATATTATATATATATATATATATATATATATATATATATATATATATATATATATATATATATATATATATATATATATATATATATATATATATATTATATATATATATATATATATATATATATATATATATTACGACATGAACGTCAACGTGTGTTTTATTTTACGATAGTGCACTGCGTGGCAGTCTAGTAATTTATAGCTGGGCTATGTTAAGAGAAACATTTACTTGATAAGGTCAAGTTGTTTCACATAAACGATGTGCATTAGACAAATATGCGACCACCGTAAAGAAAGTCACATTTTACAGAGGAGCATTCCTTGGTTTTAAACAAAAACTGTAAATCTTTTGTTAACCCACTTACAATACAATACAATACAACTTTATTGTCTGTTCGAGTCCAGGCACGACAGAAATTTGCCTTTCGGCTCGTCATGAAACAACAATATAAGACATTAACAAACGCTGCAAAAGCATATCATGAAAAATTATCATTGCAGCAATCTATCACAAGCAATCTGTCACAAGATGGGAGGTAATGTTAAGTAGATCATACTTATCGCGGAGTTATAAACGAGAGTTCAAAATCGAGACAGCAGTTGGAATAAAAGACTTCTTAAAAACATTCCTTTTGGCAAGTGGCATGTTGAAACGTCTGCCTGATGGTAGCATTTGAAACTGATCAGAGAGTGGGTGACTAGGATCATTGACAATGCTAGCAGCTATCCTTCGGACAGCTCTATGGTACAGATCATCTACTGGGTACTGTCCTAGGCCAATGATCTTCTCAGCTGTTCTGACGATACGTGACAGTCTGCCCCTGTTTTTCATACTGAGGTTGCCATACCAAGCAGTGATGTTAAACGTCAGTATGCTTTCGATCAGGCTTCTATAAACGGATTCTAAAACCCTGGAACTGACATCAAAACTTCTCAGTTTCCTAAGAAGGTACAGATGCTGCTTTGCTTTTTTCACAATCAGATCAGTGTTTCCAGTGAAGGACAGCCCACTATCCACGACTGTGCCAAGGTACTTAAATTCAGTGACCACCCCTACAGGTTGATTATTAATTGAGACAGGTACAAAAATATCATCAACTTTCCTGTCATCAATGACGAGTTCCTTGGTTTTCTGTACATTCATTTCCAGAAAACTATCTTTGCACCATGACTCTAATACTGCTATCTGTGCAAAGTACTCGGCCAGACTGTCTTCTTTTTGGAGTAGGCGTACAAGGGCCATGTCGTCTGAGAACTTTAAGAGACGAGAAGTGGCAGTGTGACAACGCATATGGTCTGTGTATATAGAAAACAATGTCGGAGAGAGGACACAACCTTGAGGGCAGCCTGAATTTAGCACCACTTGGTCAGACAGACTGCCGTGTACATTTACACGTTGTGGCCTGTCCTTCAAAAAGTCTCGCACCCACAGAATAATGTTTGTGTTCACATTAAAGTCCATCATACGCTGCAAAAGCATCAGTGGTTCAACAGTATTAAAAGCATTAGAAAAGTCAATAAAAAGAATTCTCACATGTGCTTTTGATTTCTCAATATGTTGAAATACAAGATTGTACAGAGTAAGGCATGCATCCTCCACACCCCTATGGTTTTTGTAAGCAAATTGGAATGGATCCAGTAGTTCGGCAACATCATTTAACAGATGCCTCCTCACCACTTTTTCCATACATTTTGACAGAATAGAAGTCAATGCAACTGGACGGAAATCGTTGAATTCATGAGCGTTGGTTTTTTTAGGAATCGGGACAATGATTGATGATTTCCAAGCCGTAGGGACAGTATGATGATCAAGCAGGAACTGAAAGATAGTAGTGAAGATCTTCCCCAATTGACCTGCACAGGTTTTCAATACTCTTCCACCTAACCCATCTGGTCCAGGTGCTTTGTGTGCATTCAGCTTAGAAAAGATGTTTACTACCTCCTCTTCAGTAATTGACAAAGGTTCCGGCACAATGGACTGGCACAATTCATCACAGTTATCACTAAGGTTTCTGCCATCGAACCGTGAGTAAAAACGATTTAGATCATTGGCCATCTCAACTTAGCCCCGAGTCCCAACAGCAGGAGATGGAGTGACGATGATAATTCAAGGGTAGTGCCAGATTAGCTTGGCGCCTAGTCGCCAAGCTATTTCGACACTACCCTTGAATTATCATGGTCAATCCATCTCCTGCAACTGGCAAAGTCATTAGGCAACACCTCCAGTTTTTTAGAAACGGGACCTTGGGGCTAAAAGGGTTAACTCATTCAACCCCAGACACACCACAGGAAGATAAGGATCGACCATGATAGTTCAAGGGTGATGCCAGAATAGCTTGGCGCCTATGGGCGCCAAGCTATTCTGGCATCACCCTTGAACTATCATGGTCGATCTGTGTCCTGCACTACAATGCAGTCTTCAGAGGACAACGGCAACATTTAAGGATGTCGGTGATGGGGTACAATGAGTTAAGACAAAAAACATAGAAAGTAACCATATGTGTTTTTTTTTTAATTTTTACATTCATCAAAAAATGGCCGTTATCCTTGAGTTCAAAATCAAATTCTTACAGTTTATCAACACGGGGCGGTCCGTGGCGCAGTGGTTAAGGAGCCTGCCACCAATGCCAAAGGTGCGAGGTTCGAAAACGGGTTCCGGCGTCGGACTTTTCTTCTCTGGTAAGTGTCACCGTTAATTCGGGCGGGCCGTCGGGGGTTCTTCCTCCGGGTACTCCGGTTCTTCCACCCACCCACCCCCCCACCCCCCACACTTTGGTACCGGTTTCAGGCCACTTTACAAATTTCAAATACAAGCCATCAAAAATCTCTGTAACTTCAGTAGCTGCACTGGCCCTTCGTCTGTCTTGTACTGTGTTTGTCTTAAATGGCGTAAATCCGTGTCTGTTACGTGAGTGTGCGTGTTGGGTTTCAGTTCGCGGCGCTTTCAGTCGATTTGCCCCAAAATTGAGAAAAAGCGCCTATATAATAACGGTATTATTAGTATTATTATTATTAACATAAAAACCACTTATCTGATTTTTCTGATTAAGCCGGTTCAGAAGACACTTAAAACACTTCAAAAGAAATCATAGAACAAAACAACAAGAACTTTTTCGGGGTTTGATGACCATAATTTCTCATCCGACAAAAGTCACACACAGACGACATCATAACTCTCGCTCATTAGTACGACAGACAGCAGACAGAGCTCGGTACTTTACGGCATTTCACGGTAGTTTACGGTTCCCTTCGGATATGTTCGGTTCGTTTCGTTAATGGTCGGTTTCTGATCAGGATTTCTATGCCATCTTCTGTCTCTGGCATGAAGTCTCTTGTTTGTCGAGAGCTCATCGTCTAATCCTTTTCCACTGCAAGAGATGTAGATTCTCATGAGGCTCTGCAGTCGCTGGGCCTCATAAGAATCTATGCCTCTTGCCCGCCAAAATCTGTTTTATTTAATCCCTTGAATGGCGGCGGCATCAGGGGTTGGCGTTTGACTGCAATCAGCCTTGATTGCAATGCAAACAAACGCGGTGCGAGAGATTTTTGACGCTTGGTTTCAACCACAGATCGAATTAAAACCTGGCGATCTCCCCATCCTGTGTAAGGAGCTTCTACAGCATGTGACTGAATGAAAACCGATCATCACAAAAAGGACATAGATTCTCATAAGTCCCTGGAACTGTAAAGATAATCATTACACACCATTGCAGACAGCAAAGTTTGGCTGATCGTGCGCGACCTAAAATACTACATTTAACTGGCAGCCCAAAGACCTCCTCCGGATTCAAAACACGCATGTAAAACGGAGCAACTCTCGCCATCAAGAGGCATAGGTCAGAATAGAGCCCACTAGGCCGCAGGTGTTTTTGAGCATCTATGCCTCTTGCAGGAGAAAAGAGTTTCCGGATTTTGTGTTGACTACATTCTGCTGACAGAACAGTGTTTGGTGATGATTTGTAACCGCTCAGATTCGATTTGGAAGTTTGCTTTGGTCTGTCACGCACCCCCTCACTGCCGGGTGCAATGAAAAACACCCATGTGCAAGAGACATAGATCCTCATGAGCCCCCGCTAGGCGGGGGCTCATGAGGATCTATGGCTCTTGCTGACCGCACTTACATCTGTGTCGCTAGTTAAATGGGTGATCAGAAAAGAGATCCTGCGAGTCTATAGCTCAGGGCAAATCTCGGCCAGTTGCAGCGAAACGGGTTTTAACAGCCATGAGTCGATCATTGTGAGTGGAATTTAGTCAATTAATGATTTAACTTCATGCACTTGTATTTTATTGGTTTAAAAAAGTTAATTTTTTTCAACTCGCTTTGTTTGAATGTTCAAGGACGAAAAACAAGAGTTGTCTCTTAACACTATAACCACAAACCCCGGCAGTTCTCTTTGTGTTATGATTGAACTAACTTTAGTGTCCTACGTGTTCATGGGTCCCTGCAGAAGAACATAAAATTCTATGTCTTTTGTATAAATCTGCATAATTTAGGGGTTGGCTTAATGAATCCAAAGCAACATACTTGTAACTTCCGCCTCCCCCCCCCCCCTCAAAAATAAATAAATAAATAAATAAATAAAAATAAATAAATAAATAAACAAAAAATAAAATAAAATAAATAACGCAACAAAAATAAATAATAATAATAATAATAATAATAATAATAATAATAATAATAGTAGTAATAATAATAATAATAATAATAATAATAATAATAATAATATTAATAATAATAATAATAATAATAATAATAATACATTATTGAATAAATAAATAAATGTTTTGATTTCTGGAGGTAATCCCAATCAGCCATTCACTGCCGAGAAAACTGAAAACAATTCAACTGCAAGAGGCATAGATCTTTATGAGCCCCCGCAGTTGCGGGGGCTCATGAAGATCTATGCCTCTTATTGACACCATTGTGTATCCATGTTCCCTGAACGGCTGAGGCTATTCCTATTTGTTAAACTAATAAAGCCTTTTAAAACGCAATCTGCGTCCACTGTTGGCGAAGTGGTTAAAAATCTTGAGTGAGCTCATTAGGTTCTGTGACACTTTCAAATGTTGAAATAGTATGCTGCATTTTATGGCATTGGTTTTTGCTCAGTAATGAGGCCAACAGAGGACAATTAACCACAGTAGCGTAATAGGTTGCGAGTTTTAAAAAAAAATGCGAACTTGCATATGCAAATGCTGATTTGACTCGCAGTCCAACTGCCGTGCAGACGACAATTGGAATTAATGTAACACCTTCTCCGCTTTTCTATTATTATTGTTGTAATGTAGTTACGTTTTTAATTGTCTAGACCGCATGACTAAATCCAGAACAAACGCTGTTGGTCTTATGACGTTATCCCCTATTCTTTAAGCCGTTCACTACCGAGTAAAATTGAACAGCACCCGGCAACTGCAAGAGGCATAGATCCTCATGAGCCCCCGCATTTGCGGGGGCTCATGAGGATCTATGCCTCTTGCTGAAACCACTTTGTGTCTATGTTTCTTTGACGGCTGGGGATCGTTGAATACTAAATTTACAAATGATTTCATAAACACAGTCTTTGTCCACTGGCCGGGGTTTAGGTCAAACTCACAGGATACCAAGCAAAGAATTCCTTTTGGACTTCTGTTTTGTCTCTGGGGTATTTACACAACCATGACAACACTACACACAGCACAAAATAAGAAGAAAAGCATACTACCCACCTTTGCAGTCGTAGTGTTCGGTAGGAAACCAGTGACATGAACTTTTGTGGTTCAGCCCCAGCCAGACTAGGCCTACGTAATTACTGCTCCTGCCATGTGTGAAGCGAAACCACAAGCGACACAGCTCTTTCGCATTTAATAAAAGCAGTTTTGTTTTTCCTCCTTTTCCCTCATTTAATAAATGGGGTGAAAGAACGGAGGAACAAAACTGATGTATGGTGTCCTGCGGTCGGACACGAGTCCCCGCTGTTGAGTGCAAATACATGCGCCTTTGTGATCAGTCGGGTATGACGCCGTCGCTGTGATGTAATTGATGCGTGACGTTATGAATTTGATATCCTGACCGATACACGGTGCACAACCTTCACTGGATACACAGTAAGTGCCGTACGATGTAGCATGTATCGCTTTTATTGCGACTAGCAAGAAGTGGCCAAAGAATCGCATTTATTCCATTTTAGATGGGTTAGTTTATTTTTACTGGCATATCCTAAGTTTGTTTGTTTTGTTGTTTTTTGTTTTGTTTTGGTTTGGGGTTTGTTTTTGTTGGGTTTTTTTTTTCGGGGGGGGGGGGGGGGGGGAGAAGGGGAGACGTTTGGTGAGGGGAGGGTATCAGACTCAAGGGAATGGCGGGGGAGGGGGGGGGGAGCCAGGAGTGGGGTGGGGAGGGAGGGACAATCGCCTCAGACCCACCTCTCTTTCACTTCCCCTTTATCATGTGCAATATTTTTAGCCATTTTATACTTGCAGCTACCTGGAGTGTCAACGGTTCCGGTAGCTACACGCAAAAAGGTGTTAACCCTTTGGCTGTCGGTAGCGGTTTTTGTCGCGATGATTCCCGCAAGGACGAAAACCGCTACCGACAGCCGAAGGGTTAAAGCCCGGAATTCGTTCAGATATGATATTCAGACGCATCACCGCTCTGTCTAAGGCAAAGGGGGAAAGGAAAGACTGCCCAATGTCCACGCGGTTTGTCTCCATCGATTCGCTACCGCTGACCAGCGGTAGCCAATCAAGGGAGACAACCAGTGTGTCCCATGTCATTATCATCTCATGCACGCTGCATTACGAAGCTACATCATTATAAGCCTTTGAGGACAAAGTCGAAGCAGTCGATGCGGGCAAAAAGTTCAGTATACTTGAGCTGTCTTGGTTGATCCTTCACCCGCGGTTTGTTCTTAGTAATAATAATAATAATAATAATAATAATAATAATAATAATAATTACGGTATTTATAATCGCTTATCTTATAATAATTATAACTCTAAGCGCGCACTCACAACTCGCGCATGCATGCGCACGCTTTAGACCGTGACTCACGTACCACAAATACATTACGACAGTCAGCTTGGGGTGGGGAGTGTGGTGATGTTATAGTACTAGAACTGTTGAAAGAGGTGAGTTTTGAGGGCGGACTGGAAGGAGGAGAGAGAGAGTGTTTCTGACGGAGAGAGAGTGGGAGAGTGTTCCAGATGGATGGACGGAGAAGGAGCGGGGGCCGAGAGTGCTGAGTTTGGTGCGGGGGATGTGGAGGCGGAGAGGGTCGAAGGCGGAGCGGAGCGGAGGGAGCGGGAAGGAGTGTAGGGGTGAAGCAAGTTGGAGAGATAGGCAGGAGCGTAGTTGTTCAGGGATTTGTAGCAGAGAGACAGAATCTTGTATTGGATGCGTTGGGGAATGGGGAGCCAGTAAGTGAAGGAGTTTGAGCAGGGTAGTGATGTGGTCGGATTTCTTCTTTCTGAGGACGAGGCAAGCAGCATTGTTCTGGACGCGCTGGAGAATGAAAGTGGTGGAGTGAGGGAGGCCGGAAAGGAGAGAGTAGTTGGAACCCCTAGCTCCGCGAGAGAAACGTATTACAGTTCATCTTAGTTCACCTTGAGCTCGTTCAGTGCCAGCTGACGCAGATCGTGAGTCTGCAATCTTCGTTAATTCAAGACCACACACACACACACACACACACACACACACACACACACACACACACACACACACACACACACACACACACACACATACACACACACACACACACACACACACACACACACACACACACACACACACACACACACACAAATACATGTCCCAGTAACCTAAATTCAAAGTGGTGTCATCAAGATGCGTAGATCCTCATCAGACCCCGCGGCAACTGCGGGGGCACATGAGGATCTACACCTCTTGCAGTTGGGTGGAGTTCACATTATCTCAGCACTGAACGGGTTATATAAAAATAAACTCTTCTTTTTTTCTTTTCTTTTTTTAGGCAACGAGACGTCCGCAACACATTTCTGGTCACAATCAGATAAAAGTGCAGTACACGTACACAGATACACGCCCGTGCCAGTATCTGGCCCACAAAAAAAAAAATCCCACAAAAGTATGTTCAAATAAGTCAGAAGTCGAGGTCAAATACGGTTTGACTTACGATCGAGAGATCGCTGAGCATACACTAAAAAGAAATTAATTGTTGTCTTTCCTCATCAATATGGACGTTTGTGTACTATTTTCCATTCTCATTGTATCACCCTGCGTGATCTTTGGCTTTGAAGGTAAGCGAGTTATAATTTCTTTTTCAAACATTTGGCCACCCGATTGCGACACGTTGTGTGTTTAACTGCTTGGCGTTTCACGTCAATGGTCAGTTTCTTACGGTCAAATGATCTTTGGTTGCACACATCATAAACACAGTTGCCGACTAAACCAGCGTCCACCATTCAAGTGGTTGTCTGAATAGCAGTTCAAAGATCTTATTAACTCTTTAGCTCACGAAGCAAGGTGAACGCTAACCGGCTGCAAGAGACATATATCCTCATGAGCCCCCGCGACAGCGGGGGCTCATGAGGTTTTATGTCTCTTGTTGGCCCTATGTTTTTGTCCGTTTATTTTTGTTCTTTACGCTAATGTCGATCAGCGTGCTCTGGTTTCTGACGCGAAATCCGTGATCAATAGCAGCGAAGGCGTTAATGGCTACGTGGGACAGCAAACCGCATTCCGTGGGCAGAAAATCCAGCCACATTTCAAGTCATCTTGTCACCTTTTTTTGAAGTTACACGCAATTCGTTTCTGCTGCTTATTTTTGACAGAAGCGAGTAGTTCTGTCATCTTGTCACCATTTGGGAGGTGCACGTAATGTGTTTCTGCTGCCTATTTTTGACAGAAGAGAGTAGTTTTGCCAGCGATGTTCTTGCAACTCTCCATCGTCGTTCTGATGACGTCAGCCCACTGGAAACCATTCAACAGATGCAGGCCACCCAGCTTCAAAGCCTTCAGGCTGCCGTTGGAGCCCTGCAAGCTGAAGCAGCGACCATGAAGGCACAGATAGGTACGTCTTCACATTATATTGCGTACTTACAGTTACTTATAATATATATATATATGTATATATATATATATATATATATATATATATATATATATATATATATATATATATATATATATATATATATATATATATATATATATATATATATATATATATATATATATATTATATATATATATATATATATATATATATATATATATATATATATATATATATTTATACAGGTTGTAGGCGGTAAAAAACTTTAAATCTACTCAGCAGGTCCAATATCTGTTTGGGAATATTTTCTATCTTCCCCCCTCGGGAGGAGGACTGGATATTCTCCAGCGGATGGCGGGGCGCCTGGGGGTAGTCCCTATTGCTTTATGTAGTAGGTGTTCAGTGGAAGGCTCAAAAGATCTAATAAGCGATGCAGTCACAAAATCGCAGCTGATGTCCTGATGACACAATGCAAGCTTACCAGCCTGGAATCCCATGGCATTAGCACAGCATTCTCAGAATTTAATGAAAAATTACGTCCCTTGGAGCTACTCTGATTTAGTGCATTTTTTGGCTTTGGGTGACGCCTTTGTTAAAAGTAAATATATATATATATATATATATATATATATATATAATATATATATATATATATATATATATATATATATATATATATATATATATATATATATATATATATATATATATATATATATATATATATCTTGGCTTGACTTCGCGAACGAAGATTTTATAGGAGTTGCCCACGACGTCTGCAGGCTTGTTCGTGGCTGCGGAGGCCAATCCGAGACCGCAGTGGCTGCAGGGGAAGGTATGGACAGGGTTCTGAGCTGCGGCATCTCTGTTTTTTCTCCTGAGCCGCTTGTCCTTAAGGCTAGCTCTGTGAGAGTCCTCAAAGGAGACAGCAGCCTTGTAAATGGTGGAGCGCCAGGTGTCACGGTCCGCAGCAAGCGAAGACCACTGGTGGTGGTCGATTTGGCAGGCACTAAGTGACTTCTTGAGACAGTCTTTGTATCTCTTCTTTGGTGCCCCTCTATCACGGTGTCCAGTAGCAAGCTCGCCGAACAGGGTGATCTTTGGTAGGCGATGATCCTCCATCCTGGAGACATGCCCCGCCCAGCGGAGCTGAGTCCGCAGCAGCAAAGCCTCGATGCTCACAGTTTCAGCCTGTTCAAGGACCTCGACGTTGGTGACATAGTCACTCCAGTGAATGCCCAGGATGGTACGCAGGCAGCGCTCGTGGAAGCGTTCGAGGAGTCGTAGTTGGCTGCGGTAGAGGGCCCAGGACTCGGAACCATACGGCAGGGTGGTGAGGACCACAGCTCTGTACACGCTGATCTTGGTGCCTGTTTTCAGCTGTTGATTGTGCCATACCCGCTTGAAAAGTCGCCCGAAAGCGCTGTTCGCTTTTGCCAGCCTGCTGTCAAGCTCCTTGTCCAGCTTGGCGTCCGACGTGATAATGCAGCCAAGGTAAGTAAACTGGTGCACTGACTTTAGTTCAGACTCGCCAATGGTGATGTGAGGAGGGCGATACACTGTCTTGGGTGCCGGCTGATGGAGGACCTCTGTCTTTTTCAGACTGACCTCGAGTCCAAAGAGCTGGGCAGCATCTGCGAAGCAAGACGTGATGCGCTGCAGGGCTCTCTCTGTGTGTGCAACGAGGGCAGCATCATCAGCAAAAAGCAGCTCACGAATCAGTTGGTCTAGGGTTTTCGTGTGGGACTGCAGTCGTCTGAGGTTGAACAGGCTGCCATCGAGACGATACCTGATGTACACTGCATCGTCATCATCGAGGTCCACTGTGGCCTGCTTCAACATCATGCTAAGAAAGATGGTGAAGAGGGTCGGTGCCAGCACGCAGCCCTGCTTTACGCCGTTGAGAATAGGGAATGGTTCTGAGAGGTCATTGTTGAGTCTGACCTGGCCTTGCTGGTCCTCGTATATATATATATGATATATATATATATATATATATATATATATATATATATATATATATATATATATATATATATATATAATATATATATATATATATATATATATATATATATATATATATATATATATATATATATATATATATATATATATATATATATTATGGGCTATATTGTCTTGTATGTGTGTGTGTGTGGGGGGGGGGAGCGTTGGACGCAAGAATGGGGGTGGGGGTGGGGGTGGGGGGGGGGGTGGCGGTAAGAATTTTTTTTTTTTTTTTTTTTTTTTTTTTTTTTGGGGGGGTCATAGAGGGGTGGGTGGTAATGTAAGCTGCTGTTGCTTTCCGAACTCCCCGCCCTATACACACCTCCACCCCACCCGCTTCATCTTCATCATTCATGTCACACTGCGCTAATAAAATGCTAGGTCGGATCAGCCAACTTAAAATATGTCAGCTGTTATCCTTCTCGATGTTTGAAAGCGTTTGACCTCGTCAGTCACGAACCGCTTCCCAGTGTGCAAAAGCCATCGGGCCGACGTCGGGCCGACGTCCTCTTGGCGCACTGGGTCCTTTGTAAGCTTCAAGTCAGTCCAACATGTCGCAGGCCAGTCGAATCGAACCTGAAATATAGTTAACGATAAATGCCTATAGAGTCGTCTGTTTATGACAGACTTGTGTCTGTACCTATCTGATGCAAACACCACATGCCAGATGCTTCTGCCCTAAGAAGGCAACAGAAGGAAAAAGATTGTAAGCCTGGGTTTTTTGTTGTTGTGAAAACGATATTTTCATTGTAATACAATGAAAATCCACCCTTTCACCAAAATGAACTTCTTGGTTGTTCATGTTTACTTCCTATTGCAGGTTTGCTGATTACGCTACACAGCGTGGTGTATTCTTACACTGACTTAGTTGTTTCGCTTTGAATCTGCAGCCACTTTGTCTACGAGGCTGGCGTTCAGTGGAGAAACTGGAGAAACCAGAACCTATGAGGACAATGTTCCCATCCATTTCAACAACATTATCACTAACGTTGGCGGCATGTATGACGCAGGAACTGGCATCGTCACTGTGCCTAAAGACGGCATTTATGTGGTCTACGTCAGGTGCGTATGAAGCAGTCAGCGCTATTTTCCCGTTGGTCAAGAATGTAGTCGTCAATAAAGGAATATTTTCATTAGCAGCCTGTATGCTTGGAAATTAGAAGACATATACATCATGCACACGCGAAAATGACACAGCATTATACACCAAGCACTGGAGCATAATGCTTTTAAGTGCATCAAGAACAATACACGACCAAGATAAGATTCCTAATTTGTAGTGTGGCTGGTACTTTCAACGTCCCCCGGAACATGACAAGCACACTATGGATCATTAGGTGATGTTCCAGACATCACAGTAAGCAAAATATACTCGGAGAGACTTCGCTCGTGGTGGGTCTACCAAAACGGAGGGTGGCCTGAGCTGAGGACATTTGTTCACTGGGACCCCAGTAAGCATGCCTGAACATCGCTTATTAGGACACCGCTTAACTTCAAGCCAGACGAGTCTAAGTTCTGTGTAGGTTAAATCCCCCAATCAACCTCACACACAAACACCGCCGCACGGTTACCGATTTCTCTATTGCAGTAATTAACTCTTCGTATTTTTGCAGAGCTGACTCAACAGGTGGCCCAAGTGACTATGTCATCCTAGACGTTCGAGTGAATGATTCCACAAAACTTTCTGCTTTCTACGAACACGGTACTATCAGCTCTGGAACTGCGGCTCTCAGTCTGCACGCCGGTGATCGAGTTGGGGTGTACAAGGAAAGTCACACTGACGATAAAGACGAAATTGAAGCGGGCACATCATTTTCTGTCGTACTTGTGTCGCCTTAATCTCTTCACTACCAGTGGGCGTACATTGTGTTTTTGAAATCTTTGTCAGCTCAGCGTAAAGATTCCCAGCAGTCCAAGAAACATGGATACAAGGTGCTGTCAGCAAGAGGCATAGATCATCATGAGCCCCCGCAGTTTCGGGGGCTCATGAGGATCTATACCTCTTGCAATTTTGCAGTTTTCAATTTTTCTCGGCAGTCAATGGGTTAAGGTTTCACTTTGACTAAATGCTTTTGAAATTGATGTTTCTGTGTGTTGTTTTAGATTTCGACTGCAACCCCTTCCCCCTTTTTAGTAGGTTCTCTCTTAGGGTGCATGGAAATTTAGCTCTAGGTGGAGGCATGGAATGTATGCCCCTGCAGAAACCACAGTAAAATGTGGTCTTCTTTGCAGGTAAGCAGAAGTTCCTTCTCTTCCTCCAGTATTGCCGAGGGTGTGCTGAAGAGGTCGCCAAGACCGAAACAGCTGTCCACACCGGCTCAATATCTGGACCCCCACTTGGGGGACCTAGATTTAAATTTCCATGCACCTAGGGGCTGGAACAGTGGGATATGTGATACGCCCCCCTTCGGGGGGGCTTCCATATGCATTGCTTTCAGTCTCTTACTTAGCGCCCCCTCTTTTCTATCTTTTTTGTGTGTGTGTGTGTGTGCTTGGACCAAAGTAGATCTATGATCATTGGTCTATCATGCACACTTCTCTCCCTTGACAGTGCTTTTCCTACTCACTTGGTAGTTTTTTCTAAATTACAAGCACTGGCAGTCAACCCTTTCGGTCTAGTTTTTTACTACAATTTCGACTGCAACCCCTTCCCCCTTTTTAGTAGGTTCTCTCTTAGGGTGCATGGAAATTTAGCTCTAGGTGGAGGCATGGAATGTATGCCCCTGCAGAAACCACAGTAAAATGTGGTCTTCTTTGCAGGTAAGCAGAAGTTCCTTCTCTTCCTTCAGTATTGCCGAGGGTGTGCTGAAGAGGTCGCCAAGACCGAAACAGCTGTCCACACCGGCTCAATATCTGGACCCCCACTTGGGGGACCTAGATTTAAATTTCCATGCACCTAGGGGCTGGAACAGTCGGATATGTGATACGCCCCCTTCGGGGGGGCTTCCATATGTATTGCTTTCAGTCTCTTACTTAGCGCCCCCTCTTTTCTATCTTTTTTTTTTTGTGTGTGCTTGGACCAAAGTAGATCTATGATCATTGGTCTATCATGCACACTTCTCTCCCTTGACAGTGCTTTTCCTACTCACCTGGTAGTTTTTTTTGTGTGTGTGTGTTGTTAGTGTTGGATGCACACTACTTCATGTGAATACAATAGCCACAAGAAAGATTCTAGAGCTTTGTGTCTTATTCTTACCAGCTATGCATCACAGACTGCTTGGAGCCATGAGGATCGATGCTGGTATTTGTTTATGGATGAAACTGATGCATTTATTGTCTGAGTGGAAATAAGGGAAATGTCAATGAATTTTCACCAGAAAGAAACACACACACACATACACACACGCACGCGCGCGCGCACACACACACACACACACACACACACACACACACACACACACACACACACAATCAATCAATCAATCAATCAATCAAGCACAACGACAAAGAAACAAAAACAATCCAAACAAAATCATATCAAACAGAAAACGATCACACCGGCGAAACAAAACAAAAAGGGCTGGCTCGTCCCTGTCTTGGAGATGCCCAATTTACATTCACGATGGATGACTCCAAGGACCCAAAGCAGCTGTGTTGTCACCCAAGGTGTCAACTCTCTCCCACTTTTCCTCAGAGCCTGATGATCTTTCACACTTGAACAGTCACTAACCCACACCCTTCCATCTGCAAGAGGCATAGATTCTCTTGAGCCCCTGCATTCTGCCGAGGCTCATGAGAATATATGCTTCTTGCTTTGCAGAGATCTGACGCATTTAAATTCTGAAATTGCGGGCAGTTGTCTAGCTACGAGTGTAAAAGTGGCCAGAATCTTTGGAAGCCAGTGCGCAGCTGTTATACGCTTAACTCCTGACTGATTTCTCAAGCAGAGATACATAGTGTGACTGGGGGGCAAAAACCAGGAACGGATGTAGCCTAGATTTATATGAGCTTCGGCGGCATCAGAAGCACTTGAGAACCCATGCCTCTTGCAGATTGAATGGTGTTGTCTGAAGTCAGAAGAGAACAGTGTTATTGGGTCTGTTGGATTGTAGTTGTATAGCGCACTTGTGTGACTGTCGTGCATGTTCAGCGACTTCAGCTGTGTCTTGAAAACTATGTCCATGTTCTTTAACCCTTTTAGCACCAAGGTCCCATTTCTCAAATTTTGGAGGTGTTGCCTAATGACTATGTACCAGTTCAAGAAGATGGATTGACCATGATAATTCAAGGGTAGTGCCTGATTAGCTTGGCGTCTTCAGGCGCCAAGCTAATCTGGCACTACCCTTGAATTATCATGGTCAATCTATCTCCTGCTGTAGGGACTTTGAGGTTAATGGGTTAAAACAAATGCTTCGTCGGTCGTGCATGATACTGTTCATGTCCACGACACCCTTTCCATGGAAAAATAATTATTATTATTATTATGCTGGTCTCAGAACAAAACCCAGTTGACCGGGAACATGTATATTACGTCAAACTGTGCACTTTTCTTTTTTCACTTCGAGCACCCCGTTTGACTTCTAATCTTCCAAGAAACCTGAATACAAATCAGTGTCAGCGAGAGGCGTAGATCCTCATAAGCCCCCGCAACTGCGGGAGCTCATGAAGATCTATGCCTTTTGTACTGCGATGTGGCCATTTGACAAATTAGCGTTGTCTTGGATGTCACAGGGGTGGATTAGGTCGTCAGGGGTAAACTGCAGTATCTAATAAACGAAAGTCTGGGGCGTGAATTAGGCACCCGTTACAAGACAGGGGTGAAAGAAATAAAAATAAAAATAAAGAAAGAAAAAAAAAAGACGAAGATAACTATGAAACTGTTCTATCTTATATGAGGTTTAACCCATTCCTGGGTGCAACCCACCGGCACTGTCAAGGGGGTTAACCCTAACTCATTGCTTCAATGAGAAAAAGCGAACGCGATCATCCAACAGCAAGAGGCATAGAGCCTCATACGCCCCCCGCGACTGCAGGGGGCTCATGAGGATCTATGCCTCTTGCTGAGACCAATTTGTGTCTATGTTCCTAGGACGGTTGTGGCTTTTAGTCGAATGTGCAGAGATCTCAGAAACAAACGTCCATCGGCAGAGACGGAGAGGGGGGTTATTATTTATACGCATGGTTCTCTCCCCCTGACTATCCTACCAACTGTGGGTTAGGCAAGGAACACAATCGCTGGCAGAATGTGTGGTAGGTTTTACACGAGCTTTCGACTTCGGATGGAGGCTGACGGTCGCGTGTTGCAGGGGTACAGTTTTCTTTCTGATAATTGTTAACCCAGATTGTTAGATTCCTATTCGTTTGTAAACAGAGTGAGAGAGAGAGAGAGAGAGAGAGAGAGAGAGAGAGAGAGAGAGAGAGAGAGAGAGAGAGAGAGAGAGAGAGAGAGAGAGAGAGAGAGAGAGAGAGAGAGAATCGCTAAGCAAGTGTACAAGTCTGTGCAATTTTACTTAATGAGTCTGTCTATCTCAAAACAGACAGACATGTTGAACAAATACACCGAGGCAGAACAGCGAAATGCAGACCTGACCTTAGCGGGCTGCAGATAAGCAAGTGACGGGTACAGACGGAGGACTTTCTCACCGATGGATGTAAATGATGATGCCTCAAAAAAAAAAAAAAAAAAAAAAAAAAAAAAAGACAGATTATCATTAGGTATAGATTTCCATGGGCCCCTGCGACTGCAGGGGGCCATGAGAATCTACGCCTCATGCAGATTGTGAGGAGCTGCCTGATGGACTTGATAGGTAATATCTAGGTGTCTTCCTCAATCAAAAGATGTAAATGGTTCTGATTTTTTTGTCAAGATAAGGTGTAGGTTTCCACGAGTCCCTGCGACTGAATGTTTCCATGGGAGACAGTGCATCCTGTAGTTCCATTGGCTTTTGACTGCTGACCTGTTAACCCATTTAACCTCACGACCGCATTTTGGAGGTGTCACCTAACGACTATGTGCCATTTCAGTGCAGGAGATAGATCGTCCGCCAGGCTAATCTGACACTACCTTTCAATTAACATGGGCAATCCATCTCCTGCTGTAGTTCGTCGTGGCTAAATGAGATAAAGCTTACGGGTGATACAGTAAAATGTACATAGTCTTCGTAAATATCTTCAAAATTCAGTCCAAATCGAACGACCTACATCATTTGAAAATATGCCTGGGCTTCAATAAAGATGGCGTTTGCAAGCAACTGTTTCATACCCCTCCACCCCTTCTTCCCTTCCCTTTCCTCTTCCGCAAGCTAAAGAAGGTTTACTAACAAGTTTTGGCACCACCCTTAAACTGTCATGGTCGATCCATATCTCGTTATGGTATGTCGGTGTGATAGTTCATTAAATTTACATCTGTGACCTATGTGAAAAGGAAAAAAAAACGAAGGTCGCCAGTTTTCTGCAAACAAATGTCTTAATTTCCTCTTCGCTAAACTATTTGGCCCGTGTGCATGTCTCACCCCGGGTCAGACGACACTCGAGACGGCCATTTTCATGTTCGTGTTAAGAGTGTATAAACTGGGGAGAGTCAGAACTGGTTTGGTTTTGTCTGACTGTGTTTTTTTTTGTGTGTGTGTCAGCGATTTCATTTTTTCATTGCGGGGTGAATCGTGGTTTTGTTGTTGTTGTTTTGTTTTTCTGTTTCACTATTCAGTTAGTCTTATGTGCTGGTGTCTGATATGGGACCTTACTCGTTTATCTTATTCAAGGAGCCCCGCATTCATAGCTGCGGAAGTGTCAGAGGCAACGCTATACCACACTTCCGCAGCTATGGATGCGGGTGCCTTGAATGAGTTAAACTGATCAGTTAGTTGTTTGTTTGCTTTTCCCCCTTCAGTAATCAGTTTATTTGTGCGTTGTCCTGTAAATCTTAGCCTTATGGTCTTAAGCGGTCAGGACCAAAATCACAAACCAGCGCACGGTAGGGTGTATTTAATGCTGTAACCCCAAAGAATCTGCTTCCAGCTGCAGGAAATGTTTCCAAGCCAGTAGCTGCCAACCCGGCAACTGATATCCCTCTGCACTGCAGCGAGATTTTTGTGTGAGGGGGGGGGGGGGGGGGGGCAAAAGCAGCTCAGAACAAAACCGTTGGAACTGTAACAGGCAGGTATAGGTCGTTGGGCATTGGAGCCAACAACGTTTTTCGAAAATACCTCCGCAAAGGACCACTTTTCTATACCAATCTTAGAACCAATATCATTCAGTGACAGTTGACGATTTACTTTTTTAAAAACTCGAACAAATGTGTCAGTTTTGTTGTTCAGTTGTAAAAATTCGGATTTTTTTTTTTCATGAAATGACTGATTTTACATCCCTAAATGTGCCCCAGATCTGTTAAGCCCAGTATGAGAAAGATCCATTTTCACCTGAATTGGCAAAGTTTTCAAACCTGAAACAGCGCAGGCATACATAAAGACTGCATGCTTGACCTCGATATTAAAATCTTCCGGGGCTCTATTTAGGGTGTTGAAAATGGCTTGTTCTAGTCTTTTAATCAAATTTTTACGACTTTACAGAAATCGACAAATCATAAGAGATCAGTATAAAAAAAAAAATCCGTATTAGGTCACTGAATTGGCAAGAAATGATATTTGTTTTTAAATTGGTACAGAAAAGTGTTTCTTTGCGGAGATATTTGGCATAAAGGGTGTGCACTCCGATGTCAAAGGGCCTGTACTGGCCATTGAAAATTACGTGCAACTAGTCCCTGGTTCTGAAGTCTGCTCTACTGCATTTCAAAATTTCTCTTGAAAGCTGATGAACTTTTGCAAGCGTGCAACGCGGCGCAGTGTTCTCTAACAACGGGACTATTGCTCTGTACAGAGGGCAAAAACATGCCAACCTCTTCGCTCCTTTGGGGAATGCAAATTCAGTGGAGGCATAGATCCTCATGAGTTCCTGCAGATGTGGGGGCTCACAATGATCGATGCTGCTTCTGGAGATTGACTCCACGTCTGTGATCTTTAGAGTGCAGTAGGCGTTGTGTACTCAGCGTACAATTACATAGATAACCCAAGGTGCACAGTCGGCGACACGACTTTTTTTCTCTCTCTTTCCATCGTGGTTTAAACATCCTATAACCTTCTACGTTGAAAGTGCACAAATGTAAATGGTTCTAGCAAGAAGCATATATCCGCAATTGCGGGGGCTCATGAGGATCTATGTCTCTTGCAGATGGATTGTGTTGACTGAACGTGTTCCCTCTTTTCTCGCGATTACCTCATCTGGGCCCGTATGCACGAAGTGGCGCGCTTTCGTCTGGCAAGTAAGGATAACACGAAGGAACCATCTGCGTCATATTTGGACTAAGTTTCACGGTTTCTAATCGATGACGAAATATTAGTGAAGAAATCGAAGTCCTCGAGGAGTAAATTGTTCAATGGCGTAATTTCGTTTCGATAGCTGCATGGGCTGTATTCGTAATGCGGCGTGATTATTGCAACGTGTGGTTTTACTCAAAACTGACTTTCTCAAAGTATCTCTAGCATCCTAGCAGACCAATTATTACAGATCAACGGTTTCACTGGTGGATGTAGAATGGTGGATTGACTAGTTAAACTGGTGCCATAAGGCATAACTCTGAAGACGCATTTCAGCACCAGTTGTGTGCGTTATGCCTCGGTCGACACACCTAAAGAATTTTAACAGCAGCTTGGACACACAGCAAAAGTACACAGTAATCGCACTTATTATTTTATTGTGCGCTGCCGTTAGTGTGTCGCTCCATTTTAGCTGTTTCTCGCACTAACAGCGTTATAGTTCTAGAACGGAGTGGAGTCATTGTCAGGTTACTTGATATACAGACGACGTGTGCTGAACTGGATTGTCCTGTGTCTAATAATGAACCATAATTAGACCTGTGTGTAGCGTTTCCTAATCGTCTGCTACAGAAGTGTATCTTTGAACGGCTACGGCGGTAGTGGGCATTAAATGAACAGTGCAATTAATATGCACGAGTACTATACAAACGCAAGTGCTCTCGTAATAATGTGTTGAAATCCCAATGCCCGACAAAGAACAAAACATGCTTTGAAAGGACACTAATTACAACACAGTTTGCCTAATAAACTGTGTAGACTGCGTAAACTATACAGTAAGATGCTGATCGACCTTTCTAAGCGTGATTCTTTCTTGGTTGAGTATTTATTTGTATTTTCCAGTTGGGCTGGTCTTTGATCTGGGTTTCTTTTCATAGAACCCCATCAGATATCTAAACTGTCCCCGTAAGCATTGACAAAACTAAAAGAAAGTCATGCGAAATACAAGCGTTAGCACAAGAGTTAACACATACGAGGCGTATCGCATTCGGATACGCGCTTCATGCCGCGTATCCGAAAGCATCACGTCACGAATGAGTTGATTTTGATAAAAGTGCCTTTGATCAGAGTCGTCGGCACATGGTGTCCCACAAAAGAAAACTTTCGTGATCTCCAGCGCACAATAATACATAATGCTCTTTTCTTTTTTTTTTTGCATGTTTCCTTTCACAAAGATAAACAAAACAATGGCTTCGGTGTGCATTGTCTTATCGTTGTTCATGTTTTCAGTACAGGCTTTGATAACCTACGCAAGTACTACTGCACTGACTGTATAGTTGTGTGCTGGTCTGTGATTTTCGACCTTACGGCCTATGGCCGTCAGGTCCAAAATCACAGACCAGCAAGCGTCCTTTGTAAGGCGCCCTCACGCACATTTAGAAGTGTGCACAGCTGTATGCACATAAAAAAGTAAGCCTTCACCGTTTAACCTTCCATGCCCTATGTTCGTGCAAGTCAAGTCACTTAACTCCGAGGCACTATAGCCGGAGATGGATCGACCGTGATAGTTCAAGGGTAGTGCCAGACTAGCTTGGCGCCTGATCCCTTGAATTATCACGGTCGATTCACCTCCTGAAACACAGCTGTTAGGTGTCCCAGCTTCCCAGCCTGATTGCACCAAGCTAATCTGGCACTACCCTTCAATTATCAGGGTCGATTCACCTCCTACAACCCAGCTGTTAGGTGTCCCAGCTTCCCAGCCTGATTGCACCAAGCTAATCTGGCACTACCCTTCAATTATCACGGTCGATTCACCTCCTGCAACCCAGTTGTTAGCTGTCCCAGCTTCCCAGCCTGATGGCGCCAAGCTAATCTGGCACTACCCTTAAATTCTCACGGTCAGTTCGCCTCCTGCAACTGGTACATAGTGGTTAGGTGACACCTTTAAATTGGGAAATGAGGCCTTGGGGTTTTAATGGGATAATTCAGACTCACTATCATCATACAGGACTTTGCCCTACGCTGCATTTGGGGTCAAGGAGACGAAGACAAAACGGTTAGCCTTAAAAATTAAAAGTCATGCAGTCAAGTCAGTTATCTTAGTCCCTTGCAAGTGGAGCCCGCATGATCGTCGAAGTATTTCTAGGGACGTGACTCCTTGCACAGCAGGCCTACGGTGAAACTCAAAACGACAACCATCCGAGGTCGGGAGCGCATTTGAGCAAATTTCGGTCAGCAAGATGAACAGATTCGCATGAGCCCCTTGCGGCTGCAGGGACACCTGTGAATTTATACTTTTTGCTAGATGAAATGGTATGGGTGAAGAGCTGAATTGGAGTCATGTTGAAAGAAAGTGTGACAGGTATCTTTTGTCAATTTAACTTGTGTTTTAAAGGGACGTCAACATTTCATTTAAAGTCGCTATCCTTTGACTCATTCCAACGCTGTCCACAAATTGCCTTCAGTACAGACAGACTGAGACAATCCGCTTGAGAATCTTTGAAGCGGCTGCAGGGCCTCGTGAGACTATTAACTCAGTCGAAACGTGCCGCATCCGGACGCGCGGCATAAGCCCCGTTTCCGGATGCGGCACGACTCGAATTAGTTAATTCATTCAAGGCGCCCCGTAATCAATAACTGCGAAAGTGTTGAATAGTGTTGCCGGCGCGGCAACGCTATACGACACTTCCGCAGCTATTGATGCGGGACATCACGAATGAGTTAACTGTACTGCCGATAACCTCTATCATCTGATCAGATCTACGTGGCCGCTGGAGGCGTAGATCAAATACAACAGCTGTGGAATGTGTTGAAATGCATTTCCAAGATAATCACGAACGAGGACCGCACACGTCATGTCATCATCACCTGCTTACCAGCGATTTCAAACCTTCGGCTCTAGGCGCTGCATCGCAAGGTTCGGAGTCACAGACCCGCACACAAGTGATGCACATGTAAATTGTTTCAGGGCAGCATTTGCGGGGTGCTTCAAAGAAGGGAACTGCCGCTTTAAGCCACTGAAGGGCCAGTTGCATGAGTGAGCTTAGTCCCACGCCAGCCACGGCTAGGCGTGGCAAAGTGTTCCACAATGAGCTTAGTCTTATGCCAGCCACTAAGCGTGTCTGGCGTAAGACTAAGCTCCCCCATGCAACTGACGCCAGAATTTTTTTTTTTTTTCTTCTTCTTCAAATGACGACCTCGTGTATACTGTGTCCCCCCCCCCCCCCCCCCCCTTCCCGTCTCCGCGCCGAGTGTTCCTACATGCGCGATGGTCTTTGATTTTGCACCTTGCGGATTACAGGACTCACATTTCACCAGTTCCCTTCCTAACTCCAGCTCCCCCCCCCCCCCCCCCCCCCCCCGCCACCTGGCCTCCATCCAGTCCTGTAACCTCACTAGGTCTCGACCGGTGATTGCGACTGGCCCGAGTCACGTACACATGCACAGCTCAGGTCACAAGGGTTTCGTTTTTTTAGCGGCGAGACCTGTCTCCGGTTACTTACTGTTGAGTTCACGGCAGCTCATGTGTAGCACTACAGATAATGAAGTTTGTTGTTTCACTTCAACTGAGGCGTCTTGAATGTCTGTTGAAAAGGTCGTGGAACAGGTTCCCCTCCCCTTCCCCTATCCCCTCCCCCCCCCCCCCCCAACCCTCCACCCATCACCCATAACCAGCCCAAAACGGTTATCTGGAATTAATCTCGTATTCTGTGAACGTTAAGCTCCAATAAACAAACAGACTGCTTAGTCCACGTAACTCGCAGTCCAAACTAACCCACTGGCTGTCGATAGCGGTTTTTGTCGCGATGATTCCTGCCGCAGAAATCATCGCGACAAAAACCGACCACTACCGACAGCCAAAGGGTTAAGCGAAAATGTTGAATTTTCCATGTTGGCCGCATCCCGTTTTTCGCCTTGTAAGTCTGACCTTGCTGTGGCCGGTACGAGTATAACTGAAAGTAAAAGGGACTGGGCCGACATCGGCCGTTAGATTATTTTGCCTCTGGTAGATGGAACACGCTTAGGGACTGTCTACTGCACAAGCTTTTCAACGTAACCAGTTACATTGGAAGTGTTGGTGGCTTGTTAAGAGGGGTAAGTGATGGTGGATTCAAGATTTAGCTTGTGACACTTGATGTTCCACTGCTGGCGGAGGACACAGACGAGACTATAGGTCCTCATGAGTCCCACCCCCCCCCCTCCCGCCCCCCTCTTATCCCCTCCCACAGTATAACACACACACACACACACACACACACACACACACACACACACACACACACACACACACACTTCTCATGCAAACGCATATATATGTTCACGAGAAATTTTTATCCTAACACCTACTGTCCCCATGTTCACTTAACCTCATCGTGTAGTCCCCTTCCCCACACACACACCTGCAGTCACGTCTTAGTTGACTGGTGGACCACAGAAAGAGAAAATTAATACGAGTAAGGTGTCATGGCAGCGGCTTGTATTGGTTTCCTCGTCCTGTTTTAGGCTATTAGTAGGAACCGCTGTCAGGAGGACCTTGTTAGTAATGTTGACGTCTTAGGTGCACACATCGTGAAACCACAGGACGAGGAAACCAATACGCGTTAGGCTCCATGACAGAAACCAATAAAGAGCCGCTGTCATGGGGATCTAACCCGTATTGGTTTCTTCGTCCTGTTTTAGGCTAAGAAGGCCCCAAGCCGAATGCGTTTGCTTTTTACTTGTCCCGTTTAGACTGATGAACTACTACGAATACCTTTGCCCTGTTCTGTGGTGAGACGTGAAGTGTTCTCATTGCAACAGACTGCGACTTTGTCAAGCCATAAATATCTCGACTCGACCTTTTTGCTGGCCTGGTGGCCAATTGCAGGGGCTGTGTGTTTCGATACAACACAATACGCCCGTACAAACACACGGTTATCAGTGTCCCGAGAGACCTTATAACAGTAACAGTCAACTCGTGTGTCAGTGCTGCGTCGACTCAGGGTCTTACACTTGATGGCCTACGCCAGATTCAGTGAAATCGAAGGGAAAAATAAAACAAAAGAAATTTGTTTTCCTAGTACTGTTTTGGGCTATTAGAAAGAACTGCTGTCAGGAGGACCTTCTTAGTTAAAAGCAAACGCATTCGAGTTTGGTCCTTAGCCTAAAACAGGACGAAGAAACCAATACGGGTTACATCCCCTGACAGCGGCTCTTGGAAGAACCGCTGTCGGAGGGCGGGGGGGGGGGGGGGGGGGGGGGGGGGGGGTGGGGGGGGGGGGGGAGAAACAGCAAAAAATAGATTGACATGCTAACGGCTGCGCAGAATAAAAATAAGTGCGATCACGCGTGCCTGTTTGCTGAATGTCCAAACTGCCGTTAAAGTTCGTTAGCTGTGTCGACAAAGCATAATGGACACAAGTGGTGCTGAAATGTGACTTCAGATTTATGCGTAATGGCACTTTAATGATAATAATAATCCTTTGTCAACACGTTGATGCTATGTTTGCCTCTTATCACATGGCAGCATTTGCTAAAGCTAGAGAAGCCGACGTACTCCTTCGACATATATGGTGTTGGATTTTTTTTTTTTTTTCATCATAGCGATAATATTTCGACATATAACAAAACAACAACACACATCTCTGTTCAAACGTTGCACATGATTCACGACCCACAAAAATTACTGACAAAATAATGCTTGCGTCCAAAATGCATAATTACACAAGAAAACCTGACAGAAATACAAAACACAATAACCCGAGGTGTTATGTATCGCTCCTTCTTCTTGAAATTCTAACACAGTCAGCCCTGACACTACGACAGTAGACAGATCGCCTAGGGTCTGTGGCTGTCAAGCTATTTTGACACCAACCTTGAAATGTCACGGTCCATCTATATTTACTGAAACTAAACTTTAACCCGTTCAGTGATAGATGACGCAAACTGTGTTTCTGCCATCTTCGTTAATTCAACACCAAAACAAGAAGCTGTCCCAGGAACACGGATTCAAAGTGGTGTCAACAAGAGGCATAGATCCTCATGAGCCCCCGCCACTGCGGGGACTCATGAGGATCTATACCTCTTGCAGTTGGGCTGTGTTCAGGTTTTCTCGGCACTGAAAGGGTTAATAGATAAAAGGCAGCCTTTACTACATACTAATTCAACCCATTTAATCCAACGGCCGCATTTCTAATTGCGGAGGTGTTACCTAAAGACTTTGTTTTCCTCCTTAAGTCACACGACCAGTCGCTTTAGCGCAAACCGTACCATGTGACCGTGATACAAAAACCCTCGCAGCGACAAATGGCGGACTTCGTGTAGCCTTCTTTGTGACGCATCGTGAATGTGCGTTTTGTTCTATAAAAGATGTCCAAAACGTTCATAGTAAAAAGTTACTTTGTTTTGCTCGAAACAACAAGCACACTCAGTACTTGAGACGGCAACGTCACGAAATATTTTAAATTACGTCATAAGTCTATTATGTATAAATGTACATTGCTTTGACGTCAGTCATGTCTGGCGTGATCCAGGACGGAAGATGTCTTCTTGATTTCTTTTACGAAAAAAGTGGAGAAATGAAAAAAATACGTTATTGGTAGCAGGGGCTTGTTGCACGGACCCTTGTAGGCCTTCGGGAGGTCAAAGGAACCATTGTACCCCTCAGGCCTGCGACCAATAACATAATGTATCCCTTGCAGGAGACGGATTGGCCATGATAATTCAAGGGTAGTGCCAGATTAGCTTGGCGCCTTAAAGAGCCAAGCTAATCTAGCACTACCCTTGAATTATCATGGTCAATCCATCTCCTGCTGTAGGGCGTTGGGGCGAAATGGGTTAAGGACAGACTGGTACCTTTATTCTAGTCAAGAAAACAACGCATGCTGCCCCAGCTACAATGGAGAATAGCCGGCCGGTTATCTGGCCAAGCTTGAACGAGAGGGGAGTGTAACTGCTGTTTTATCTGCACACTCTTGAACCAAAACTTTCCTGAATGCCTTTAAAATAATAAAAAAAAAATTTAAAAAAATTAAAGTGGCATGGTTGCTGACAAGTGACCTGCCTGCCCGCAATTCCGGCTATCTCTTTCTCACCCAGAGTCGAAAATGTAAACTTGTTCAAGATTGTCCACTTGCCTCCTCACCCCTTCGCTGCACGTGGACGCAGATTCTGCTTAAGCAGAATCAGGCAAGCCATCGGGCCCTATGAAGACTTATTAGCCATTGTGAGAAAACGCAAACTGAAGTGGTATGGGCATGTCACGCCTTCAGCAGGGCTTGCCAAAACAATCCTGCAAGGCACTGTGCAAGGAGGACGAAGGAGAGGAAGACAGAGGAAAAGATGTTAGGACAAAATCTCACAGTGGACAGGACTGAAGCTGGGCGACACGCTGAGAATGGCAGAGAACAGAGAGGATTGGAGGGAGCTGGTTGCCAAGTCATCAGTGGTGCCCCAACGGTCGGCAAGACTACGGGATATAGATAGATAGATAGATAGATAGATAGATAGATAGATAGATAGATAGATAGATAGATAGATAGATAGATAGATAGATAGATAGATAGATAGATAGATAGATAGATAGATAGATAGATAGATAGATAGATAGATAGATAGATAGATAGATAGATAGATAGATAGATAGATAGATAGATAGATAGATAGATAGATAGATAGATAGATAGATAGATAGATAGATAGATAGATAGATAGATAGATAGATAGATAGATAGATAGATAGATAGATAGATAGATAGATAGATAGATAGATAGATAGATAGATAGATAGATAGATAGATAGATAGATAGATAGATAGATAGATAGATAGATAGATAGATAGATAGATAGATAGATAGATAGATAGATAGATAGATAGATAGATAGATAGATAGATAGATAGATAGATAGATAGATAGATAGATAGATAGATAGATAGATAGATAGATAGATAGGACGCAGATTGTCTTTCCGACATCATCATCGTGATTTACAAACGTCAAAGACCACCGGCCGTCAGAGGGGCACGGACACACAAAGGGGTGTCAGTAAGAGGCGTAGATCCTCATGAGCCCTCGCAACTGCGGGGGCTCATGATGATCTATTCCTCTTGCATTTGGGTGATGCTCAATTTCTCTCAGCAGTGAAGGGGTTTACATAGTCGGATATAACAACACACGGGGACAAAGTCGCTAATAACACGGATGGATGTATAATTTAAAAATTAGATATTTAACATTTGTTCACAGGTCCCGAGCACATTTTTTTCCCCCATGTAAATTATTTCGCTTACAACAAACTTCGAATACAACAAGAAGAAATATATTGTTTTATCCGATGTGTACTGTGCATTTTTCCGCTAAAAAAAACAAAACAAAAAAACACTAGATTAACTCATTCTACCCCAGACACACCACAGCAGGATAAGGATCCACCATGATAGTTCAAGGGTGATGCCAGAATAGCTTGGCGCCTACGGGCGCCAAGCTATTCTGGCATCACCCTTGAACTATCATGGTCGATCTGTGTCCTGCACTGCAATGCAGTCTTGAGAGGACAGAGGCAAAATTTAAGGATTTTGGTGTTGGGGCGGAATGAGTTAAACAACACTCTTGCCTTTTAGTCATACTGTCTGAAGTTCACGGAACATGTGCAGTCTGCTATCATCTTTGTGCCATTGTTCAAGACACAGGAAACAGGTAGATATTAACAGCTCAAGATCATGCCTGATTAGCTTGGCGCCTATAGGCGCCAAGTCAATCTGGCACTGCCATGAGATGTTATGCCTGACGAATCTCCAGCTGATCAGGCCCTACCTTGAGCTGTTCAGACTGACAAAACTCCGGCTAACCAGGGACTGCCTTGAGCTGTTAAGATTCATAAATTCCGATTAATCAGGCACTGCCTTGAACTGTTGAGACTGGCAAAGCTCACGTTAATCAGGCATTACCTTGAACTGTTAAGACTGGCGTATCTCCCGCTAATAAGACCACTACGTTAAGCCGTTAAAATCTATACATCTACCTATCTATGTATCGCTAATCAGGCACTACCCTTGAGCTGTTACGGTCGATGCATCTGCCGCTATTGGCGCCTCGGGTGACAATGTTATCTGGTAGTGCAGATTTCGGGGGCAAGCAGTTCAAGATAAACTTTCCGCACATGCTTTATTCCTGACCCCTTGCCGCAATGACTTGCCCAGAAAGGCTGAGGTCAAACCTCGGACGACAGGAAAAGTGCCGAGTACAAAATACTAGAGAGGTTTTGTTTGCTTCGAACGACTCCCAAGAAACGAACGACAGCGAATTGACGGTTGACAGCCATCAGCATAGACAACACTCCAACCATCTCCAAGAGGCATAGATCCTCAGGCGCCCTCCGGAGATGTTTGGAGTGTTGTCTATGCTGGTTGTCCTCCATCCGCAGCGAGATGGCCTTAGACGCCTGCTCGGCGTTAAGCCCGAATAACTAATAACTAACTAACTTGTCCGCCATGACTTCGCTCTCGTTCGTTGCTGGGAGTCGTTCGTCGCAAACGAAACTTCGATACTGTTTCGAAGCAGACACTAATCTCAAGTTCTGAGAAACAGCATACATAAACGATAGCTGGACTTCGTAACGATTCAACCTAACCCATTCAGCCCTGACGCACTACAGCAGGAGATGGGTCGACCATGATAATTCAAGGGTAGTGTCAGATTAGCTTGGCGCCTTCAGGCGCCAAGCTAATCTGGCACTACCCTTGAATTATCATGGTCGATCCATCTCCTGCAACAGGTGCATAGTCGTTAGATGACGCCTCCAAAATTTGGGAAATACGTGCGTCGGGCTGCATGAGTTAAGGAACTGGAGACCGCACAGGATTAGGCTCTGTTGTCGCTGTAGGTCGTTTGACGTCGGAGCGCACAACCTTATTCGCAAATATCTCCGTAAAGAACCCCTTTTATATACAAATCTTAGAACAAATATCATTCAGTGACAGTTGGCCTAATACGATTTACTTTTAAGAAACTTGCTGTACTGTCGTAAAAATTCGGTGGGTTTTTTTTTTTTCGTTTTTTTTTTTTTCTTTAAATGCCTATTTTACATCCCTAAATGTGCCCCAGATATATTCAGCACAGTATAAGAAAGATCCATTCTCATGTAAATTATTATAGTCTTCAACCCTGAAATAGCGCAGGCATACATGAAGTCTGCAACCGTGACCTCAATATTGAAATCTGCCGGGGCTCTAGTTAGGTCTTTTCAGCAAATTGCTACGACTGTAGAGCAAAATCGACAAATCGTAAGAGTTCAGGAAAAATATTCAGTATTAGGCCAATTGACATTAAATGAGATTTGTTCTTAAAGTGGTACAGAAATGTCTTTCTTTTCGGAGATATTTTGGCAAAAACGTTATGCGCTCGGATGTCAAACGGCCCGTTACGTCTAGAGCGACCCCGGCCGCGCAGTATGCAACAGAAGGTACTAGAATGAGAGGCGTGTTCCGCGCAACTAGCAGCACCACACCTTGATACGATGTGACTGCTGACATGGATTGTGAAAAGAAGGTTAGAGAGTTGAGGCGAGACAACACTGAGTACGCAATATACTGGGGAAATCTAGCGATCAAGGGGCGCCCTGGATAAGGCATCCTGCGGCGGGTTTTGTAAAATTTACTTATTGTCCTACGAAGGCTGCATTACTGATTAGGCGATCTAGATCAACTGTTTTAGTTCAAAGGTGGTGCCAGCACAGCTTGGCGCCTCAGGCGCCAAGCTATGCTGGCACTACCCTTGAACTATCGGTCAAATTTATTTCAAGCAATGGGTGTATCAGGATGAAAATGGTTAAAAGGCTGTGAAAACACGTCTCACAATTCTTGCAATCGCACACGCCTCGAGAGCCTCTGCGTCTTCACGCAATGAGGGACCCCTTTTTATTTAACACATTTGAGACGGGCTTCATTCGGATACGCTGCATTATGCCCCGTATCCGGATGTCAACGCTCGATATCAGCGTAATACCAACCCTTCAAACCATCCCACCCCACGCCAGCCCTACAACCTTAACAAAGTCGTGCAAGAGGGGTGACCCTAGGAACCCAGACTTAAAGTAATAACATTTCCAAGACCCGAGATTCTGTACACCTTTCTGGCAGCGTGGATTTGGCCTTAGCGGGTCGGGGGGTCTGTCATTACCACACCAGATGCAACTGTCGGCGACCCGCGTACGCGCAAAGTGCAACCCCCAAAATTCGCACACAAATCCCCATTTTCCACCTCCCTCTGAGTGTGTCGATGAAGCCAATAATATTCCAGACGAGGTATAGATCGTCATGAGCCCCTGCGGCTGTAGAAGCTCATGAGGTACAGATCCTCATGAGGCTCTGTACCTCGTGTAGATTGGATGAAGTTTACATGGATAGCGCATGCATGCAAACACTATGTAATTTATGCACATGCATTTGCACACGGACAATGATAAAGCATATGGGGCCGTGGGCCCTTTATTTACCGTGCCACGGTCCCCGCATGGCTGATATGTTATAAGAATTTCACAGAGAGAGAGAGAGAGAGAGAGAGAGAGAGAGAGAGAGAGAGAGAGAGAGAGAGAGAGAGAGAGAGAGAGAGAGAGAGAGAGAGAGAGAGAGAGAGAGAGAAAGAGAGAGAGAGAGAGAGAGAGAGAGAGAAATGAAATGAAATGAAATGAAATGAAATTTCTCAAGGATAAATGATTACGTACATAGACCTTTTTTCAGTCATGTCCTTGCACACGCACTCACACAACACTCTCACTCGCGTGACTAAAACTAATAAAATTGGAAAGGCAAAACGTGATATCAAAAAAAGAGAGAGGGAGAGAGAGAGAGAGACAGAGACAGAGAGAGAGAGAAAGAGAGAGACAGACAGAGAGATGAAATAAAATGAAACTTTATTTTACAAGCAACAGTTAGATCCCCTGCCCCCGCCTATCAGGCACCCAATCGCCAGCCCACAGAGAAATACGCAGGTATAGAATAAGACAATCATTTCCATTCCTGATAAGAATGGATCAGGTCTCTTATATAACCCATGTCTTTCTCCGGAACTTAGGAAGTAGGCAGGAGAAACATACATACACAAACATGAAGGTGCGCTACTATATGTGGTCGGGTAAATACCCTGATTTCCCACAGTAGATGCACAGAACATTACACAACAATGTAACGATACATTTCTCTGTGGGCTGGCGTATTTCTCTGTGGGCTGGCGATTGGGTGCCTGATAGGCGGGGGCAGGGGATCTAACTGTTGTCTGTCCAGCGCTGTGATTCCCCTTGGTTTGAGTACTGACAATTCTGCCAGCGCTAGCCTCACCTATCTGGTTTGTGAGTATCATGTATAACTCGAGGCAAAATTTGTATCGTTACATTGTTGTGTAATGTTCTGTGCATCTACTGTGGGAAATCAGGGTATTTACCCGACCACATATAGTAGCGCACCTTCATGTTTGTGTATGTATGTTTCTCCTGCCTACTTCCTAAGTTCCGGAGAAAGACATGGGTTATATAAGAGACCTGATCCATTCTTATCAGGAATGGAAATGATTGTCTTATTCTATACCTGCGTATTTCTCTGTGGGCTGGCGATTGGGTGCCTGATAGGCGGGGGCAGGGGATCTAACTGTTGTCTGTCCAGCGCTGTGATTCCCCTTGGTTTGAGTACTGACAATTCTGCCAGCGCTAGCCTCACCTATCTGGTTTGTGAGTATCATGTATAACTCGAGGCAAAATTTGTATCGTTACATTGTTGTGTAATGTTCTGTGCATCTACTGTGGGAAATCAGGGTATTTACCCGACCACATATAGTAGCGCACCTTCATGTTTGTGTATGTATGTTTCTCCTGCCTACTTCCTAAGTTCCGGAGAAAGACATGGGTTATATAAGAGACCTGATCCATTCTTATCAGGAATGGAAATGATTGTCTTATTCTATACCTGCGTATTTCTCTGTGGGCTGGCGATTGGGTGCCTGATAGGCGGGGGCAGGGGATCTAACTGTTGTCTGTCCAGCGCTGTGATTCCCCTTGGTTTGAGTACTGACAATTCTGCCAGCGCTAGCCTCACCTATCTGGTTTGTGAGTATCATGTATAACTCGAGGCAAAATTTGTATCGTTACATTGTTGTGTAATGTTCTGTGCATCTACTGTGGGAAATCAGGGTATTTACCCGACCACATATAGTAGCGCACCTTCATGTTTGTGTATGTATGTTTCTCCTGCCTACTTCCTAAGTTCCGGAGAAAGACATGGGTTATATAAGAGACCTGATCCATTCTTATCAGGAATGGAAATGATTGTCTTATTCTATACCTGCGTATTTCTCTGTGGGCTGGCGATTGGGTGCCTGATAGGCGGGGGCAGGGGATCTAACTGTTGTCTGTCCAGCGCTGTGATTCCCCTTGGTTTGAGTACTGACAATTCTGCCAGCGCTAGCCTCACCTATCTGGTTTGTGAGTTTATTTTACAAGGATACAAGATTAGGTGCGAAAGAACTTTTTCTCAGAGAGAGAGAGAGAGAGAGAGAGAGAGAGAGAGATGAAATAACATGAAATTTTATTTTACAAGGATACAAGATTAGGTGCGAAAGAACTTTTTTCAGAAAGAGAGAGAGGCTGTACATTGCTTAACGTCCCGACAGCATCAAGACTTTTTCAGGACGTGCCTGCACTGCTTGTGAAAAAAAAACTAAACAGAATATTTAATGTATGTCGCCAGCCGGTCTAACACGCTAAATAAACCTAAGATCATTTAGCAACACACATCCAGTATCAAGAGCTACAGGCAGCGCAGACAGTAGGGAGAGTTTAAAAAAGGAAAATACAAGTGAATGGACCAAGGGGTAGACAGAAACACATGCCCCAGAATACAGAAGAAAACCCACCCTGTGGGGCTGACCAGGGTGACCCTGGAAACTAAAAAGTAGTTAACCCCACCCAAGTCCCCCAGGGCAGACCCGGATAGGGTAGAGAGAGAGAGAGAGGGGGAGAGAGAGAGAGTTAGTTAGTTAGTTATTTGGGTTTAACGCCGATCAGGCAACTAAGGCCATCTCACGGCAGGGGGGGGAGAGAGAGAGAGAGAGAGAGAGAGAGAGAGAGAGAGAGAGAGAGAGAGAGAGAGAGAGAGAGAGAGAGAGAGAGAGAGAGAGAGAGAGCGCATTCATGAAGGAAAATCAGAGTCCGCTCATTTAAAATTCCGTACTATTAATACTGCACTGGAATGTCAACACAAAACAGTGCACAGGTGTCAAACTGAATAATTAACTCATTCTACCCCTGACACACCACAGCAAGATATGGATCGACCATGACAGTTCAAGGGTGATGCCAGAATAGCTTGACGCCTATGGACGCTAAGCTATTCTGGCACCATCCTTGAACTATCATGCTCGATCAATGTCTTCTTGTTGTGTGTCGGGGCTGAATGAGTTAATGACACGTGCTCTCTCTGGAGGGTGGCCGCTCATAGCAGGTTTTGCTGTATGCCATTTTCAACAAGGAGAACTTAACCCATTTAGCCCCGACGCATTACAACAGGAGATGGATCCATGGTACTTCAAGGGTATTGGCAGATTAGCTTGGCGCCATCAGGCGCCAAGCAACACAGGTACTACTCATGAATATTCATGGTTGATCCATCGCCTGCAAATGGTACATTGTCGTTAGATGACACCTCCAACTTTGGAAATGTGGCCTTGGGGTTAAAGGGGTTAAAGAGATCTATGCAATAAAGGGTTAACTAGTTCCCAATGAAAGGTTAAATGTGTCCATAATAAGTGTCTTACAACGATGCTGGACAAAATGGCAAACTTGAAGTATAATAAGTGTTCTAAGCATGTCTTACAACGATGCTGGACAAAATGGCAAACTTGAAGTATAATAAGTGTTCTAAGTATGTCTTACAACGATGCTGGACAAAATGGCAAACTTGAAGTATAAAGTTTGAATGCAGAATTAAAAACGTTTCTGCTCTTCTTCTCCTTCGTACGCAAAAGAGTTCTTCCGTTTCACACACGTGGTAGCAGAAAGCTTCTGTTAAGTGTACCATTGACACGTATTGTGAACAGAAGAGTTTAACTCATCAAGGACCGAATCCCCAAATTCTGAAGTTGCCCTCTGAAGGACTGTATTACAATTCTAAAGACAGATCGAGCGCTAGCATGATAGTTCAAGGGTGGTGCCAGAATAGCTTGGCGCCCATGGGCGCCAAGCTATTCTGGCACCACCCTTGAACTATCATGCTCGATCCATGTCTTGCTGTGGTGTGTCGGGGCTGAATGAGTTTAAAAAATTTAAAAAAAAACTAGTCTTAGTTTAGGCAGGACCAAATCTGTCACGCGTCGTATCGACGAATTTTAGCAATCCGAGCCCTCCGTGGAGCAGATCGTTTGAACGCCTTCTCTGTCAACGGGCCTACATTTTGTTCAGCTCTGACGTCCGCGTTCACTGAACGACCTACAGCCGTAGCCGTTCAAACGACATAGACCCAAATTGGTCTCAACAAGAGGCATAGATCCTCATGAGCCCCCGCAGTCGCGGGGGCTCATGAGGATCTATGCCTCTTGCAGTCAGATCTCGCTCACTTTTTTTCTCGGCAGTGAAGGGGTTAACTAAACCAAATTTTACACTGAAATGGCCCCCAAAATGGGTTTGTTCCCGATAAACTGGTTAACAATAATGGTTTGTTCGGGTTTAACGTCCACGGCACCGAAGTGATAATGGACGGCCCTGACGGGCGGGTTATGGGGGACAGGGAAATCTATTACCTATGGAGTACGACCTGAACACTGATAAACTCAGGCGCATTCCAACTATATCTTTTCTTATCGCATGCCCTGGAGGTGATCAGATGAATACTGAATCTACGTCTCTTGCGAATGGTTGAAATTTTTAAAAAAAAAAGAAAAAAAAAAGGTGTGTACATTTGACATGCATGATATGCAGTCCCCCACACACACACACAAAAAAAAACCGCACAGGAGAGCACATTTCTTACCCAGTGAAGTGCCATATGACGAGGCAGGCCATAAACCGATAACCTCAAGCCATCAACGTTTCAAATGGCCAATAAACCGCAAAGCGAGTGAGTCCCTCCGAAAGAGGCACAGATTCTCATGAGCCCCTGCCGATAGGCAGGGGCTCATGAGAATCTATGCCTCTTTATAGCAGAAGCATGTCTCATTGACAACGACGGACTGAAGAAATCGTTCGAGTTTGAGACGAGCCGCCACGAAACGGGAGTTTGTTGGTGGTGCATCGGATAAAGATGACATCGTCAGGCGGATCATCTGTACGAGTCAAACAGAATGAGAATGTAATATTTCAATGATTAGAATTTGTAAACCCTAGACACGATTTGCTCAAAGCCCCAACCGTGAACAAGGATTTCTTTTCAAAACCCTTGGGCCTACAGCTTCAAAAGCGGTGGCGACTGAAAAGCTTCCTTTCCGTTAAAACTGACAAGAGCGTCGAGCTGTTTCAGTGGCAGTCAATCGTCCCTCTACCTCGCAAAACTGTCACCATACGTGTGTATTTTGAGCATTGGTCTAACTGTAGAATACACCTTGTAGGTCACCAAGGGGTCAATCCGGCCATACCAATTCGTCAGCAAGAGGTGTTGGATTGTTCATAATCACATTCCTCCAGTTGCAGGAAATTGTTTCAAGCCAGTAACTGCCAGCCAACTGTCTCTGCACTGCTGCGAGATTTATGCGTGGGGACTAACTTAAGAAAGAAGCTCAAAACGATAGTTAGGACTACGACGGGCGGGTACTGGCGAGAGGAAAATGACGTGCAGCACGACACTAAAGCCTCCAGCTAATAAAAATAGACATGTATGCATGTTTCTGTTTGCGACCGTCGCTGTACATGTACTTGTATGTACTTTACTCCTCAAGACAGGTCGTTGCACTCCGTCTCATAGCCTCGGCAAGTCCAGCAGTACGCTGAAAAACGCAGACCACCCCATAACATTTTCCATATGCATATGGGGGATATAAATGAGGTTGGTCTGTGATAGCAAGAGGCATAGATTCTCATGAGCGCCTGCAGTCGCAGGGGCTCACGAGAATCTATGCCTGTTGCAGGTGGAACGAGCTAGCTGAAGGACAGAGTGTGTGTGTATGTGTCTGTGTCAGTAGGTCGGTGGGTTACGGTCTGGCGGCGCCCAGGGTCAAGAGAGGTCACACAGGTCTATCACTGCTAGTCTACGCTTTATCGGGCCCACGGCACACTGCGCAGTCTGTCATGGTCAACACAGCGGGATGTTTCACAGCTCGTTTACATGATCGTTGCTGCTTGTATAATATGCACGGTTAAAAAAAAAAAAAAAAAAAAAAAAAAAGGCTAGAGAGGAGCTCCATTTTCCCGCTGTATTTTAGTCATACTGGCTTATCCAGAGTCACATTCCATGTGACACTGGCTGACTCTTTTATATATATATATATATATATATATATATATATATATATATATATATATATATATATATATATATATATATATAATATATATATATATATATATATATATATATATATATATATATATATATATATATAGCCTTCCACTGAACACCTACTACATAAAGTAATAGGGACTACTCCCAGGCGCCCCGCAACCCGCTGGAGAATATCCAGTCCTCCCCCCGAGAGGGGAGGCTAGTGCATGATAAGCGATGCAGTCACAAAAGGACAGCTGATGTCCTGATGACACAATGCAAGCTTACCAGCCTGGATTTCCATGGCATTAGCACAGCATTCTCAGAATTTATTGAAAAATTATGTCCCTTGGAGCTACTCTGATTGAGTGCATTTTTTGGCTTGGGCCACGCCTTTGTTATAAGTAATGAATAATTGTACCACAAAATTGCCTAGGTGTTGCCTTTTCAAAATTAGTCAGTCTTCTTCCACTGCAACACCCCATAAAGCTTTAGGGATGCAATCCACGCTGGACTAGTGGTTGCTACCAGTGAAATTCTGGAGGCGTCTTCTAGTATATGCGTTGTGTTTGCAATTTCAGGTTACGCCGTATGCCTACCTGATGAGACCCACCTTGGGTCGAAACCGGTCGTAGGCGGCAAAATCTTAAATCTATCCAGCAGGTCCAAGATATGTTTGGGAATATTCATGCACTAGCCTCCCCTCTCGGGGGGAGGACTGGATATTCTCCAGCGGGTTGCGGGGCGCCTGGGGGTAGTCCCCATTACCTTATGTAGTAGGTGTTCAGTGGAAGGCTCAAAAGATCTAATAAGCGATGCAGTCACAAAAGGACAGCTGATGACACAATGCAAGCTTACCAGCCTGGATTTCCGTGGCATTAGCACAGCATTCTCAGAATTTATTGAAAAATTATGTCCCTTGGAGCTACTCTGATTGAGTGCATTTTTTGGCTTGGGCGACGCCTTTGTTATAAGTAATGAATATATATATATATATATATATATATATATATATAATATATATATATATATATATATATATATATATATATATATTATATATATATATATATATATATATATATATATATATATATATATAAAAGAGTCGATTCATCTATGAAAATACAATCTGGCCAGCCAGTGTCACATGGAATGTGACTCTGGATAAGCCAGTATGACTATATATATACAGTAAAATGTGGCTGTCATTGCAGGTAGGCAGTAATTCCTGCCTTCCTCCAGCATTGCCGATGGTGTGCTGAAGAGGTCGCCGCCAAGACCGAAACAGCTGTCCACACCGGCTAAATATCTGGACCCCCTTGGGTGGACCTAGATTTAAATTTCCATGCACCGAGTGCCGGATGGAACAGTGGGATATGTGATACGCCCCCTTTGGGGGAAGGGGCGCTTCCATATGCATTGCTTCCAGTCACTTTCTTAGCAGTCACCCCCTCTTTCTTATCTCTTTTTTGTGTGTGTGTGCTTTGGCCACAGTAGATCTATGATCACTGGTCGATCATGCACACTTCTCTCCCCTGACAGTGCTTTTACCTACTTTACTTTGTAACCTTCCTAAAATATTAGCACTGGCAGTCTCCCCTTTTCTTTTCATTTATTACTACAATATCGACTGCAACCCCTTCCCCCCTTTTGGTAGGTTCTCTTTTAGGGTGCATGGAAATTTAACTCTAGGTGGTGGCATGGAATGTATGCCCCTGCAGACACCACAGTAAAATATGGCTGTCATTGCAGGTAGGCAGTCATTCCTGCCTTTCCTCCAGTATTGCCTATGGTGTGCTGAAGAGGTCGCCAAGACCGAAACAGCTGTCCACACCGGCTAAGTATTTGGACCCCCTCCCTTGGGTGGACCTTGATTTAAATTTCCATGCACTGAGTGGCTGGAACAGTGGGATATATCACCTGATACGCCCACTTCTGGGGGGCTTCCATATGCATTACTTCCAGTCACTTTCTTAGCTCACCCCTCTTTCCTATCTCTTTGTGTGTGTGTGCTTTGGCCACAGTAGATCTATGATCACTGGTCGATCATGCACACTTGTCTCCCTGACAGTGCTTTTACCTACAAATATAAGCACTGGCAGTCTCCCCTTTTCTTTTAAATTTATACTTTTTATAGTTTAAAGTTTATGGTATTTCTTTTTTAGTTTTTTGTTTTGTTTTATTTTGTTGTTGTTGTTGTTGTTGTTTATTTTTTTATTGTATTTATTTTATTTTTTTATAAATTTATTTATTTTTTTAGGGTGGGTGGGCTGGGGGGAAGGGTAACTACCTCCTAATCACAGAAACGGCAGTAAAATAAAATAAAAATTCATCCGGAAACATGCATAGCCCAAGAAACAGATAAATGCGTGGGCTGATCTGTGATTCTGGAAATTACGGTCCCAGGCAAAAAACGTCCAAAGTTACAAACCAGCCTACACACACAAAACCCCTCTCATTACAGGCAACGTGCGCCTAGTAAAACGTGACACAGGTTTACAGTGTGGGAACATGCGTTATTACAGTGACATTTAAATCTTTGTCCGTCAGAACATTTACCCCCCCCCCCCTTCCCCCCCCCTCCTTCCCCCTTCCCCCCCTCCCCCCCCCCTCCCTCGTCCACCGTCGTTCCTGCGCCGCGGAGGTTCCTATCATTTCATGTCGCCGTGGCTTCTGCCGTGTGAAGAATGTGTGTCAGTGCTAGTCTGCCGCCGTTTTTGGTTTCAAGCCGCGTGCGGGTCTGTGACTTTGGACCTTTCGGCTACCGGCCGTAAGGTCCAAAATCACAGACCAGCGAACATTTTAAAATGCACAGTGCAAGCAGTGAAAATGTAAAGGGCACGACCGTTGTGGATTAAGCGACCACGCATTATAGGTCACAGTAAGGAGGATGCCAAATTTGCCAGCAATTAACCCATTGTGTCCCAGGTACCAAATACACATTTTTTTTAGTTGTCCTCAGAGGACTGCATTGCAATTCAGGAGACAGATGGGCCATGACAGTTTAAGGGTGGTGCCAGAATAGCTTGGCGCCTACAGGCGCCAAGCTATTCTGGCACCACCCTTGAACTATCATGGTCAATCTATATCATAGTCTCATGGGCCCCGCTATTTTTGCTGGACCTCATGGGGGTCTGTGCCTCTTGCAGACGGTCGGTGAGCTGAAGAAAAGGGAAAAAAAAGGTGATGCCTTGTTTGTTAGTTTAGGGTGCACGACTGAGCTTTCGCTCGCCTGGTTGCTGCAGTTTATAGTTTCAGTTGGTTTTAATGCTTGTAAAGTTTGCATTGCCACACGGGGAACAAGTTTCAATGCTGGAAGCCGCCTGTTAAAAAGAGGGAGTGCATATGAACTAACATTTGAATAAACGATACAATTTTTTTTTTTAATGCTCTACCTTTAAACAAAAAAAAAATCCATATAATGATTTTGGCATGAAAAACTGATGAAATTGTTTGTCGTGATACGACTTAACTGTGCATATTTGCAATTCTTGATTTGTGTGATAAATTTATTTTGCCGGAAACCTTCTGTGACCGTGACCCCCACTCAGTGCAAGCAAGGGCATTTGTTCGTGGCCTCTCTGCTGTCTAAAACAGAATCTAAAACTTCTGACCCTTTTGTCGCTTCTTTTGGCTGATATTAATTTTACTGTACATGTTTAGGGGAAATTTAGGAGATTCTAACATTGTTTATTCTAAGCACGATTACCCCCCTCCCCACCACCACCACCACCACCACAATCCCCCATCCATCCACCCACCCATTTGGGCCATTACAGTTCGAGGATGGTGTCAAAATAGTCAAGCTATTCCGCTGACACCACCCTTGAAGTTGAACTACCATGGTCGATCTGTCTCCAGAACTGCTTTGCAGACCTCAAAGGAGATCTAAAAATTATAATTTCATCCTCAGGATGAAATGAGTCAAGGGCACAGTGAAACTGATCGAATCACTCGGCATACGTTCACCTCACATGCTTACCTATTCTCTAGGTGACTACTAAGATCTGGTGTCATGTTTTGACGCCTCACTTAGACATCAATATGACTTCACAGATAAAAGTATACCGACGAGCAAAAGAAATGCGACATTTTTAGAATCATCCAAACACTAAAGTGTATCCGATGATTCCAAAATTGTCGCATGTCTTTTGCTGGTCAGTATATGTTCCAAACCATGATGGACGCTGTGTTGCTGTCTAGCGTGTGTGCTGAAAACTGCTCACATCGGATTATTACCAGAAAAAAAAAAAAAAAAAAAGGTGCGTAAGACATCGGTGTCTAGGTGATATTGTACTGAGAATCTCAATCTCGTGGTCTTAACCCATTACCTCCTGAGGCTGAATTTTAAAAATCTGCTTATTATCCAATGAAAGCTACATTACAGATGAGGAGATAGATCAACCATTTTAGTTCAAGGGTGGTGCCAGAATAGCTTGGCGCCTCAGGCGCCAAGCTATTCTGTCACCACCCTTGAACTATCATAGTCAAATTTATTTTGAGCAATGGCTGTATCAGGATGAAAAGGGTTAAAATCTTATCCTAGTCGCTTTCGCTCGTAGAAACTCGTGTGAAGATTTTCAAAATGACCCAAACGCCGACGTAAGAATACGCTGTACTGATCTATCGCACTGTCGTCACAATACCGAAAACGGAATGTAACATTTCTACGTCACACGCGATTTACTGAGTCTTTTCCAGAGTATTCAATTAATTTTCACTCTGAATAGACCTTTAATCGTGCCGTGAGTGGCTAAGTAAATCTGCGCTCTCCTGCGGTGCATACATGTATGCGACCAGACGTAAGATTATCGCAGGTGACGCTAAAAGGCCTGACCCCACAAAGACCTAGCCAGCTTACGCCAAAAACCCTGGCGGTCTCCTCCTCTAGAGGAACACAGGCATAACGTGGGCTAACACAAGATCCCCTTGAAAGAGGTGTACATAATAAACATTCACAGGCATAAACAACCAACGTTTGTATCCCTCCGACGGGACTGAGGTAAATATACAACCATGTGAGACCAGCAAGAGACATAAGATTCTCATGAGCCCCTGTGACTATAGGGGGCTCATGAGAATCTATGTCTCTTGCACACGAAAACCTCGCTGAAATTATGTTATAAAAACCTGATTGCAAATGTACAAATTCCCGAGTCACCCTCACGTCCTGCAGAGGTGCACGAAGACCTGTGCCACTTTGAAGATGAACAAATTTCGCCATACGGACCTGCAGTCGAATCTACGGTCACGGCGACCTAGGAAGCTTTTTATTGTGCTCGTAATATGTACTCAGTCATGCCCCCGGTATAATAAGCGTTCTTGCATGTATGAACATATACTGACCTAGTTTTGCTAAGGCGAAGGACAAGACTCAGACAACAAGGTGGATTTTTTTTCAGAAACCTTGTGACATCAGTACACACGTATGCGTTAGATACTTTGGTATGCGTTCAAACTCATCCAAGGCGCCCGCATCAATAGTTGCGGAAGTTTCGTATAACGTTCCCTGAGGGAACGCCATACGACACGTTCGCAGCAATTGATGAGGTGCGCCTTGAATGAGTTAAATGTTTTTCCACTACTAAAGCGCTGTCACCAAATAGTTTGTCACTCTGGGTGCCGACGGGATGTAGGGGTGGGGGCGGTTGAGGGAGGAGGTTAGGGGGGGAGGGGGAGGAGGCGGAGTGGGTAGGGAAGTGGGGGAAGAGCTTTTGGATGCCCTTTAAGTAGTATGAAGTCAGTGCCACCAAATAATTGGTTTTGTCACAGCACCAACTACATGAAAACAATTGACAAACTGGCGAATGTTTCCGGTTGGTTTTCACGTTCTTAAGGCTGTCAAAGGTAAAATCAAATACATTGTTATTCAAAGGAAACCTCCCGACTACAAACAATGTATTAGTTGAAATTAATAAACGAATAACGAAGCTTCAGACAAGACAACCAATCAACCAACCAACCAAACAAACAAACAACCCAGACCAAAAAGGTGACTGCCAAGCGCGTAAAATGCAGAGAACAACCCAACGGAGAAAGAGACACTCTTAGAAAAGACAGTTAAAACACAATGTATGAATCAGTATTTCGGGTAAATACCTTTTATCAAAACAAACAAACAAATATAGAGATCAGTCAAACAAAACGTTTGCATTACTCAAATCTTGCAAATGAAATTCAAAGTATTATGATATGTATGTTAGTATAATGTATTATTTTAGTTGTCAGGGGTCCCCGTTATACTGATTTATATGTTTATCTACCACGCCTTTTGTTTGTTTTAGAAGCTTCAGCCAATTTACAGAAGAAAACAAATGCAAACTAACTTCGTCCGACTTTGGAGGGGGAGAGAAACGAAAAATGGATCACTTCACTTCTTTCTTTTTTTTTCGAAAAAACAAACCAAAAAGTGAAGTGAGCCATTTTTCGTAATTTATGCCTGTCTAGAATGTTTAAATCACTCAGCGATTGAAAAATTTCGAAACGGGAACATAAAATCGAATCACTCACTTTCCGCCCGAGGTTAATTGAACTTTCGTGTCTGATCGGTTTGCGGCCCGTGCTCTCTAAAATCCTTCGCTTGATCTCAGGAGCTGATATGAGCGCGAGGCAGTCTAAAGACGAATTGACTGGCGCATAAACCAGACTTCTGAAAATGATCGGAATGCTGTCTTGGAGCGATCGTGGTTAGATCCATAAAGCCGTGACATGCTCAGACGGTATAGGGATTGATCATGCTAGTTCAAGGGTGGTATCAAAATAGCTTGGCGCCAAGCTATTCTGACACCACCCTTGAACTATCATGGTCTATCTGTCTCCAGAACTGTGACACGGACCTCAAAGGGTGTCTTGAAAACATTCATAATTTAATTTCGTCCTCAGGATGTGTAATAATTATGTTCAGAATTTCAATAAAGCGTAAACTCTACACTAGTAAGTGTACTGATTTTGATAGCTCCAGAAAAGTGCTCAGTTAGCTTGGCGCGTTTCCAGGCGCCAAGCTAACTGGGCACTTCTCTGGAGCTATTATGGTCAGTTTACCTCTTACAAGCTTGGCTGAATGTGGCCCGATAAGACTGAGACGGACAAAGAACGACATCTGAACAAAAGGAGAAGAGTGTTCAGTAACAGTCAGCGAAACGAGGACTTTTAGATAGTATAGCCATAGCTAGCATACATTTCATGATTTTAGATAGTATAGCCATAGCTAGCATACATTTCATGATTTCAGAATGCTAATTTAACCCTTTCCATGCCAATGGGACGCAGATTGCGTTTCTGAAATCTGTGTTAAATTCAACGCCCGGTAAGTCGTTGGAGTGAAACAGCCGAGGCGAGACAACGAACAATAAAGCGTTTCAATGGCGATGTATTATTATCCGAAATTTTTTTCCAAATTTATAATGCATATTTCAGTCAACCACACAAGCCGACTCAAAAGATGACAGGCTAACTCATAGAATCGAGCTGTCTTGAAGTCTGCGAAGAAATGGCCCAAACTTACAAAACAAAAAGGGTTAAATTGATATCTTTCACTCGTGTCAGTCTTCCGACAACAACAACAATAAAATCAATACCAATAACAAATAAATTAACTAATACAAGAATTATGCCACACGTACAACCGTGCAAATAATCGAGAAAAATATGAAAAGACGCTGCATTCTTTGTTACACTATAGCAACAACAACCGGCACCGACTCCAACAAGAATTTCGACAGACAGTAGTTGTTCGGATTCGCAATGCCGCTTCCAGACTGTGGCTGCCGCCTGCGGCTTGTATTCAGTCAAAGATACGGACAAGGCAGTCAGTCAGTCATGTGTTGAATGCCAGCCAGTTTCAGACCGTCACGTGCCTGATTTATTCCCCGCACGCGCGCTATCCTTTGCCTCTCGACCACCGACGGCCCACAGATCGCCACCGCGAGCCACGATGCGGCCCTGGGCCGGCCTCTTCCACGTGCAGGAGGCATCGATTCTCGTGAGCCCCTGCATCCGCAGGGGCTCACGAGAATCTACGCCTCTTGCCGCCACCGCTGGAACGATGTACTTCTTCGCATCGTCAGCCGCAAACTGGCCTGGGCTGGCCTCGAGAGAAACGGGGCAGTAACGCGATTGGCCCAGCTCTATCCATGACCCCGGGTTCAGCGCGAGCGCTGGCAGAGGTATACGGCGGTCGAGGGGGCAGGGCCTAAGCGCGCGCGCCATCACCCCGCCCCAGCGCGCGCAGCCAATAGCGCGCGGCCTCGCGCCTGAAGCCTCTACCCTTGGGAGGCGGAGGTTACGACCAGAGTAATGCCTTTGTCACGGCGCGGGCGGTCGGGCCGAACTAACTGACATTGTCACCCATATAAGGAGGTGTAGCCATAGAAACTTGCCAGTTTTCAAGCGCCGTGTCAGAGTTCAAAACGAGATAGTGAGCGCCCGTGGCATACCGCAGTGTGCAGTGTGTGCATAATACTGGTGCCGAGTCAAGAAGGCGGTGTTGCTTGTCCCAATCCTAGTGCCGTGACATTACCACTACTCGGCGTTACTTCATAGACTATGCGGCTTGGCTGTGCGACCATAACCTAACGGAAAGGTTGGAAGTTTACAGCATCAGCTGAGGTTACGGTTAGGCTGGAGACGGAATATAATATTCTGTACGACGTGGTTTTTTTTTCAGTGTCAGTGGTCGCGGATGTTATAACTTGACACCATTCATAAGTGTTATTGCTGTTTTAGTCAGAGAACGGAGTCACTGCACAAAAACGGGACCAAGTGCAAGCTACATCGCGGGGCCATGCGCTTGTCAGTGATTATCGTGGCCGGCGACGATCACGCGGGCCAGTAGATGCCAAGGTTTAGGACTGTGTAATGTGTTTTCCTTGCAAAGCTTTTTTACCATGCGGAAGAGGCATAGATCCTCATGAGCCCCTGCATTCGCAGGGGCTCATGAGGATCTATGCCGGCCTCTTGCGGACGCCGGACGAGGTAGGCGTTCGGTTGGACCTTCATTTCACCAAACTTTTCCTATTTTCACTGAATACAGGACCGTCGAGTGTTAGCCCTGTGCTGTGGCCCGGAGTTTGTACCCCCTGCCCTTCGCCTACGCTGCATACTGCACACGGAGTGTCTGAGCCAACGCAGCGAGTAGCGGAGCGCGCTGCACTGTGAACCTTACCGTGGCCGCGCGAACTGCATGTGGCGGCGGGCGGGAGGAGGGAGGGCGATGAAGGAGGACTGAGGCGGTGCCCTATGGTGTTTAGAGAGCACCAGGGGAGGCGCGGAGGGCCGTGCCACAGGGCGAGAGAGTCGAGTGAGAGACAGACTGCGAGAGAGAGAGAGACTGATATAGAGAGAGCGGCACTGTACGCTAGAGGGTCGCCTGGCAGCCCAAGAGCTCGCAGACAGTGACAGAAGTCAGGGCCCGGTGCCTGCCAACCCCCCCGCGCCCTCGCCACCACTTCATCAGTGTCCTCCTGAGGATCGCGGCCAGCAGACGACACTCGCCCTTACTCTGACTTCGCTGCTCTTCCTTCCGCGTGCTTCAGTCACCACTCGTGCTGCAGTGTTTAGTGGCGGTCCTGCCCGGGAACATTAGCGCAGTGAGAGTGTGTCTGTCTGGGGGCCCTGCTCTACATGCAGTGCGAAGTCAACCCGCGAGAGGGGAGGTCGGTTACTGAGAGGTCCTAACCCCGGCGTGCACCTTGCCTCTATAACAGCGGGACCTAGGGTGTCGATATCGGCGCTTGTTTTCTCCACTGTTTACAAGCTTGTAATGTCACCCACAGCGGCGTGGTCTACTGTCTTCAGTTCTCGCCTCTAACTGACGAGTGTTTCACAAGTTGCTGTTTTACTTAGCTACTTGCTGTTTTACATCGGCTGACAATTCTCACACTGCTGTCTTGTGTTCCAAGTCGGATCAGTGGCAGTTCTTGTGTCACAGTGTTGGACTGAGAATAATCAAGGTTCGTGTGATAACGGACAACGTCACGACAGTTTTCTTTCCGTTGAGTGGTTGGTTGTTAATTTCTCGGGTTGATTTCACGTCGACTGAGGAAAAATACAGGATTGATAAGGGATTGAAATTTCAGGTCATTTTCTCAGTTGCTCTGAAGTGATTATTGGAACTGACAAATACTTGTTAATTTTAAAACGGAAAAAAAACCCCGCACTTTGTGTTTTAGGAGTTTTGTGACATATAAATTATTATTTTTTTCACCCATGAATTTTCCTACCGGTGACTGTATGCTTTCCAACGCTGGCTGCGGCGTAAAGAAACAATTCCCGGAGTGAGTTCTCCACAACATGGAGATGCCCCCCACCCAGCCAGGACCCGTCAACGTGTGGAGAGAACCTTCTGACGACATGGGACCCACAGGAACCACCGCCCCTCCCCCAGGGGCATCAGTACCGCCACCCGTACCCCAGCCACCCTCGGGTGGAGCCGTGGTGACCAATTCGTCCCACCCGAGCCATGACTCTCAGACCTCCAGGTCTCCCAACCCCCAGCAGAACGGCGGGACACCGACGTCCAACGCCTCGTCAGAAAACAACAACAACAAACAGCACATTGAGTGCGTGGTGTGCGGTGATAAAAGCTCGGGCAAGCATTACGGACAGTTCACCTGTGAGGGCTGCAAGAGTTTCTTCAAGCGTTCAGTCAGGCGGAACCTGACGTACTCGTGTCGTGGCTCGCGCAACTGTCCCATTGACCAGCACCACAGGAACCAGTGCCAGTACTGCCGCCTGAAGAAATGCCTGAAGAGCGGAATGAGGCGGGAAGGTAGGTTTCCTTCAGGTGACTATCATCACTTTCACACCGAAAAACAACAATGCAACAAAATACTACTGGGATATATTTCCCAGGTTTATTTATCATCTTTCACGTGTTTGTCATGTTTTTCAACCGTATCGCCAATTATTATTTACTCTGTCCTATTTCATATATTAACCCATTCAGCCCTGACGCGCTAAAGCAGGAGATGGGTCGACCATGATAATTCAAGGGTAGTGCCAGATTAGCTTGGCGCCTTTCGGCGCCAAGCTAATCTGGCACTGCCCTTGAATTATCATGGTCGATCCATCTCCTGCAAAAAGTGCATAGTCGTTAGATAACGCCTTCCCAAAATACAGCCGTCGGGCTGAATGAGTTGATTCTTTGCGTGTCAGTAGCAGTTTTCATTGTAGCGATGATTCCTGCAGGAATCGTGGCTACAAAAACCACTGCGAAGAGCAAAGGGTCAGCCAGTTACCGTATCACTTAATTTTGTTTACTCTGTCCTATTTCATATATCAACCCTTCGCGTGTCGGCAGCGGTTTTTGTCGAGATGATTCCTGCAGGAATCATCGCGACGAGAACCGCTACCGAAATGCAGGCGGTTAACTAGTGGGTGAACCATTTGCTCATGTATCATGTATTTCATTTGTTCACTCGTCAATCAACTGGTAAACATATCTTTCAGTTTTAATTTATCTTATTTTATTTATTCACACGTCAACCAGTCTCCCAGTTTTGTTCGTCGTATACCATAAATTGTGTCCCGTCATCTCTGCTGCATCAATACGCTTCAGTATCTGGTACACTTTCCCAGACCTTTGACATGCAGAATCTTTAACCCATTACAGTAGTCCTGAGGCCGCTGATTTAAAAAAAAACATTAAATTGCTTTTTATCCTATTACATCTGCATTACAGATTAGGAGATAGATCAACTGTTTTAGTTCAAGGGTGCTGCCAGCACCACCTTTGAACTATCAGTCAAATTTATTTCATACATTAGGTGTATTAGGATGAAAAGGATTAAACCCCAAAGTTGCCCGGGAAACGTGTGCTGAGGAAATACGGCCCAGCAAAGAAAGTAACGCGCTTACTTGATAGCACAGTGTGTTATGTTCGGCGTCTACTTTCTACGGCGTGTTTGTTTCTTTTTTCATGATATCTTTGCATTTAGCACTTTTCGTAGTAAACTATTTGGCCAGGATTTTGTCGTTTGAGGACTACATATCATCACAGGCCGATATCCTGTTCTGTTGTGTCTGGGCTAAATGGATTTTTATCTAAGACCATAAGAGACAAAAAAAATCTGACTACATACCCTGATGAAGATGTAGCCGGCAGAGTGATACTTTATTCTCTGCCTCTAGTCATTCACTTCTTCGTGTCCCCAAATGCTAGAATCTTCCAAGTTCGTATTTGAAGCGGGCTTTCTATTTGTTCATTTCGACCACTGACACTGAGTGAGGTTTTAGTTTGTATTTTGTTATTCAGTGTAGACCAATTTTAACCATTTGGATATCGGTAGCACTTTTTGTCGGGCTGGTGTCAACTCCAGGGTTAACTTTACACCTCATTTGTTTCTCTTAAGGTCCAACCCCTTTCACGTCATAGTCATTCGTTTGTATTGTTCCGCATCGCCGCAAATAACATTTTTAAATAAATGGGATTTAAAACTTGTTTTTATCTATCTTTTTATCGTTCATTTTCAATCTTCATGTGTCCTCAGTTTTAAGAGATAGGCGTTGGGAGTAAATGGGTCAAATCGCGGTACTTCATCCAGCCTACTCCGTTCAGTCCATCGTAGTGACGTTTAGGCGGGCGTCTTTTTCTCTTTTTTTTTTTTTTCGTCTTTCTATTGATCTCCATAACTCCGTCGCAGGCTTAATTCATTCCGCGGTGCTGTCGGGCTGTTGGCCACTTCGAGATTAAACGGAGTGAGATGGAGCGTGCTTGTTAACCACTTCTCATGATTCTACCGCTTAGCGCAATGAAACGCGATGTTTGGTATTTGTTTCGGAAAATAAAAGAGTCCGCGTACCGCTGTTCACACCAAAACACAGCCCTCTTGTTCACACCACTCTTAGAGTCTGTTAAATGTTCTCATATGCCTATACATATTTGATCTTTTTTCTTCCTCTTTTTTTATTTTTTATTTTTTTACAAACATAATTATGTTTGTCCATTTGAGAGCGTGTGGCAATTCACTGGTATCTTAACCATCAAACATTTTATCGATCTGTGTTTTTATCTCATTCTACCCCAGACACACCACAGCAAGATAAGGATCGACCACGATAGTTCAAGGGTGATGCCAGAATTGCTTGGCGCCTATGGGCGCCAAGCTATTCTGGCATCACCCTTGAACTATCATGGTCGATCTGTGTCCTGCACTGCAATGCAGTCTTCAGAGAACAACGGCAAAATTTGGGGATTTCGGTGTTGGGGTACAATGAGTTATGTGAACACAAGGCGTTTGTTCTATTTTTAAAAAAGGACAGAATGAGTCTGATATTTCTTAATTTCATATAAAGGTTTTGTGAATTGATAATCTGGTCCGACACTCGTACTGCCGTATTTTCCTTAACCCTTTAGCGTGTCGGTAGCGGAATCATCGCGGCAACAACCCGCTACCGACATGCGGCGGCTTGACGGGTAACGCATTATTGTGTAAAATGTTTGCAGGCAATATACCTTCTAAATACACTGTAGTCTTTCAAATCTGTTCTGACCTACTTCTATCAGCAGCGTGTCGTGGCCTCAATTTTTAATCAGTGAAACGCGTTGTGCAGACGCCCCTTGCGCAACCCGCGCATGTTTCTTTATGCTTGTTATCTCTTGCCTGTGTTACCGTTGGCACTCCTTACTACACTAATGCTTTATGCGACGGACTTTAAAAAAAAAAAAAAAAAAACTTTTAGCCCCGGATCCCTACAGCAAGAGATGGCTTGACCATGATAATTCAAGGGTAGTACCAGATGGCGCCTGAAGGCGCCAAGCTAATCTGCCACTACCCTTGAATTCAAGTCATCTCCTGCAACTGGTACGTATTCGTTGGGCAACACCTCCAAAATTTGAGACATGGGAACTTGGGGCTAAAAGGGTTAACTCTGAATCAAAATAGCGCGTTCTGGTTAAAGATCAGCAGTTGCAATGGCTAACGACCAAAAATGATCTTGATAGGTCAAAGTAGTGTCTGATTGGCTATGAGTTTAATGCATTTTTGTCAAAACTGAAGAGTAAAACAACGCCTTACGCTCGCGCAAGCGCTAAATGATCGGCCACAACAGCTCACGGTTGGTGCCATCTGACAAGACGCTCTACTCACGCAGCGAATCGAGAGAGGCAGCCGGTCTGGCACTCACCTCTAAAGCCTTAACTCACCTTTAAGCCTTTAACTGTTTCTCTGAGGCGTTGATTTTTAACTGTTCAACATTTAGGTTTGCCATAAACGATGAATGACAATTTTATACGTACGTCTTTGAATGTTCTAGAAATGATTTTGTTGTTTGTTGTTGTTGTTGCAAGCTTTTCGCATACTGCGTTTGTTATAATGCACTTCTTGTCACACCGCTGAGCCCGTAATTAACATTGACAAAAAATACCAGGACCGCAACCCAAGATTAACCCCCTTTTGGAATGTAGCCAATAGTACCGGTAGCTGCATGCGCATGGGGAAGGGGGTTAAAAAATCTAGATTATCGTGTGTGTCCCTTTACATTAGCCAAGTAAGGAGGTCTTTGTCCGACATGCTTTTGACACCAGTCGGGGCCTGCCCACCCGCTGTTATGCCCCACCCTGATTATACAGCGGCCCTCACCCTAAATTGTGGGTTACTGCCTTCTGAGACTGGGGCCAGTTGTATGAGCGAGCTTAGTCCTGCGCCAGCCACTAAGCAAGGTGCTCCGCTATAGCGGAGCACCTTGCTTAGTGGCTGGCCGCCTAGGACTAAACTCGCTCAAAGCCAAAACATGAAGTAATGATGCAAAATGTGTTTATTATTAAAAATACATTTCATGGAACAAAAAATAAATATTGACAAGGTACACATAATCTTACACATAACCTTACTGCCTCCTGGTATCAGATTATTATTTAAAACAAAACAAAACAACAACAACAACAAAAACACACACAACCAAACACACTTGAAAATCGTTTGTATTTTAATTGTAGTTACTGTAGTAATTCCAAATATCGTTCATACACCCACCCATCCACCCATCCATCCATCCATCCATCCACCCATCCATTTTAGTTCCCAGGGTCACCCTGGTCAGCCCCACAGGGTGGGTTTTTCTCTCTATTCTGGGGCATGCGTTTCTGTCTACCCTTTGTCCATTCACGTGTATTTGCCTTTTTAAAACTCTCCCTACTGTCTGCACTGCCTGTAGCTCTTGATATTGGATGTGTGTTGCTAAATGGTCTTAGCTTTATTTAAGCCCCAAGTTGTAGGTTTATTTAACGTATTTGACCGGCTGGCGACATACATTCAATTTTCTGTTTAGTTTTTTTTCACAAGCAGTGCCGGCACGTCCTGAGAAAGCCTTGTTGCTGTCGGGACGTTAAGCAATGTACAATCAATCATCCATCCATCCATCCATCCATCCATCCATCCATCCATCCATCCATCCATCCATCCATCCATCCATCCAACCAACCAACCAAACATCCATCCATCCGAAATTAAATAAAGTCTATTATAACAAGATCGTATGTAACAAAAGGATACAGCAACGTTGTTTGTTTTTTTTTCTTTTTTTCCGGAGGTCCCGGTGACACTCTTTCTATTTCACTACTTCGCTTGTAGTATATTATAAGTTATTGGTCGCAGGGGTTGCTACACGGACCCTTCAGTGTATGCCTGAGGGAGGTCAAAGGAACCATTGTACCCCGAAGGCCCGAGCGGTACAATGGTTCCTTTGACCTCCCGAGGGACTACAAGGGTCCGTGCAGCAAGCCTCTGCTACCAATAACGTATTTGTTTTCATTCCTCCACTATTTTCGTAAAAGAAATCAAGAAGACATCTTCCGACCTGGATCACGCCAGACATAACTGACGTCAAAGGAATATACATTTATACATATAGATCATGACGTTGCCATCTCCAGTACTGAGTGTGCTTATTGTTTCGAACAACACTAAGTAACTTTTCACTTTATAACTTTTTGGTGATCTTTTATAAAACAAAACTCGCATCCAAGATGCGTCACAAAGAAGAGGGCTACAAGAAGTCCGCCACTGATTTGTCGCTACAAGAGTTTTTGTATAAAGATCACATGGTACGGTTTGCGCTAACGGAACTGGTCGTGTGACGTAGGGATGAAAACAAAAATCGCGTATAACATAAATAACAGACCTCAGTAATAACAAGCAGAAAATTGGGCCCCTTCAGTGGCGATTTGTTATATCCAAAGTGTTCTATCTCTTAACCCTGACCATTCGGAATACACCAGTGAGTGAAATAAGATTGACTAAAGTAGTTCTAGGCGTCATTTCCTCATCAGTAAGTACTATTGCATATATGGCAGTGTACAAATTTGAAGCTTTTAACCTCAGTATGATCAAAGATCCAACATATCTTTGGTATGATACGGGTTACTAACTGGTGTTGTAACAGCTATGGCTTGAAGTGACGTTCCCCGCATCACAACAGAACGGCGTGGATTGGCTATGCAATGTCTTCACGTAACAGCTGAAAAGACCGGCAATGCAAAACATTGCAAGAGGCATAGATTCTCATGAGCTCCTGCGATTGCAGGGGCTCATGAGAATCTACGCCTCTTGCTTGAATAAGATAGGGCCCAATTATACTCAAATCGAGGAAGTCATGCGCCACTACCACCAGTTTCTCAGAAAGGCGGCTAGCGAGGAAACATTAGAAGGCTAATAGAGCTGTGATAATGGCCATTCTGCTGAGCGCGCTAATCATGGCTGGAGATGTGTTTTGTTTAACCCATTGCATCCCGAGGCTGATTTTTGAAGGAAAAAATGCTTATTGTCCTTTGAAGGCTACATTACATACATTAGGTGATAGATCAAGCATGTTAGTTCAAGGGTGGTGCCAGAATAGCTTGGGAGCCAAGCTATTCTGGCACCACCCTTGAACTATCTTAGTCAAATTTGTTTCAATGACAATTTTGTGGCGTTCAGGTACCGCTGTTCTTTTATTTTGTTATCGTGTTTGGTTCTGTCTTATGCTTTTGGGTGGGGTTTTTGTGTGTGTGTTCATGTACATGCGTAATCCAACACAAAAACACAAAACGTCTAGGGACTAACGTCTTCTGACCACCATGATTGAAGATGATTTCAAAGACGGCATCAAATGTGACCGTCTGAACAAAGTTTGGCCCCAGCTGGATTCAAACCCGCGACTAGAATCGAACGGTCTACCACCGAGTCGCTCAGGCCCACATAAACTAGCATGCTGAAATATTTATTAGAGTGCGTTTCAAAATTTATACAGGTATCGTACGTAACGTGTTACATGAGATTAGCATTCATGTTAGTTATGGTTCTGCATAAGCACTTCGCAATGTAATCGAATGTAATAAGTCTAAAGTAATAAAATTGTAATTTCAGTTGCGTGCTATTTAAATGAGCATTCATTGTGTTCGTTCGGTCGGTCGGTCATTCATGAGTGAGTGAGTGAATGAATGTATGAAATACATCATAAAATGAGAACTTCTTGCGGGGCGTTAGATCCCAACAACTAACATCCACTTGTACACAGAAAATGTCATTTACAAGGAGAAACAGTTTTGTACCATCGTTGGATTGCCTCCCTTTTTTTATAATTTGGGGTTCAGTAAATCGCATAGACGCCAAGTTTTTTTCCGCAAAAGGTATAGATCCTCGTGAGCCCCCGCAGTTTGCGAGGGCTAATGAGGATCTTTGCCTTTTGGAGATAGGCCGCACCTGCTTTTAAAACGAATGTACTTTTATTATGTTTTTTTTTATGCTTAACCGCCGTGAGATGGCCTTAGTTGCCTGCTCGGCGTTAAACTCAAATAACTGACTTTTTATGCTTAAAGCCCGCAGGCACCTTTCTGAGACGGACACAAGGCGCCGTTCTTTGAAACAAGATCGAAGATTTTAAAAGTGCCGTGCTTGTGGCTTTTCTTGTTAACACGAGCCCATAGGTGTCACTGTTGTATAGTCAGCCCAAAGCTAAATGTTAACATCGCAGATGACCTAATTTATCTTCTTCAGCTGATTACCTTTTCAGACGTGAAGGCAACATCCTGGTCTAATGTGAACGAAAATTGATGCGTTGCCTGCTATGCTGTGTGCCTGCAGTTATGTACACTAACCTATTTTTTGGTCCGTTTGTTCAAGTATTATGGACCAACATTTATCAGGTTTATGTCAGCGTTTGTTCGGGATTGTGAATAAATTCATAAATACAATTAAATTTTAATTAAAATCAGTGCAAGTCGTTGTGGCAGTTTGTTTTACTTGACTCGCTTTTCCCGCTTGTATTGTTAGGAAAGTATTGTAAATTTATCTGTAAGGATATTGTAAATTCGATTACCTTTTTTAATGTTTAGAGCATTGTTGTAGTTTCGTTGTGTGAACCGACCACCTGTGAAATCAGCTATATAAGATACGAACTCAAGCACTACTAGTGTGCAGATTAATATTAGTTTTGAGTTAAGTGCAGTGTGCAGTATTAGTGATGTAGTCTATTGCTTTACTTAGTTTAGTTACAACCGAACGACAGAAGAGTCATCTCTCGCTGCACTACTATCGCCACAATGACATGTTTCTGTCATGACATTCACGGACAGGCCTCTCTCTCTCTCTCTCTCTCTCTCTCTCTCTCTCTCTCTCTCTCTCTCTCTCTCTCTCTCACACACACACACACACACACACACACACACACACACACACACACACACACACACACACACACACACACACACCTAATCATTTATCCTTGAAAAATAAAGTTTCATTCATTCATTCATTCATTCTCTCTCTCTCTCTCTCTCTCTCTCTCTCTCTCTCTCTCTCTCTCTCTCTCCCCCCCCCCCTCCCGCCCCCACACTCTCCCTCCATCTGCCCTCCCCCTGCACGCGCACATGTGGACATGTGGTGGAAGTAGAGAAGACTGAGAAAAAAAATGTTGCGCGTAGCGCAGTGTCAGACCGACCTAGTACTGTATACTACGACACTACAACGAACTCATCCCGTCTGCTGGGAGAATAAATTGCACTGTATTCTTTTCAAGCCACCCCCCCCCCCCACCACCACCACCACCACCACCACCACCACCACCACCACCACCACCCCCCTGCCCCCCCCCCCCCCTCTGGACGAAATCAGCGAGAGCTGGAAGCCCCCATCCCTTTAAAAAATAGCAATAGCAAAAAAATTCAAGCCACCTGCAAGAGGCATAGATCCTCATGAGCCCACGCTTCTGCAGCAAGAGGCATAGATCCTCATGAGCCCACGCTTCTGCAGCAAGAGGCATAGATCCTCATGAGCCCACGCTTCTGCAGCAAGAGGCATAGATCCTCATGAGCCCATGCTTCTGCAGCGGGGGCTCATGGGGATATATATATGCCTCTTGCTATACCATAGCATTTAACACCCTTTTTTCTCACGCAGAGCAGCTCAGGGCTCGTTCAACACGAACCCGACAGTACCGACTAGGAGTTGAAGCGTAGCGCGTGCAGACGAGTTGCATGCACCCCGCGTGGGCGATGTTAGTACTGTACGCGCGGTTAGTCTGCTATGTTTGAGGGCACGCCACTTGACTGAACGGGTAATGTTTTGGCGAGCCAATGTCTGTCGGAAGACTGTTTTGATGTTTGATGGAGGAGGCACTGAGTAGTCTCAAAAACTACGGAGGCTCTGCTTCTCTGATCTCGTGATTTGGAGAATAACTCGGGCAGTCGGCGCTAAAACTGTATCATTCGCGACCGCGCATTTCCTAGCAGTATTTAATTTGAAAATAGGGCAATAAAATTAAAGAACTTAATTAGTTTCACGCCAGTTTTTGCATCGTTTCATCTCAACCCGGTTTTTGTCGTCTGCTACTGAGCAAGCTTAATGACTTGCTCGTTGTCGGAACAGTTTTAAATCACATAAGCCTGATTTGGTCTGATACTGGGGTCACTTGCATGGGTGAAAGCGGAGCACCTTGCTTAGTGGCTGGCGCAGGACTAAACTCACTCATGCCACTGGTTTCTGCCTTCCAATAAATAAAGGACGTTGAATTGTCGGTCTTTGAAAGTACAATCAATCGTTATGATTTAGACGGGTTTGCCGCTATGGGGACTTAAGCGGTGTCCTGAAAAACTTATAAGGTCTCTCCTCCACCTCCCCTCCCCTCACCCCTTCCCACACACCCCCTCCTACTCATCATTTTTCAGTCACCTCTTTTACGTCCTCCGTCCGCCCGGCCTTTCGGCGGCTTTTATATGGAAATCCGCGATATACGACTACATCATTGATTGTCCGTTGTATTTCCCATCAGATAACTGGTATTTGTTGCAACACACAACCGTCCCTTCAGATAAACGGAGCAGTGCTGGGTATTCTGTACGGATAGAACGCGTACGTCAGAAACTTGACTAACTACTGCTGACTTTCTGACACGGCTACTGTCAGCATTTTGACCCCTCGCTGCCAGTGATCGTGAATTTCGCGTCTCAGTGGAACTAATGCGCGCTGAGCGACATTTGCGCGAAGGAACGCGTGTAAAATGGCCGGACTAACAATATAAAACGTCAAGCAAGAGACATAAATCCTCATGAGCCCCCGCGAATGCGGGGGCTCATGAGGGTTTATGTCTCTTGCAGCTGCGTAGCGTTCGCCTTAGCCCCGGCAGTTCAGGGGTTCAAACATGCGGAAACTCAGACTGACCGGCTCGTACCGCTTGGTTAAACTTCGCACAACGGCCACCACTTCCCACGCAAAGTTTTACCAAAATGTCCGGCCGCGTCGATTTGCCCAATTTTTTTTTAGCTGGAATGCAACGCTTGTCTGCTTCTACAATAGTTTTATGTGCAAATGACGAGGCGAAAACACAATTGAATGCTCTGCGAGGCCCAGTAATGTGTTCCGGTACACGGTTCTCCCCCGTGGCTGACAACTCTCACTGCAATGTTCGGGTCATAGTGATTGACTTCTGCCGTGTGGCTGTAGAGTTAACTTGCTTGCAGCTTTCACAGGGTGTAAATTCTGTTGACGTCAGCCGTCAAGAAGCATTGATCTGTGGCTCTTACAGACTGAAGGGTTTGTTCTGCGTATTATCTGTGGAAGCATGGAAAAGAATATTAGTACCTTCTTCGTTGGAGGGAAGCAGACGTAAATGCTGACGAGAAGCTAGCGGGTTAATATTTAATTAAATATGCCATTGAAAGCCATTTCAACCTGCTTCCATTGGCGAAGAGACATGTATAAGTCATGCGCGCCATGACACTGGCGAATTTTCGATGTTCATGTGCGCTTCTGCGACCTTCTACTTCGGCGAGAGACGCACTAAATCAATATAATAATTATGAGCACATTTGTACTGATAATTAGACAGAATATAATTTACAGCCAACTGCATTTGCAGGAAGAATTGTACTTTGCGGTCTTTTCACTCAATGGGTATATTAGTGCAAAACAAAAATATCGCAGTAAAAAGATAAACAAAATTTTCATGAGGCATATCAGTATCCTCATGCATGTGCGGCTTTAGATTAAGATACTCATAAACCTGTGCAGGTTGTAGGTCTGGTGATGATCTATGTCTGCTGCAGACTGACATAGACAGACAAGCAGGCAGATAGATAGATAGATAGATAGATAGATAGATAGATAGATAGATAGATAGATAGATAGATAGATAGATAGATACTGTTTATTGCGTACTGTTTAGTGCCATTTGCACCCCAGACACACCACAGGAAGATAAGAATCGACCATGATAGTTCAAGGGTGATGCCAGAATAGCTTGGCGCCTATGGGCGCCAAGCTATTCTGGCATCACCCTTGAACTATCATGGTCGGTCTGTGTCCTGCACTGCAATACAGTCTTCAGAGGACAACGGCAAAATTTAAGGATCTCGGTGTTGGGGTAGAATGGGTTAAAAAACATAAAGCATAGGAATGTGTGTCGGCACCTTGCTGACTGCAGCCGCGTGAACCCTTTGAGTGTCGGTGTAGAGGATTTTGTCGAGATGATTCCGACAAAAACCGCTACCGACACTCAAAGGGTTACTTTTTCTCCGATACACCGCTGCTCAGCCGGCGCGGACGAAAGCGTTCAGGTGTCCCTATCTGGAGTCATGCTCGGAATAAATGAATCAGAACTGAGAAAGGTTGCCTTCGTGTGCATTTGTGAGCTGCATATTTTTATCTTTAACATCTGTTTTGTGGCCCGAAATAGGCAGTGTCACATTCTGTCATACCTTTCTAATGGTGTTTCGAAGAATTGTAAAAGGGACACAAAGTGTTTTTAGTGGTTTACGTGCATTGTATCATCGCCGTTCATACTCATCATTACCACCATCATCATCATCATCATCTTTGTTATTTTTAGTAGTAGCAGTCGCGTCTATTGTTATTGTTATTATTATTATTATTATTATCATTGTTGTTGTTGGTATTATTATTATTATTATCGTTATTATTTGAACAAACTCGGTTTGTGGTGGCTTTCACATTTTAGCTTGTTAGTTGCAAAGTCAAAAATACGTATTTGTAATGTCTTTTCCCCCCATTCCTCAGATCTTTTTATTTATTTATTTATTTATTTATTACCAGTCTACTTGCGATCATATGGATTTTTGCCTGCGTTTCCTTTTTGCGTAATAAAAAAAACATCCCTGTACTTGGACGTTATTTATTTTGTGTCACACGCCCACAGGTGTAATTCTCAGACGACCTTTCAGTTCCATTACGGTTGCCTTGCTCCTTGACACCATACCGGTCGTGCCTTCCTCGCCAATAATCAGCCCTTTGTCTTTCTCAGTTTGAGAGTACTATTTTGGGTTTAACTCATTCAAGGCACCCACGTCAAAAGCTGCAGAAGTGTCGTATAGCGTTGCCGCTGGCGGCAACGCTATACGGCACTTCTGCAGCTATTGATGCTGGGCGCCTTGAACAAGTTAACAGTATCGTACGACTGTATATTTATTTTACATTACCGATGGCTGCATGCACAAGGGGGTTAAAGCTGAAACTTCTCAGATCTCTTGTATTCAGTCTATTGACCCCGTTGGTTGTTGGGAGCGGTTTTTTGTCGCGATGATTCCTGCAGGAGTCATCGCGACATAAACCGCTCCCGACAGCCTAAGGGCTTTTAATGCGGTGCTGTTGTCCAATTAACGCTGCTCTGTGTTTTACAGGTGGTGGTTATGAAGTTCAGACCTGTGTACTCTCGTGACGAGAAAAGATAAACAAACTGAATCACATAATTCATTGGGCCACAAGGTTGCTAGTAGTTCATGACCGGGTCTCTCTCTCTCTCTCTCTCTCTCTCTCTCTCTCTCTCTCTCTCTCTCTCTCTCTCTCTCTCTCTCTCTCTCTCTCTCTCTCTCTCTCTCTCTCTCTTTGTGACTCTGAATGGAACAATGAGAATACACACCACGAGTAAGAATCAAATACTTATAGCCCAACGTCGTACAGCAGTTGCCGTGAGACAGCTGTTCGTTACCGCACAGATTTCAGTGTAGGATGCCAGTGTTCTGTCAAAAGGCAAGCGAATCCATGACATTCAAACGTACTATCAAAAGCGACTGAGAATACTAACATTACTTATCCGGCTTTGAAAACAAGTCATTTGTTGGTGCTCTTAGAAGTAAATGAGTTGTACGAACAAAGCTTCTAAACTGATATAATAAGTACCCTTATTGTTTATCTAAACCACCGCTACGCGGTGGTTTATGAACAATAATTGTATGTGCCAGTGTAGAAGAGGCCTCTGTACAATGCATTAATTTTACTTCTAAGTGCACTATTGACTTATTTTGTCGTTCGTAGTGTACACAATTATTACATTATGTCGCTTAGAGTCATTGTCGTGTCATGTGCAACGGCAACCATAGGCTTTGGTTGGATGATGTTTTTTGACGCCGTGCAAGCACCAAAGACTATCTCGAAACCAGCAGTGTCCTGTTCAGCCACGTCGTTATTAAATGAAGGGTAAAACATGATGTAATTATAAACTGAGCACGACTGTCTTATGTCGTATAACAGTAGAAGTAAGGCTGTGTGGGTGAACTAAAATTATTAAGTTACAAACCAGGCTGACTGCATGAGTGGATTTCAAGTGCATCCTGTCTGGTGTCCTCTCGTCTGACACACTTTACTGGCCTCCAGTCGCTTCAAGTTCCCTGTCCCTGTTCATGATTATTCAGTTAGTCCTTCATAGTTAGAGTAAGTAATTACTGCCAGTATTGCGTTACTGAGATAGAGAGAGAGAGAGAGAGAGAGAGAGAGAGAGAGAGAGAGAGAGAGAGAGAGAGAGAGAGAGCTGAGCTGAGCTGAACTGAACTGAACTGATATTTGGTAAGAATGAAGACAGTAGGACCGTCCGCAGGCATTTTTACATGTCTGTCCTTAATAATATTTTAAATATAACATCAGAAATGGTAACAGAGGGAGAGAATCCACCCATTATTTAAAAAAAAAATGGCCTGTTTAACTAATCTAGCTTTGTTGTTTCATTTTACCAAGCTATTCCGACACCACCCTTGAACTATCACGGTCGATCCACATCCTGTCTTAGCATGTCGGGGCTTTACGAGTTAAGCCGCCTCTAGTTTTACCAACAAGAACCTCGTTACCCACTAGCACGGTCCGTGGATGCAGTATATGGCTGGGATCGCGTATTTATGCGAAACAGATGTTGTTCCATATTGCGCCGCACTTCGCAAAGCACTATACCTGGGACCCTTGTGACATCGCGAACTCCTTTTTCGCCTCCTCCGCTGGAAGCAAAATGTAGGTGCAGATTGCCGGAATCTTTTTATTCTCGGCAAGAGGCATAGATCCTCATCAGCCCCTGCGTACCGCAGGGGCTGATGAGGATCTGTCCCTCTTGCAGAGTGATCACCAGCTGTTGAGGCGTGCTAACAATGGCGAGGATTTAAAAGGTCAGAGCGCCCTTGTCGAGTGTTGGTGGAACTGTGAACCCGGGGCCACGTGTCGTAAAGCAGGAGATATTTGCCATTTTTGTCGAGAAATCGAGGAATTAAAGGGGATTGTTTTAACATTGATGGCCCGTTTGTAGTTGGGGACAGCTTGAGATCTGTGAAGTAATCTCAGTATGTGCAGTAGTTAGTGCGGGTGTACGATGTAATGGCGCTTAACCCGTTTAACCCCACGGTCCCACTTGCCACATTTTGTGTTACATAACGACTATGTATCAGTTGCAGGTGATGCATTGAGCATGATAATTCCAGGGTATTGCCAGATTAGCGTGGCGCCTCAAGGCGCCACGCTAATCTGGCAATACCCTTGAATTATCATGCTCAGCCCATCTCCTGCTGTCGGGCGTTGGGGCTAAATGGGTTAACCTTCTTGCACATACAGTCAAGTAAACTGGTAGGTGAGAGAGAGAGAGAGAGAGAGAGAGAGAGAGGAGAGAGAGAGAGAGAGAGAGAGAGAGAGAGAGAGAGAGAGATCCAGGCAGTTAAACAAGGAGAACAGTTTTATGTTTTGCATGAAGCTTCCTTACATCAAGTCCTGGTATGCATTAGAAAGCAAGTTACACCATTATCAGCAGATAGTATGAGCTCAGCACACATAAAAAACACTCGTGTGCCTATATATATATATATATATATATATATATATATATATATATATATATATATATATATATATATATATATATATATATATATATACATAGAGAGAGAGAGAGAGAGAGAGAGAGAGAGAGAGAGAGAGATCCTGACTTAGGAAGAACAAGCCCATTGTACTTCAACAGTCTCTGCATGCTAGCTAGTTACATTCTGTTTCATTTTCATCCTCATTATTTCTCATATAAACATTCGCCTTGTTTGATTTTTGTATTACTTTTTCTCTCTGTGCATTTGTTGTGTTTTTTTTTTTTTTTACTCACGGTAAGTATTTACTTCTTGAAAATATTTCAGGTATTTTTCTGAAGCCTCATCCAGCTTTTTGCGACAGAAAGACAGCCTCCTGTGAACCTTCCTACCAAATATGTTATGGTTAGAGTTTTTCATGGTTTTTAATTGTTTTTCGTGGGGCTAAGTTAATGCTGAATTGTAGATGGTTGATATCAACCCACCCGAAACCTAGAATTGTTGACATCTTTCATTTTGGAAGTCTGAAGAAAATGTGAAACAGTCGTAAAATGATAAGTATCAAAAGGAAAACAATACGATAAAGACATAATGATGTGTGAGTATAATAATGATAATAATTATGAGCTTTTTCTGTTGTGTGTGTCTATAGACAAAATCCCTCCAAAGGTCTACGCGTTGTCGCATCAGCTATCCCCGTTTTCCATGACAGGTCAGCAAAATTTGATACTTTCTCTTTTGGCTTCTGTGTGTATTTCTTTTTGTTTTTCAATTTACCCACTGACTAAACAAACACCTAGAGCATTAATTTAGCCCCACGACTTGTTCAAAGCTTAGGCAAGTGATGACCATGTATAACAGTTCAGTATGTTTCATTACTATGCATGCTCCCATCTTTACACTTTAGAATTTGCATCCACTTGAGCAGTGCGCCTTTTCATGTTTGATTTGTGTTTTGTTTTTGTTTTTTGTCAATTATGTCATAGTACACTTGCATAAGTGTGTAATTCTATCACATAATCGACGTAGCAAGCTGTGCACATCACGTTCAATGAAAATTAACCAATACCAGCTATCAGTTTAGCTGCATGTAGTGGGGTGGTCTGTTTTAGTTCCGCATGCAAGACCGTACGGTGTGTTTTAGATCTAAGTTTATGTTCAGTGTGTTTCTTTTTATGCGTTGGCGATCATCAAGTTATTTGAGACGCGTCACAGAATGATGTTCTCCCGCTGATATATTCTACATGGAAAATTTAACTCGTTCGAATCGCGCCGCATACGGAAACGCGGCTTAAAGCCGCGTTTCCGTATGCGGCGCGCCTCGAATGAGTAAAAAAAATTCTATGTTGAATATATCGGCGGGAGAACATCGTTCAGTGACAAGTTGCTGCTTGCCTTTTTCAGTGGGGGAGAAAAAGATAGAAGAAATAATAAATAAAAGAATGGGGGGAAAATCCCTATGCTGCAAAGCGATTGGCAGGTATCACCTTATAGCGCACGCTGACAGCCCTCCAAACAAACACGGCAAGCTTGAGTTGCAAATCAAACATGGCCAAATTACACCGAGAGTTATCGACTCTTTGTCAAGAGGAAGGAAGCGAGAGACAAAAAAGCAAAGGGATGGAATCCGTCACCAGGTGGCTTCGTTTCCTAGTCTCGTGTTAGTAACGCGAGAAACATCGATAACTTCCTCGCTACACTCGTGTTTGCCTGCGCGGCCCATTACCTTTTTAGTTTTTCGGTCTTTGAGGCAACTATCGGCCGTGTGCAAGAGGCGCAGATTATCATCAGCCCCTGCAGCCGCATGGGCCGATGAGACTCTACGCTTCTTGCGCCTATAGACTGCATGGCTTTCAGAAAGGAGCAGGTGATCATGGATTAAGCCTGCGACATTTTTTTCAAAGCTTGGAAAAAAGATTCGCGGAACTGTCAGATATCGTGAAACAAAAGACAATTCCTGATAACACAGACATGTTTAGGTGTCTGTGTTGATAGTGCGCCGGGGCCGAGTGTCGGGTTCTGTTGCAATTAAAGTGGCGTTTTTCAAATTAAGTTGTAATTAATATGCCGACTGAATTAAAAGCGCGGGGACGTAGCAGAAAAAGTGAAGTTAATCCACCAGTGGGATTTCAAAGATTACGTGACCATAAACACAAACAGATAAAAAGCTGACGTTGTGGAACAGAGTTCTTTTTTTTACCAGTATATATATTTTCTCTGATAAACGTTCACAATTCTTCATGTAACAAAAAAAGGGGAAAACAAATTCCTTCACAGACTTAATATATTCCTTCTTTGAGGGATACATGTATAATATGTATTTGTTTGGTCATCTTATGTTAACACATTCGAGACGTGCTGCATCCGGATACGCGGCTGAAAGCCGCGTATACGGATGCAGCACGTCTCGAATGCGTTAAAGCCCGCTCTTGGGTGGTTATCTCGTGTTAATTCATATGTTCACGAAGAATATTTAAACAAATTAAATGTCGTCTACCCTGGCCTTGTTACCGCCCTATCCTAATTTGTCACTGGTATGTGGCGTGTACGGCAGTACGAGTATCGCGAACGTACCCCCTCCCCCCCCCCCCCCACCCCCACCCCCCATCTGATCGCGTCAGACGCTGGCTGAGTGCATAGCCATGTACCCCGTCAGGCTAACAACGCAATGTCACTCGACTACAGGTGTTAATGAAACTTTCCGAGCTGGAATCTGTTGTGACATTTGTAATTTAGTCACTGTGCTTAAGTAGAAATGCTGTTCACGAAGACCGAAACCACTGTTTGTATTGCTTGTTTCTATCCGGTACATGTAATAACCATAGTTAGTCGACGTTAGTATTCATCTCATTCATCTCGTTCATTTCATTCATTTCATTCATCTCATTCATTCATTCATTCATTCATTCATTTCATACCATGGTTGTTATAGAAATTTATTGTAAACCTTGGGGGAAGCATTTTGATGCGGCAGAGGTACATGACACCAGAAATGATTAAAAGAAGAAGCGTTCATTTCTGCGCCACAAAATGGCTGCGTCGTTACCTCAGTTTAAGCATAGCACGTATGATTTTTTGTTGTTGTTTTTTCCCAACGTGAAAGAAAACAACAGAAAGCACAAAATCATCTACAATGTACGACATGTCGTGAGAGAGAAGTTTGTTGTAATCCCAGAAACTTGGCGGAATTCTGCAAATGCATGACGTGTTTCTTTTTCTTTTTCTTTTTTCTTCTTTTTTTAAAAACTGGAACAGACAGCCATTTATTTGCGTTACAATAGAAACTGCAAAGGAAGCAGAGAACGTATCACTATTACAGACACACCAGTGACGTAGAAAGATTTTCCGAAGAGATTGTCCGCCTCGGAAAATCTTCCTACATCACTGGTGTCTCTGTATAATTTAAACCGATTATTCAGTGTTGTAAGAAAGTGTTATAATTGTATATGTATATATGTACATATATGAGCATCTACGTATTTTCATACAGTTATTTTAATGCTTAATCCATTTAGCCCCGAGTCCCTACAACAGGAGAAAGATTGACCATGATAATTCAAGGGTAGTGCCAGATTAGCTTGGCGCCTTCAGGCGCCAAGCTAATCTGGCACAACCCTTGAATTATCATGGTCCCCCATCTCTTGCAACTAGGCGGCAACACCTCCAAAATTTGAGAAATGAAACCTTGGGGCCAAAAGTGGTTAATGTTATTGAATTTTTCACGCATCTGTCCGGCTCATGCATGTGCATTTAGTACCAAACTGGTTCTTCCCTTCCAGCACGAGGTAGGGCCCAAACAGACTGACACATGTCCCTTCATGTCAAAAGAAGGTAGGGCCTTTCCCCAGTAGCTAAACGTCTTCGGGTCCACGACGGCCCCAGTGGGTCTGCGCTGTGCGCGGGCCTACTACGGCCGTCGTGGAGGCCCGAGGACTGTTGTTTACTAGGTACTGTGCCAAGCCTTACCATTTTCACTGAACCCGGCCTATTGCCCAGAAGAACACAGCACATCTTTGTGTGTCAGCCCATTTGCATACGTGCTGGGTGGATTAGCCATCTGGGGGATAAGAATAAGCCTTTTTTTTCAGTCCTCGTACGAGCGCAGGCTTACACGTAATCCCAAAATGACCTCCTCAATGTGAGGATTATTCCGGGGTCAGTCTCTGAAGTAAGGGGCGTAGATTCTAACGAGCCCCTGCACGTACAGAGGCTCGTGAGAATCTATCCCTCTTGCAGACAGGAGGAGTTCGGTTAGAGATTGTGTAGCTGTTCCTCCTCATTGTGGGATTAGGCAAGTCACCGACAACTGACAGTCGTGATGCAGCGTGGCGACACAGGGCATCATTCGTGCGCCGAAAATCGCCGCGTTTTGTCTTAACCCCCCCCCCCCCCCCCCCACCCTTCCCCCTCACTGAACAAGGGTTGCTGTTATTTTTCGCTTGTGTGAGGACGGTTGTTTAAATACAGTTAACCCTTTGCGTGTCGGTAGTGGTTTTAGTCGCGATGATTCCTGCAGGAATCATCGCGACTAAAACCGCTACCGACAGCCAAAGGGAATCGTTTGTCTTTTCGTGTCTCAATTTAACCCTTTGGTTGGCGGTAGCGGTTTTTGTCGCGATGATTCCTGCAGGAATCGTCACGACAAAAACCGCTACCTACAGCCAAAGGGTTAAGTTATGAAAACTATTCTTGTGTTTCTGTATTTCTGTGCTAATACGTCTGTGCTAGTGTCGGGATTTGTTCGAATTACGGTACAACATCACAGATTAGCACACGAATACTGCATTTTTAAATGAAAATATATTTGAACAACCAATCAGAATTCATCATCTCTTCTTTTTTTCCCTCATTTGTTAAAAAAAAAATTATTTATTTATTTTTATTTTATTTTATTTATTTTTTTTTATATTTTTTTATTTTTTTTTTTTTGGGGGGGGGGGGATGTGCATTTCATTTTTGTCAGCTTTTATTTCATTCTTTGCAGCATGTTTTCGGATGTCCTTTTTGGACACCGTAATGAGTATGATGCCGTGGGGAAAAAATTTGGTGTCAGCACTTTTGCTCATACATGTGCTTTTCTCTTTTTTTCGTTTCATATTCACCTCTGGATCCCTCACCACCTTCATACATCTTCTGATTTTGTGACCATGGGAACGTCGATTCGGAACGTCGATTTTTTTTTTTCAATGCCTGGGAACACCACGTCTTTGACACCAAACCCTTTCTTACCAACCCACCAAACCTCCCACACAAACTTCCAACCCATACCAAACCTCCCACACAAACTTCCAACCCATACCAAACTAAACGCTCACACCAACAGCCGTCCAGCGAGGCCGCATTCCTCCGTCCCAGCACCCGTTCCCAGGCCAGATGGCCTTCCCCAACGGCGACCCTCTCAACGGCCACACCTACTTGTCGTCCTTCATCTCCATGCTGCTGCGCGCAGAGCCCTACCCCACGTCTCGCTTCGGTAACTGCACCATGCAGCAGGCCAACATCATGGGCATCGAGAATATCTGCGAGTTGGCCGCCAGGCTCCTCTTCAGCGCCGTGGAGTGGGCGCGCAACATCCCTTTCTTCCCGGACCTGCAAGTCACCGACCAGGTGGCGCTCCTGAGACTTGGCTGGAGCGAGCTGTTCGTGTTGAACGCGGCCCAGTGTTCCATGCCCTTGCACGTGGCGCCACTGCTGGCGGCGGCCGGGCTGCACGCGTCCCCCATGGCCGCTGAGCGCGTAGTGGCCTTCATGGACCACATACGGATATTCCAGGAGCAGGTGGAGAAGCTCAAGGTGCTGCACGTCGACTCGGCCGAGTACAGCTGTCTCAAGGCCATCGTCCTCTTCAGCACAGGTTAGTCTTGCACTTGTTTATGTCCACCGCGGGATGGAAGTAGCTGCCTGCTCGGCGTTCTTGTCCAATCACTGACTACCCAAGCTTTGTATCAGTGTGATGGTTTGTGATTTTAGACCTGACGGCCTTTGGCCGTACGGTCCAAAATCACACACCCATCACACACATGTATTTTGTCTTGTTCTTTGTCTGTGGTCTGGTTACTTCAGTTCTGTTGGACTGGTTTGTGTATTTTTGTGTCTGTGTTCTATTTTTTTTTACACCTGTTCTGTACATATATACATATCTGTCCTATGCACACACACACACATTCTGTTCTTATTTATATTCTTATCTGGCCTGTGTCTGCCAGATATAAGTTACGTACGTGCGCTGCACTGTGATTTTGGACCTTCAGGCTTTAAGCTGTAAGGTGCGAAAAAAACTGCAAAATCACCGACCATTACTAGCGGTGGCTTGTCTGTGAGCTGTTGCGTCTGTTCCGTTGTACTCGTCACTAGTTTATGTGTTTGTTACATTCTGTGCGTTTCTCAGTCTTTCGCGTTTACGCGTATGCTTATTTTTTAAGTTGACCATGTTAGTCTTCATATGTGTGAGTGTCTTTATTTTTCCTACGCTACACATTTTCGCACACAGTTTACAGTTGAAAGTGGTGTCAGCAAAAGACATAGATCCTCATGCGCCCCACAGTTGCGGGGGCTCATGAACATCTATACCTTTTGCAGTTGAGTGGTGTTTAAAAAAAATTCTCGGAATTTTTTCTTCTTCTGAGTTCGACGGTACTAAACAGGTCAATACACATATACACTTTGTTTCTACCAGTATTGTAACCATCATATTATGCTTATGTAATGAGTGTGATGATAATTACATTGCGTGCGCACATGCACACGACCGCTAGCAACATAACACCCACTGTCTTCACACCCTACATCGGTATAACGACCACAAAATTACCCAGCTTGTTGAAACAAGAAAGGTGTGTGTTCTTCAGTCCCCTGACTGTCCCAGTTCACCTGCAAAAGGCATAGATTCTCACGCGCCCCTGTAGCCGCAGGGTCTCATGCTAATTTATGCTTTTTGTTCATGGATCGCCTTCAATTACCTCTTCACTCTGATGCAGTTATCCGGGTTATTTTTTTCACGTCTGTTTGTCGTCTTTGTAAACCTTTACGTATGGTCGATCACGTCACCTCTCACATGGAGACAAAGACTTAAAGACACATCTTTTTTTTTTTGTGAGTCGACAGAGATTTTCCCCATTGACTTTGAACTGTTTTCTGAGGGCAGGCACCTCATTAAATCTTGAATACCGGGTTCGTGGTTTTAATTTGTGGCATGTAGCTTACGTTCCAGTTCTTCTGCTTTCTGACGGTGCCTCGGTCAGGAAATCAGTTATAAATACGTTAACCTTTTTGAGTGTCGGTAGCGGGTTTAGTTGCGACGATTCCTACAGAAATCATCGCGACTAAAACCGCTGCCGACACCCAAAGGGTTAGGCTCCTTCGTTCTAAATTTTATCAAATGCAGTTTCGAAGTATTCACGACTAATTTTCGGAAATATGTCTAGTTGAAAGATTTTTTCTGTAATATGTCTAGTTGAAAGATGCTTCTTTTAAGCAGATAATTCTTAACATTTTTCGCATTAACTATCGACCTGCGTGTGTCGACTTCCTTCAATATCACAGTACGGATGTATCTAAAGGTTAAGTTACTTTTTTGTTACTTTAAAAAAAAATCTCTGGTTTAATGTGTCATCGCTGGCAGAATTGTAAGCCATGTAACATTTTCTCCCACCGAGTTTAGAGGTATGATGCTATTTCAAAGTCAAACAATATTTTCGCGGCAGTTGACAAGATGACCACCCGCTCCCGTTTGTATAGTGCATGCTCACCATTCTCATCATTATCATTTTCAAACCTTCTCCCAACCACCCCGTCCCCCCCCCCCACCCCCACCCCCACTCTCTTTTCTTTATCGTGAGCTCGTCTGTGATTTTGGACCTTACGGCCAAAGGCCAAAGGCCGTAAGGTCCAAAATCACAGACCAGCACGCTAGTTTACGTTACTTCCCGTTTCACCGTCTATGACGGATGTTAGAAAATCGTTGGATTGTTGGCGGGTCGGTAAAATCTTTGTTGTTTTTTTTCTTTCTTTCTTTGTTGGCCGTTGTTTCACCTACGGTTAATTTTCCGCCCAGCCTGAGGCCAGTTGTAGAACAGCGAACATGCTGTGTGCGCTGTTGACATGTCCTGTCTCTCTCGCACTTCCAGAGCTCGCTGCGGTAGATGGATGGGCAGTCACGGCCCACTTCTAAAAGTATGAACCTAAACTAGGTGGTGAACAAATACTAGACTTGACAATCTTGACATGCTATCCTAGAATGATGCTTGCAGTAACGTCGAGTTTAGCAGATTATCGAAGTAGGCCGATGTTAATGATAATAATACAGCGCTTTTCTATAGCATCCTTTCCCACTTACGCAGGCTCGGAACGCTTTACAAATAACTATAAACACACACAATAAACTACAAATCACAACAACAACAACAAAAACAGATCAGGCATACACGGTGGCTTACATGGTGATGCAGATTTAATGTACATCAGTCACACAATTAATAATGTAAGCTTGAACGTACTTAGTGCATATCAGACACTAATGACGCTGTATATAAATATGGGGTTTACATCAGAAAAGGACTGCGAAAACGACCAAGATAATGGAAAAACAACTTCTAAATTCATAGAGCGTACTATGTTCAGTATTATCGCCAACGCTCCCAAGATACCAGAGTGCGCTGTCTGACATTTCGGAGACAATTCCGAAATGCTTGCTGGTCTGTGATTTTGGACCTCACGGCTGCAAGCCGTAAGGTCCAAACTCGCAGACCTGCACGTGTTTTGGAGGCTGGTTTTAAAAGGAATAAGCATCGACCAGCACGCTCATTGGCTGCTGGCTTGAAAGAGACATCGATGACATGCGGCCGCTGTCAACACGAGCATTATACACACGCAAAGCTTCCTTCTTTAGAGCGTAGGTGACGCGCACTGTACTGGATGGTTTGACGTCCTGCTTTGAACCCTAGAACGTCCTCAGTTTGAGGTACTACTGGCGCCAAAGTCCAAGAGGCATAGATTAACATGAAGCCCTGCAGTCGCAGGGCTTCATGCTAATCTATGCCTCTTGAAGAGACGGATTTTGGAAACAGAAGTTTGAGGGCCGGGCTGGATGGCGGAGCACTTGAATTGAGTACCTGGTATTGACAGTCACATGAGGTAATTATCATTTGCTCTTCTAGCGCCAGATGACGCATGTTTTATCAAGTATACGTATAGCCATGTGTCATTGGGAAAAGTGGATTTAATTCATACGAACTTTGGCATTACATAGTCTGTCAATATTCATTTCACTTGAAAAAAAAGTTAGCAATTGTTCAGTTTCATTTTTGTTGTTGTTAGTTCTCACTTTGCAAGAGTAATATTTGAACAGTTAATATTATTTAAATAATTTAGATAATTTATGAATGTATACGGAATAATACTCCGTGTATGAGTTTTCACACAACGGCCCTATCTCGCCGTTTGCGTTCGGAGTGGAATTGGGGTACTGTGGTTTGACAATCGAATTGATGACTCGGGCTGACCACATCAGCTGTGAAATGGTTTTTCCGTGTCCCACAATCAGGGGACACTATCTTCATTAATTGTGCAGATTCCCTCCCCTGGCTTGATATTCATCATTCGTGCCTCCCTTGAGACGCAATTGTTTCCAATCTCTCTGTTCATTGTTCTTTATGTTGCAAAAGTGAATCTGTAGAGTTAAACCCATTCAGCCCTGGATAACATAACACGCATTGACCGTGATAGTTCACAATCATTTAAGAATGGCGCAAAATAACGAGAGAGAGAGAGAGAGAGAGAGAGAGAGAGAGAGAGAGAGAGATTTTGTTGAACACAAACGTTCAAGTTAAATTCCACATCGTTCTTAAAATCAGACCGACTCTAAATACAGATGTTCAAATTCGTTTCCACATCTACCTAAAATTAAACTGAATCTGAAATAAAATGAAGAAAATGTTTTAATTCATTCGCGGCCAGCCGCATCCGGATGCACGGCTTAAGCCCCGCCATCCGGATGCGGCTGGCCGCGAATGTTTTAACTGTGGGACACTTATTCTCTAACTATTAGGCATGTTTACCGTGTTTACTCTACCCCACCCCCACATAAATCTCTCAACGTCTCTCTAAACTCTATTCCACACCCGTTCAACTTTTCCTCCTAGAACTTGAACATCCATTCCTCACCATTCATTGGTATTTTGTTCCGGTTTTATTTTTTAACAACGCCGCCACTAACAACACCGCGGCTAAAAAGGGTGCTATAAAAAGACAGGTCGGAGAGAGAACGAAACAAAATTCTCGGCTTATGTTTCACGAGCTGTTTTTTAACACTACCGCTGCTCAGTAAAGAGCAGTTTTCTAAAAACGCAGCTTGGAAAAGGAACAGAACACAACATTCTCGTTCCTGTTTGTTTTGTTTTTTGGTGGTTTTTTTTTTTTTTTTTTTTCCCCGGTCTGATTTTAATACTACCGCCGCTAAAGAGTGATGCTCTAAAAACACAGCTCGGAGAAGAAAGGAAACAAAAACTTGTTTCTCCAGCACGATCGACCCATAACAAGGCCAGGCAGGAAGGCGGAGGAAACATTACAAATCACAGGCTAAACTCGCAATGACCTCCTCTGATTAAAGGACATAGACGTACATAACTACTAGAGGCATAGATTCTTACGAGCCCATGCAGCCGCAGGGGCTCATAAGAATCTGTGCCTTTGGATGATGGCGTCTAACAGTTGAACTATACAGAGACGATTGACAAAGCATTTTGCCACCCCGCTGCATCTCTTCTTTCGAACCATTGATCCCGCTTTCGCACGGGTGCACAGCAGAGTGACTGACATACTGACAGATTCTATGGGAAACAAATGACAAATGACACTCTGAGCTTGGCTCGCGTAAAACGAGTGTGGCTCTTGAAGAGTGCGATTGACGGCTTTGGGGATGTATAGTACATTTGATACAGTCAATTTTTACCTTATAATTATACTCATGGGTTAGGATGTGGATAGGATATGATGCCTATCTCTTTTTTTTATTCGTATGATTTTATTTCATCCCGTTTAATGACAGGGATAACTGGAGTCAACCAGTTTAACGTTTCTATGGTTGTTATTTCTCAAAGTTCAGGCCGGGGCAGATTTAATGCAGCAGGATTAAGTTTAATTGTTGTGGCGTTAAAACGTTCGAATTATTTAAGGCAGAGAGCCCCCGAAAGGAATTTCTTTTTGAAATTATCGTCGTGGACGCTGCCACAAATTCACAGGGGGAACGGAATGAGTAGACATTTAACTCATTCAACCCCAACACCGAAATCCCCAAATTTTGCCATTGTTCTCTGAAGACTGCATTGCAGTGCAGGACACAGATCGACCATGATAGTTCAAGGGTGATGCCAGAATAATAGGCGCCAAGCTATTCTGGCATCACCCTTGAACTATCATGGTCAATCCTTATCTGGGGTGTGTCTGGGGTAGAATGAGTTAATGCGAGAGGATTTCGGTAATCTTCGGAGAGAATCATTCAAATCATCTAAAGCTAGCCAAAGCTAGTCAGCACAGGACATTTCAAAACATCTCAGCAAGGCAGATAACCGCAAACAAACCCTTTTCAAAAGGGACGCAACTTCGGTCACAAGGGGCACAACTGTTGGCTGCACATGTCAGTCACTGTGACATTGAACTCTGGATATCCCCTCTGTCGGTGCACCATTGCTGTTCAGCCAAGCGTGACCGTCTGCAAAATGTGAAAAGAGGTGACGCGACATTTATTTTCAATGAACAGAGGGCGTCGCGGTTCGGATCACTTAGCAGGAACACGCCATCTGCAAGAGGCATAGATCTTCATGGGCCCCCGCTTCAGGCGGGGGCTCACGTCATGAAGATATATGTCCCCTGCTAAAGCCAAGTTGCGTTTCAGTATTATTCAGCGCAGTATGTGCGTTTTTTTCAGGTTACGATGGCTTCTGTAATAACAAAGTATGTAGGCCACAGCCGGCTGCAACTTTTATCTTGCGTCGCGACCTGTCATGTGACCGGAGAATGGCGGATTAGCCCGGGGTTACGTCCCTTCCCAAAGAGCAAAACGTGATCTGGCCGTCGTTGGCCTGCGCGCACAGCTGTATGTGGGGCCAACTTTGTCTGATGTCGGCCCCTATACCCTTTGCTTGCTAGGTTTGCAGACGGCGCAACAGCCGCTGTCGCACCCTGTAGCCTAAACCGTTATCGTTTCCTTCGTTTGAAGAAGATATGGAAATGACTCTGAGCCGTGCCAGCAAAAGGCCCACAGACGACCAGTTATAGATCTGTGCTGCTTTCAGATGGAAGGGTGGGGTGTTTTTTTTTTTCTTTCTCTCTTGTAGTTGCGAGTACAGAACCCTTGCCCGTAGAAGTCGAGTGTGCCGAGGCCTTATTATCAGCTCTACCTTATATTTTCTGGACAGGTAGGAGAGGCGAAAAATCCCGATATGCAGGTCGGCGGCGAGTTTATGATAGAAGGGCAGATTAATGTATTTGTTCCCTATTTTATTACAGAGGTCTGGAGGACAGAAAAAGAAGGGGCAGAGACCCGGAGACCCTGGTTGATATGGAGGTCATACGTGTGCTGGTCTGTGATTTTGGACCTTACGGCTTAGAGCCGTAAGGTCCAACTCGCAGACCAGCGCGCAATATGTAATCTGCCCGTAAAGATGATGGGTTTACGTGACAGTCTCAGTTTTCCTACCGCAGGTCAGACAAAAATCTGTCACGCAGAGTCAGTTTCTAAGCGAATATTGTATATCTCTGTAACCCTTCAATGCTGAGAAAAGGTGAACGCGATCCCGACTGCAAGAGGCATAGATCCTCATGAGCCCCCGCGACTGCGGGGGCTCATGAGGATCTATGCCTCTTGCCGAGACCACTTTGTGTCCATGTTCTTTGGACAGTTGTGGCTTTTGGTCGTGCAGTATGTACCTGCGTTGGCAGGGAAGCGGTTAATCTTGAAAAATAATGGTCTAGTGATGTTTGTTAAGGGTTCCAAATGTTTGTTGTTGTTTTTCGTGTGTGTGTGTGTGTGTGCAGAGCAGGGCCGGATCCAGGGGGGGGGGGCGGCGGGGGGGCCATTCCCCCTTCCCCCTTCCCCCATAAAAACTACAACATAAAACTTTGATACACTGAAGGATGATCTTTGCTCACGTTGGTGAAAAACAAAACAAAATAAAGCCATACTCAAAACAGTCCAAAACTCTGCTTTAGGTGTCTGTTTCAGGTGGTTAATTTTCCACAACATTTTTTGGACCCCCCCCCCCCCCCAAACATGTAAGTGGTCCGGCCCTGTAGAGGTTAGTGATTTCACTTTGTCTGTGTACAATAATTTGTAAGCTCATGGATCGTTAAAACTACCACGCTTTTTCCCCGCCGATCTGGTAGACGTCCCCAACAAACAAAATAATTATATGTCGGTGCGAGGTAAAAAAAAAAAAAAAAAAAAAAAACCTTGCCGTAGTCTGTAGAATTAAGCACCGTCATGCAATTTTTAATATAATCTGATCTAATCAGTTTGTGAACACCGTTAGGATGCTGACAGTATCCGACTGCGGCTTTTTAAATCACAATTTAAAATATATTTTTATTCTGTCGTCGTTTCCCACCTGACGGATTCTAACCGAAAAACCGGCTGTTTTAGTACAAAAGTGATGGTAGAAAGATAGCGCGAAGTTGGATAGTGCTTGTCTTTTATATTGATGGACTAGAGGACGGGGGTAGTTACGTATGCCAGCTGCGTAAGACAGAAGGTTTGGGGAGGATTAAGAGGCGAGGGCTGGGATACCTGTGAGACACTTGGGCGCGTGACGGTGCCACGCCATGCTTTCTCTGCCTGACGAACACATGGGGAAACAGACGCACAAACAGCGTACATGTCAACGAGTTCCATAGCCTGCTGGGTTCGTGCATGTGTATTCTGTTTGCACACTTGTATTTTTTTCCTCTTCGGTCGCAGGCTTTAGCCAGCGACTGAAGAGAAGAAAAAATACAAGTGTGTGCCCTTCGACCAGCCAAGGTGAGAGGGGGGCCACACTCAACCCTCGAGTACAGACCTAGTTAGGTCATGGTGACCTCACCCACTTAAGGCACAGATATTGGATTATTGCGTACTGTAAGGCATAAAGAGTCGCAAGCCTCATTCCCGACGACCTCCTCTTTCACAGGAGCAAAGAGGTAAGAAAGCAGTACCGAGCCCCCAGTGTCTTGAAACTAGACGAAACTACATGAACCCGAGCAATCAGTAAAGGGGTATTAGGTTTTCATGAGCCCCTGCGAGAGCCGCGGCACATGATAATCTGATCCTCTTGCAGATCTAAAAGACGGATCCCAAAAAGTCTCGCCAGACAGGTATAATATTTATGACTCCTGTACCTGTACAGAACTTTGATCGAGCGAGCAAATAGACCCCTTTTATACTTTTTGTCTCGCCACCCCACACAAACTGCGCTGGACAGTTTATGCGGTGAAGTGTCGAGCAAACACTGCAGGCATGTCACTTGCTTTTTAACTCTTTGGCTGTCTTTGGCACTTTTTTGTCGCGATGGTTCCTGCAGGAATGATCGCGACAAAAAGCGCTACCGACAGTTAAAGGGTCGATGCTGCACTCACGGCGAATCTGCAAGACTTGCAGCACATATTATTTGGGTGTTGGTCTGTGATGTTGCACCTCATGGCTCACAGCTGTAATATCGAAAGTCGCAGAGGAACATGCAAATATACCGACGAGCAAAAGAAATGCGACATTTTTGGAATCATCGCAAACACTTTAAAATTTCGCATTTTTATTTTATGCTCGTCAGTATAGTTATCTTCAAGGTGAACGCAGATTCGACATTTGACCAGGATCTGGTATAGATGTACACTGAAATGCATTCTGTAGTTGCAGTAATGAAGTTTCGTGCTTTCTTCCGTGTGTAGAAAACAAATCTACTGAGGCAAAAAAAACGTAACTATATGTAAGTACATTTTTGTGAAAAGTGAGATTTTCATTGTAATACTCAATGAAAGTCTCGGTTTGTTTGTTTTTTTTTTTATCAAAATGGACTTACTGTCTTTGCAAACTTAGGGCAGAGATCGATGTATGCACGTGGAGCTGATTGTTTTCCTGTTCCACGTTTCACTAACCTTTTTTTTTTCATATTCAAAATTGAGCAGAGGTAATCCGTGATCTGTAAGGGGTATAATTCGTTAACGAAACTGTTTCATCTTCCAAAGGCACGGATGCTCATGATTCTTTGCAGGCACAGGGTCTCGTGATCATCTGTGCCGTTTGTCGGCTTGAATCAGCCTCGTTTTACCGACATCTGTTCGCCTCAGTCGCGATAAGATTAAAGGGTACCAGTCGAAGCGCAGTTGAGATAAGGACTTGCGGGGGACTGGAGAGGTGATTACGTTGCGCGACATGGCGATTTAAAAAAAAAAAAAAACTGATGACTCTCTGACACAATGTGAAGAGGGAAAATGAGAGTAAAACGGACAACTGAACAGTATGATTTACAAGACCTTTTCTACTTTATGGATTAAGTACGCGCGTACCTCGTGACTGATTGTCCTCAGAAAATAGTGTCCCGTCTCACTGCCGTCAGACCACGAGTAGGGTGGCCCATGGTTTGAGTGTCACATACCCCGACCAGAAAGAAGAGGGTCAGTAGTTTGTGACTCTTTAGGGTAGGGGATCAGCGTCAAATGGTCTTCTGTGGTTTTACACTTGTCTTCCTTGGACTGAGAAAGTCGTCTGGGGATTTACCGAGTGATTTCCCCGCCTTTTGTTCAAATTTAGAGAGAGAGAAAAAGAAAGTAATCTCGTCTTTTGAGAGCGAAGGGGAAATCCGCAAATGAGCCGTTTGATGACATTAGCAAAGACTACCGTTTAAGCCCTCATGCGGCTGGCGGCCTCAGTGACTTGAATGCAATCAGGTAGAACAACCTCCTTCAGCTAGAATCTCACTGGACGGACTGAGGTGGGGGTTAAGGGATTTCCTCATGCAAACACCGTCCAATTTAGGCCGGCTCAAAAGTAACGACACGGGGCCGTGGGTCCCCTTTGAGGTCCGCGCCGGAGATAAATAATTAGGCAAAAATCCCTGGGAAGTGGCCGCGAATCCAAACAACCCGTGTGTGCCTTGTGGCACCTTCCTTGCTGGAGTCAGGGCTTTAAGCCCCGATGACCAAATACCCGTTGGACACGGGTATAAGTCAACTCGGACTTTTTCAACAAGAGTCATAGATTCTCATGAGCCCCTGCTGAAGCAGGGGCTCATGAGAATCTATGTCTGTTGTAAATTGAAAGGGCTGGGTTGGAGATTTCGCTCGTGCCTAGGGTCTGTCCCAGACAGTTCAGAAACCATCCACACACTTGGTTCAGACTTCGAGCTAAATCACGATGACCTACTCCAGGTCAGGAACACCGATGTAAAATTCGCGCCTTTATATCAGCAGGCAAGCGCGCACCGTTTCGTGCTTCCTACACAGGCAGCAGAGGCACACGAACAAAGCGAAACTCTATGTATGAACCATCTTACGCTTGGTTCAGACCCATGATGACCTGCTCCAGGTCAGAAACACCAGTGTAAATGTGACTCCTTCTTGCAACCAAACAAGTGTGCACTTTCATGCCCTGTTGTACAGGCGACAGAGGCACCTTAAACTCTATGTTTTTAGCAAGAGGAAAGTTTTCGCTGAAGACAGACAGTTCCCTCCACACACTTGCTGGGATTTTTAGGGGTTGGCGAAACAACAAACCGGACCGGTCCAGGTTAATCCCGAGCACACAGAGCGCGAGTGGCTTTGTTGGCTACGGCCAAACTGAGGCGTTTTGAAAATGATTTGCAGAAGTGAACAAGTCAACGTGCAAACAACGACACCGACACCAGGCCACGGGCGGCAGTTTACCTTCACCCTAGTGTTTTTTTTTCCCTCACTGTCTCCGTCCACGTTTCTTCATTTTTGCTCTTTTTAGTCACAGGTCGAGGAAACCCTCTCTAAAGTTAGGCCCCTTGATAGGGGCTCTTAGCACATCCCTCTTTCTTGCCAATATCGACATCTCTTTATTAATTGTATACACTATTGATTGTCTTCAGTTTTAGGTGATTAGAAATATTCTGGTGTTCCGTGCTAACGACACTTGAGCAAGGTACACCAACATATTTCTATTGTTTTCAATTCAATCATTAACAGAGAAAATGACATTTGTATGTTATTTTGATGATCTTTTCTCTAGACTGCGTGTGAATCTTCCCATGGACCCTGATGACGTTAGCACCGTTGTTTAATTCTTCAGTTGATTGACTGCACACATAAATGGAAGCCACATAAACTTTGCCCTGTGGAGGCAAAAGACGGTAAGTCTGTTATTGAGAAAAGCGGCATTTCGTTGTACATCAACGGAAACCTCTGTTTTCGCTAAAATGGATTTCCTGTCTTTTGCCTTGACGGGAGAGAATTGTATAAGAGCTCTGATAAGACCTCTGGGGTCATATGCACGAGTGAGCTTAGTCCTACGCCATCCACTAATCAAGGTGCTCCGCTACATTGGAGCACCTTGCCTATTGGCTGGCGCAGTACTAAGCTCACTCACGGAACTGGGCAATCACCCCCAACTTGTGTTGTTTCCTGTTGGGTCCTGGGTTTTCCAGATTTACCCCTCATTCCTTCTTTCCTTTCATGGGCACTCTTGGTTCAGACGCCGGCGCGTGCCAGCTACGGCCAACATCGGTCTGAGGACATGTCGCTCACTGGGAAGACGCATAAACTTCTGCGGTTGCAGGGCTCGTGAGTTCGATACCTTTTGAATATCTCTGTCCTGGCAAGGCAAATGGTATAAATCCAATTTTGTGAAAAGCAAGATTTTCATCGTACGACAATGAAAATTTCGCTTTTCACAAATATGGACTTGCTTTATTTTGCTTCCCTGAGGCAGGTCTGCTCCAGAAACTGGGAAAAATCAGAGGGCGAGGCTGACGGCTGGACTGACATGTTTTCTGCCCCTCTCAGCACCGCCGCGCGGCTCGAGAACTCGCGGGGGCACGGGACATTTGGAGGTCCACTGGGCTGCTGTCGACGATTGGCAATGTTTCTCGGATCGTGACGCGCGCTGTTTGTCGCGGGGCCGTGAGCTGCTTGAGATGGCCGGCGTCGTGCACACGTCACACGGGGGCGCTGGCCGCCGGACACACAATCTTGGGCACGTTCCAGGCACGTTCAGCGCGCGCTCTCACGTCCATCGCTGGCAACCTGACGAGCACCTGCAGTGCAGTTTTTCGGCCGAGCTTTTCAGGAGCTTCTTTTGACGGAGATAGAATAGTGAAAAAAGGGCAAATGCTTATGAAAGGTTTTCAGCAGATAATGAAAAGTATGCCGATATACGTACATTATTGTTTCTGAAATCTCTGTTCCTTCAAAGACCAAAAGCCACGACCGTCCAGGAAGCATGGCTACAATTTGGTCTCAGCAAGAGGCATAGATCCTCATGAGCCCCCGCATTTGAGGGGCTGATGAGGATCTATGTCTCTTGCAGTTGGATGGTGTTCATGTTTCTCGACAGTGAAGAGGTTAACCCCTATCATTCGGAATACAGTGTGTGAAATAAGTTTGACTAAAATAGTTCAAGGGTAGTGCCAGAATAGCTTGGCGCCTGTAGGCGCCAAGCTATTCTGGCACCACCCTTGAATGACTAAAGCCATTGATCTATATCCTTATCTGTAAGTACTATAATGTAGCTTGCATATGGCAGTGTGCAGATGTGAAGCTTTTAGCCTCAGTATGATATGGGTTAAGTGAGTTTTGGGTTCTTAGCCGTACATTTATTTCACCACCTCGCGGCTGCATTTTTTTGCTCAGAATTATTTTTTTTTACATCATTCGACCATTGTCCAGCCAGCGAAATTCACGTGACCTGACAAAAACTGAAGTAAAGTTTATTACATATCTATTTTATGTGATGCCGGTACATTAACTTTGCCTCTGAGACAAACTTGCTTTGCTTTGAGTCAACCCTGCATGATGTTACACCTACCGCTCATTTAGCGCCACTAGTCTGCTGTTCTGCAATTTGTTTAGTTAGTGAACTCAAGGTTGCCAAATTAAATGGGATTCACCTTTCACCCACTTCGCTGCAGGGTTACAGTCTTTCACCTTCAAAGGTCAGCTGGACACGCTATTTACACAGAGAGTCCGATGCACACCGAGTGCCGTTTGCTTGTTGCAGTGTCTCATCTTTATTGGACACCGTTAGTGTAACATTCAATTCATAGCATGGGTCTCTGTCTTCAGATCCATGAACGTCTGCAAGAGGCGTAGATCGTCATGAGCCCCTGCAGTTGCGGGGGCTCATGAGGATCTATACCTCTTGCAAGGTAAACTTTTATGCCTTCTTCAACAGGAGGGGAGGAGGCATGATAAGCCGAGGGTTTTCCCGTGTCAGTGTTCTCGGTGTATTGTTTCACACTTGCAGTCTAATCCAGAGACAAACACGTCGTCGTCGTTAACCCACTCAGCCATGACGCACTACAACAGGAGATGGGTCGACCATGATAATTCAAGGGTAGTGCCAGATTAGCTTGGCGCCTGTCGGCGCCAAGCTAATTTGGCACTGCCCTTGAATTATCATGGTCGATCCATCTCCTGCAAATGGTGCATAGTCATTAGATGACGCCTCCAAAGTTTTGGAAATTCGGCCGTCGGGCTGAACGAGATAACAAGTTGCACGTTATAAAAGACATCGCTACAGAAAAGACAAGGAGGCTTCTGTTTTTCAACGTCTCTTAATTGACAGGAAAGGACTATATTTTTTGTTCCTGCTTGTGCTGCGATACTTAGAGAGTAAAATGAAGGAAACAGTTCTTAAAATCAGTTTAGAGGTCGTTTTAGTCTTGTGACTTTCAAAGTGAAGCAAAAACAGAAGAGTCTATCACGTTTTGTAGGGTAAAACTTCAACCGTTAAGCTTCCTTTTATAGTTAAGTGTGAAACAAAAACCGTGCTAAAGAAACCAAACCATTTCGTGCGTGGCATCTCAAACGAAACCCATCCCGGAGATTAGAACAGATGGGAACAGTCTAAATCTTTCTGTCACGCGGAATCTCCTGTTCACGATCACGTAGGTTTAGCTAATTCAAACCTCTTGAAGCGAATTAAAACAAATGTTAATTTGCAAAAAGATGGCATTTTCGATAATAATCGAGATACGTCTTGTCTAAACACAGCTGCGCACCCGACCAGAACTTTTTATTCTGGGCATTGAAACCGCTGGACGAAAAAGTGAACAGAGATTTATTTTGTCTTTAGAATGTGGGCTGGTTCGTGATTCTGTATCTTTCGACCGGCCTCTTTAGGATGTGCGCTGGTCTGTGATTTTGGACCTTACGGCTGAAATCTGAAAGCCGTTAGGTCCAATATCACAGACCAGCAGAACGGCATAATCATGATGGCTCGCGACTACCCCCCCCCCCCCCTCAATAATCCCTCCCCTCCCTCCACCCCCCCCCCCCCCCATCCTCCCCCAGCTCACGATTTGTGACTGGCACTTGTATCAGGAGAACAATGGAGAGAAAGGCGTCAGTGATCGTCTAAATATCAAGGGTTAACAAAAGTTCTTTTCAGAATGCCTAACGGGGCCGCCTAACCTTAGTGCATCTCATCTCAACCAGATCCCGCAACAACTAACATACAGCACCTAGCCCCTTGCCATCCGCAAAAAGGCATAGAGTTTCATGAGCTCCTGCAGCCCACAGGCGCATATGAAAATGAATGTCATTTTGCTGGTAGTCGCTGGCTTCATTTACATTCTGAAAATTCTCAGGCTCAGAGCAATTCTGATGGCTGTAAAGGTTTAATGGGAATGAAATATAAATGAATAAATGAAGATAAGAGGTTTTGTTGTAAATAAACAACGGAGCACGATCGCCTTTAAAACGCTAATACAAAATAAAAGTTTCGATGAATTGCAACTCGGAACTTTTGGTTTACATTCTTACTTTGTAGCGGCATATTCATTTTAGACACGTTCAAGTTATGGCATCTTTAACACCCCCCACCCCCACCCACCCACCCCACCCCACCCCAACCCACCACCACCACAACAACCAGCACTACAACACACCAGATATCTCTCTCTCTCTCTCTCTCTCTCTCTCTCTCTCTCTCTCTCTCTCTCTCTCTCTCTCTCTCTCTCTCTCTCTCTCTCTCTCTCTCTCTCTCCAAACGTCGTAGACCTACGTAAGTCCCCGCATGTTCGGGAGCTTTTGAGGATCCATGCATTTTGTTGTCATGATTTTAACCTAGTATGCAGAGACCCTCGGGCCGAAGGTAGCCGCAGTGGGCCCGTGTACGTTAGTGCGCGGACCTGCTGCGTCCGACTTTGGCCCGACAAAATCTTCAAAGTGACAAACGTTTTCACACGTTCATCTAAGCATAGTTTGTTTTTTTTCCATTGCCGTGTGACGCATTTTCTCTTTCACTAATATGCGTAACATGGTAAGTAGATCATCGGGCTAAGTGCGCAAGTGCACTTTGTGAAAATTCTAATAAGGAGCAAATGGTTTATATTTTTATACCCGGCGGGAACAAGTCGGGCGTTCCGTCTTTTCGAAGTTTTCCGCTGACTGCCTCACGGCACGGTTGCATGAGTGAGCTTAGTCCTCCACAAGCAACTAAGGAAGGTGCTCCACTATAGCGGAGCACCTTGCTTAGTGGTTTGTGCAGGACTAAGCTCACTTCTGCAACCGAAGCCAGGTCTCCGCAATAGGGCTCGGGAAGTTCCTCGCGTTGCCTAGGAGCGTCCGCGCGTCAGCCGCCATCTTAAGAGAATAGGATAGCCTTCAGGTAGTAGTGAAGTAGTGTTTCAACACGTTTTTTTTTTTTTCTTCATGTTTCTTCCTCTTTGGAAACAAACAAAAACAGATTCTGGTTAGCGATTTCCTACGGTGATGGCAAGACTTGCTGTTATTGCCTATAGCACGTCAGGACTTTCCTGACATTGTCCTGACAGCGATTTCCCTAAGAGCGCCTTAGTCCCGTATCCTCTCAAGATGGCCGCCACGACTAGCGTGATCACGTCAGCTTCCCGAGCCCTATACTGTATAGTGAATTTTGCATGTGAAACTCTGCATCATAAATCAAAGCCTCACTGCAGGCAAATATTTTCAACGGCAAACTTGTTGTGGCGGTAACCTACACACATGTTGGCTCAAACACCATTGAATTCCGGTACCTGAAAAACTTGACACAGACATAAATGATGAAATTAAACCTTGCCAGGGTTAGAGGAAACAGGGCATCTTAAGCCCGTGATCCATGTTCAGGGGACCCATGACCATCTACGCCTCTTGCAGATGGAAGGCGTTAACAGTTGGAGGTGTGCAGGAAAAAAATGCAGCGTCGGTAAGCTACGGGGCAAAAAAGCTGTGACCTGCGCAGCCGTCCCGTGACCTCACTTCCGGTTGTTGCGTGATCCCGCGTGAAAAGGTCAGGCGCATTCCCCGTGGCACAACACACTCCTTCACTAAGCCCAGTTTTTTTTCTGTAAGAGACGCAGGTTCTCGTGAGCTCGTGCTGTTGCAGCGGCCAATGGAAGCCGTTGCCTCTTGCGGATAAGGTTTACGCCAGTTTTTCATCTGTATTTCTGAACCAGAGGAAGCGAGCGGGGTTGAAGTGAGGGAGTGAAAAGAGCAGCTCGCGTGTGTTGACGTAAATCGCAGCCCCGAGCTGTAAACTGCCGAACATGCATCGTACACACCAGCACGCGCACTGTCAGTTGCGGTTTTCAGTTTATCTTAGCCTCTGCACTAGCAAGAGTAGCTAGCAGTACATCGGTGTATTGGGGGAAAAGTAGACTTTTGTATTCGGCAAACGAAATCACCACTCTGAAACTGCGTTTAGGCACTGGCACTAGGCACGCACGGCGTCAGTTCGTTGTTGTTTTTTTTAACACATTAGTTCTAACCCAGGACCGAAATCCCCAAATTTTGAAGTTACCCTTTGCCGGACTGTATTACAAAAGATCGAGCATGATAGTTCACGGGTGGTGCCAGAATAGCTTGGCGCTCATAGGCGCCAAGCTATTCTGGCACCACCCTTGAACTGTCAAGCTTGATGCATGTCTTGCTGCGGCGTGTCGAGGCTGAATGAGTTAAACAGGCTCAGTCGTTAGATTCAGATTCAGAAAACTATCCCATGCCAAGTTCAAGACTAGAGAAATTGTTCTTGAGCCTTGGCATACTCATTTCTGAAAGATACCTTGTGGTCGCATCTTAACCCATTTACTTGAAACCCCTACGCCCTACAGCAGGAAGTGGATCGACCATGATAATTCAAGGGCAGTGCCAGATGAGCTTGGCGCCTGATGGCGCCACGCTCATCTGGCACTACCCTTGAATTATCATGGTCTGTCCATCTACTGCAACTGGTACGAGGTCCGGTTAGATGACGCCTCCAAACTTTTAGTGGTTAGGGGTCAAATGGGTGAACATCTTGGACAGTGTACTCTGGGTCGTTTTGCATTGCGCTGCCTCGTTCGCACAGACGCCATCTCAGTCCCTCCCTCCCGCCCGCCTCCTGCAACTGGTACATGATCGTTATGTGACACCTCCAAAACGTGTGTGGGAAATGTGCCCTTGGGGTCAATCCATATCATACTGAGGCTAAAAGCTTCAAATTTGTACACTGCCAGCTACATTGTAGTACTTACAGATAAAGATTATAAACCAGTGGCTTTAGTTCAACTTCAAGGGTGGTGCCAGAGGCCTATAGGCGCCAAGCTATTCTGGCACTACCCTTGAACTATTTTGGTCAAATTTATTTCACACACTGGTGTATTCCGAATGATAAGGGTTAAATGGGTTTACATATTAGACTGCCTACTTCCTAAGTTCCGGAGAAAGACATGGGTTATATAAGAGACCTGATGCATCTTATTTGAAGATGCAAATGATCGTCTTATTCTATACCTGCGTATTTCTCTGTGGGCTGGCGATTGGATGCCTGATAGGCGGGGGCAGGGGATCTAACTGTTGTCCAGCGCTGAGTAATTCCCCTTGGTTTGTTGTACAATTCTGCCAGCGCTAGCCTCACCTATCTGGTTTGTGAGTAATGTAATATAGATCGTCATGTATTGCACTACGTTAATTCACACAGACTTAACGCCTCTCTACCCCCACCCCCCAACCCCCCACTTCCCGCTCCAGTAATGTTTAAATCTAAAAAGCGGTGCTTATTGATGCATTGCACCATGCTTTGTGACACGCCGGACAGTTGTTTCGTGATTCAAAATCAGCTTAGGCCCATCTTGCGTACAATAAATTCTGGAGAACCGCGCCGGACGTTAAGACACTGATTTGAACGGCGCGAATAAGAGACCATAGATCTTCACGAGTCCCTTGCAGCATCAGGGGTTCATGAAGATCTATGCCTCCTGCGTATGTAGCTGGCTTCAGCGCGGGAGAATTGTCGCTGTCGGTTATTGTGCCCAGGGCAGATGTTTCACTCAACATGCTCCATTTGCGAATGACACAACAAATGTGTATAATAAACCAACCTTTAGAGCGTCATACACGCGCCATGTGTGACAAGGTATTGCTGTTAGTGGTGAATATCTACAATGACATGAAATGTATAGCATGAAATGCGTGCTGGAACCGTGTTTTGGACTTTACCGGTGTAATGAACGTGTTAGAATATTTCACAGCTGTTTTAAAACGTACAACAAGATCAGTACAGCTTTGATGTCACTTACTGTCTCTTTTGATTTTGGACCAACACTTAAAATAATACACTGACAAGCAAAGGAAATGCGACATTTCTGGAATCATCGGAAACACGAAAGTGTTTCCGATGATTCCAAAAATGTCGCATTTCTTTCGCTCGTCAGAATAAAATGTGCTGGTCTGTGATTTTGGACTTACGGCTTCCCAGCAGTAAGGTCCAACATCACAGACTGACGAGCACATATTTTATCCCCTACCTCGGACACCACAAACGTCCGCATCAGTATGTTAATGTTTCATTGAACCGACACATTTTTTTCAACGTGGTACTGAATACTCGCTCGTTTCAATTGTCGGAGACGGAAAAGCGGAGTGAATTATTCAACACAAAACTATCGCGTTTAAATGGGTGAACGCGCCACAGTTGCGGACACAATACTGCGGGGGAGGGGGGGGGGGAGAGAGAGAGAGAGACTTCCGGAGCTAGCGTGGTTGTGATAGATAGGAAGCACAAAGGGTGATAACTTGACACCGATTCAGTCGTGGCTGAAGTGAGTACGGCCTCTGTAAAAATTAAGTAGATCCAGTAGAATAAACTAGAATACAGTCTACTCCGTTTATAACAAAGTCGGATATAACAAAAGTCGGATATAGCAACACTTTTCAAAGGTCCCAACAGCAGTGTGTCAACGTAAATTACTTCGCTTATAACAAACTTCGCATATCACAAGAAAAATTGGGTCCCTGGCGATTTGTTGTATCCGGCGCTTACAGTATAGAATTTTTTTTAAAAAAAAAAGAGTGAAGTAAAATAATGTTTGGGAATTTCACGTCTGTTTGCCCCTGCCAATGTGATTGTATGGACGCGTCACCAAAGTTGGACCCAAACAGAGTTCCTACCAATAGTTTTCTATCAAGAGTCCCGACGATCGAGGAAAGTCATTGGGGTTAGGTCTCATTTTATCAAAGTATATAAAAAAAATTATCTATCAACCCGGTGTAAATTTGATAGCATAGCGTCCAACAAATTATCTAGTTGCCTGTTACATTTACCATTCTAGAAAAGTTGTTAGTATTCGTATAATTAGTTACCCATTATATGCTGTGAGGTTAAATTTAAAAAAAAATCCTTATTGTCCTATGAAGGCTACATTACAGATTAGGAGAAAGATCGACCTTTTTAGTTCAAGGGTGGTGCCAGAAAAGCTTGGCGCCAGAATAGCTTGGCGCCTCAGGCGCCAAGCTATTCTGGCACCACCCTTGAACCAGCATAGTCAAATTTATTTCTTGCGATATTGTATCAGGATGAAAAGGGTTAATGCATATTTTAATGAATGAATGACTGGATATAATGAATATGTAAATTCCTTTAAATCAATGGAAGAGGAGCCCCAGTGTAAAGCTGGAGGCGGCAGAGAGGGTGAGAGTGGAGGGTACGGTGTGTGTGGGAGGGAGATGGGGAGGGGGTGGGTGGGGGGGGGGGGATAGACTCAATCTACACTCCACTATTCTATGTAGATAGTTTTGACCCTGCGTGCCCTTTGCTAAGTTAGAAACGTGATGTTGCATGACTGGGTGTCTTGTTTCGCATTCTTTATTCCCAGTCAGTTGAATCCCCGGTACACGTTCTCCGAGGAACCGAAGATGTGCACTGTGCTCGCAAGAGGCATAGATTCTCATGAGCCCCTGCGTCAGCAAGGGCTCATGAGAATCTGTGCCTCTTGCACACTGAATGGGGTTGATTCAAGACTTCAATAGAGGCACACCTAGCGAGTAAAACCAATGGACTTGTGACAAGTAATCGAGAAAAGAAGAAGGAGTTGACTCTTTCTATACCCCCCTGTCTCCCCCATTGAAAACCTCGTAAAATAAATTGCTCGTGTGAATGCAAATTTGCCTTGGACTTACAGTGTACCAGAATAGCTGTGCTAAGGCGGAGAGAGATTTGAACTGAAACCGGAGACACAAGAATGATGATGGAGAGAAGAAGTGAAAGAGAAGAAGAAGCGGATGACAGACTGTGTATTTATTTATGTATTTATTTATTACTATTTTATTTAGCTATTTTGCATTCTTTGTGTGTCTGCTTACTTGTCTATTTATATTCTCTTGTTATTATTATTTGCATGTCGGACCCGGCCCTTCTGTACGACTCGTTACTCAGTCCCGAAAACATTTCCATAAAAAAGTCCTATGTGAACAGGTGTACACACACATGCTGGTCTGTGATTTTGGACCTTACGGCCTCCAGCCGTAAGGTCCAAAAATCACCGACCAGCACACACGCACGTACACAGCCGACTTTATCTGTGCAACACGCAACTGACACGCAGCTGCTCATGTGTTGTTTACCAACAGTACACTCTCTTCAAAATATGTCAATATTTTACCTCGGCTGTACCTCCCCCCCGCTGTGCTAGCTTTGTGAACCACTGACACGTGTAAATCTTACTCGAGTGTGTCTGACATAACTATACCTGTAAATTGTAAATCTTGGCTTAGCATGGTGTTCGAGCTGTCACAAAATGAGGTACGACATACGCCTTCGTTTGTTCTGCAGACATGTTAGTATCAGAAACCTTACGGTGAATAAATCAAGCATCAACTAGGAATTAACTCCTTCGATACGGGCCGCATCCGGATACGCGTCTCGACTTCGTTAACCCTTTGGCTGTCGATAGCGGGTTTTGCCTGCAGGAATCACCTCGACAAATCTGCTACCGACAGCCAGAGGGTTAAACGCCAGGCAATAAATAACATTCATAGTCAATTACAGACGTCAATTAAGCTACTCTGGCACTACCCATGAACTGTCATAGTCGTCTTTCGATCTATCTCTCTGATGTGGTATTAAGTCTTCAGTCGAGTTTCGGAATCCAGAGTTTAGGGTTTAGTGTACCAAAGTACAACTCGCATGGAGGAATAGAGCGAGGGATATGCACATAGATTTAGCTTTATACATGGTCCTATATTTCTAGCGGTTTCTGTTCGAAGGGCGCTTACACAAGACTTAACTCGTATTGGTTAAAGTCCTATATCTTAAGGGATTAGTGTACCACTTCAGTACGTCCGTACTATGGCATGACTTCTTCTCCTTGGAGTAAGTATGCCAGGCACTCAGACGTCGGGCGTACGTATCCGTATGTGCACATGTCCCTACCCTTATCTATCTCCCACACTGACTGACTAGCAGAAAACAAATTTAGGTGTAGGAGAGATCAGATGGCAATATTTCATTGAATGTAAGACTGTCCACTTTTACACATAGCACATAAAATCACTCAGCGCTGGACAAGCAAAATTAGCTCCCCTGACCCCTTGGCTGCATATGGTCTTACCTTTCTTTTTAACCCTTTCATTGCCGAGAAAAAGTGAACACAAATCAACTGCAAGTGGTATAGATCCTCCTGCAGGAATCATCGCGACTAAACGCGCCACCGACAGCCAAAGGACAAGTTGTCCTCTGAAGTCACCTGTACACCACGCACTAGTCCTGAAGACAGATTGAAGTAAACCTTCAAAGGTAGTTCGCTGGCAGCGCACTATCATTGTCGATGCGTTGTAGTGTATTAGGGTTGAATTCAGCGTGTCGGAACACGTATGACAATTTCTGATCAAGCATCCATGATATCTTTTCATAAAAGGACTGGTCTGTCTGGGGTATAATTTTGCCAGCATTGCCGTGCATGTAAGGTCTATGGAACGTTTTATGTGTCGTCGGCATGGCAGTAACAGCAAACTTTCATTCTGTATTTGTGTATGCACAGTCGGTGGTGTGAGTGTATGAAGCCAAGCGAGATTGACCCCTTTGGCTCGGCTTAGTCGGAGTGTACAAAGTTGCGCAGTTCGACGCCCCATCTGTTACCCTGTGGCCTCCACTGCAGTCTGGGTCGCATACTGCACACACCTTGGGTTAAGGTCATCGACCCGCATAGGAACACAGACTTAAATGTTGCCTGTCCTCGACAACAAGAGACACTGATTCTCACGCGCCTCTGTTTTTGGATGTGCTCATGTCAGTCTATGTCACTTGCAGATAAGGAAATGTTGTAGTAAAGTAATGTACAGGGCCCGACCGCGATGATCCGGTCTCGGAAACTGAAGTAAAACATCCGGTCTTTGCCAGTGAAAGGCATAGATTCTCATGTCCCCTGATGCGGCAGGCAGCAGGGGTTCATGAGAATCTATGCCTCTTGCAGATGGTAAGAGGAAGGTCGCATACTGCACAAAATGTAGGGCGGAGGTCCCGACTACGAAGGGCAGATAGGGTGGTACGCAGGGCGCGAGCGCAACCAAAAATGTGTATGGCTACAAAAGTTATGAAGCTACCATAGATTAAACTGAATGCCTAAAGGCCGGGTGATCTTGGCTTGTTTTCTTCTGCAGGAGTGTGTATCTAGATGCATTGCTTAGTAATTTAGAAAAAAAAAAGTTTAAATGTTACAATTGCTTTTTTTTTTTTTTTTTTTTTGGTTTTTTTTTTTTTTTTTTTTTTTTTTTTTTTTTTTTGGGGGGGGGGGGGGGCGGGCGGGAGACAAATCTTACAGTTTGTGTCCACATTTGTGTCCACACAAATTGTATGTCGGCGGCAGTTCACGCAAATCTACGTATTTTTAACCCTTTGGTTGTCGGTAGCGGTTTTTTTCGCGATGATTCATTTGGAAATCATCGCGACAAAAACCGATACTGACACGCAAAGGGTTAAAGAATCGTAACGAATTGTTTCTCTGCTTGCGTACAATATGAAGACATAAAATAACACTTTTTGCGTCTTTGTTTGTTTTACAAGAATTTTTAGCGCATGCGAAGAATCGTAAATATGATGCCATGAAAACAACAGTTGGGTAATGCCGCCATTGCGAAGTATCGTAAGCAGTTTGCGAAGAAAACAACAGATGTCCGTTCATTCCTGCTTTGTAGCTGACAAATTTCTAGTCATCTACAGGATATTTAAAACTGTATCGCGTGCAAAGGTCGGCACCTGTCTGCACATGAGTCAGATGGTGTGTGTCGTGTGTTGTGTGTCTGTAGTAAGATAATACACACTATTTTGACGACAGCAGTGACTTTAAACTTAAAAGCCAGGTCACTTCGTCTTTCTTAGGATATGTGTGGCGCGGACGATTGTGAGCAAGAGGCATAGATTCTCATGAGGCCCTGCGACTGCAGGGCCTCATGAGAATCTTTGCCTCTTGCAGATTAAAAGATTTTTTTCACCTGCAACAGAGTTAAAGAGCTGTCATTGTCATGACATCAGCGTACAAGTACTGTTTTTATTAAAATTTAGAGAATTTGTGTGACTGAATGCTGTGTGTTTCCGATATACACGTGCATGTTGTGTCAAAATTTCTCTAAAATGAAACTATGAAGTAGCTTTGACAATTATTAAAGGGGGTCTTGCCATTCGTAAGGCGTGGTGTTCTCACTATGAAGTAGCTTTGACAATTATTAAAGGGGGTCTTGCCATTCCTAAGGCGTGGTGTCCTCACCTTTGACGCTACAATATATAGCTGTTGGCTGCACGTGTCATAGCCTTGTTACGTATATGCACGTGGCTTTGTTTTGTCTATCTTTTTTTCACGGGGAAGGGTGCGGGGGGGGGGGGGGGGGGGGAGGGGGGGAGAGGAAAAAGGAGGGGGGATAAATGCGTTGAGACTGACATGACATGCTTTATGACATGCTTTACAGTTGTTGACGTTGTGGATTTTTTTCATACTTTTTTGTAAGTGTATGTATGTATGTGTGTGTGTTGTGTTGGGGGAAGGAGCGGGGGGTGGGGGTGGGGGGAGGACTCACGTACACCAGAAAACATGTGCGGACGACATATGAGACCTTTTTGGCCGAGAAGAGTACTCTGGTCTCGTGTGTTCGTCTAGAGGTCGCGGCTCGGTTGCCCTTTATCTGCAAACGACAGCTTGTTTTGCGGCTTGGTTGCGCATTTAGCGCACTCGTAATACTACAGTAAAACCTGTGTTGAATAGCCAGTCTTTTATCCAGAAATAAAAAATGGTCTTGAAAGCAGGCTCTCTCTCAGTCAAGGGAAGTTTTGAAACAGCAAGAAGTGTCACCTGTCATTAAAGACCATCATTTAACCCTTTTTAGCCCCGAAGTCCCATTTCACAAATTTTGGAGGTGTTGCCAGTTGTACCTGAAGGCGCCAAGCTAATCTGGCACTACCCTTGAATTATCATGGTCAAGCCATCTTCTGCTGCAGGGATACGGGATGGTTAAGTGGCTACAGCCAGTCACAGCTACAGCCAGTCACAGCTACAGCCACCTAAATGATGGTCTTTAATGACAGGTGATATTCCATAAGCTTTGTCACGCAAAACCGGTTCTGCTGTAGTCTGAAGTTACAGAGTCCCTTCGAATCTGTAAGAGACCTAGAGTTTCACAAGCCTATGACAGCCTGTGCCTCTTCCTAGATTCTGTTTAGCCGTGTGAGAAAACGTGCATCTCTGTGGACGGTAAGGGTAAGGATGGGTCTCGTCGACTCTGCTCGACCCACACTAGTTGTCTCACTCTCCGTTCGATTCGCTGCCACTTATATCAGCGGTAAGGAATCGAGCGAAGAGACAACCAGGGTGACGAAATCTCTATAGGCGGGAGGGCCTTAGTTGCTGTTTGGTGTTAAACTCTTAAAAACTGTAAAATGTCACGGAAAAAAATACTGAAATCTCTCTCTCTCTCTCTCTCTCTCTCCTCTCTCTCTCTCTCTCTCTCTCTCTCTCTCTCTCTCTCTCTAACGTTACCAGATGTTGCACATAATAAGGACATGTTTATTACCATGAGGCTTTTGACACAATCTGACATAGCTGAATAAATCTTCGTGACATGATTGACTCTACTTTCCTCGGTTGCGGTTGTAAATGTAAGTCGAGAAGGTAACCAAAAGAAAATGTGCTGCGCTCTGTTATTTTGGCCCTTACAACGAAAAACCTTCCGGAACCACGCATGGGGAACCCTGGTAATATTTATCCACCGCTGCCTCTCTTCCGCAAAGGCGCCCTTTGAGTCACGCTGATGTCGTACAATGCCGCGGTTTCTTCGCGTGCACGCGAAGAAACCGTGGCATTGTACGACATCTTGACGGACGCCTATCTCCAGAGTTGGATTGAAATAAACTTGTGTATGCATGAAGTTCATCCAAGAACAGTTAACTCTTTCAAGCTGCCCCGCATCAGTAGCTACTACTAAGGTGTCTCGTTTGACAGCCTTTCTAAGTCAACTGAGATCACACTTCTCCCCCCACCCCCGACCTTTTCCTTCCCTCCCCCCTCCCCCCCCCCCCTTTGACACGTGCAGACGCGTGCAGATCGTACACATTTAGATCAGCATTCTTCGGTCCTGTGCGTCAGTGTGAGGCCTGTATGCCTGTTTAAGATCTTGCACGCGCCCATACATATTGTTTGGTGGGTTTTTTTTTTTTTTCAGGTTGTGACACGGTTCACGTAAACTGATGTTAATAAACTTCTTGAATTTTTAATTAACCCTTTGGGTGTCGATAGCAGTTTTATTCGCAATGACTCCTTCAGGAATCATCGTGACTAAATCCGCTACCGACACCCACAGGTGTATTTTTACGTGGCCGACGCTGGACATATTTTTTATTGCCCAAGTATTCAATTTAAAAAAACGAATTGAAAGTCTTTCACGCTGCGGGATTTAAAAAAAAAAATTCGCAAACACACCTCCACCACCATCACAGCCACACCACTTTCAGCACCAGTGCTATTTCATTTTCAATATTACACACAAAAACAACCCTCATAACTGCATACTGTTTCTATGCTAGTCAGAATTTGCCTATGACACGCAACTACAGTGTATATTATGTGAGTAAACACACCAACCAGACGGGAACGAACATACACACAAAAGATGTCTGCATGAATAGATTAAAAAAGGCGGCTGGTTCCCCGCCCAGGCCTCCATATTCAATCACTTGTATCAATAAAGAGTTGAAAAGCAGCACCTTCTTTCAATCATAAGTTTGAAGGAAAACTTGGCAGCCTACTCCGTCCGAAGATAACAGAGGTACATGGTGCTGCTATTAATATGCAATAGGTGTGAGGCTTGCTGTATTATGAAAATCTGCATTTCCTGAAGATGGGAAGAGATAGCTGACGGTTTGTTACATGGCAGTCAAAGCAAGTACCTCTCCTTGCTGTCAAAAGTTTTATTGGTTGAAAGAAATCTTGTTAGCCGTCTCCATATGAAGATCACTAAAGCAGACGATAGCATTCAAGAAGCGTAGATCTTTATGAGCGCTGCATGTTTGCAGGGCTTATGAAGCTCTGCACTTCTTGCCGATGGAAAGTGTCAGCTTGCAGTTTGTAATATACATGGCAGTGGGCAAGGCAGACATAAATATACCTGCTGTATTTAGCCTGGGAGCCGAACCAAATTAGTTGCCCTCTGAAGGACTGTATTACAATCCTAGAGACAGATCGAGCATGATAGTTCAAGGGTGGTGCCAGAATAGCTTGGCGCGTATGGGCACCAAGTTATTCTGGCACCACCCTTAAACTGTCATGCTCAGTTGATCCATGTCTTGGTGTGGTGTGTCGAGGCTGAATGAGTTAACATAATGTAATATTTGTATCCCGCCTTGAGAGCGTCACAGTCAGTGTCTGTGTTCAGTGAACCGGCCATAACGTTCTTTGTGACGGATACGCATTTCGTCGATTATTGTGGTATGTGCGGAGTTGAAGTTCAGTACATCGCTGTGTCGCATCACTCGCATGGGACGGTCAAAAACACAATATCGGTCAGCTGGCCGTTTAAGGGTTAACCCATTTAACCCCACAGCATTTCCCTAATTATGGAGTTTTCACCTAACAGCTAAGTACCAGTTTCAGGAGACGGATGGACCATGATAATTTAATGATAGTGCCATATTAATTTGGCGCCATAAGGCGCCAAACTAATCTAACACTACCCTTGAATTGTCATGGTCGATCCATCTCCTGGTGTAGTGCGTCGGGGCTAAATGAGTTAAGTACCGAGATGGACTCGAGGATGTTTGCTCATCACAGTCAAATGAATTTTACATCTTTGTCTATTTTTTATTCCCACAGATTTTTTTTTTATAAAGTCGTTAGTACAGGCAAAGCACACACTTTTTCAACATTAGCCATATTAAGTCTCTTCTTCCAATGTACAGGAAACGGTGTTAGTTCTCAGACCAGGAAGTGTCTGTAATTCGTCATCAGTCTGATAGTTTGCTCTATTATGATGTTTTCCCCCATTCCGTCCTAATACATAGACCTACAGGCCTCACACTGACGCACGGGACCGAAGACTGCTGATCTAAATGTTTACTTTATATTAGTTTTCCTGAAACGGAGGTGGCATCACCGTTTCAGGCTTAGACTGCTTGTGCAATAAAGAACATATCGAACCGCCATCGACGCACAGCTGTGGGCGGTCAGGGGAGGTTAACGAGGCAGCGAACAGGGTGGCGGCCCTTGCCTTTGGGCTATTAGTACTTGGGTTTGTGTATTACCAATCACTGGTACAGGTAACTTTTCAGCTTGTCGCCCAGCTGATTCCTTTGTTCCGCACTGGTGTGCTACCTTCCTATTAGATCCCTACAGAGTACACTATTTCTCAGGAATGGACAGCCTGGATTTTCCATACAACAGTAGATATTGTCCACGCAGCTAGAGAACATCATATGTGACACATTAAATGTGTGTTGGATACCAGCAGTCACCTGCACGAGCGAGCTTAAATCCTGCGCCAGCTATAGCGGAGCACCTTGTCAATGTCTGGCGCAGGAGTTAAGCTCAAACATACAGTTTCAGTTACATGGACAACATGCTAATAGAATGAATTGCTGGAAAGGATTTTGAGATTCCTGGAATTACACTATCTTTTTCGGATGGAGCATATTTTTCTGTGTGCTGTTCTGTGATGAACCTAGAACAGGAAACGTTTAAGCTTAGTGTTTGGAGCAGTATAGTGTTAGGAGCAGTATAGTGCTAGGAGCAGTATAGTGTTAGGAGCAGTATAGTGTTAGGAGCAGTATCATTTTTATTAATCCTGAAGCAGTCAGTCCTAGTCCTATTTTCTGACACGGACCATCTACCGCTCTTCACCCAGAACTCAAAACCTGAAATCATATTCATGCAGTCTAACACTCAAACCCTTAGTTATTGACACCTTTCAGAAGGAGGGTTGGGGGTGGGGCGGGAGAGAGGAGGAGGAGGGGGGGGGGGGACGTCGAGGGGAAAAAACACAGGCAACGTCTGGAGCGAAAACACCTCACCCATTTTAAAAGCTGTACCAGCGTGCGATTAGCACAGAGCTGGACAGGAGTTTAATCAGGATGTCTGGCTGCCATTTGTAACGGCGGGCGTGCAGGTCGGAAGGTGTTGTGGCCACTTGACCTGGTGATCAGTTACCTGGAAAGCGATCGATCGCAGGATGAATTACGGCGCGCCCGTGCTTGTTTGAACAAACGAGACGCACTACAGAGTTGCAGGTTTTAACCCCACGACCCACGGAGCACAGCGCGCAACATTCTGTCATGCAGCTAGTTTCTAAGTGAGGCCGACACCCATCTGCAAGAGGCCATGATCCTCGTGAGCCCCCGCAGTCGCCTCTTGCTGCATTCATGCTGCCTTCATTCAACCCAAGTGCATTTAGGCGGTGATGGGCAGTAGTTTCGGAGACATCATTTTTGGACGCTGGCAGTGCAGACGAAAACTAACATCCCCGCCTCCATTTGAGTAAGAGAAATATAAGATGGAATGAATACCTACCAGCAAAAGGCATAGATTCTCACGAGCCTCAGTAGTGAGTGGCACTTGTGTCACTTCATTTTCAAACAATGTGTGCCTCTACTGAGCTTTATGATCTTGTTGTTTGCATTTCATCATTTACCTGCAATGAGCATCTGTTTACACAAATTACACGCACGCTGCACGATATTAATTATTTTTGGGGGTTGACTCATTCGAGACGTGCTGCATCCGGATACGCGGCGTTAACCCCGCTTTCCCAGCCACTGTACGTACATTTTTGTTTCTGAAATCTTTGTTCATTCAACGCCGGCGCCCCAAAAAACAAAACCGTCCAAGGAACATGGATACAAATTGGTCTCAGCCAGAGGCATAGATCCTCATGAGCCCCCGCAGTCGCGGGGGTTCATCGGAATCTATGTCCCTTCCAGTTGGATTTTTGTTCATGTTTTCTGGGCAGTGAAGGTGTTAAGCCGCGTATCTGTATGCGGCACCCACCCACCCACCCACCCACCCACCCCCCCCCCACCCCAAAGGAAAAAATAAGAAAAAAATAATATAAATAATAATAATAAATAAATAAATAAATAAATAAAATAATTCGTTTAAAGTATAAAAAAAGAATTATATAATTATATTACTAAATAAATAAAAAATAAATAAATAAAAAGGTATCTAGATAAAATAAATACGTGAAACTGGTAGGAAAAGTTCCATAGTGGCTCATTACCGAAGCTTTTCAAATAGCGGCACTTTCAACAGATCTATGTGTGAGGTCTCAGTAGGCAAAAGACGATTAGGCCCGAGGGCTTTTGCTCACTAGGCTGCAGTATTGTGGAGTACAACTGACCTTGCTCTAACCCATCACAATATCGCATTGCAGTGCACGTTGCATGTACGACCTGGAATATTTTTTTTATTATGGCGCTATTGCAGCCAGTGACATCTGCTTGCGCCTTATATTTTGATCGTGACAGCAACGATAGTTTTTGTTCCCGCAAATCAGCCAGTGCATTGACCATTAGTGGCTATGGATGTGAACTGTTGCACTGCCGTGCATTATTTACCTTTTTTGTGTGTGTATGTGCAAATATTACACCATCTGAATAGGCCGTTCGTTACCAACTATTTAGTCTGATGCGTTATTGTGATGTGTTTTAATGGGTGTCAAGCGCCTGGAAAAAAAATTTGTAGAGTGTGCGAAATTACAGTGTACTGAGTTATCTGCGAATGAACACATTGTTCTTAGGACAACGAATGTGTACACGTGTGTCCACCGGTGTCGGACGAAAGAACGAGTCCTGCGCCAGTTCGACCCGTTTCCCGGGTTCATTTTGGCTTTAGACGGGGGTCATTTGTCAAATCACCTTCAACTGCGGGGGCTCACGGGGATCTATACCTCTTGCAGATTGGGTGGTGTTCACATTTTCTCGGCACTGAATGGGTTAATTGAACGGGTTGATTAGTCAATCGAACTAATACCACAAGGTAATGGGCAACGCAGTGTACACACACACACACACACCACAGAGCTACGGACAACTAGAGACACTACGTCATAATGAAACCTCAATGATCAATCAGTCGTAACGTGGAGACTTTATCTTTGCTCTCATCTGTTCACCTTTTGTATCTCGTCACAAACACTAAATGAACTGTGGTGTATGCACTCGTATCAACCGGAGTGCGCGCCCTCTAGGGCTGTATTGTATCCCTCGCGCGTGCGATCAATATGATGAAACATGATGGTTATTCAGTTTTCAAGCTTGCTTTTTGCCGCACGTCTCTTTCGTTTATCACAGTGGGCTGCGTTTCGCGTCCATTGTCACACGCACATCCCAGCAGCATCCTCTGTCTGAAGTCCAGAGATGCAATTTTGTAACTGTGCAAGTCGGTAGGAACGATATTTCACAAAAGGCACGCAGAGACTCGTGAGGATCAATGCCTCAAAGGACCGAGTTTCCATGGACATACATTCTCATCATCGAGACCTTCGTCTGTGGCCATAAACGTAACTTTGTTATTCGTCAGTACGAAAGACCGTTTGGCTACAAGAGGCAGAGATTCTCATGAGCCCCTGCAGCTGCAGGGGCTCATGAGAATCTGTGCCTCTTGTAGACGAATGTTTTTGAATGAAGAAGTCTATCCGAAGCCGCAACCCACAGAACCGGAGGGTTCGACCCGTTGTTGACTACAGCTGGTACCAGGTTCAGATCTAACAATGTTACACGCAATGGCTGTAAGGAATACAGTAGCTTCTGAGTCAACTTCTCTATATACATTACTCCGTTAAAACTGGTCATGGCTTCAATATCCATCATGTTTTATTTTGTCCGGTATGAATTTTAAACAATATGATTTCACTTTCTCGATGAGATGTACATTGTCTTCCATCAGTTATGTTCGAAAGGTCTGGTCTGACGACAGCAGAGAAGAACCCAACGGAGAAAGAAACACGCTTAGAAATGACAATTACAGCACAGTTGTAACTGTCATTTCTAAGCGCGTTTCTTTCTCCGTTGGGTTATTTCCTGCATGTCCTGCACTAAGTCTTTTGGCGAGAGGTCTGTCTCATACCAAGGACCATTTCTCTGGAATAAACTCCCACAGTCCCTCAGATATGTTGAACCAGCGAATAGTTTCCGGCAGTCTTTAAAGACACATCTATTCCTTTAAACGTGCATTCACCGTTATAATTATTTTATTTTTGTTTTTGGTGTGGCTGTCAGTGAGAGCTGCCTAGTGTATCTGTTATTAGTTTTATGGTACACGTATATCTTTGGTGTGTGTGAGCATTTCTTGTTGGTGTATTTATTCTGCTAAGTTTATTTTCCCTGTATATCTTGTTGCGTGAGTGTGTATGTTAGGGCATATATATATATGAGCTGTAGGATACAAGGTCTGTATATGTTACTATGTCATTTGTACGGCGCCTAGAGCTTTTCTTTCAAAAGTATAGGCGCCTTAAAAATATACCTTATTATTATTATTATTATTTTACAGGCTTGGCAGTCAGTCACCTTTTCAGCTGGTCTAGTTGACGTCAGCAAGTTTTTTATGATACAGGTTCAATCACTGAATTATGACACAGTTTCAATCAATGAACCAATCAATCGGTGAATCATTCATTCAATCATCAGAATCCCATGGATCGTCGACAAAGGCTAGAGCGCGATAGTCCCATCACAGTGTAGGAGGGCACGGCCCCAAGGGGAAGCGTGCGATGAGCGCTGGGCGATGCGGTTGTTCGATTACGCACCGCCAAAGTGCGCTTCCCGCCACAAGCCTCAAGCCCGTGCCCACATGGGGCGCCCCACTGCCTTGCTGCCTCGTCGGGTTACGACAAGCTAGTACGACACTACAGCAAGGTCCAGCTGCAAGAGTTATAGATCCTCATGAGCCCCTGCAGCCGCAGGGGCTCATGAGAATCTGTAACTCTTCGCTGGATCTGTCAGTTGCATTCTCATATTTAGGAAAAACAGTGGAAATTAGATGACAACTTTTACGAAGCAACTACACGAAACATCAATTTACCGTGCTCTCTTTGGCCTGTGTGTATTATGCTATACCCATCGCATGTTAAATACTCTCTCAACCCCCTCCTAAGTAGAGAGAGGGAAAAAAAAAAAAAAAAGCAACGACATGGAAATCTATAAGCTTGCAGGAGCCTGACTAAACGCTTTGTCTGCAAGAGACTATAATTATTATGATCTCCATAAAGCCCCATGTTCCTGCGGGGGTCCATGGACATCTTTGCCTCTTGCGGGCTGATGGCGGTTCTGGCTAAATGCGTCGATCTTCAATGGCGTTAAATTAGGGCCTCCAGTGCATCAGCAGTGTTTAACAAGTAATTAAACCTTTTCTGTGGGTGCTTTGAGAAACTCTGACCTTTTGAGTGCACCAGCAGTGTTTAGAAAAGTAAGTTGTCATATTCAGATTCGCTGGCGTGTAAAGAAAAACTGAAGTCCGTTGTCTGAGACTAGAGTGAGCTGAGTCCTGCGCCAGCCACTATGCAAGGTGCTCTGCGACAGCGGAGCACCTTGCATAGTGGCTGGCGCAGGACTAAGCTCACTCACGCAACTAGTCCCTGGTCCGTCAGGAAAACAAAAATGTAATAATTACTTGGTAGTGGTCTTGGGAGTCCCTGCTGCTGCAAGGACGCGTGGATCTATGTGACTCTATGCCTCTTTACAGCTGCAACATGCGAGCGGAGGGGACCCCCTTTTACAAGCGGCTCTCTTCAAAGAGATAAAGTGCATCTGTTTGCGTGAGGTGTGTGTGCCTCCCACATCTCCGCTAGATTAATGATACCAACCGCACTGTAGGTCTTCTTTTCACTCTTCATCAGTCGACTACAGTTCTCCCTTGTACAGCAGCACCTGTTTCCAGCAGCCATTTTTTTTTCTGTTGCAAGAAAAAATGATCTTGACTCATTCTGCCCGCGACACACCACAGCAAGATATGGCTCGACCATGATAGTTCAAGGATGGTGGCAGAATAGCTTGGCGCCTATAGGCGCCAAGCTATTCTGCCACCACCCTTGAACTATCATGGTCGATCTGTCTCCTGAATTCAGTAATGTAGTCCTAAGAGGTTAACTCAGAATGTGGGTTTTTCGTACCTCGGCCACAATGAGTTAAGAGACAAGTGCTCGCTCAAGACAACGGCAAAAGGGAGTCGCGACCAGTCATCCTTATTCACGGGCGGTCGCCCACCAAACATGTTTTGCTGTACTGCCCGGCTGGCGTAATTTCTTTTCCTAGACAAGTTCCGCACCGCTAGATTTACGCGTAGTACTGCCTGTCTGCAGCACGATATGCGTGGACCTGGGCTTTGTGGAACTCCGTGTTGCAAAGACGTTTTGCGTTGCGAAACTCAGTTGCCTTTGAGGCGGCGCCAAGCTAATCTGGCACTAACCTTGAATTATCACGGTCAAGCCATCTCCTGCACAGTTGTTTTGCAACACCTCCAAAATTGGAGAAATGGGACATTGAGGCTAATGATGACGATGCAGTGTACATCAGGTATCGTCTCGATGGCAGCCTGTTCAACCTCAGACGACTGCAGGCCCACACGAAAACCCTAGACCAACTGATCCGTGAGCTGCTTTTTGCTGATGATGCTGCCCTCGTTGCACACACAGAGAGAGCCCTGCAGCGCATCACGTCCTGCTTCGCAGACGCTGCCCAGCTCTTTGGACTCGAGGTCAGTCTGAAAAAGACAGAGGTCCTCCATCAGCCGGCACCCAAGACAGTGTATCGCCCTCCTCACATCACCATCGGCGAGTCTGAACTAAAGTCAGTGCACCAGTTTACTTACCTTGGCTGCATTATCACATCGGACGCCAAGCTGGACAAGGAGCTTGACAGCAGGCTGGCAAAAGCGAACAGCGCTTTCGGGCGACTTTTCAAGCGGGTGTGGCACAATCAACAGCTGAAAACAGGCACCAAGATCAGCGTGTACAGAGCTGTGGTCCTCACCACCCTGCTGTATGGTTCCGAGTCCTGGGCCCTCTACCGCAGCCAACTACGACTCCTCGAACGCTTCCACCAGCGCTGCCTGCGTACCATCCTGGGCATTCACTGGAGTGACTATGTCACCAATGTCGAGGTCCTTGAACAGGCTGAAACCGTGAGCATCGAGGCTTTGCTGCTGCGGACACAGCTCCGCTGGGCGGGGCATGTCTCCAGGATGGAGGATCATCGCCTACCAAAGATCACCCTGTTCGGCGAGCTTGCTACTGGACACCGTGACAGAGGGGCACCAAAGAAGAGATACAAAGACTGTCTCAAGAAGTCACTTAGTGCCTGCCAAATCGACCACCACCAGTGGTCTTCGCTTGCTGTGGACCGTGACACCTGGCGCTCCACTATTTACAAGGCAGCTGTCTCCTTTGAGGACTCTCGCAGAGCTAGCCTTAAGGACAAGCGGCTCAGGAGAAAGAACAGAGATGCCGCAACTCAGAACTCTGGCCATACCTTCCCCTGCAGCCACTGCGGTCGAACCTGCCTGTCCCGGATTGGCCTCCGCAGCCACGAACAAGCCTGCAGACGTCGTGGGCAACTCCTATAAAATCTTCGTTCGCGAAGTCCAGCCAAGAGAGAGATCACGGTCAAGCCATCTCCTGCACAGTTGTTTTGCAACACCTCCAAAATTGGAGAAATGGGACATTGAGGCTAAAAGGGTTAACTGCAAATGTGATGCGTATGAACACATTAATTTTATATGAAGTCACTATGCAGTGTAATCGTGCGCCAGTGTCAGCCATGGTCATTGAAAACGAATGGAAAATAAATCGGTCTAAAATTATCCTGCCCCGACACTTACTCACCTCGAAATATTGCACCATTCAATTGGCCCCTCGGGCATATACAGCTACTCTTCTGTGCGGAGAGTATAGAAAAGCCCTCAAGGGCCCGGATGCATCGCGGGAATAGCGCGTGTCATCGGAGGTCACCAAGATCACGGCCCATGACCTCGTCTGACCCGACTCGGGTGATCTACACACGTAGACTGAAGGAGGGGTTGTGGGTTAGTGGCCCTATCGCAACTCTGACAGCGGGACTGGTCCACCTGCAAGAGGCATAGAGCCTCATGAGCGCCTGCAACCGCAGGCGCTCATGAGGATCTACGTCTCTTGCGGTAGTTCTGCAAGACATTGCTTATCTGTTTCTTGAACGTAGGAAGCCATTGAGGGTAATGGGCATATCGTAACGCCCCAGCTGGCCCGCCACGCGCGCGCGAGACATAGACGTTGCTCGATTACCAGTACGTGGGTTACAGTTGTGTATATCATGCATGTTTCAAGGCCACATCTGTTTTGCGTCAAACCTGGCAACTTGAATAAGATAACTTTTTCTTTTTAGGTCGCTGAAGCGAACATGCACAACGACAGTTACAGTTGTGCATATCGTACATGTTTCGTGGCTTCGTCTTTATTACGCCAAACCTGGCAGGTTGAATAATGAACGTTTTTATGAATGATAAATCGAGCACGCACAGCGGGGGGGGGGGGGGGGGGGGTGGGGGGGGGGGGGGAAACAAGGTTATGGGAGGGGTGGGGGTTGAGAGAGAGAGAGATTACGCTGATGGTGCAACCCGTTCTGGTTTAACCGTTTTATCTCGGCTGCCGCCGTTGCACCTCAAGGAAAAAGGAGAGAAGTAACCCTCCCTCGCGCCGCCCTACTCCCCCGTGTTTTAGCCTTCCTTTCATATTTCCCACCTGCAAGGAACCCCCCCCCCCCTTCTGCATTGCCCTCACCCTAGACCCGCCTGGTGTTTTGTCGAAGTCGGGTTCACGACTTCACCCTGTTATCCGTTTGTCAGTCAGACACAGCCCCAAAAGCCTCCTCCATCTGAGGAACTGTGGTGCAAGTTATTGTTATTTAAGGATTAAATAGGAAAAAGGTCGATCACAAGACAGGCAACGGCCATAGATTCTTGTGAGCCCCTTTAGGATAGAAACAGTGATGTAGTAAATGGGACACAGAGACGCATGTCCAAAAGGTCGGTTTTGCAGAAAGGCAAGCGGCGGAGATTCTCATGAGCCCCTGCGAACGCAGGGGCTCATGAGAATCTATGCCGCTTGCAAATTGGAAGGGGGTTGGCGAAAAGACTTATGTGCCAGTTTTGTATGTAGTATCTCACAGACCTTACTAACCCAACTTCCACCCATTCCTTCCCCTGCCCTTGCAATAGCGGTTTGAACACGTGAGCACATCTTCGCTTTTTCTCAGCAGAATCGTCCATACATGCAAGCATGTATTTACATACATAGGCTACGTACACGTACGCCTCGCATATTTAAGTAATAGCGAAGTGTTTGATACGCTGACCATTCCTTTACTGCGTGAGGCGTGCTCTACATCCGTCAGAAAGCCGCGTATCATCTGAATGCGACACGTCTCTAACAAGTCAAACACGAAATCGTTTATCGAGTCATTCATCAAAACATCACGTAAGAACGTTCTGCCTTTTAAATCACAACTAATGTTCCTTTCACGATGAAATTTGTCTGACTTGCAATTGCTTGATAATAATAAATAATACATAGTATTTATATGGCGCATTTCTCATATTTATAATATAACTCAATGCGCAGATCAGAAAATAATGCTAACCCATTTTGCCTTGACACACTGCAGCAGGAGAAGGATCAACCATGATAATTCATAATGGGTCTCATGATAATTTATAATGGGTCTCATGATAATTCATAATGGGTCTTGTATGACCAGTTCAATGTTTCTTGCAAGGAAAGGCTGTTGCTCGGAACAGATTATTAGGCATTTCGGCTTTTCCCTTTTATGGACTGGCTTATGAACATAACTTCCTTTTACTGAGGTCGGAAGAAGCACTCTGGGGGCTCAGCTTCACATGGACTGCATTATATATTGCTCGTGGGTGCAGTCTTGGCGTCTGTGGTGCACAGACGAGTGATTTTAGTAAACTCGGAAGGCATCTAGCGCGGAGAAAAAGCAAAAAGGTCCCTCAAATGCGTGATGTTTAACCCTTATCATTCGGAATACACCAGTGTGTGAAATAAGTGTGACTAAAATAGTTCAAGGGTAGTCGGCCACCTTCTGGGCTCCAAGCTATTATGGCACCACTCTTGAACTAAAGCTGTTGATCTATATCCTTATCTGTAAATACTATAATGTAGGGTAATGTACATATAAAAGGCAGAACGTTCTTACGTGATGTTTTGATGAATGACTCGATAAACGATTTCGTGTTTGACTTGTTAGAGACGTGTCGCATGCAGATAACAGTGTACAAATTTGAACCTTTTAGCCTCAGTATGATATGGGTTAATGATCCGTGGAAACCACACTCACTCGGTCATTGGAGCGTGGCGGTTTAATGGTTTTCAGTGGCAAGGCGCGCATACGGGGTCGTGAACCGTGACGATAGACCTTCAGAGTAAAAGCGGAAAACTGATGTTTCACATTAATTATTAGTCATTAGCAGAACTTTCCTTTTAACCCTTAGGCTGTCGGTAGCGCGTTTAGTCGAGGTGATTCATGCAGGAATCACCTCGACTAAACGCGCTACCGACAGTCTAAGAGTTAACCGTTTCAGAGCCAGCTCACACTATGTTTCTGCAGTCTTTGTTAATTCAAGACCAAAAAATAAATAAATAAATAAATAAAAAATATAATTTAAAAAAAAACTAATGTCTCAGAAATATGGATTCAAAGTGGTTTCAGCAAGAGGAATAGATCCTCATGAGCTCCCGGAAATGCGTGGGCTCGTGATGATACTTACCGCATGCGCCGGGTTGGGTGGTCTTCAAATCTTGTCAGCACTGAGCGGGTTAAACACTTGTGGTTTGGAACGACCAGCCCAGCGTGCTATCCTGCGTAATGATTTGACGTTACAGTCAACCTCGCCTATAACAAGGTCGTATAAAACCGAAGTCGGCTCCGACAACAGTTTTTCTGTGCCCTGAAAATTACGTCACTTAAGCTTCCGATTAATTTTAACAACGGGAGGAGAAAACAAAAAAAAAAAAAAAAAAAAAAAACACGGATCCCCTAACACTTTGTTTTACCCGAAGTTCACTGAATTCCTGCAAACCTTAAGCAGCAATTATTTGTTTTAAAATCTAGTTCAAACTCAAAACGTTTACAGAAAGTTATTCAGTGCCTCAGAATCTGCCACGGTGACTAATCCCAAACGCGTTTCGAAGGGAAATGGCAAATTTTGACTCATGCACTGTGCATGCTGCAAAACTTTGAGTTTGGACTAGATTTTAAAAACACGCCCTTTGTATGGAGATCTGATGAAAGGTAGAAGAAGGTTACAGAAGTTCACATGCTAATTTCAGCAAGTCGAGGCAGTTTCTCGATTTTAATGCAGCGGGGAGGGAATTCTGTGTTTATTACGCCCCCTTGACACCGAACTCTTTGTCGACACCTTTTTAGGAACGATTTATTGGACAGATTCACGTTCCTGAGCGACTAGTGTGTAGGAACATTTCCATTGCCGCATGCTAAACGCGTTGTCCCTGAGCACATTGGTCTACAGTGGGAGATGGGTTGGCCGTGATAGTTTTAGGGTAGTGCCAGATTAGTGGTGCCTAAGACGTGCGATTTGATTTTTAAGATTTGCTTTCACGTGTGCGACGTTCCAAAGTATCAGTCTTCAGTATTGTGAAATGCTACTGTTTAACCAGTTAGCTGCCGAGAAATATTTGATACCACCCAACTACAATAGGTCTAGATCCTCACGAGAATCCACAGTTGCGGGGGCTCATGAGGATCTATACCTATTGTTGACACCACTTTGAACCCATGTTCCTGGGACAGCGAGGCCTTTTTTTTTCTTTTTTTTTTTTTCTTGTCTTGAATTAACGAAGACAAAAAACGCAGTCTGCTTCAACTGACACTGTACATGTAAAGTTGTGTCCATTAATACGGGTTTCTTTTTTTCGTAATCAAGCATTGATCAAATCGAACCTGCCTCAAATCGAACCATGTTTTACTGTACTCGGTACCCTAGTCCTACAGGCTGTGTCAGCCTAGGAATGTTGAATAGGGTCCATAATAGCGAGATAACATCATGTGTGTGCGGCGGGGCGGCTGTCGATAGTGTAATAGATCAGCCACCCGCCGAGCAGAAGGTCATCTGGCCGACATCAGCTGCAGTTGGCCGCCGTGCCAACTCCAGCCGAGGTCGTCCCGATGATGGTTGGCTCACTGGGGAAGGCGATAGTGGTGTGTGTGTTTTTTCTTCCTCCCCTCCCCCCCTCCCCCCCCCCCTCCCTCCCCCCCCCCCCCCCCCCCCCCCCGCAAGTGCATAGTGTGCAAGTATGCGGCGACCAACTGATAATGTCAGAGCCGAAGCCTTGTTCGCTTATTGACTTAGGCTCTAGTCTGTACCTCAAGCCGATAAGAAAAGCTCTTTTTTTTTCCTGACCCGAGACCCCGTTGTGTAGGGTTGAAATGAAAGGAGAAGGGGGTGGAGGTGGGGTAGACGGAAAGGGTGGGGGTCGGGTGGTGGCAGTTCATACCAGCCGCCCAAAAGAGGCGTTATAGTTCCTCATGAGCCTTGCGGCCGAGAGAATCTCTTGGTTCTTGGGCGGTTTTTTTTTTTTGTTGTTGTAATTTTCGGGATCCGGACCTTTTTCACTTAATGTCTGTGACCCAAGAAGGGGGCAGAGGTTGGGGGGGGGGTGGTTACTACAGGGAACATTTTTTTCAATCGCAAGAGGCATAGATTCTCATGAGCCCCTGCGATAAAGGGGCGGTCCGTGGCGCAGTGGTTAAGGCGCCTGCCACCAATGCCAAAGGTGCGCGGTTCGATACCGGGTTCCGGCGTTGGACTTTTCTCCTCTGGTAAGTGTCACCGTTAATTCGGGCGGACCGTCGGGGGTTCTTTCTCCGGGTACTCCGGTTCTTCCACCCCCCCCCCCCCACCCCCCCCCCCCCCACACACACACTTTGGTACCGGTCTCAGGCCACTTTACAAATTTCAAATACAAGCGATCAAAAATCTCTGTAACTTCAGTAGCTGACTGGCCCTTCGTTTGTCTTGTACTGTGTTTGTCTTAAATCCGTGTCTGTTTCGTGAGTGTGTGAGGGTTTCAGGCGCGGCGCTTTGAGTCGATTTCCCCAAAATTGAGAAAAAGCGCCTATATAATAACAGTATTATTTATTATTATTATTATTATCTTGAAAATCTATGCCTCTTACCTCATGAGGATCTATGCCTCCCGGGTCCGAATCAACTTCGTCTGCATCCACTCTGTCCCTGAGACGAAACGAGTCTTCGTGGTTTGAGCCTTTCACTGGAGAAGGGTTTCAAAGCTGCCGGGTTAGGGTAGAAGTAGAAGAAGTGTGGGAGAGGAGTGAGGGTGGAGGGGAGACGACAAGGATGTGGGGGGGGGGGGGGGTTGTGAAGGAGTGGTTGTGCAAGGGGTTGGACTGAAAGGGTGTGCACACGTATTTAAATTATCGTTTATTTGTCTGTCTGGCTTGTATCTCCGAAACGGCCGGAGACTTTGAAAATAAATCTAATCTGCTGATGTAATGAAACTAGGGGTAAATCTTGCTGGCGTAATTTTGGAGGGTCAAGGCTGCACTTGTAAAGAAAAAAGTCATTTAATTAACCCCCTTGTGCATACAGCTACCGTCACTGTAAACAGTATCGGTGGCTGCAGGCACAAGGGGGTTAAGTACCGTGTTCAGTCACAAGTTACATATCACAGCCACTTTTTATTTCATTATCCATTAACCCCTTCCCTGCCACTGCACGTTCACTGTGTCTAAAAGTTTATTCAACGACCAAAAGCCAACACCGTGCTAGAAACATAGATACAAATTGTTCTCAGCAAGAGGCATAGATCCTCATGAGCCCCCGCAGTCGCAGTTTGATCATGTTCACTTTTTTCTCTCGGCAGTCAGTGGGTTAATTACATTGAACTTTTGCAACTTGCGGACCATGCAGAAAGAACTTACACAGAGGGGAAATATATAGTGATGTCAAAATGTTCAAAGCTAGGGGGTTGGGGGAGGTTTTCAAACTGAACGACTGGAACGCGATAATTCTGTGTTTTATGGGGAATGAGTTATGCATGAACGGGGTGCTTGATCTCTCTCTCTCTCTCTCTCTCTCTCTCTCTCTCTCTCTCTCTCTCTCTCTCTCTCTCTCTCTCTCTCTCTCTCTCCCTCTCCTCTCCCCCCCCCCCCCCCCCCTCCCCCCCCCCCCCCACCCCCCCCCCCCCACCGAGTCACCTTCTCTGAGTCTCGCTCTCTCTCTCTGTAGATCATCCATACCCTATGTTATGTGTGAACTTGACACCCATTTCCTCTCACGCTATCGACCTTAGCCTCTCTGTTCCTGCACATCACAGACAACGCCTCCTAACTGTAAGAGACATAGATTCTCCTAACCCGGTGCATGGTGTGCTTGCTTGCATTAATCACTGTAGCACATATCCTTGTTCTTTACACAAACGAAGAGGAGATCTGGGTTTCTGTAGGGTCCTGAACATCACAGCCCTATTTCTCCAACAAACCGGCACCGCCCACAAGAAGAATAAGCGCATCATGAGGGATTGTTCTATGGCGCTTTGGCTGTTTCTCTTTGGCAGTTTATATTCATGCAGTTTCAGACGAAGGGGGTAAGTGGGTGTTCAGTGTGAGACGTCTTCTCACTTCCTGCTATCTCTGAACTCGGGAAACGCACTATGGCTGCCGGCGTCTTTTTCTTTTGATCACGGAGAAAGCGAAAAGTATCTCAAGCCTAAACCCCAAACGTCTGTCTTCATCGAAGGTGCGGGGATGTAAATACAAAAAAAGGGCTAATTTCTACCAGAAGAGGCATAGATTCTCATGAGTCCCTGCAGATGCAGGGACTCATGAGAATCTATGCCTCTTGCAGACAGAAGGATCTGACGAAGGATTTGTAAACAGTATAACATCAACATTGTTATGTCAGCGCCGTGTGAAGCGATGTGCTTGGAAAATTAAAGACTTAAATTAAAGAACATTGAGTTAGCTGATGATCTGTGGCTTATCCTTCAAACCTCGATGTTAGTCTTATTAGTTGGTTTCGTAAACCGTTTTTTATGCTTGTCTTCCTGTAAACATCTGTCTGTATTTTGTTGACTTGAATTGATAAACTTTGGTGTAATGACTTACATGAAAAGCGCTGAAAAGCGCTGTGTTCGCAGGATCAGAGGAACACGAGGTGTAACATCAACATATGTCCATAAGTCGGAACTTAAAAGAAAGTTGTGGGTGGTGCACACCATTAGAAGTGGCAAATTACGTGCTCCAGCGTTTGGCAGCTGTATTTGAAAACAGTTTATCCAGCAGTTAAGATAAATTATGCAAACTGATAAAGAAGAGGGGATTTTCAGACGTATTTGAGTATTGCGAAAACTGACGGGGGGAAAAAATCCAGAGAGCGAGATGATGATATCATCATCATCATCATCATCTCCACCATCATCATCTAACGTTTTCTTTTGAGTTAAGAGAAAGAGAGTGAGTCGTCTGAGGGCAAGGGTAAATGAAGTTAGGTGCAAAATGAAGAAAGTTAAAAAATTACACTCACTAGACCTTTTTCTGTGGACGAATTCTTGTGCTTGAATGAGCGTGTGTCGAGACACTGTCAGAAAATAAGGCCACGTGTTCCATCTCACACGTACAGCCAAACACTCGAAAACAGAAACGTAGATGAAAATGAACACCACAAGTGGCATAGATCATCATGAGCTCCCGCAAATGCGGGAGCTCATGATAATCTATGCCTCTTGCATTTGATTGGTATTTGAGGATGCGTAATGTATATCTCTCATTTACACTCAGTGACTCTCTAATTATAGTAGAAACATAGACGAAAATGAACATTAGCATAAGGCAAAGCTTCGGATGAACACTCCCAGTTGCGGGAGCTAATGAGGATCGCTGCCCCTTGCAGATGGGTGGTGTTGGAGGATGTGTAATATTGGTGGAGTTAGGGTGTTAACAGGTCTGTTAGGTGCACACTAGAGTTAATTGTTTTACCATATATCAGGTCGTATGGTTTAAACGGGAATAACGCGCTCAGTTTGAGGAACAGTTTGTGCAGATTTTGGCCAGCAGTTTTGTGATTACCCTGCTGCTGCAGAAGCCCATCTGAATCTGTGTCGCCCGCAGGAGACAAAGATTTGGTTGAGGAATGATTTTGTGCTTGCACTGACACCAAAGTTGAGTGCATCGCGTTTTCTTTCTTTGCTAAAGTGATTCAAACTCGCTGACTGACATGCAATCAGGTATGTCAGTATTTGTAATGCAGGTTTGCTTCTTCAGTCGTATCAGTCAGTCTAGATGCTTCAAGTTGCCATTTTTTAACCCATTCAGACCTGACGCACTACAGCAGGAGATGGATCGACCATGATACCCTTGAATTATCATGCCTCTTGCTGACACCACTTTGAACCCGTGTTCCTGGGACAGCGAGCGTTTTGTGGTGATGAATCAACGAAGATTGCCGACGGAACACAGTCTGCGTCAGCTGGCAGTTAAAGGGTTATAGTTGTCTGTCTCTCTCTTTCTGTGTGTGCGTGTGTGTGTTTCTCTCTCTCTCTCTCTCTCTCTCTCTCTCTCTCTCTCTCTCTCTCTCTCTCTCTCTCTCTCTCTCTCTCTCTCTCTCTCTCTCTCTCTCTCTCTCTCTCTTTCCCTCTCTCTCTCTCTCTCTCTCTCTCTCTCTCTCTCTCTCTCTGACGAAGATAAAGCACGTGAGTAGGGATGCACTCTCCCACGTCAGTCGCTGAAGCGTGTTGCCACTCACTCTTTTAATCAAGTGCATCATCCTTCCCCCCCCCTTCCCCCCGCCCCCCGCCACCCCCCTTTTCCCCCACTTCGCGGTTACCCTCCCTCTCGTCTCCGTCGTGCTTCCTTCCACCATGGTATAATGCACACTGGTTACCTCCTTCGATCTGTTACGCTTCAGTATGCATAGCGGATCGAGGGAGGCAACCAGTTTGAAGATCATCTGCAAATTTCATTTTATTTGACGGTAAACGTAAGCAAGAACTGTGGCACAACTAGATGTTTCAAGCAAATGAGATGTCACTGAGAGCGTTCAAGTATTGCTGTCTCTGTCTGTCTGTCTGTCTGTCTGTCTGTCTGTCTGACTCAGTGTCTGCACATGAGTGAAATCAGGTCATGGCTTAACCCTTTGCGTGTCGGTAGCGGTTTTAGTCGCGATGATTCAGGCGTACAGGAATCATCGCGACTAAAACCGCTACCGACACGAAAGGGCTAATCATTTATCCTTGGGAAATTTCATTTCATCTCTCTCTCTCTCTCTCTCTCTCTCTCTCTCTCTCTCTCTCTCTCTCTCTCTCTCTCTCTCTGTTGTGCTATTGACGACAGCAAATTTGATCTCCGGCGGCCAAAACAGCAGCGTGGTTATCACTAACGTTATGGGACATCGCCAGCCCAATTTTCTGATGAAACGGAACGTGCTATGGTGATCGCCTCTTGCCAAAAGTCCGGCGTCGACGGTGGTCTGTGAAGCAGATACATGTGAACACTTTATCGAAAAGTAAAATCATTGCACTAGTGTGCATGACCTATTACTGAGAGAATAAGAGTGATCGTATTTAAGTCTGGACCTCCAATTCTTAATGTAAAAAGATTGCATCGTACATATCGCAGACCGGCACATCTCAGTAGGTTCGATCTACCTTGTAAATGACCTAGCAACATAGCACAAATGTTTACACAGGCGATGAATAGTGTAATTTCCAGACAGGCGATCAATAGGGTAATTTATATACAAACCCATTTATTCCTTCGGCCGCATTTTCCGGAAGGGCCATCTAACGAATGTGTAACAGTTGCAGACGGGTCGACCGTGATAATTCAAGGGCAGTGCCAGATTAGCGTGGCGCCTGTCGGCGTCAAGCTAACCTGGCACTATCCTTGAATTGACATGGTCGATCCATCGGGGCTGAATGGGTTAATGATATCGTAGTTCTTCTTCATTATACGACAATCAAGTCGCATGTCATTTTCGAAATTGCCAATAGAAGGGAAACCTTGGTTTGCGACTGTTTCAAGACCGACATTGATTGCTGCTGTTACCTCGTCCTCATCACTCAACACCATCAGACTTAGAAATGTATGGTTTCTCATGAGCTCCTGCAGCAGCGAGGGCTCGTGTGAATCTCTGCCTTTTGCCAGGCTTAACGTGCGTCTGTGTTTCGGTGCCGTCGGTGCAGGGTCTATCAAGGATGGCCTATGAAGGTCCAGAGACACGCCTCAATATTGTGAGTGCAAAAGTGAATATTTGATCAATTTATGACACAGACGGTTGATCATACACTAGCCATATCTTCTTTCCCATCCCGCTCTCGGCGGCGTTACTGATGCTGTTTCTGGCCAGTCGTGTGCTGAAATCCTGTTGACCTCTTCCAGTTTCTCAGAAACACCGTTTCTGGCTCTGAACGTTGAGGCGGACATCGTCAAGTGTGAGTTTGCCCTCCTTGAGACAAACTGCTCAGGTTTAGCTCTTAGCTCATCAACTTAAGGTTACGTTAGTACATTCCAGGCAAATTACTGTATTAAGGCTAAGGTAGGTTAAGTTAGTACGTTCTAGTGACAATAGTATACGCACTCATCTAACCGTTACAATGCTGGTGTGATTGTACTGTGTCTCTGAAGAACTGATGGATTCAGTGCTGGTGATCATGGGTTTGAACCAGATAATCTAAGAGTCTGCAACTGACACAATCGAGACTTTATGCGGCACGTCTCGAATGAGTTAACACGTCGTCACACTCCCAAACTTAACAGTGGGTTTATTAAATTTGTGAATCTTCTTTTTTCCCCTGATGGTTTAACCGATTATACCCGGCGGCCCACGGCCGCATTTTCAAATTTAGGGGGAGTCACCTAACGACGATGTACTACCATGTGTAAGCAATGGATCGACCATGATAATTCAAGGGTAGTGCCAGATTAGCTTGGCGCCAAGCTAATCTGGCACTATCCTTGAATTATCGTAGTCGATCCATCTCCTGCTGTAGTGCGTCGAGGATAAATGGGTTCATTTAATAACCGTTTGTCGCACGGCATTTCTCAGCTGGACTGCGCACTTCCTTCTCATTCCTTGATCTGTGTAGAACACCGTGACGTCTCGCGTCCCTCCGCCGAACAAACAGTGCGGGTTTGTAGAATCGACAAGTCGCGGGGAACACTGGCTTCTTTGGGGGGATATTGTCATAACCACGGGCCCATCATTGGCCACATTCAGATGAGCGATGGCTTGCGAGCGTGAGCTCTCGGCTGATATCCCCTCTTTAATTTGCTTCGTGGTGTGAGGCTGGTGTGTGTCCTTGCGCCGCAGAGAAATGCCGCCGTCTGAGGACAATAGACGGAAGTGGGACAAAATATCTCTTTGCTTGCAAGAGGCATCGATCCTCGCGAGTCCCTTGCGTTCTGCGTGGGTTCATGAGGGTCTGTGCCTTTTTTGTGGTGCGGTTCTGGTTGTCTTTTCTCTGCGACAGCCTCCCGTCTTAGGAATTCAGACTGGAACCGTGATCGGATCTTTTGCCAGCAAGAGGCATCGATCGTCATGAGCCCCTGCGAGATGCAGGGGCTCATGAGGATCTATGCCTCTTGCAGCTGTGACTGGATTTGTGGTGCGAGTCTTGTGTAGTGACTCTGGCTTTAGAGAGAGGGGCAAAAGAGAGAAGCGGGAGGACTGGGACAGGAAGATTGCTTCACCATTGGTATTCTATTTCCATGTTTTTGCAGAAGAGATGAAATTGCTAGAAGGCTAGATAGATGAGGTGGGTGAGGTCCGTGGTTGTGCCAGTGGGGATGGGGTGGGGGGGGGGGGGTGAGGATGATGAAGGGCCCACACACGTGCACACACTGCCCAGCAACCTCCCCCCCCCCCCCCCCCCCCCCCCCCGAGAGGGGGGGGGGGCTGGGTAGTGTGTGTACGTTTGTGGTTGTTTTTGACAAGGGGTGTGAGTGCACAAATGGAAGAGGGGCGTGAAGCACGCAGAACAAGCCACATTTACTAGAGTGGTGGTAAAGGGTAGTCTAGTATTAGGAACAATGTGATGAATAAGTCGATGGAGCAGTAGAAGAGGGGGAGTGGCTTTTCAATTTTGTAGGCGGGTCTGTGATTTGGCACCTTATACCTTCGGGCATTATATTCCAATATCACAGACCAGCACTATTACTTTTTTCCGGTTCAATGTTTGAAGGCAGAATTGTAAGCTTTGTAGTGTTTGTTGCCAAGGGCAGACGGCTTTAGAATTCTGTCACTTTAATAAAAACACGGCGCGTCCTCGGAATTTCAGTTGCCGTCTATTTTCTGCTCTGTGCCCGGCTGCATGTAGATTTCCAACAGTATGCTGTAAATAAAAGTGGACAGTGGCGCATCGCTGTATTTCATCTGACAGTTGCTCAGTCCCAACCACAAGTTTTATTTTCAAGATCGAATCAAGGTCCTGGCCTTTGCAAAATGATGCAAAATACATCATCGTAATAGCTGACAATAGAAGACTCTCGCTGCCACACGCAATCACCGGAGTGCAGAAGATTTCATTCAGTTACTGTGAGGTCGCTCTCTCTGTATCTCCTTCGCTTCTGGCGCCATTGTGTCAAATGGATCAGCCATAACACCTCAAGCTCAAGGGTGATGCCTGATTAGCTTGGCGCCAGAGGCGCCAAGCTAATCAGACAAAACCCTTGAGTTCGATCCATTCCCCACGATTTGAATTTTTTTTTTCAAGCACTTTACAATAAGATCAATTCAATTTTGAAGTGAACGCTTGTGTCATTCTGTGGCTATTACTCATGTATTAATCGATTGAGAATGAAATTTCTGTTTATTTAGTTCTAAGAATAATCTGCCACTGGCTTTGCCAGTTGCTCCCCCTTAAACTTTATTTTATTGAATTATAAGAATATCTTTCCTTTGAATAACATTTTACTCTTATTTTGGCTTACCGAATTCTGACTTTTCATTGGCACTAAACCGACTATGCATGCGTTCCTCATTTTCTGAGTATGTTGTGAATTTCTCTTTCATGAGATTGGATTGAGTTTCACTGTGTAACCCGTCCGCACTTTGAAAACGACGTTCAGCTTTCCGTCTTATGTCCAGCTCCATCTACAAGAGGCATAGATTCTCATGAGCCCCTGCAACTGTAGGAGACCATGAGAATCTGTGCCTCTCGCTCGGAGAGGTTGGGCCCGTGGACACTCTTGCAGAATGTGGCATCGCCCCCGAAAAAGGATAACTGCGTCAGGCGTTTTGCCCGTGCTAGCGGTCTCACAACATGAAATATTCATCCAGCAATTATATGGATGAGGGCTTCATTGGCAAAATCCACACTCCTCGCCTACAGCGCAAAGGAGAAGGGCCCACACACGTACACACACTGCCCAGTCCCCCCCCCCCACCCCACCCCCCTGGAAGGTACGGGTGTGGTGTGGGGTGCAGAAAGGGAAGAGGGGCGTGAAGCGTGCAGAACAGGTCATATTCACTATAGTTTGGTGCTGTCGGAGTTTTTCTTATGGAAACCAACCAGAATAGAATGCGCAATTTACGTTTCGGACGGTGGTATGTAGAATGCTAAGAAAACCCAAAGAAAGAAAGCGGCATGCTTAGAAAGAACGGGTGCAAGACAATCATGTTGTACGTTTTCTTTATAATTACTTTTTTTTCTTTCTTTGGGATTTTCTTTCCAACAACATGTCTCAGTTCTTTTGGTGTCTTTTTAAGGAAGAATACACGTGGTTTCGCTCGTATTTGCATTGCAAAATACTGTTTCTTGTGTGAAATTCAAGACGTCATATGACGTAATGTAAGATGCATCTTCACTGAACACAGTCACTTTAATCAAACGTAAGATTTTAGACTAAGGCTAAAACGTAGCGAACTTGACCCCTTCTTCTGCAGCGGGTGGGGAGGGTGGCTTGAAAAGGGGGAGCGGATAGGGCTTGTGCATCTCCGCATCTCCGCGTTGCGCGACCGCCTGCAAAATTCTGACAATCAAATTTGTCATGCCGGCTTCATAAAGCGTTGCCATTTGACTGTGTCGCGTTTTTAAGGGCAAAATTTGGAAATTTGCTGCGGCACCATGGGGTGTGCTGCGTCTTTTTCCTTTCCAGGGGCAACTGGGTGATGTGGATGGGCGCGTGGTTGTTAAAGGGTTGTGCCTGAATAGCTTGGCGCCTGTCCAGTCGCCAAGCTTTTCAGGCACAATCCTTCAGCTGTTGCTGTCGAACCGAACTTTGCGTTTGTGTCATATGATAGGTTCGTTCCAAAATGTGTGATATTGGTGCATCTAGAAGTGCAACGGTTATGAGTTTTGGGAAGGGTGAGGATAGGAAATAGGAGGGGGGGGGGGGGGGGGCGAGACAGAGCAGGGTGTCTGTGTGTGTGTGTGGGGGGGGGGGGGGGGGGGCAGAAGATCACTGCATGTGACAAAGAATGTGTTGGAGGATGTTATTTTGTTGGCGAGAGATGATTGGCAACGATATTTTGTGTGCGGTTGTCTTGTCGGGGAAACGAGCGGTAGAATCAATTAGCATGAGCCGTGCTGATGTTTTGTGCTGTTTCATCATGTAAATAATTCCGGATCGAGCGATTGTGTCATGGATGTGATTACTTTGGTATTGAATAGATAATTTTGTTATCTTTTGAGAATAGGAGGGGTGATGATGAAGCTGGCGATGGCTGTGATGATGATGATGATGACAATGATGATGATGATGATGATTCACCATGTTTCTCGCGTGGGCGTGTGCACGATATAAGGCAATGGCCTGATTATCGTCGCATAAATATTTAATTTATTTGCAAAATTTATGGTAATAATTTTTAATGGCACATGTTTTGTTTCATCTATTGCCTTACTGTTCGCATTTTCTGGTTTCCGTCGAGGGCTTTTCTTTTTAAACAAAATGCAGATCATTCGGCCATTCTAAAAGTAAATGTTTAACTCATTCAGCCCCGACACACCACAGCAAGACATGGATCGAGCATGATAGTTCAAGGGTGGTCCCAGAATAGCTTGGCGCCTATATGCGCCAAGCTATTCTGGCACCACCCTTGAACTACCATGCTCGATCTGTCTCTAAAATTGTAATACAGTCCTTCAGAGGGCAACTCCCAAATTTGGGGATTTCGGTCCTGGGGTGGAATGTGTTCAGCGATTTATATTACCGCCAAACTATAATTTGGATAATTGATAGCGTCTGAAGTTTGGGTGGTTGTTTTTTTTTTTTGTTTGTTTGTTTGTTTTTGTTTGTTTTGGGTTTGTTTGTTTTTTTTCTCCGTTAGATCCAATCTGAAACGTTTGAATATTCAGTTGATTTTTTTGCTTGAATTTCTTGTTATGGTTTTGTAAACATGTACTGCTAGTATCGGCTTGATTCATTCCCGCATCAGTAGCTGCGGAAGTGTCGTATAGCGCTGCCGCCGGCAACGCTATTATTATACGACACTTTCGCAGCTTTTTGAGTGAGCTGGAGGTTAACACATTCCAGACGCGGCAAATTCCCGCAAAGACGGATATGTCTACAGTTCAACCAGCCAGGAGGGGGGGGGGGGGGGGGAGGGGGAGCTATTTTAAGTGTCAATTTTAGTCCTGACATTTGTTTAAGTAATTGACCAGACTACGCGGCGATTAGTGCTTCTCTAAAGATGCCAGTACATTTGCCAGAGCGCCGTACTGGTTAGTTCGGGTTTAACGTCCACAGCACCGAGGTGATCATGGACGGCCCTGACGGGCGGGTTATGGGGGAACAGGGAAATCTATTGCCTATGGAGTACGACCTGAACACGGATCAACTCAGGCGCACTCCAACTGTGCCACTTTGCTTTACCAGGACCTTTCAACGGACATGCTATTGAACAAATCCGTTTTTTTCCCCTGGATTGTGAGTCCAGCTACCAGGGCCGGGACGGGATTCGAACCCACGACCCGGCGATTCCCTTCGCTCTCCTGCTCCGACGTTTAACCGCCTGAGCTATTTCGGACTCTCAACGCCGTACTGAAACGCGCCAGCCCAAGTTATACCCCGCATTGTCCGTCACGCGCCGATACTAACTCCGAAGTGCTCATTTCTATTATCTGCAGTGCCTGTGGTGGGGCCCGTCAGCTGCATTAGTGAGCTCAGTCCTGCGCCAGCCACTAAGCAAGGTGCTCCGCTACAGCGGAGCACCTTGCTTAGTGGCTGGCGCAGGACTACGCTCAATCATGCGACTGGGTCCCTAGGTCCCTTAACATGGGTCACCATTCTCATCCAAATGATCGGATGGCAGCCTCCGTCTGTGAATAGACGGATGTAAAACTGATGGAAGGTTGAACCTGTGGTAGGCCTTCATAACCCTTTCAGCCTGCAGGACGCGTGAGGATCTATGTCTCTTGCAGCTGGGGGCCCGGGCGGAGTTCGCTGCACGTACGCCGTAAATGACCTTGCATTTTTCTGATTAGAACAATTAACCGACCGAAGCTTTAACGAGGGAGCAATTGTGGCGACGCATTGTCACGAGCGGGTTTTTTTCCGTCGGCAAGAGTCATAGATTCTCATGAGCCCCCGCAGCTGCAGGGGCGCATGAGGATCTATGCCTCTTGCTGGCAGAGGTCTGGCCACTTTGACATTCTCAGATTGCGGCAGCCTGGTGGGTTTCCCATTTGTTTTCCGCTTGATGGATAAAGTTTGCTATCCAGGGCTGAAATTCGTTTCGGTTTTCGCTTGTGTTCGGTTGAGTTTTCCAGCTGTTTAAATACAGTTTATCTAGAGAATATTTTCAGTCGCGGTCAACACTGTCCGTACTTCTCTATCGGCGTTCACATTATACGCGATATACTATCAACATTATGCCTTTTTTTTGTAATTGTATCGTCACAATTATTATTTCAAAACAACACTTAACTACAACAACAAAACAACGAGGCTGACATTGAACGGAAATGGTGTTAAAAGACTCGCGGTTGCGGTTATTTGAATTCCCTGTAAAATTCTTTGTTTGTCTTCTGTTCTGTATCCTAACCCCTTCACTGACAGTGGCCGCAGATCGAGTTTTTGAAATCACTGTAAATTCAACATCAAAGATTCCCAGCCGTCAGTTGAACAAAGATACTAAAGTCTTTTAAGCAAGAGGCATAGATCCTCATGAGCCCCCGCAACTGCGGGGGCTCATGAGGATCTATGCCTCTTGCAGTTGGGTAGGTGTTCAGTTTCTCCTTGGTAGTGTGGTTAATCGCAGAACAAGCGCACAAACGGTTGAAACAACTAATGAGGCGGGTTTAATGGCGCGCCGCTGTGTGTGATTAGCAGATCTCGACCGAGGCAAGGGATAGGAAGCGAGAATGGCCTCCGATGCCCGATAAGAGCTGCGTGGATTCGAAACTTGCGTGTGGGGTTGTGCGGACGACGAGCGAAGAGTAGGAGCGAATAATCTGGATGCATTATTAACTCACTCGAGACGACCGGCATTTAGCTGCCCTAGCTGTCCCTCATCTCGAATGAGTCCAGCACACATGAATTGGTCGCACTGCAATGTTGGGCTTTTCGACTGTTAATACAGCCGACACATCACCGATATGATGTTTTTTCCCTGTACAATTGTTTTGTCGATTTGGTTTTCATTGCTTGCTTTGCTGTGTTTGTACTGCTTTTTTTCCGGTGAAAATGTTCCTTTAACTCATTCTACCCCAGACACACCACGGGAAGATAAGGATCGACCATGATAGTTCAAGGGTGATGCCAGAATAGCTTGGCGCCTATGGGCGCCAAGCTATTCTGGCATCACCCTTGAACTATCATGGTCGATCTGCGTCCTGCACTGCAATGCAGTCTTCAGAGGACAACGGCAACATTTAAGGATTTCGGTGTTGGGGTAGAATGAGTTAAAACAAAGTTAACGTAGAGAGTGTGAGTGTGTGTGTGTGGGGGTGTGGGGGGGGGGGGGGGCTAGACAACTCTAGATCTCACCCAAATGACATCGCAGACACGATTTCTTACTCAGCACACATTATCAGAGTTATTATTCACATTCCCATACGCGATCGGTGCGTAATACCTTCATTATTGTCATCACGAGTGATGAATGCACGTGCAATTAACCGTCGCCCGCGCTAAGTATCCTCGTCTGCGAGAGGCATATATTCTCATAAGCCCCTGCAGTTGCAGGGGCTCCATAGAATCTGTTCCTCTTGCTGCGTTAAACTGTATGCAACGTATTCCTGCACGGGGGGGATATGGAGACTCCAAGCGTACGAATTACGCGCCACAAATGTCAGGCTCACGGGAAGTATGATAGAGTGAGGTCACAATTACAGAACTAATGAATATTCAGCAGCAATCACGGAGCAAAGAGCAGGAGCGGTGAACATTGGTGAATTAATTGTCGGGACTCTATGATCGCTGTGAATATCACACCGCTAATATTACGGCTGAATGAATGAATAGTGACCAGATGATGTTGCAGTATCGATGCCACCCTTCATTTTTCATTTTTCCAGACATGCAGCTCTCTAGTGTTCTTGGTTTGTTGTTGCGTTTTTTGTTTGTTGTTGTTGTTGTTTTGGTAAAGATTTTTACAGAACAAACGTGCCAACCAAAAATTAAGGGGTCTTCTGAACTTCTCATTTCGGAAGATATAATAGTTTGCCTTAAAGCGTAAAGGAAAAATCCATATTCTGATCATTTTTATTTTGTTTTGTTTTCACGTCTTTCTAATTGTTCCATACTCCGTCTTACAATACACGACAAAAACAAAAAGTCGTCTGCGTGTTCTGCGTGCTATTTTCAGTGTTGCACTTTTATACCGTCCTGTTCAATATTTTGTCTTCAAAATTGCAGTCATCGTAAAATTTTGGCCAATCTAATATACAAGTTTGTTATTCCAACTTTACTTTCCAGACCAAAAAGGTGACTGCCAAGCGTGTAATATGCAAAGAAGTACCCAACGGAGACAGAAATACCCTTTGTCAAAATACACAAACAAACAAAGTCAAAATACACAAACAAACAAACAGTTTCTTTCTCCGTTGGGTACTTCTTTGCAACTTTACTTTAATGTGTCTACCCTATCAAATCGACTCTCCGAAATACAACGCACAAGAACTCACTTTAAACTTTAAAAATATATATATATATATTATTAACTGTTATTTATGTTCCTAGTCCGTTTTGTTCCTAAACCGTGTCAAGAAATACTAAATAACGAAACACGCTTCATAAAAACTAAAATAAAACTTTTTACATCAACTCATTCAGCCCGACCTCCGTATTACCCAAATTTTGGAAGTGTCATCTAATGACTATGAACCAGTTGCAGGAGATGGGTCGGCCATGATAATTCAAGGGCAGTGCCAGATTAGCTTGGCGCCGACAGGCGCCAAGCTAATCTGGCACTACCCTTGAATTATCATGGTCGACCCATCTCCTGCTGTAGTGCGTCCGGGCTGAGTGGGTTAAGTAAATGTTCCAGAGCAGTCTTTTTAACCCGTTCAGTGCTAGCTGTCGCAGACTGTGTCTCTGCAACCCTCGTTGACTCTACTCTGAAACTGAAGCCCCAGCTGTCCTAGGGACATGGATTCAAAGTGGGGTCAGCAAGCGAGGGCTCATGAGGATCTCATGGGTGGGACTTTTCCGGCTACGGCCGGATTTCCAGACTTTTTTTTTCTTCGCTTAAAAAGTGCCCCCAAGACCCTCGCTTCAGGATTCAACATTTTATTTTTTCGGTCCCACCCACGGGATCTATATACCTCTTGCAGTTGGTTGGTGTTCACATTGTCTCGGCCACTGAAGAGGTTAAACGCGTTTTATTTCTCGGTTGACTGCTTCCTAGCGTTTTACACACAAGGCAGTTGACCCTTTTTGATTCGGATTTAGAACCGTGTCAGCCGAAACTTCACACCATTCCCATCTTGTCCCATCGTTTCCCATCCATCTCATCTTTTTTTTTTTTTTTTCGTTTTTTTTTTTTACTATTGATCGTCGCTTGATAGCGTGCGTCACCCAGGGGTCGATCATAAAGAACCAGGGTTCACATTTGACAGTCGTGTCAACTACTGCAAAACACAATCTCAACAGTCAACACCATTTCGGTGTCTGTTAGTACTCGTGTCAGTGACCCCGGGGTCACGCAACACAACGTAACTCTTGAGGGCGACGATTGTGCCGATGACAAGCCCAATGGTGGTACTACAAACAGCAGTCAAGGGAGGGAATCCTTTCACCTTTTCACTTTTTCCACCAACTACGGAAATAGCTGACGATCGCTTGAGGAAGCTGTGCCTGCCTGCGAGTGTTGGTGAACCTAAGGAAGTGAAAGTATATTAACATTTTTAAAAACTTCGGAGTAGACAGGTCAAACGTGGCAGCTCAAGGATAGTGCCTGAATAGCTTGACACCTGGAGGCGCCAAGCTATTCAGGGACTACCCTTGAAGGGTCACCTCAAACCTCAAGCAGTGAATTTTTATTGTATTGGGTCACTTATCATTTCTTATCATTTCTAGTCTGTAATGTCATCGTGGTGTCACACGGTGGACCCGCATCTCAGTGCAGTCGCTTATAAGCTAATGAGTCTGTGCTCTGAAGCTATCGTTGTACATTTTCTTTTGGCGCCAAGCTTATCAGGGTTTGCGTTTTAAGCCATCGTAACCGTCGGCCCAGTAATCTCTCACAGCTGGTCCCGCAAACGAAAGGGTTATGAATGGTACTGGTACCATCAGATTGGCCTGTCATCCTCGCGCCGATTTTTTTCAAGATGATGGTTTGACTGACGAGGGGAAAATAGTCGTCAGATGGTACTATGGCATTGCATTACGGCATCACAGACTTGATATTTTTTCTTTTATCCGTTCATTGTTGTGCCAATAGCAGGAGACTATCTAAGCACCAATACTATTTGCACTACCCATAGGTCTCGTTGTAATTTTATCCACGGTGGTTTACACTTGTAGCGATTAACGTTTAATGTGACGTATAGCCCATTAACTCATTAAGCTTAGCTCGAGGTCAAAATTATCAAATGTTGGAGACATCCTCTGAGGTCTACGTCACAAATTTGGGATGGAGACGGGTCGACCATGATAGTTCAAGGGTGGTGTCAGAATAGCTTGGCGCCTATAGGCGCCAAGCTATTCTGACACCATCTTTGAACTATCATGGTCGATCCACATCATGTCGTATCGAGCTAGGGATTTATGGATAGTTATAGCCCCGTGACAGTGACGAGGAAGACGAAGATGAGGTCGAGGCGTCGCGACAAGCTGACGATACTTTCCTAAACTCTCATCGATTAAGACAAATGGTTTTGCAGTACCATATCTGATTGTAGTACCGTCGCGAAGTACCATTCAATTGCAGATTGGGTCATGATACAAGCACACTGGCACCATGCCATCAGATTGTTCTCTCCTCTGTCTGTTGATGATGGAGAAATAAAAAGGAGGTACTGAGACAAATGACGTCGTAACAATCATCACATATTGGTAGCATCTGAGCGTGGATTGAGTGATAGTACAGGCACTTTGGTACCAACGCATGGCTTATTTCTGTCCTGGTGACAAATTACAAATTTAAGACGGAGACATATTACTGAATGGGTTTGTAACAATCATCACATATTGCGGCCTGTGGAGGCACTACAGAAGACCACAGATTTCATTTTGAGAGCCAAACTCCAAGTGTGATGGCGTTCGAGAAGAAGAAGATCACATATTGGCACCGTCTGATTGCGTGAGATGATTTTAAATTAATTGACAGCGCTGACTGGTGCCGCCAGATCTCAATATATTTCGGCTATCAGTCGTACATGGGGATGACTACAAGACAAATAACAGGCGATGCATTACATAGAGCATGTGCAACATTGTAGCGAAAGGTTCTTTACTTTCATTTCACTTAATGTCCGTCTCAAAAGCGTAAGCCATTTAGTCATGAAACATCATAAGAGGAGATAGAATGAACATGACAGTTCAAGGGTGGTGCCAGATGAGAATGGCGCCTTCAGGCGCCATTCTCATCTGGCATCACCCTTGAATTGCCATGGTCAATCTTTCTCTAAAACGAGTACGTAATATTAGGAGTACAAGCCTTGAAAAACGAAAAATAATTTCCTCCTAATATACCCATTTCCTGCCTATCGCCACCTTCTCGTGAGATCAATATCTGAAAATTGTCCCTTGCCAATCATTTTGTGGCTTAGCTGCTCGCTGCAACTGCTAGCCAACGATGAGGACCATTTAATGCCTTACTGGGTTTCAGGTTACCTCTTGTCGACTCTAGGCATATAGCTCAAGGTTGTCCACTGTATTCTTTGTCAACGAACCGACGGAGTTTGGTCACTAAGCGTGCGTGCGGACGACCAGCGGTGTTTGGGGGACATTGTGGATTCCCAGCAGCCCCAAGACGACTCCATTTCTCTGCGAAGCAAAGACCTGAGTTAATGGGGCCGATTTTGTTTTCCTCGAGCAATTGGCATAGATTCGCATGAGCCCCATGCAGTTGCAGGGGCTCATGAGCATCTATGCCTCTTGCGGACGGATTGGTAAGCTTCAGGACCAAGACATTTGACAAGCAACCCGTTCAAGTATCCCTTTCTTTGTGAAGGAGAGATGCGAGTTGGTGTGGCCTATTGTTCGTCAGCAAGGGGCATATAGATTCTCATGAGCCCCTGCATCCTGCATGGGCTCATGAGAATCTGTGCCTCTTGCAGATGAGAGAGTATGACTGAGGGACCGGGGTGTGCAGTGGTTAATAAGCGCTCCAGATGGCTGAGTTTGCCACCGAGGGGTTGGTGATGTTTTCGCTTCCGAGCCATAACGACCCATTGTCCCGGCCATTGCCAGAGCAGTAAGGTGGAAATTGGATACATGTATATAGCTCCTCCAAGTTAGGAACACAGGAAATTCGTGGGGCGACTCATGAGGATCTTTGCGCCTTTCAGATGTTATTACTTTGCAGTCTGAAATTAGAGTGTTGTCATGTCTGTTTTGTTGTTGGTTGTTTGTTTGTTTGTTTGTCACATTTTTGCCAAATTAAACACGGTGGTTGCGATGAGAAAATTGTAAGATGTTTCATGTCGCTTATAAGTGACGACCGGAGGAAACGATAAGTCTCTCTCTCTCTCTCTCTCTCTCTCTCTCTCTCTCTCTCTCTCTCTCTCTCTCTCTCTCTCTCTCTCTCTCTCTCTCTCTCTCTCTCTCTCTCTCTCTCTCTCAGTGGAACAGAGACTGAGCGAGAGATCCCTATCGAATTCAGTCGATGGCCAGAGTGTGTGTCAATACAGCAGAATGAGAACAAGATGGAGGACCGGTTTGTACCGTGTACAATCACATACCAATCCGCCAAAACTTATTCCGTCTGAGAAGCACAGATGTAAGTAAGAAGGGCACGGACATGCCTATAAGAGGTACAGATTCTCATGACCCCTGCTTGCAGGGGCTTATGAGAATCTGTGCCTCTTGCAGATCGAAGAAAAATGAAGGGACGCTGGTTTATATGGACGACCTCATTTGTCGACGGAAGCCAGCAGGGTCGTTTGAGTGACAATTTACTTCCGGGTCGGATTTCATCTCTTGTGGTTCTCCCTTGTCCGGCTGGGGGCGCCAGTGCATGGCCGGAAGCTGATTGACGTGAAGTCATGCGCAGATACATTCATGGGCGCGCTTGTTTCCAGTTTTATTGATCCTGTGTCACTATCTGGGCACAGGCAATATTTTGGGTGATAGTGTCGGCGTAAAAATAGCTGCACGATCCTTCCGTAGTAGTAACCTTGACCATCACGAGCAGCAGTGTTCGTCTCTTTATCTACACGATAACGGAGAAATAAGGCAGCGAAATTTCAAATGCAATGCACACACACACACACAAATGCCACGAAAATAATGGACAACACACTGTTGCAAGAGGTATAGATCCTCATGAGCCCCCGCAATTGCGGGGGTTCATGAGGATCTATGCCTGTTGCTGAAGCCACCTAGTATCCATTGTTCATGGGTCGACTGGAGCTCTTTCACCGATTTGAGTTTACACCGATTTCAGACGTACAATGTACGAACGGTGTCAGTGAAGGGGTTAAGGTTATTATTATTATTATTATTATTATTATTATTATTATTATTATTATTATTATTATTTTGAAACTGCAGAGGCAGTTTCAAAGGCAGAGGACCGAAATGTGTGTGAAAAAATAAATGTGGACCCCCCACCCGGGTCCGAACTCTGTAACTTCCTGGTGAATTCTTCGCTGTACAACCTTAGATACCCTCACTTGTCCCGAGATATAGTTATAGCTGCAGACGGGGTTTTTTTGTGTGTGAAGAACACTAGATTGTTTTTCTTTATCGTTCTGTCGTCCGCTGCTCATCCGTCTCTCAGTGACACATTCAGAATTGATACCCGGATCTCTCTCTCTCTCTCTCTCTCTCTCTCTCTCTCTCTCTCTCTCTCTCTCTCTCTCTCTCTCTCTCTCTCTCTCTCTCTGTGTTATGAATGACAAATAGGCTTCAGATTCCTTCTCCGTTTGTCTCATGAATTTCAATTGCTGTATTGATTTCACACTCGTCCGATTTTTCTGAAGGCTAAGCCGGCCAGTGAAACATCTGGGTCATAGAGAATCTCTTAGCCTTAGTCTTAATCTCAGTCTTTTGGGTTTTTTTTCTTATCATCGACACGTCTCCATCCTTTGATCGTCATTTCCCGTCGCATCTTTTATGATGTTCAAATTGTCAACTGTGGAAAATTTGTTCGCGTATAGCGTGTTGCCGTCATGTGTCGTTTTTTTCTTTTAGTGTTCAGGCGGCACTGCATGAGAAGCAGCTGTTTTGTTCACAGCTTTTGTTTTTCGTTCACAAGTTTTGGGGTCCACCCCCCTCATCGACAGCAACTGTGTGTAATATGATTGTATCAACTATTATTCCACTTACTCCCAAGCCCGCACTTCCCAAACTATGTACCAGTTGCAGGAGATGTTATCGACCATGGTAATTCAAGAGTAGTGCCAGATTAGCTTGGTGCCGTCAGGCGCCAAGCTATTCTGGCACTACCCTTGAATTATCATGGTCGATCTGTCTCCTGCTGCCGCCGTGAGATGGCCTTAGTCGCCTGCTCGGCGTTAAACTCAAATAACTAATTAACTAGCCGTCCCCTGCTGCAGTGCTTCAGGGCCAAGCGGGTCAGTTAAACGCCAGTCTTAACCGGCCTCTTTCTCTTCCTTCTGTGTGCAGATGCGTGCGGTCTGTCCGACATGGCCCACATCGAGTCCATCCAGGAGAAGTCGCAGTGCGCCCTGGAAGAGTACGTCCGCAGCCAGTACCCCAACCAGCCCACCCGCTTCGGCAAGCTCCTGCTCAGGCTGCCCTCCTTGCGGTCCGTGTCGGCCCAGGTGATCGAACAGCTCTTCTTCGTTCGCCTGGTGGGCAAGACGCCCATTGAGACCCTCATTAGGGACATGCTGCTCAGCGGTGGTTCCTTTAACTGGCCCTACATGGCCATCCAATGACAGGTATGCCTGTTTGTTGAGTTGGTTTTGTTAGTTGGTGGGGTTTAGCGGGAAGGGTAAATAGTCTGATCAGCCAGATTACCAGAAAGATCTTAAAACATGATGTAAATACAGTTGAAAAGTAAGGTTACAAAGTAAAGTAGATAATAGCACTGTCAGGGGAGAGAAGTGTGCATGATCGACCAGTGATCATAGATCTACTGTGGCCAAAGCACACACACACACAAAGATAGGAAAGAGAGGGGGCGCTAAGTAAGTGACTGAAAGCAATGCATATGGAAGCCCCCCCCCCCCCACCAAGGGGGGCGTGTCACATATCCACTGTTCCAGCCACTCAGTGCATGGAAATTTAAATCTAGGTCCCCCCAAGGGGGGTCCAGATATTTAGCCGGTGTGGACAGCTGTTTCGGTCTTGGCGACCTCTTCAGCACACCATCGGCGATACTGGAGGAGGCAGGAATTTCTGCCTACCTGCAAAGACAACCACATTTTACTGTGGTGTCTGCTGGGGCATACATTCCATGCCACCACCTAGAGCTAAATTTCCATGCACCCTAAAAGAGAACCTACCAAAAGGGGGGTAGGGGTTGCAGTCGATATTGTAGTAGTAAATGAAAAGAAAAGGGGAGACTGCCAGTCAGATTTATATAGACTACCGAGAATTACATTTTGTAACACAAATTGGCTTCCTTTAGAAAGCTGAAGATTTTGTGCCGGGGAACGTCCTGAAACAAAACCTTGAAAGAGTCTGCTGCATTGTGTTTCCGCCTTATATCGATTAGGTCAGCACATGATGTCAAGAAGTGCTTCACCGAAAACGGCTCGACCGTTGTTAACACGTTGCCTACTATTGTGCTTGTTGGGTTCAGTTCGCGGCTACATTCTGCGCATTGAGTTATATTATAAATATGAGAAATGCGCCATATAAATGCTATGCATTATTATTATTGTCGGGAGGACCGGACACCAGCTTATTTCTACGTAGGCTAGTGTCTGGTTCTCTCCCGACAATAGTAGGCAAAGTGTTAGAAGCTTCGCTGGTGGTCGTCATATTACCATATCACCAACTGTTGTCTTTGTTTAAGTGTTAATGGTCCTTTTCAACTTTTGACCCGTTCAATGCCGAGAATTGTGAACATCAGCCAACTGCAAGAGGTATAGATCTTCATGGATTGGCCATGGTAATTCAAGGGTAGTGCCAGATTAGCTTGGCGCCTAAAGGCGCCAAGCTAATCTGGCACTTCCCTTGAATTATCATGGTCAATCCATCTCCTGCTGTAGGTACTCGGGGCTAAATGAGTTAATACGTATCTGCGCATTGGGTATTATTTTGTGATGTGTGTGTGGATAGGTTTACAGTGATGAGCGGTGGAGACGGAGAGTATACCACAATAAAGGCAGATCATATAAACTAATTCTTGATGTGGACTTATCTCATCCCAGGCACCTGCTGCCCCCGCCCCCACAGCCATCCATACCCCAAGTGTGACAGCGTCCGCAGCCGTGGCAGCTCTAGCAGCTGGCGTGACGGTGTGCAGTCCCATGTCCCAGACCACAGCGGCGGCTGTGGCGGCGGCGACCATTGGGTCGTCCATGTCCACAGCGGCGGCGGCAGCAGCAGCGGCTTCAGGAAGCAGGCTGGGGAGCCTGACATCCTCCGCATCGCCATCCTCGTCCTCTTCTTTCTCTTCAGTCTCACCCTTCGCCGGAATCCCCCCTTCCATCGCTTCCATCACTGCCCCTCCCCCCGCTCACCCTCACCCAACCGCCTCCCAGCTAGCCTCTTCCTACTTCTCCCATCATCCTCTTTCCCACGGGCACCATCACCCGCACACAACCCACCACCAGGGAGCTTTCGGCGCCTTCGTCACGTCGAGTGTCGCAGGGTCGGGCGTGGCGGTGTCGATGCCTCTGTCGGTGGCGTCGGGATCGGTGTGTTCCAGCGTCCAGTCTGGCATGTGGGCCACAGGAGCCGCAGCTCTCAGAGACAGGCGGTTGTTAGGGCAGCGAGTGTTCTGATGGTACTGACAAGTATTTCACCACGTGGCCATAGGTTTGATTCCTCGATGACACTTTCGAGTAGAAAATGGACGTGTTATGTCGTCGATCTCTGCCAGCAGGAGATGTAGATTCTCACGCGCCCCTGCGGCTGCAAGGGCACATGAGAATGTATGCCTCCTGCACACTGAGGAAAAGATTGCTGGTTGAAGTTTACACGCCAATGCAATCGACTGGTCTTGCAAACAGTAACATATACGCCTATGGAACTAACGGACACAGGTAACCAGATGCGTTGACAAAGGAAATAGTTTTCATGGACGGAGTGCAGTCAAGAGCTTATGATAACAGCAAACAAACCGAAAGGTATGTCGCACGAAGACATGAAGTGTCATGGCGACATCACGCTTTAACCCCTTGACTGTTGGAGCAAGGCGAACGCTACCCAGCTACAAGAGACATAAACCCTCATGAGCCCCCGCAGTCGCGGGGGCTCATGAGGATTTATGTCTCTTGTTAGTCCTGTGTTCTTTTATGCCTATTTTGTGCTCTTCACGCGAATGTCGGCCATACTGCAGTGGATTCAGACGCGAATTTCGAGATCACTGACGGCAAAGGAGGTAATAATCACAGAATGCTCTTTGACTATACGTACCTCGGTGTACGTTGAACAGAGACTGTTCATCGAAAGGACAACGATTGCTGTATGCTTTTTGAAAACAAAAGACTCTGCATTGATGACTACTAGTTGGACTGATATCCTTTGCTGATGCCCAGGTTCCCAACACAGAGAGAACTGAAATAGAAAGTTTCTGTGACGTCCGTTGTTTTGCCGTGGCGTTCCCGTGCACACAGACCGCGACAGATGGTGCTGTGGTGTGCGATGTTGATGTCCTGAACCACAGACCAGCACGCGAAAAACTGAGTGCAGTGTACAGAAATAAAGGATATGGATCCACACGACGCAGGAGAAATACTACTGACAATGAGACCGCGAGGCTCCCTCGGGGGTGGGGGTGGGGGGGGGGGGGGGGGACTCGTGACAACTAAGACAACTATACAAAAAAGAGAAGCTTGTATTATTTTAGGTGTGCACGTCTGTGATGCGGACCTTTCGGCATAGAACCCGAAGTCCAAAATTGCAGAGCAGCGCACATGACCACCACACATAATGTGTCCCAGTAGGCACAGGTCATCGGGCCCACGACGGCCGCAGTGGGTCCGCGCACGGCCGTGCGCGGGCCCTCTGCAGCCGTCGTGGGCCCGAAGACGTTTTGACACTGGTCACGTGTGCTGCTCTGTACTTCTGGACTTTGAGACGATGTCCAGAAGGGCTCCAGACGTGGTGGAGGTTGGTATTATATTACAGCCCTGTTCAGTTTGTGTTTCGTGGCAATGGTTGTCTCCTATTTGACGGCAATGATTAGCATATGATCTGTACGAAAGATGGTGTCATTATGACGATGATAGGTTTCCGTTGTACGACTATACGTGTGTTTACTATGGCGGTAGGTCTGTGCACACTGTGTGGTAGGTGTCTCCAGAGACAGTATGAAAGTGTCTCTGGTGTGCCCTTGTAGCGGGACTTTGCAGATCTGCACGCTTGCTGGACTTCTCGACACCCTTGCCCAAACAACAGGAGATGCAAACGAGCGAGACAGGAAGCCGCACGTGCTAAATATAACGCCGCGAGAGCCCATGTAGCTCTGTTCTTGGACTTTGTAAATAGTTCTTTGTATGCAGACTTTGTATATATAGATACGAAATGTCTTGGGAGTGTTTTCAGTTCAGCATGCGGCTCAGCCTTGAACTGATGACCTTTTTTGGGGGTCGACCGGCGTGTGTTGTTTATTGATTGTAGCCGTACGATCGATCTCTACTTGTAGTCGTGTGTTCTAGAGATACACATGTAGTTCCAGTGTTTTTTCTTGACATGCGAGATGCCAGTTAGCTACACTAGATAAGCATGCCCCATTGAAGTCTTGTCTTTGAGGTGCTGACGAGAAGAGCTACAGAATTAACTCATTCAGCCCGGACACACCATAGCAAGACATAGATCGAACATGATAGTTCAAGGGTGGTGCCAGAATAGCTTGGTGCCCATAGGCGCTAAGCTATTCTGGCACCAACCTTGAACTATCTTTTCGATCTGTCTCTAAAACTGTAATACAGTCCTTCAGAGGGCAACTTAAAAATTTGGGGGATTTGGGTCCTGGGGCAGAATGTGTTAATACCAGTTACTTTCACCAAGTAAGCATGCCCCATTAAAACACGTTTGCTTGCCATGTTCATGAAAAGAGCTAGAGAACTAACGAATTAATACAAACCATTATAAATGTGTTCTTTCGCATTTGCAGAAGAACACATTTCTAATCACTTGTCTTGATTTGGGGTTTTTTTTTTGGGGGGGTCTGCCAAAAAGTATTTTCAAGTGACATTTTTCTCTTTCTTGTGGCGTGAAATAAACTTCATGATAAAAATCTTCGGTGCATGCTTGTGAAGAAGAAGAAATTATTCTTATTAATCTCTCTTCCATAAAGAAAAAAGAAGTTTGCTAGTGACAAGGTTTCTCAAACCAGACATATGTGTATCTTTTGTTTTGATACAGTATCTGTACATGCGAATTTCAAAAGGTGCTTTTCCTTTGGTGTATACTTCGCTAAGACTGGCCAAATCACGTACCGTTTTACTGCATTTATGTGCTATTATCAACGCAGTTTATCCGTGTCTTTTCTGTAGTCTCTGTCATTTCATTTTCACTGACCATAATTATGACCAGTTAAATTGCAACTGTTAACCTTTTGAGTGTCGGTAGCGGTTTTAGTCGCGATTGCGGGTTAAATCGGTTCCTTTTGACCAGAACAGTAGTTTGTTTCCTGGTGTGTGATTTTGGATCTTACGCCTTCACGCCGTATGGTAAATAAAATCACAGCCCAGCCTACACTTTACGACTGGTATCACACCATACATCTTTGGTTTAGTGTTCTTCCTGGTCTTGTGCATTTTATCTGACCTTCCTTTACTGGCCAAATTAGAGTCCGGGAGAGCTGTTTCATTTTAAACTTCAGTCTAAACTTCAAGCCCACTTAACAAATCTGATTAACTCTTAAACTCCCAGAACTAAATGATTTCCATTCTATAGAATGGAAGTCATTTAGTTCTGGGAGTTTATTAGTTAATATTTGCTTATCTGGATACGTCTGTTAAAAAAGTGGTCTTCTGCTCAGCTTATTACTTTTTGTTTTGCAGAATAAGTTGATTAAATAAATATGTGTGGACAAAAACAAAACAACTTCTGTATTCGGCTCTTACGTGGACAATCCAGTGCAGTCAGAACTGCTTAACGTAACACATTAATTTTAGTCTCGACACACCACAGATCGACCATGACAGTCCAGGGTTTATGTCAGAATTGCTTGACGCCCATAGGCGCTAAGCTGTTCTGGCACCTCCCTTGAACTATCATGGCCGATCTGTCTCCTGGATTGTAATTCGGTCTTCGCGGTTTAACACCAAAATTTTGGGCTAGGCTCGTGCATGGTTAAATATTAGTTAAGCAAGAGCATTGTCTACACGGGGACAGGTTTCAGTCGATGGTATTGGAAACGAACTGCATGCCTTCAGCATGTGATTTAGTTCATCTCATCACTCGCATTAAACACATTTAAGCTTCTCGCTGCTCGCGAGTACTGTGTGCCATGGTGAATACTAGGTTGTTGATTTACGCTTGTGTTCAGAATAATTTATTGTTTTCAAATTTACAAAGGGAAATTAGGTCATTTTCGAGGTGATCGTCCGGACCACTAGCACGGCGCTAAAGAACATTTTGCTGTTATGCAGTTCTTAAAAGTTATCATTGGAGAAAACGCCTAGTCCCGAAAATTCAGTTTATAACTGTGTGCCGGTCATAGGACGTAATGTCGAAAATTACAGACTAGAACATATAATTTGTCGCGAAAACAGAACAGGTTAGTTTAAGTTAACTCATTCTACCCCAGACACACCACAGCAAGATAAGGGTCGACCATGATAGTTCAAGAGTGATGCCAGAATAGCTTGGCGCCTATGGGCGCCAAGTTATTCTGGCATCACCCTTGAACTATCATGGTCGATCTGTGTCCTGCACTGCAATGCAGTCTTCAGAGAACAACGGCAAAATTTGGGGATTTCGGTGTTGGGGTAGAATGAGTTAAGGAAAGTTAGTAAAGCCGAGTACTCCCCAGTATGGTGTTGGCGATGTTTTTTCATCATATTAACAAGTTAATCCGTGAAAATATGACAGCAATCTTGAAATAATGTTGTCAACGGTTCACCGTTGACAACATTATTTCATGTTTTCTGTCAATTCTCACAAATTAATTTGTTCTGTTTTCGTGTCAAATTTTCTTGACTGAAACAGCCCTACAGATTTATGAACTAACACATGAAAAAGTAGATCTTTGGTCGAGGTAGGCATGGATGCTTCACTGAGTGGATATGAGCGCGTAGGTGTAACCCTGAAAGCAGAAGGTCCACGGGCCGATTTCGGCCCAGTGACATTTTCCTGACTGAGACACTCTACGTGTTCAAGTTGGTATCTTGCCCTTTACGCTTACTGTTCAGCGCCAGTCGACGCAGTTTGTGTTTCTGCCGTTTTCGTTAATTCAGCAACAACAACAAAAATCTGTCCCAGGAACATGTATTCAAAGTGTTGTTAGAAAAAGGCATAGATCCTCATGAGCCCCCGCAACTGTCGGGGGCTCATGAGGATCTATACCTCTTGCCGTTAGTGTTCAGATTTTCAAGTTAAAATCGATAGCGAGGAAATGCTAAGAACGCTGTACGCGTTTTGAAATGCGTAGCACTATACAATACACAGTGACGCAGATGGTGTAACGATGACCTTGAAAATGACCTGATTTCTTTAACGAGCCTCTTATGGGCGAAGTGCATCACATACATTCTAATGAGAAAGACACCTTGGCAGGAGACTGGCAGCTGTCAATGTATGGATTTTTGTCATCACACAAATGCAGCATACTTGTGTTACTGATTCTATGTACGACTGACTTACGCGACAAACTCCCTGTATTCGCTGTGGTCGCGTAAGATATGAAACGATATCCCACGGTGTACATGAGTGGGTGTTTGTCAGTCCTGTCCCTTAGATATTGTATCGTTCAAGTTGTGAAGTTTCGTTTTCTTGTTCAATCGCTGTGTGTTGGAGGTTCATTTTTTTCCCACGCCGTTTACGTTAGTGTGCAGGTCTGTGAGTTTGGACCTTACGACTTCAAGCCGTGGGGTCCAATATCTCAGGCCAGCCCACATTGATTTGAGTTTATGTTCAAAAGTTATTTCCTGGATACCAGTTTGTAGACTTGCTTGTACATCGTTTTTAGCAGTTTTAAACTGCATTTTTCTGTTTTTAACTCTTAAACTCCCAGAATTAAATGACTTACAGAATGGAAATCATTTAGTTCTGGGAGTTTAAGATTTAAATATTGTCAGTATGAACAGTTGTTATGGGTGTTGTATTTTTTTGTTTTCCCTTCCCACAATCATTCGCAAAAAGTATTCCTGTTTTTTGTCATCAAAATCCATATTTTTGCCATGGCTTCGTGTGTGTGTGTACATGTGCCGTAGAATTCTCGTGAGGAACCGTTGAGTAAGTAGAGTACGCTCGAAAAGAGAGATGCTACACGTTTTATACTGTGTTCAGATGTGTGTGTGGTTTTTTTAGCTGTACACCTGTGTCCGTGAAAAGCCCATTGTGTTAATGTTTAAGACGTTTGTTTTCTTTCAGAGCAAAGTAATATTCAGTGTACTGAGTGTATACCTAGCGTGTGCTGTAGACTACAATTTCTGGAAAAGTCAGTTTTGTACATGTGCAACCGGTACACTGTCTGGTGATGTAATATGTTTGCCATTTTTACTATAATGATGTACAAATCTAACTTGAATGCCACACACACACACACACACACACACACACACACACACACACACACACACACACACACACACAGCTGCAGATACCAATAGATGAGCTCTCTTTCTATTAACTCATTCGCTGCCAGCCGCATCCGGATGCGCGGCATAAGCATCCGGATGCGGCTGGCCGCGAATCAGTGAGTTAAGGTACATGTGACCTTTAGGCCTAAGTCTAAATTCCCAATTTGGATTACACGCAAGTTTATGAGATACTGCGACCATGATGGTTATAAAGTGCAGCCGGAATATTCAGCCAGCACACTTGATTTATCATGGTCGTTCCGTCTATGGTATTGCTTTGAATAGGTTAAAGAAAAACAAATTAACCCTTTGGCTGTCGGTAGCGGGTTTTGTCGAGACGATTCCTGAAGGAATCATCGCGACAAAAACCGCTACCGACAGCCAGAGGGTTAAACTTTGAGCAACGTGTATAATTTATTCATTATAATATTTAGTTGGAGACTTTGATTTTTTTGGAGGGGGGGGGGGGGGGGGCTTAGCGGATTTGTAAAACAAATCACTTTGACAAAAATTGGACAGAATTTAAAAAAAAAAAAGAGGCCTGTTGCTTTTGCTGTCAGAGGTTGTACACCGAAGGACAGCTCGTGTCTGGACTAACGTCCGCCACGCATTTTCCAGACACCCATGCAAGCACGTTCATCATATACACCACACCTTTTGCCTGTCCCGTTTGTGCGCTGTTTGTATCCAGAAAGTTTTCGCTGTTCATACTGATATTGGTTATCAAGCTTACTAGTATTACATCGGAGTTGTAGCTAACAAAACTTCCAAGTATTCTATTACCATTATTATTATTCATATTACCGTACTAATCTCTAAACAAGTCCTCTGTATATGACCGTGTAATGTTTGCAGACTGAGTGAGAGATGGATGATTATTTTTGTGTGTTGGTGTGTGATTTTGAACCTTATGCTCCAAGGGTTAAGATTCAAAATCACCGCCCAGCACACATTTTTGTTTCCTCTGTTGATGACTCGTATTTTATGTTAGAAATGGTTGAAGCTAACACCAAAATGGTGTGTTTTTTTTTTCCCAATCCCATTTAGTCCTCCCAAGTAAGACCAATTACAGATGTTTGTTACGTTATAGGTTTTCCACTCCCCACCCGTACCCGACGTAATATTATTTTCATTCCACATTGCTATATTGCAAACACTGTTGCTTTGTTGACGATACGTTCATAGACCTTCTAGGTTAATCGGAGAGACGGTGACGCTAAGCGTTGCTTAACTCATTCAGCCCGACGCACGTATTTCCCAAATTTTGGAGGCGTCATCTAACGACCATGCACCTGTTGCAGGAAATGGATCGACCATGATCATAATTCAAGGATAGTGCCAGATTAGCTTGGCGCCGACAGGCGCCAAGCTAATCTGGCACTACCCTTGAATTATCATGGTCGACCCATCTCCTGCTGTAGTGCGTCAGGACTGAGTGGGTCAAAAGAACCGGCGAAGAAAAAAAATCATGCTGTGGGAAGTCAATACCAAAACAGTTTTCTAGATGTGTGCAGGTCCGTGATTGTGTCCGAAAGGCTCTACGCCGTAAGTTTGAAATTCGCAGACCAGCACACACATTAACCCATTGAAGGAGCATCGTATCAATAGGTGCGGAAGTGTATAACGTTGCCTGCGGCAACGCTATACGACACTTTCGCAGCTATTGATCCGGGGAGCCTTCAGTGAGTTTAGTCATTTTATTTTCTCATTCTACGCCGTGTTCCGTTCATTGCTGGTTGTTCTGTTGCATTTGACATGCTTGAAAGTAGCTCCTGTGGTCTGGACTTTGCTTAGCTTCTAGCTCTTCTGTGTAGGGAATTAATACGAAATTAAAAGCTGTTTTTACTTTTTCGGAGGGGGGTACGAGGTGGCGGTAATGCGTGCTTTCTCCCTCAGTTCCCGTCGCCATTGCAGTATGTGTTTTCGCAAGGCAGCACAGGCTCGAAGTTGTCTATGGTGTCAGATTATATTGATTTCAAAATCTTCCACTTGCTTCAACGTTTGGTTTAATTTTTTTTTATTTTCGTGCTGGAGTGAAGAACCTTGGAATATTGATGCAGAGGAAATGGAAATGGGGAAATTATGAAACATAAATGTTGGAACGATCTTGATTTGAGTTAGCACACATTTTGGCGAGCTTTACAACTGGGCCTGTGTACCATTTTGCTAACGAAGGAATCATTTTAAGTAATCTTCACCACATACTGGGCCAATTTCAGCTTCAGTTCGAGAAAAGAGTTCGTGCCTCTCGTAATTTGCAGGCTGTTATGCAAGTTGTGCACATCTGTGGCAAACACGTCGCTTCGTAATAACCCCCTCTGCTTGGCTTTAATTTGCTGTTTGGTCTGCAGTTTTAATAGCAGTTTAACACTCTTTAGGTTAGTGTATGACATGAATGGTGTGATTTGAATGTGCTGAATGACGTGAATGGGTTTGGTTTAAACGGGTGAATGACATGCCTGGTCGGAATGACTCGATGGTGAGTGGCTGGATGACAGGTCTGATGGGAGGATGAATGGACCAATGATTGAATAGTGTGAATAGGAACTAGAGCAGTTGGGGTCCCTGTGGGAGGCCGCGGCAAAAATACCAGAATGTTCTTGCACTATGTGTTGATCCGTTAATTCGGACATTACGGTTATGGTCTAAAATGTCAGACCAGCGCAGTGTTCTTTGACTGAGTGCGGGTCCGTGAATTGAAACTTACGACCGCAAGTTATAAGATTCAAAACGACAAACCAGCGCGCGACGTGCGGACCTGTGCAGACATAGAGTCAAATCTAGGCGGGTTTCTTCATTGGACAAAAGCGCAGATGTAAATGGCGCTGATCCTCGTCAGCATGAGGCGTACATCTGGCTCCTGCAACATTCTTGGTTTTTTTTTAGGATCTGTGCTTCTTGCAGACAGAAGCAAAGTTGAACCGAGATCTCTCTTGGCTTGACTTCGCGAACGAAGATTTTATAGGAGTTGCCCACGACGTCTGCAGGCTTGTTCGTGGCTGCGGAGGCCAATCCGAGACAGGCAGGTTCGACCGCAGTGGCTGCAGGGGAAGGTATGGCCAGGGTTCTGAGCTGCGGCATCTCTGTTTTTTCTCCTGAGCCGCTTGTCCTTAAGGCTAGCTCTGTGAGAGTCCTCAAAGAGGAACCGAGATGATGTCCTCCGATAAAGCACACCACGGTGTAAATTGTCCCTGTCTGCGTGCTTGACACATTCGAGACGTGCTGCATTCGGATACGAGGCATTAACCCATTTAACCCCAAGGCCACATTTCCCAAAATGTGGAGGTGTCGCCACATGACTATGTACCAGTTGCAGGAGATGGATCGACGACGATTATTCAAGGGTGGTGCCAGATTAGCTTGGCGCCTTCAGGCGCCAAGCTAATCTGGCACTACCCTTGAATTATCGTCGTCGATCCATCTCGTGCTGCAGCGCATCGGGGCTAAATGGGTTAAGGTGCGTATCCCAACGCAGCACGTCTCGAATGGATTAATAATCCCGTATCCCCCAGAGCCCATTCAAAGCTGACGGGGGCTCATGAGGATCTGTGACTCATGCAGGTGATTTTGCCTGGCTGTTTTAGAACACGGAAGACATCTGGTCTTTATTTGAGCCCTCCAGAACAAAGCTTTCCTCCTTCTTTGCCGTTCCTGCGGGGCTTTTGGTCTGCACCGTGCAACATGTACACAAACAAACACGGTCTCTGTAGGTCTGCTCAAGGTTTCTGCCTTCGTTCCTTTTTTTTTTATCCCTCCCTCTCTCTCTTGTTTGTGTCTATGCACTATCAGTTCATTGGTAAGCCAGGGTGGGTTGGGGTGGGGGGGTGGGTGGGGGGGGGGGGTTGGCGTGTTTGGTCCTGGTAATGGGAAGGGATATAGTATTTTCTCTTCACCTTGGGGTTTCATGGGTTTGTTTGTTTTTTCCTTCTCTCTCAGACTGAATACAGCGTATTTACCACGATGCATGTAGACATGGTCAAAGTGTCGTTTGTGCCAAAAATGTAATTGTTGTCGACGTTGCCGAAGATTATCTTGTGTACTGACAAAAAAAAAAAAAACTTTATTGTTAGCCACTGCTATTCAGTCCCCTGTCTAAACTAACTTGGCTCGCGTGGACTGACTGGCCATACCGAAACAATGTACTAATATTCATAACTTATTTGGGTTTAACGCCGAGCAGGCAACTAAGGCCATCTCACGGCGGTACTAATATTCAAATGACATCTTAATGTGTGCTGATCTGTGATTTTGGACCTTACGGCTTATAGCCGTAAGGTCCAAAATTACAAAACAACACGTATGTTGACACTACGAGTCTTTTTCCTATTTCACATTGTTTCCCCCTCTGGTTTATAACGCTTTTTGCAATCACCCTCTGCACCCATCTGCTACAATGCGAAGTTGTACGCTGCATCCGTACTTAGTCACTCGAATATTTAAAAGAGTATGAACGAAACCGGTGGAAAAAAAAAGTAATCCAAAGTCAAAACATGCTAATATTCAAAACATTTGAGATTATACGATTTTAACGCGCTTTTTTGTGTCATTATTCGCAAGCTTGTATTTTGTTTCCATGTATACAACAATGAGTTTTTTAGTGTTTTGCAAAAACACAATCACGTATGGTGCATTCCATTGAAGGAGTAGAAAAACAACAAACGTTAATTATTGTTAAATTTAAGTCGTAAATGCTGCTTTAAAGTGTTCTCCATTTATGAATAAATGGGTTGATGTCAAGCCATGATGTGTTTTGTGATTGTTGTCCAGCTGTTTGGAAGAGTTGCACTGTGTAAAAACTGAGAAAAGAAAAGAAGAGAAAAGTGTCTGTAAAACCGATGTGTCTCAATTTTCTTGATTAGTATGCTGCCATGTCAAACTGGTTTAGAATGCGTATTGTCTGCGTCTGAGTTTACTTCCTGCTATTAAAGTATTAAAAAAAATCTGCTATGAGCACTTTTTTTTCCCCTAGCTTGTGTCTGTGTAATGGAAATTTCATATTTTCTCTACAAATCAATTTTGCGTCAAGAATGCGAGCAAAATAAATCCCTTGAACATAGGTGCGCTGGTCTGTGATTTTGGACCTTACGGCCGGAGGCCGTAAGGTCTAAAATCACAGACCAGTTGATAACGTACAATTTGAAATATTAATTGTGTAGCTGTGTTCAAAATTGTTTCTTCATTTTAATTGCTTTCTTGGATTTTTTAATATACTTGTCTCTCTGTTGCTGCCAGATGTGTGTATGCGTTTGCTTTGCGTTTTCTGCGTGCGTGCTGAAATAAATGGACCACAGTGGCTAAAAGCCATCTAGTCAAGGCACTTGCTTTACTTTAGTCGGGGAGTGTAGGACTGGTGCTGCAGTGTTTACAAGCATATACAGGGCTGCTGGTGTTAGGGAAGCAATGATCCGAGATCTGACGATGAAAACTGACCGTCAAAAATAAACGATGTGCTTCAACCCCTTTAGCCCCACATGTGCTTTTCCCAAATATTGGAAGTGTTAACTGAACGACTATGTACCAGTTGCAGAAGGTGGGTTGATCATGATAATTCAAGGGTAGTACCAGATGAGCTTGGCGCCTTCAGGCGCCAAGCTCATCTGGCACTACCCTTGAATTATCATGATCAATTAATCTCCTGCTGCAGGGTCCTGGGGCTAAATGGGTTAATGCGTGCTGGCCTGTGATTATGGACCTTGCGGTTACAGCCGATATGCCCCAAACCACAAGCCAGCACTGACACAAGTATTCTGTTAAGACACTTCCGCAACTACTGATACTGGGGCCCATGAACGAGTTGTTTATGTGATTCGCTATAAAATATTGATTGGAATAACTTTACCCGCAGTTATATGGACGTTTGGTTAAACCCAAAAAGACTCTGCTTCGTTGTTTTCAGAAAATTATTTCACGTAGTTTTTTTTTTTTTTTTGACACACACCGACTGAAAAACAGTAAATAGAAAAATGGCTGCTCTGTTTTGTAGACAGCAGGCGTTCACTGCTTATGATAGGTTCTTCACGTACATTTTTTTTTTCTTGCAATTTGCTGTGCAGTCTGAATTTTTATTTGATCTGAAAACTGGCATCTTTGAAGCACGTTTTTGTTGTTCGTTTAAGATGCTTTCTTTTTGCCTCGGCTTGCTTTTTGTGTCTGTCGTGCTTGTGACTGTGAGGTGATTGTTACGTCTTTTTTCCCTGTCGAGCTTTGCCAACACTTATGAACAGTACCCTGCCAGCCCCCTACATTGGCAAGAGGCATAGATTCTCATGAGCCCCTGCAGTTGCAGGGGCTCATGAGAATCTATGCCTCTTGCCGACTGAGCTCTTGTAGTTTTTCAGCGTCATAAGGGTTGAAGGGACGTTTGTGAAGTTAATATAATGGTGTGTATTCTTGATCTTAATTTTTGTGTTTTCCCAGTAATTTGTCGATTGAGAAGTATATAACTGGCACAACACCAATGCTCAAACTTTGAAAATACCTAGGATTTTTTCCCCCTGAGTCTTCATCATGAGTTAGCTGAATGAATGTCGACTTGGAGTCAATAAATTTTGTAAAACAAAACAGCTTTGTGTTTGAATGTGTGCTCGCTGGCGGTAGCTGTGTGAATGTAGATGTATGCTTGCATGAAAATTTATGGTCATTGAAGCATACAAGCATGCACGTATTCACTAACATATGCATACAGTACGCGCTTACACACAAACACATGTACGCATGTAAACACAGACATGACCATCACATCTTATTGCAATAAGTATCAAGTATTGCTCAAGGGATACATTTGCTTGTTTGTGATCTTGGACTTTACTGCTTTGGCCAAAGCCGCAAAGTTCAAATTCACAGACCAGCAAATGTATCCCTTGAACAATTTTAAACAATATAAGATTCATTTCCTGCAACTGTTCCAGTCACGTACAAAAAATAAAAGCCATTAACAAACCAGCGTAATAAAACATTGCTCGTTTAATATGAAAAAAAAAACAATATTGGCAACAGTCACATCACTACTCTGAAATTAACTCATATCAACCCCGACACACCATAGCAAGACATGGATCGAGCATGATAGTTCAAGGGTGGTGCCAGAATAGCTTGGCGCCCAAAGGTGCCAAGCTATTCTGGCACCACCCTTGAACTATCATGCTCGATCTGTCTCTAGAATTGTAATACAGTCCTTCAGAGGACAACGGCAACATTTGGGGTTTTCGGTGTTGGGGTACAATGAGTTAAGTAAGCCAAGAGCAAGACACTCAGAACAACATTACTATTCTAAAATAATCTCACGTACGATGAACAAAAATACGACAACAATAAAGATATGGTCATGAACCACACAAAAAAAACCAAGCCAAGTATCTCTGGACTGTGAATACAATAAGTCCAATTTTGTGAAAAGCGAGATTGTGAAGGTAATACAATGAAAATCTCGCTAGTATTCACAAATTGAACTTTAATGTCTTTTGCTCTTCACAGTGCAGATCCGCTGCCATCAGTAGCAGCAACACAAAGTTAAAGATAGAAACTCTAGTGAGACAACACACTATTAATAGAATCATGCACCACTTAACTCATTTAGCAAGATGGATCGACCATGATAACAGGCGCCAAGCTAATCTGGCACTACCCTTGAATTATGGTTGATCCATCTCATGCAACTAGTCAGTACATAGTCTTTAGGTGACACCTCCAAAATTTGCAAAATGCGGCCTTGGTATTAAATGGGTCAAAAATAATCATTCAGCAAGAGCAATGGATTCTCAAGAGCTTCTGCAGCTGCCGCTGAAGACCAAATGACAGAGAACTACAATAGTACGCCTTTTGCAAAGTGTGGATGCTGAATGAAAAATCACTGAGCACCAGCCTGTCAAAGAAAAGAAATCAGGCTGGGGCAGAAAAAATGGATTCTCTCCGGATTTGTAAAGGTACAATATTCATTACTTCTAGTCACGGTTAAACTAGACAAGGACCTGCTTTACAGTGGCAACAAATGATTACTATACGTTGATCTATCTATCTATCTATCTACCTACCTATCTATCTATCTATCTATCTATCTGTCTATCTGTCTGTCTGTCTGTCTGTCTGTCTGTCTGTCTGTCTGTCCGTCCGTCCGTCCGTCCGTCCGTCTGTCTATCTATCTATCTAGTCTACGTTGATACATATCCTTAACTCATTCTACCCCAACACCGAAATCCCCAAATTTTGAAATCGTCCTCTGAAGACTGCGTTGCAGTGCAGGACACAGATCGACCATGATAGTTCAAGGGTGATGCCAGAATAGCTTGGCGCCCATGGGCGCCAAGCTGTTCTGGCATCGCCCTTGAACTATCATGGTCGATCTTTATCTTGCTATGGTGTGTCTGGGGTAGAATGAGTTAAGATACACTTCTCTGCCTTAACCTGCAAAATTCTGCCTGGCCTGGGAAGCAACGGTCGTACGGAGCTGACAGCTAAAGACTTGCACAGCAGCTACAAGCGGAGACGTTCAGTTTGTGCTAAAAGTAACCCGCACGGCGAGAGGTCAATCGATTTTCCCTCGTGCCACGCCGGTCAGCCCTCTTGACCTTGCGCAGATCTGATTGGTCGATACTAAGGAGCCGGCGGGCACGACCGATTGGTCAATGAATGTTGCAAGCGTTCATTGGGTAACGACGGCAGCGTGTCGTCACGCGCTGAGAGACCTGGGAAAGGGAGATTTGCAGAAGGGCGTCTTTTAGGTCCTGAGCGCGGCTGGCACCAAGGATTTAGACAATTAAAGGGACAGATGTAGAATTGATGTCGGCAAATGGCAAAGATTTTCATGAGCCCCTGCTGTCGCAGGGGCGCATGAAAATCTATGCCACTTGCACATGAATTGTTAACACTGGGAGATGAAGTCTTGAACGGTTTATTGTATCAAGTTATTACAGAATGAACAGAAGTCAGACTGAAGTAGAGCTTTCTCTTCTGAATGCGCTCTGGCTGTGTACGTTTGTCAGTTTAGGTTCCGATGAAAAACGTTTTATGGTCTGTGACTTTGCACGTTAATGCCGCTTCGGACAGTAATATCAAAAATCGCAAACCATAATTATAAAATGTTGCCGGTAATATTTGTCAGTCTGGTCACTGGAAAACCAAAGAAAACACAATTATTATACTGACAAGCAAAACGGAAATGTCGCATTTCTTTTGCTCGTAAGTATTCATCTTATGTGTATTTTTATTCATTGTAGGCTACACATTTTTCACTCTGCTTGTCATCAAATCGAGGAAAACAGCTTGGACGCTTCTGTGAAATTCTCCGATCGAGGCCGGATTCAAGTATTGCAATTGGATAACTCAATGACCTTCGTACGGACTGTGAGCTTAGGATCAGGAACATAAATTGATACATGTTATTGTACAGACATGTTACATACACCAGGCTAAACAGAGCATGATTGTGCCACTGTAAATACGAATATACTGGCGCGGCAGTTGAACGAAAATCAAACAGACAGGGACAGTCAGTGTTTGTGAGGGGGAGGGGAAGGGGGATGGGAGGGTACTTTTTATTCTAAATACTGATCGTCTTGTTGGAACTTACTCAGAGGTAGCAAATAATATTTACATGTCAGTGCACTCACAATCTTTAAAAGTGTCTTCACCCAGATTTGTAAAAAAAAAAAGAAAAAAAAAAAAAAAGATACTGCTGTGTCAGTAGAGCTACTACTACTATACAGTTCTCCCGAGAATATCGAGCACCATACAACTGCAATAGGTATCATGAGGATCTATGCCTTTGCTGAAATCACTCTGTAGCCACGTTGGACGATGAAGTCACAATAATTACAACTGGGGGAGAAAACAAAGAATCTACATCTACTGACAGTGAGGGAGTTAGAATGAGCACCTCTCCTTTCTCCGAGATAAAATAAAAAGATGGGGGAAAAAAGAGAACAGCTCTGCACGAACATCTTCACATCTTGCCCTTAGTCACCCTCATGCGTGTCGTTGTCTTCGTGCGTATTATATAGGTTACGTTTGAACCGAATGACTACCTGCAACGATCGAGAGCGAAATTACGGAGTATAGTAACTTGCTTCTACCATATGCATAGGCAACACTCCAAACATCTCCAAGAGGCATAGATCCTCATGAGCCCTCCGGGCTCATGAGGATCTATGCCTCTTGGAGATCCGGGCTCATGAGGATCTATGCCTCTTGGAGATGTTTGGAGCGTTGTCTATGCTTATTGTACACGCTGATTTCATTCTCGTTCGCTGTCGGTAGTCGTTCGTTTCAAACGAAACCCCACTATTGTAGATCGACCGCACTCTATAACCCAGTCAATTTAAAGAAGGCGGCAGCAGATAGGATCAGCAAGAGCCGTAGGTTCTCACCTCCCTGGCGTCCATTGAATCGGCACTCATCATGTAGGGCCTTACATCAGTGCGGCATTCATGCCGCCCTTCGCAGTCGAGTCTCAGAAGTCATAGGCTACAAATCTCCATTCCAAGGCTGCTGAGTGCATGCCGCACGCTTCTCGATCATTAGCCGATTACTGGAAAAGAAACCGCAACTGTGTTTTCACTCCCTCCTCGCCCGCAGAGATGGCGGCTGCTAATCAGATAATTATAGGACGGGAGACCACTCTTTTGTCCTCTTCTGCGGTTGTGTCCCTTGGTATTCCCGGAAAGCCGAAACGCAAAGTGGGCCGCGATTCCACGTCATTGGGGAAACAAAGAGGAAGAGCGCGAGACTGATCATCTTGCAGACAAAGAAAAAAAATAAGGGTGGAGGGGTAGGGGAGATGGTAGGAGGGCGGAGAGAGAGAGAGAGAGAGAGAGAGAGAGAGAGAGAGAGAGAGAGAGAGAGAGAGAGAGAGAGAGAGATTTCTTTATTTCCTGAGATTAATTTTTATTTTCTGTCCTCACTTCAATACGGCCGTCTTACCCTGTTGTGACAATGCGCGCCACATGAAAAAAATCAAACGGTATGTTGTGTTGGCCGTTGTTAACACATTGAGCCCTGACGCAATACAGCAGGAGATGGGTCGACCATGATAATTCAAGAGTAGTGCCAGATTAGCTTGGCGCCTGTCGGCGCCACGCTAATCTGGCACTGCCCTTGAACTATCATGGTCGATCCATCTCCTGCAACTGGTGCATAGTCATTAGATGACGCCTCCAAAATTTGGGAAATACGGCCGTCGGGCTGAATGAGTCAATTAGTTGATAACTTTGTTGTTGGTTTGATGGCCATTTGATGTAGTGCTGGGTAGGCTCTCCTGTCTCACAGTTCTAGCAAATTCAACATATGATTATGCAAAGATTTGCGTATCTTACGTTGCCACAAAGATTTAGTGAACCGGCTTCGGATGACCAAGCTTGCACACTGACGAGCAAAATAAATGCGATGTTTTTGGAATCATCGAGGAATCATACCAAAAATGTCGCATTTCTTTTGCTCATCGGTATAGTTATATCTCAATGTTGTTATGAACGAAGTAATTAAAATTTACGTGCAAAAGTTGAAGTTGGGGAAAAGATCTGTTACGTGCGAGTTTTCAGTGTTATGTCCCAAGCTTTTATAAGAAAAGTTGTGTGTACAACATTTTCAGAATGAAAGAAATTCCCACCCATTCTAAAACCTCACTTCCACACCCTCCCCCACCCCACCCCACGCACCCCCTCCCCCCCCCCCGCCCCCTTTTCCGACTCCCCTAACCTCTCCCTCCCACCACCACCATGCCATCACCTTCGTCCCCCTCCTTCACACACACGCACACCGCAACCACCACCAGTGCAAACACTACGTCAGAACCAAAAAAAATTATAAGACTCTCCATTGCCGAAAAAAAAAGGTGAACACGATCCAACTTCAAGAGACATAGATCCTCAAGAGCCCCCGCATTTGCGGCGGCTCGTGAGGATCTATGCCTCTGGCTAACATCACTTTGTGTCCGTGTTCCTGGGACGAGGGGGGAAATTAGGTTTCATCAACGTTCTATGCGACAACTGGCTGTGCGGGGTGGAAGACGTTGGACATTGCGCAGTCTGACAAAACCACAACAGAACAAGGTCCGCCGAGACTTGAGCAGCTGAACGTCCACGCGTGCAAGAGTTTTAAGTGTGGGACCACAGCTCCCAGGGGGCGCTCTATAATCTCTGCGAATGTGCCGTTCCATGCTTTTTAGGCTGGCACCCTTTGATTCATTCTAATACAGAGAAACGGCTTTTAACCCATAAAGCCCTGCAAAACTACGACAGGATGTCGATTGACCATGATATTTCAAGGCTGGTGTCAGAATAGCTTGGCGCCTCTAGGCGCCAAGCTATTCTGACACCAACCTTGAAATATCATGATCGATCTGTTTCCAGAACTGTGATATAGATCACAGAGGATATCTACACACAAAAAATTGATAATTTCGTCCTCAGGGCGTAAGGAGTTAAACTGCTTTCCAGTTCGACCAACGGACTGTTCGGTACGGAACTTCTGTCTTCGTGAAAGCGAGGAACAAATTGCCATGGGACAAAAAGAAGAAAAGGATTAATTAACCCTTTAACCCTTCACTACCATTGATCGCGAATCAGCCTCTGACACGATTGCACATTGACCGACATTCGCGTGAACAACACAAATAAAAATGGGACGAAATTGGGTATGAAGGAAATAGGACTAGCGAGAGGCATAAATCCTCATGAGCCCCGCGACTGCGGGGGCTTATGAGGGTTTATGTCTCTTGCAGCTGGGTAGCGGTCGCCTTACCCTGGCAGTAAAAGCGTCAATGCCTCAAGTGCAGTGATTTGAAATATAGGTCTGTCGTAGTTTAAGGCATTTATTTTTAATGCAGCTTTACACTGCAATGGCCAAATGTGCAAGATCTATACTTCATTAATATGGCGTAGTTCAAATACATTTTTGTGAGAAGTAAATCAACAGAAACAACAGGTTCGCTGAACGTTTTCTTTCTGTATCATATAGTACGGGCATAATATTGTCATGTACTGAGCTGACAATTTTGCGTGTGTGTGCTGAGCAGCTGAACAGCGTCGAACCGAACAAAAAGGAAACATTGTAAAATTAAATAACGAGCTCTGGAAACAGAACCGATTGCCTTACGAGACAGACGGATATGACATGGAACAGTTCAGCCACAGTGCAACTGTGACAGAAATTGACAGTCTCCGGTGTTTCGGCTGTCGTCAACGCGGAAATAAGGGAGGAAGCGTCTGCAATGTAAACAAGTGACGGAACAGGCACGCATTTACACCGGAACGACTCCTCTAATATTAATGGCGCTAACGACACTGATTTTGAGTAAGAGGCATGGATTCTCATGAGCCCCTGCGATGCAGGGGCTCATGAGAATCTATGCCTCTTGCAGACGTGGCCAAACAAACTGCGGGGCCGTGATGACTCTTTAAGCCTGATGATGAAAATGAGACTGATTTTAGCGAGGAGTATAGATGTCATAAGGCCAAACGACTGCAAAGCAAGAGGCATAGATTTTTATGAGCCCCTGCGACTACAGGGGCTCATGAGAATCTATACCTTTTCCCAAGGGAACAGGTTACGCTCAGGACATGCAGCCCGATGTGTCGAGGCGAAAAGTATGTGTCGAGGGGTTTCGAACTTGATACTGAGCACGGGGTGCTCTATGAAATTACAATAACGCTAATTTCTTGTCGGCTGCAGTGTCAGTCCTCGTGAAGCCTTGGACTGTGAAATTGGATGAAATTCCGTCCGCGACTGGTTTCCTGTCAATGACACAACCGTTGTGAATAATTATGAAAATGTAGTCGCCTGTATTAACCCATGAAGTCCTGGGGCTGATTGTTGTTGATTTTTCCTCAAATTTAATAGTTGTCCTTCGAAAGCTGCATTGCAGGTCAGGAGATAGATTGGCCGTGATATTTCGAGGGTGGTGCCAGGACAGCTTGGCGCCCGTAGGCGCCAAGCTATTCTGGCACCACCCTTGAAATATCATGGTCATACATCTCTCATGTTAAAGAGTTAAAACGGACAAAAGAATTTGCGAAAGATCTAAGAAGTCAGTCACCGCTTTGTTGACGCTTGAATGCATGTGTGACGTCATTGTGCGCTGCCTGTGTATGTGACGTTAGGCCCTATTACAGCTGTAGGCTAACACGCGAGTAGAGGAATGAACACAATGACATGTTATCTTGCTCGTTTGTGTCGATACTCCGTCATACTTGGAGTTTGGCTCTCAAAATGAAATATGTAGTCTTCTGTAGCGCCTCCACCGGCCCGTACAGTTTCTCTTGTAGAGTGGCGGACTTCGGCCATATCTCCTCCCTCGGCAGCTGGTGGTTCCCACAGTCCTGGAGGATGTGCTCTGTGGTCTGCTCTGCTTCTCCACATGGGCACATGGGAGATGGCACGAGGTGGAAGCGCCTGTGCAGGTCGAAATTGAGTCGGTTGTGCCCGGTCCTCAGACGGAAGATGGTCACCTGCTCTTGTCTGGACAGCTGATGGTAACTGTCTAGGGGCCGTTGTGGTGGTCTGTACACAGACATAATGACACTCAACGTACATGTTTGTGTCTGAAATGTCGCTTCATTCAACGACCAAAAGCCAAGGGACGTGGATACAAACATTGGTCTCAGCAAGAGGCATAGATCCTCATGAGCCCCCGCAGTTGCGGGGGCTCATGAGGATCCATGTCTCTTGCAGTTGGAGCATGTTCGCTTTTTTCTTGGCCGTGAACGGGTTAATGTCTATCGCGTACATCAGAACCGGCTGCGGCCACTTAAAACTTGATGATGGGCGTTATAGCGTTTGACCTTTAAGACTTGTCTAAAGGCCCACTACCGCGGTAACTGTTCAAAGGTACACTTCTGTAACAGATGGATACGCAACGCTACACACAGGTCTAGTTATGGTTCATTTAGACACAGGACAATGCGGTTCAGCACACTTCGTCTGTATATCAAGTAACCTGACAATGACTCCACCCCGTTCTAGAAATAAATGCTTTCAGTGCGAGAAACAGCTAAAAATAGATTGACACGCTAACGGCTGCGCAGAATAAATAAGCGCGATTAAGTGTGTGCGTTTGCTGCGTGTCCAAACTACTGTTTAAGTTCAAAAGGTGTGTTCATAAGGCATACTAAACACAAATGGTGCTGAAATGTGTCTTCAGATTTATGCGTAACAGTACTTTAAGAGAGCATTTGTTTTTTAAGACCACCTTTTGTAAAATAAAAGGTTGTTATTCAAAAGGTGGTTGTACTTAGTACATGTATATGTGCTATAAATATAAAAAAAATAATACAATTTTTAAAAAAAAGCATGCAAAGTGTCTTTAGTATAGAACGCACGAAGAGGGGTGTATGGGTGTCTGGAGAGAGGTAGTACCTTTGAAAACCTGGCAGCAGCACTCACCCGGGTGGACGGGAGCACTGGTCCTCACCCAGCACTCAACTCTCACTTCTGGCTCCAAGAAAGCTGTTAGGGATAACAGTGGGCACACCCTGGTAAACCGCTTGTGCTGGCGGGCTAAACGAATTGAGGGGCCAATGTGTTGTTACCCATTGGTGAGCTCAGCTGTCCTGAACGACAGTCGGTCTAGGGGAGGGACCCCCGATACACATCCCTGGCCGAAGACAGAGATGCAGGACCTTTCAGGTGCCTAACGGCTGCATCATGCATATTGCGCTTCAAGCGATCGAGGAAGAAGAAGAAGAAGAACGCACGAAGACAGATTTAGTGCGGATGAACGTAAATTCTAGGAACCACCTAGGGGACAGTTGCATGAGTGAGCTTATCCTGCGCCAGCCACTAAGCAAGGTGCTCCGCTACAGCGGAGCACCTTGCTTAGTGGCTGGCGCAGGACTAAGCTCACCTATGCAAGTGACTCCTGTACTTGAAACGTGTACACTTACAGGAAGAGCCTTGCCTACGCACTGATGGGTTTTTCTGACAATGGCATTTCCTCTTATGATTCTCCATTTCCCACAGACAAGTGCTTGTCTGGTTTCTTCTTTAAACAGAACTAAAAACTTTCCATGAATATGTGATAAAATCATCCTCAAATTGCAGATGAATTCTGCAGTTGTCGTTATGGAAAACCCGGTCCAGCGGTTTTAAAGGCATTAAAGCGATCAAAAGGAATCCGTCACTGCACATTACTTGTAACACAAGCAAAAATCCCCCCCCCCCCCCCCCCCAAAAAAAAAAAAAAAAAAAAAAAAAAAACAAAAAATCCCGAACAGTCATCAGAAAATACAAAATGTCAACAACACTCAGGCACGACAACAACAAACAAACGATTTTTTTTAATTGAAAAAAATGAAAAAAACGAACGGTGGTTCATTTAACTGGAAAAAGACCGTGACTTTTAGAAGATTTCAATGTTGTGATGTATGGGGTTTTCTTTGTTTTTTGTGTTCGTTCTTTGCAAGGGCGGAACAATTCACAAACATAAAGACGCCAGACAGACCTTGGTCGACATTAGTACGATACGGAACTCACCGATTTCCAAGGAGCCTAGATCCGCATGAGCCCCTGCACAATACGGGGTCTCATGCGGATCTAGGCTTCTTGCCATGCCTCGTTTTCCCGCACTTTTCTCAGCCTGAGCAGACGACTAAATGCATCTCAGACTTCAACAGAAAAAAAAAATTCTGATGAAAGAGGGTGCGTATATCAAGCTTAAGTGAAGCCGTTACGCAAGCCTCCACCCCACCCCCCCCTCCCCCTCCTTCCCACCCCCCCCCCTCCTCCCCTTGACATATTCACCCCCTGAGATTCGCGGCGAATGGCTAAGTGAAGGTAAGGACGAAGGAGCAGCTTTACACCATTCTACAGTGAACGTCCCGGGCAGTGCCTCACTGGCGTCATGATCACAGACGACGATGCGGGGCCGTGAAGAAGAAGATCTTGAAAGTTGCATGGAAGATTCTGATCGGCGCCGCGTGCGTCAGTGATTTTGTGTGCTAGTCTGCAATTCTGGACCTTGCGGCTTTCAGCTTCAAGGTTCAAAATCGCAGACCAGTACACAGATGTTACTGTAAGCTTGGAATCTAACAAAGACGCCAGATTTTCTTGTTGAATGTTATCACTGAGAATAACCCGTAAAGCCATGAAAGACTACGACAGGATGTGGATCGACCATGATATTTCAAGGTTGGTGTCAGAATAGCTTGGCGCCTCTAGGCGCCAAGCTATTCTGACACCAACCTTGAAACTGAAAACATGGTCGATCTGCCTCCAGCACTGTGATATAGACATCAGGGCGCAAGGAGGCGGAAGCAAAGCATGTGTAAATTACACATACTGTTTACGCAAGAATGTAGTCGTGTTGTTATATCAGACTGTTGGTATATCCGCCCTTGTTGTAACTTAACTGTACATGTTATTGCGCAAGCCTTTCCGCGGATTGCGTAGTATATTCATGATTGTCTGTGCCTCTTCCAGACCGATGGATTTCACTGCAAGAGTAGACAGTCGACATTTTATGAAGTGAAAATAATGCTCTTTCTTTCTTTCTTTCAGGCAAAGGATGGTTTTCCCCAGACCTCCTCATCATGAGGAATTCAGAAGTGTATCAATCTGGTTCTGGCCACCGAGGGGCATGGAACCTCATTGACACACTCAAGACGTGTTTCATTCGAACTCGCGGGATAATACCGCGCATTCATATGCGACACGACTCGAATGCGTTAATTTGGGGAATATTCCAAAGAGTTGGGTGGATTAGGTGGGAGCGCGTGCGACTCAGTCTTGTCCGAAAGGTCGCGAGGGTCGAATCCACCTATGGGTCGAACTTCGTTCAGACACTATTCGGTGCCCCTCCTTTGAAATCACCGTCGTGGTGGACAAAAGACTTTAAACTCTAAACGGGAGAGCTGGGTGGCGCAGTGGTAGAGTGTTTCGACTCTCAACCCAAAGGTCCCAGGTTCGAAACCAGCTGGGGTCAAAATTTGTTCAGACCCTATTTCTGTGCCCCATCTTTGAAATCACCTTTGCGGTGGCCGACAAAAGATGTTAAGCCTTAATCTTTTGACGTTTTCTTAAACTGTAAAACGTTTAAGTTGTTTGTGTGTATTATTCTGAAAGTGTTTAGTTCTTACCGACATTCGATTCACCCTTGTCTGCATCAAAAGCAGTTCCTCGATTTGAACCCTGTGGCTTAGATCCATAATTTGTAAGAACCTGGGCTCAGTTGCATGTCAGCTTAGTGCTGCGCAGGCCACTAAGCAAGGTGCCCCGCAAGGGCCTGCGCAACACTAAGCTCACTCATGTAGCTGAACCCATGACACAATCACAAAACTACGAACCAGTTAACTCATTTGAGACGATGCCGCATCCGGACAAGCATGAAACCGCGTATTCAAATGCAGCACGTCCCGCATATGTTAAGTTTCTGTGGTGCGCACAAGCTACTTTTAACCCCTTCCCTGTCACTGTACGTACATGTTTGCTTCTGAAATCTCTGTTCATCCAACGACCAAAAGCCAACGCCCTGCGCCACGAAAACTAGGATACGAACTGGTCTCAGCAAGAGGCATAGATCCCCATGAGCCCCCGCTGTTGCGGGGGCTCATGAGGATCTATGTCTCTTGCAGCTGGATCACGTTCACGTTTCCCTCGGCAGCGAAGGGGTTAAACGCATTTCCCGTTTCTTGAACGCAACAAGAAGTGGGAGTCGCTTCCAAAACGTAAGTGCGGTGTTTCTTTCATCAATGGTGAAAGCTTCAGACAATTTATAATTTTGTGATCTTGAATAATTAAAGAGTGTGTTTACATCAGCGGAAACAATATAATATATGCCAACAGCACCTGAAGCAAAGCTTTTGCAATTATCGTCGTCAATACTTTACTTCAGTTGTCGGTACGCGTAGCATACATTTTTTTTTTAAAAATTATTATTTTTTTAAACACGTTGCATTTTGTTGTCTGCAGAATTTCTTGAATGCACATGTGCAGTTTTCACGTACATTCTCAGACAGACAAACGGCTCTACTGCAGCTTCAGACGGCATTGGTGCCATGAAGTAAGACAACTTACAAAGCTAAAATGTAGTGTAGAAAGATATGTTTCGCTCGGGAGGGCGGGGGGGGGGGGGGGGGGGGGTGAGAGGGTGGGTGGGGGGGGGGAAGGGTGGTGGTGGGTCAGGGTGCCTAACATGTTAATCTCCGGCCATTCAGCCTATTCAGTGCCGAGAAAAGTTGAACCCACCCAACTGCAAGAGGTACAGTTGTTGCGGGGGCTCATGAGGGTCTAAGCCTCTTGCTGACACCACTTTGAATCCATGTCCCTGGGACAGCTAGGGTTATTGTGTTTTGACTTAACTCATTCTACCCCAGACACACCACAGCAAGATAAGGATCGACCATGATAGTTCAAGGGTGATGCCAGAATCGCTTGGCGCCTATGGGCGCCAAGCTATTCTGGCATCACCCTTGAACTATCATGGTCGATCTGTGTCCTGCACTGCAATGCAGTCTTCAGAGGACAACGGCAAAAATTTAAGGATTTCGGTCTTGGGGTAGGATGAGTTAAACAAGATTGCAGAAACACGGTCTGCGACAGCTGGCACTGATGGGGTTAAAAATACCAAAGAATGTGGCGTTGGATTGGGTTGGGTGGGGGGGGGAGGGGGGTGTTGGGGGAGGGGGGCGGCTCACGGGTCTCATGAGAGTCTGCGCTTCTTGCTTATGGAATGAGACACCCGATGAACTGTGCATCTAGACTTTAACCCTTTGGCAGTCGGTAGCGCTTTTTGTCGAGGTGATTCCTGCAGGACGTCAGGCTGTTGTTATTCCTGCAGGAATCACCTCGACAAAACGCGCTGCCAACGACAGCCCAAGGGTTAACGTTTCTATTTGTGACAAATTACTATGGTCTCAAATGCATTATGATGCTTTGCAGTGAGCACGGGGCGGCTGTGTAAGGGAAAGCAGACCAAGTTTTAAAGCTGAGGTGCAATGAGAAAAACCCGCCCAGCGCGTGTTTTAAAAAGACTACAGGACCCAGCTTGGGCCCTGCCCCTAAGTGGGTCAAATCGGTTCGTAACTCAGTTGACGGAGTTGGCAACTGCGTATCCCGAGCTTGCAAAACTCTCGGAAAACGACAGACCACTTCCTGTTGCACGGAAATCATCGCGATTAGCAGATCGGACAACAGCAGACGATTCTGTGACACTTTGAAACTGACCGACAGCCACGGATTTTACGCGCTGGGGACTATGATGGCAGAATGTACGGCTGTACATGCTGTAAGTATGACTCCTGACACTTTGTAGTTGTGAACGAATTTTGTCAACACGTACCTCCAGTCCAATATAGGCTAATATAAATAAATAAAGAAGCATTGTGATGTACAACCAATACAGTAAATTGGATGAGAGAGAGAGAGAGAGAGAGAGGAGAGAGAGAGAGAGAGAGGAGAGAGAGGAGAGAGAGAGAGAGAGAGAGAGAGAGAGAGAGAGAGAGAGAGAGAGAGAGAGAGAGAATCGACTGTTTACATAGATGCCAAAAGATACAAGGTCGCCATGGGTCAAGCTGATTTTTAGTAGCTGCCCTTCGTATGGAGAAAATATTTGCTGTAGGCTACTCCAGATGAAAAGATATAACAACAAACACTAAACGACAAATAACCCCTCCTTCCTCACCCTTCCGATATCATATAAGCTTCAGGCTGTACTGTGTAACTTACGGATAGCTCGGCCTGGTCCATATCCAGTGTGCGTCCAGGCAAGGCACATAATTATGGCCTGCTCTGTCCGTCGGGTGGTCGAGTGTCGTCTGCTACTGTTGATATCAGTAAAAATATCGCTAGTTTAGATCAGTGATCGCGGTGCCCACTCGCTGCAAACAGGAAGTGGCCTGTCTTTTTCACGGGAGTTTTGCCAGCACGACAAACGCAGTTGAAAGCTCAGTCAACTGAGTCAGTTGCAAACCGGTTTGCCGAAGTTAGCCGAACGTTCACGAAGACAGGGCCCTCGCTGGGTCCTGCAAAGTTTTTTTTAAAACACGTGCGGGGCGGAGTTTTTTGACTGTTTCTCAGCTTTAAAGCTGAGAAACAGTCAAAAAACTCCGCCCCGCACGTGTTTTAAAAAAACTTTGCAGGACCCAGCGAGGGCCCTGTCGTGAACGTTCGGCTAACTTCGGCAAACCGGTTTGGAACTCAGTTGACTCAGTTTTCAACTGCGTTTGTCGTGCTGGCAAAACTCCCGTGAAAAAGACAGGCCACTTCCTGTATGCAGCGCGGGGTGGGCACCGCGATCACTGATCTAAACCAGCGATATTTCTACTGACAGCAACAGTAGCAGACGACACTCGACCACCCGACGGACAGAGCAGGCCATTTGTGTCTTGCCTGGACGCACACTGGATATGGACCAGGCCGAGCTATCCGTAAGTTACACAGCACAGCCTGAAGCTTTATTCGATATCGGAAGGGTGAGGAAGGAGGGGTTATTTGTCGTTTTGTGTTTGTTGTTATATCTTTTCATCTGGAGTGGCCTAAAGCAAAAAAAAATTCTCCATACGAAGGGCAGCTACTAAAAATCAGCTTGACCCATGGCGACCTTGTATCTTTTGGCATCTATGTAAACAGTCGATTCTCTCTCTCTCTCTCTCTCTCTCTCTCTCTCTCTCTCTCTCTCTCTCTCTCTCTCTCTCTCTCTCTCTCTCTCTCTCTCTCTCTCTCTCTCTCTCTCTCTCTCTCATCCAATTTAATTTACTGTGTTGGTTGTACATCACAATGCTTCTTTATTTATTTATATTAGCCTATATTGGACTGGAGGTACGTGTTGAAAAAATTCGTTCACAACTACAAAATGTCAGGAGTCATACTTACAGCATGTACAGCCGTACATTCTGCCATCATAGTCCCCAACGCGTAAAATCCGTGGCTGTTGGTCAGTTTCAAAGTGTCACAGAATTGTCTGCTGTTGTCCGATCTGCTAATCGCGATGATTTCCGTGCAACAGGAAGTGGTCTGTCGTTTTCCGAGAGTTTTGCAAGCTCGGGATACGCAGTTGCCAACTCCGTCAACTGTGTTACGAACCGATTTGACCTACTTAGGGGCAGGGCCCAAGCTGGGTCCTGTAGAGTCTTTTTAAAACACGCGCTGGGCGGGTTTTTCTCATTGCACCTCAGCTTTAAAGTCCCACAGTTTGGAATTGTCCTCTGAAGACTACGCTAACCCCTTGACCGCCAGTGAACGCGGATTTCGCGTCTGAAACCACTGCACACTGCCCGACATTCGCGTGAAGAACACAAATAAAATGGGACCAAACGTCGGCACAAAGAACGCAGGACTAGCAAGAGACATAAATCCTCATGAGCCCCCGCGACTGCGGGGGCTCATGTGGATTTATATCTCTTGCAGATGGGTGGCACTCGCCTTGCCCCGGCAGTTAAGTCGTTAAAGTTCAGGTAACTGATCGACCAAGATTTTGTGCCAAAGTAGCTTTGATGCCGTATTCTTCTCCACGCTATTCTTCGAATAGAGAATGACCCAACGAAGAAAGACACAGCACAACTGATTAATATTTCGGGTAAAAACTCTTCTTGAATATAGACAAACGATCGCTACATAACTATATTGTCAGTGTGAAGAAGGTTGGTAGCAACTAAAGGTTGCTTGATTGATTGTACATTGCTTAACGTCCCGACAGCAACTAGACTCTCAGGAAGTGCCTGCACTGCTTGTAAAAAAAAAAAAATAATAAAAAAATAAAAAAACTAAACAGAATATTGAATGTATGTCGCCTGCCGGTCCAATACGTTAAATAAACCTACGACATGGGGCCTAAATAAAGCTAAGACCATTTAGCAACACATCCAATATCAAGAGATACAGAAAGCGCAGACAGTAGGGAGAGTTTAAAAAAGGAAAATACAGGTGAATGGACCACGGGTAGACAGAAACACAAAACCCCAGAATAGAGGGGAAACCCCACCCTGTGGGGCTGACCAGGGTGACCCTGGGAACTAAAAAGTAGTTAACCCCACCCAAGTCCCCCATGGCAGACCCGGGTGGGGAAGCAACTAAAGGATATTCAGTCTTGGATCACCCTTGAACTTCCATTGTATCACGTTCAGGCGCCAAGCTAAGTTAGCATCACTTTTGAACTATCATGGCTGCATATCCTGTTGCACTGTGACAAGACAGACCAGATTATTTACCAACTCCCCATTGCACGTCGTCGCTGAGTCCTACAAACAGACGTGTTGTATTTCGAACGTATCCCAACAGGAAAGAGGCGAGACAATTACATTATTCTTTGACAATTTACAATGTACTTCATTTCACCTGAGTTGAGCCTTGTCACAAACAGGAACAGGTATGACTTTTTAAGCAAAATGCGGGAGACTTTGGGTCATAAAGGACCGCACTACACTAAACGTTTGATTTCCAAAACAAAATGGCCCTCACTTCAGTACTTATCATCGTGTTCGCCGCAATGCCGAAGAAGAGCAGAATTCGATAGGTCAAGGGTAGTGCTTGATTAGCTTGGCGCAAGGCTAATCAAGCACCACCCTTGAGGTTTCACTAACAAACGTCTCCTCCTCTGGTCCCTGAAAGTGAAGGACTTCACAGATTATATGGACGTTAATACCGCAGGTCTTCACCGCTAGAATGCACGGCTCATCATTATCATGTCTGCATGGGGCAAATTTATGTTCTTCAGTTTCGTGACATGCTCTCTTACGCACACTTAGGCTCACTTAAAGTGAGCTCTAACGCCCAACGAAACAAGAGCAAGCGACCAACGCGCGTTTTACGATAATGGGTTGAGCGACAAACTGCTCACCATTGTACATCTAAATGAAGCGGATAGTGTACGCATGCAAGATTACATGTTACTTTTATATTGTTACCAAATATATGTGACAGCTGCATGAGAGAGCATCCCAGTGTGCAAAGGCAATCGGGCCGACGTCGGTCGCCGTGGGCCCGCGCACGTCCGTGGGCGGGCCAATAGCGGCCGACATCGGCCCGACGGCCTTTTGCGCTTTGGGATAGTCCTACTAAAGCCACTAAGCAAGCCGCTACAGAAGAGCACCTTCCTTTGTGGATTTTGCAGCATTTAGGCTTACTCATGCAACTGGCCGGACTTAATGTGTGCATGTATGCATGAACTGTGCACTTGTTGCTGTTGATTTTGGTAGTGATGTCTGCGTTGGTGCTGTTGTTGTGGTGTTGCTGCTGTTGGTCATGGTGGAGATGTTCTTTTTATATCGCTGTTGGTATAGGTGTTGTGTTTCATCCCGACGGTTGTGATAAGGTGCTGTTGATGCTGCTGTTGCTTTTTTTTTTTTTTTTTTTTTTTTGTTTATGAGATAAAACCATAAACTGCAACAGCATTGACAACGGCAGCAACACTGCAACTACAACAACAATAACAACAATAACAAACCCAGCAACATACGCACACAGTTTAGAACAAAATATCATACAGGCAAATACTGCCTGCGACAGACCACAGCAAGATTTGTCTCGACCATGATAGTTCAAGGGTGGTGGCAGAATAGCTTGGCGCCTATAGGCGCCAAGCTGTTCTGCCACCACCCTTGAACTATCATGGTCAATTTGTGTATTGAATTGTAATGCAGTCCTCAGAGGATAACTCCAAAATGTGGGCATTTCGTACCTCGGACACAATGAGTTAACTGGTAACACTTCCTGTATTGTACACCCCGGCGACCTGTATTGTACACCCTGGCGACCTGTATTGTACACCCCGGCGACCTGTATTGTACACCCTGGCGACCCGAAAATCAAATACTTGGTAACTACATTGTTACATTTCGCAACACAGTAACCGGACGAGATCACCAAATAAATCTAGACTGCCTCGTGTCCACCATTTGTCTATGTCCTAAACACTTTTGGCGACTGCACATTTACCAGCTCACCAACCCAACTCCGTCTTCAAGATGCATAAATTCTCGTGTGCCCCTCCAGATGCAGGGTCTCATGAGAATCCTATGCATCTTGCTGATAGACCTCGATTTACATCAATCTATCACTTACATCTGTGTTCTCAGTCAGAGGAATTCGTTGGTTATAAAGCTCGGACTTGTGCACGTCGCAAGGAATGTGTTACCGTGTGACCGACGCTCTGTCTTTGTAGGTCTTGATGGTTGAAGACTGTGTCTGAGTTTGCAGGCGCTCCGTCACGGCAGTTAGGTCACCGGAACACCGCACTATGCAAGAGTCACAAATCGTGATCAGCCTCCGTGAATGCCGCAAATGCCGCGAGAGAGTGAATGTCCATGTTAATATGTATCTTGACTCACTTAGGTATTTAAATTTCTGCTCGATATTGCTTCCTTAGTATATCAAATGTACAGGAATAATTTTGGAGACGATCACCGAAGCACTGACTGCAGAAATTGACAAAACAAGCAGCATATCCGTTTTTGAGAAAAGCGAGATTTCCATTGTCGTACCGTGAAAAGTTAGCTTTTCTCAAAATGACGGCTATGCTGGCTTTTGCCAAATCAGGAGAATCAGAACAAGTGTGTGAAACTCATTGAATAACAAGGATGTTTAACCCTTTAGCTGTCGGTAGCGGTTTTTGTCGCGATGATTCCGTCAGGAATCATCGCGCCAAAAACCGCTACCGACAGCCAAAGTGCTACGGTTTGTAAGCCAACGCTTATCAGTAAGTGACATAGATTCTTTTGAGCTTCCGCAGTTGCAGGGGCCCATGAGAATCTCTGTCTCTGGCAGCATCAAGGACCTGCCTCGGAGACTGTTGACAGTGTTGAATCGGACGTGCTTGCTGGCGAGTATAGCTGCGAACACGCCACTGACTAGGCCTACATGTCTGCAAAAAGACCGTCTTTTGCTATGATAGCTCTATCTGAGAGCCAGCATGCTGCAAGGGGCTGAGGATGTGTTATCTCGTGCTGGCGACATTTACACACACACACACACACACACACACACACACACACACACACACACAACGCGAGACGGAAAAGCTTCGATGAACGACGAAAGAGCCTCTTGTTGGTGGGAGACTGATGGTTGTCTCTTCTCTGCTGCACGTGTCAGGGCTACACCAGGACACTGGTATAGCGATAGCTACATTCTGTCAACAAGACTTAAAGAAAGAAAGAATGTATGAAAGACGTGGGGATTTCAGTTAAATAATCTATAAAAAAAAAAAAGACAAGTGACTGAACAAACGAAAAAACGAGGGAATGAATGAATGAATGAATGAATGAATGAATGAACGAACAAACAATCGAACAAACGAACAAATCCATCCATCGGCCATCCATCCACCCATCCATCCATCCATCCACCCATCCATCTATCTATCCATCCATCCATTCATCCATTCATCCGTCCATCCATCCATCCATTCATCTATCCATTCGCCCGTCCGTCCATCAACCAGTAAAGGCCTTCGCTTCAACACAAAGAGAAACAAGTGGCTGCGATAGAATTAGAAGCGCGCATTTTGTCTGCGTGTCAGTTTCAAGTGGTTCGAACTCACCCGTTGTCTGTGAAACACGTACACGCGTACTCGTCTCTGACATTCCCCCATCTGTCAACAGCCATCCAGCGAACATCGGGCATAGGTTGGTTTCCGAAAAAATGGCCCTAATCCTCACCGATAACCCCTTGACTGCCGTGAAGACGTGAACAACGCCCAACTGCAAGAGGCATAGATCCTCATGAGCCCCCGCAGTTGCGGGGGCTCATGAAGATCTATGCCTCATGCCGGGGCTACTTTGTGGCCACATTCCTTGGACGGCTGAAGTTCTTTGGCGCTGAATGAGCAACGACTTGAGAAACACAATTGAAGTCCACTAGCGATGAAAGGGATACTGATTTACAGCTGCAGGAGTGTGAAGTCTTCTGATAAACCTCAACGGCAAATTCTCTTCCTCCTGCGTGAGAAACATTGATCACAATGAGTCCTTGTAGAATGCAGGGGCTCATAAGGATCTACGCCTCTTGCGAAACTCTAGTGCAATTTTACTTCAGTGTTTGTCAAGCTCAAGTAGCCACACTGAGTGGGCAATTGCGGAGGGGTGTCTCTTACTTCTGAAATCTACATGCACGTTTCTTAGATTACAGGGGCACATGAGAATCCGTGCCCGTCCTCTTGCTACCTAATTCTGTCACCATTTACGTCAGTGGTTTTAAGCAGATTTTGCGATTTGTTGCGACTTTGGCTCGCACATCTTCCTTAACCGTTTTCATTCTGACACACTAATGCCTGAAATAAATTTGTCGATGATAATTCAAGGGTGATGCCAGAATAGCTTGGCGCCTGAGGCGCCCAGCTTTTCTGGCACCACCCTTGAACTGAAATGGTTCATCTATCTCCTAACCTGTAATATTCCCTTCACAAGACAATAAGCAATTTTTTTTTAAGTCAGCCTCAGGATGTAATGGGTTAAATGAGGTGGCTGGCACTCAGGATCTCATGAGAATATACGCCTCGTGCAAAAGGAACTTGACGCCAAGCTGGATCAACATCTGTGTCAGTGCTCACGATTTACTGTAAATGCCAATGATTTTGACTTTGGCAAGCAAGAGGCATAGATTCTCATGAGCCCCTGCAGGCTGCAGGGGCTCATGAGAATCTATGACTCTTGCAGATGGAATGTCACGGTGTAAGTGCGCACGATTTACTGTACAAAGCGTGTCGGAAGCGCCACTTTGCGGCTACTTGAGGAAGGGGGTCGTGGGCAGGCGAGATAATCGGCGTTGGGACACTACAGTTATCGCCCGTTGCTAGTATCTGTCCTGCGCAGAGCAAACGGGTTTCGGTTTTCAAGTTGCTGGCCAATGATAAGTGTTTGTTGTGTTACGTGTATCGTAAACAAACTTAACACTTTGAACTCTAAGGTCGTCATTGTCAAACTTGAGCTTGTCCTACCATCACTTCAGGAGATAAGTCAGTCGACCAAGATAGCCCAAGGGTTGTGCCAGTCAGTGGCGGCCAGACTGAGACGCCCAAGCCTATTCTTATACCAAGGCCTTTAAATGCTCTGGCAGATCCATATCTATTTCACGGAGGATAACCAAGCAGTACGATGAACACATAAGGCAGAACAGTAATTCGCACTAGTCAATTTTGGACACTTCCTTCCATTTTTCACATCGCACCACAAGCGGCTGAACGGCGTCGGTCACGCGGCCGCGTGCAAACTGAATTATTGTATATAACTTCAAGTGTAACGTCAGTCTTCAAATCGACGTTGTCTGGAAATAAGAAAGGCAAATTTCTGTCGTGCTTTGACTCGAGACAATACGGTTGTATTGTATTGTATTGTATTGCATTGTATTGTATTGTATTGTATTGTATTGTATTGTATTGTACTGTACTGCATTGTTAGAAATAGGTCAAAATTGCACTTGTATCAACAAAAACAGTGGATATAAAGCCCGGACAGACATGTGACATCACATGCTTTCTCCAGGTTTTTAATCCACTGTTTGCGCCATACAAAAAGACGAGCGGTTTTTGAATCGCGATCCTTGAGGGAGTACTCCCAGACAGACCCACTCGGGGAGTACGCCACAAGTACACTTCTATTCAAATGAGATGCGAAGCATCTCATTTGAATAGAAGTGTACTTGTGGCGTCGAAGCATCTCATTTGAATAGAAGTGTACTTGTGGCGTACTCCCCGAGTGGGTCTATTGTGGAGAGTACCATCGCAATCGATACAGCCTACCAGCTGACTGTGGACTGTGTAAGTCTATAAAGGAGCAAGTTGGCTTCTTGTCCTTTTTAAAGTCAAAGATCGAAAATACAGTGCTACGTTACGCAAGAAAACAAGCTTACTCATAAAAGAAGCATGCTTTGTATATGGGCGTGCATGCTGTAACTTGAAAGGGTTGAAGGTATCTTTGGCTTTGTCACCAAATAACGTATCACTCTAAGGTAAATCAGAAACATGCTCAGAAAGTACAAGTGCAACACAGTTTATAAAATCAATTGGGTTGTACTTGTCCTTTCTAAGCGTGTTTTCAGGAGGATTTCTTATGCATTTTACAAGCTTGGGAGTCATCTTTCGGGCCTGAGAACAGAAAGAAACGCGCTTATGAAAGTCAGTTGCAACACAGTTTTTTTTTCTTCAAAATAAGTACACAATTTGCAGCTTATACGGAGGAGCAAAAGAAATGCCACATTTTTTTAATCATCGGAAAGACTTCAGTGTTTACAATAACGCACATTTTAACCGCTTGGCAGTGACCATTTGGGTCTGGAATTTGGATTTTTGTTGTTGTTGTTTGGGGGGGGGGGGGAATCTTTTTTGTTTGTTTCCGTATCACACCTGTTACATATTAATAAAAGTGTTCCCGTCCATAGAAGCTGACACCTTCATTAACCTTCTTGTAGTAGCTGACACCTTCATTAACCTTCTTGTGTATGCAGACATCGGTACTCTTGACAGTGTCGGTGGCTGCGTGTATAACAAGGTTAAACGAGGCCGTCCATCATTTTTATTTTATTGTCAAGGAAAAAAACAGAACAAAAATACACGTCTAAATATATACGAGCATCACCAGGAAAGCCCTAACATGGAATCTACAGGGCACGCGGAAAAGAGGCAGACCAAGAAACACATGGCGCCGAGAACTGGATGCAGACCTTAAGACCATGAAGATGACCTGGAACCAACTGGCAAGGCGAGCCCAGGACAGAGACTCTTGGAGATCCCTTGTAGGCGGCCTATGCCCCAATAGGGCTGCAAGGCATAAGTAAGTAAGTAAGTATATACGAGCATAAATAAATCAAGGTGTTCTTTCCATGCTGGCGTTGTTGTGAGTGCGCAGTAAGCAGACAGACAGACACACTAAATCTGTACTTCTTTGTGCCCTCCATTCGTCTTTGTCCTAGAAAAATACGTTGTTCACTGTAGGAAGCAAACTCTGTCTGCAAGAGACATAGATGCTCGCGAGCTCCTGCCACAGGGGCTCACGAGGATCTGTGTCTCTTGCTGGTACACATCGATCCTGGGCGTGGGTACATACGCCCATAACATTGCAATAGTATGCACTTTAGTAATCACTCCTTAGTAAAGAAAACGCTTGAGTCTGTGGATAAAAAGCCCCCGAAACCGAGTCAAAGGTCAGCAAAAGACACATAATACTTCAAGCACCAAGGCACTGGAAGGGAATCTACTCTGTCACGGCGTCCAGGGCGACAACCCAGGCAGAGCGCCACAGTCAGGCGACAGAGGTTTTGCAGAGGGAGGGGGTTGCTGGCCGCGTGGTCCAGATATCGACACGTCTCTCCCTGGCCTTGTCTCTCTAGCTCGCCTCTCAGGGCCGCGTCTGTCTTCAGCTCGTACAGTTCACGGTTAGAGCAGGCTCCAGACTCGTACAACAGACGCACCAGGGGCAACTGGCAGTCCCGTAGGGCTTTCCGCATTGGGCAGTCGAGCTCAGAAGGATGTAACTGTCTCTGATATGGGGACAAGCCAGCACGTATACACAGGCGGAGTTTGCCTTCCTCGTTGTTTCTGCTATGCACAGCGATTCTCATCAGTGTAAGAGGAGCAACACAGGCTGACGTGGGGTCGACCTTTTCCAGCAACTTCTTCACACACTCCGTAGCGTCTGTGTCTCCCTCACGTACAGCATGACGCAGGATGGTACTCAGATTGTTTTCGTTCAGCAAACTCTTGTCAACGTGATGCAGGATCAAACTCCACTGTGAGCTGTAAACTGCATCCATGACGGCATTGTCGATGGTTGCCTGATGCTGGCAGTGCTCCAGCGCTATGTCTGCCACGTCCCAAAGCTCCCAGTTCACCGCCAGGTGCACAGCCCACGCGTACAGTCCCTTTTCTTGACACTTGTCCAGCAGGTTTCTCATGTCTTCAACAGGAATATCATCCTCACCCTGGAGCAGATCTTCCACGTCAGTGTACTGGAGCAAGCAGACCGCTGTGTCCACGTCGCCCCTATTTATTGCGTACCCGACAGCTTTGCCAATGACGCCTTTGTCTATTGTGCGCGTTAATTCATCGGCAACTTTACTGGCTAGAGACCAGTGTCCTGACAACAGCGCTGCAAACAATGCCAGGTTGCCAAAAGCGTTTTTCATGCACCATTCGACCAGAAGTGAAGTTTGGTTCATTTGTTTGTCATGCCATTCTGCAGAAATTTCCTCCAAGCAAGCCTCGGTGTCTTTGCACCATGCGTTCAGAAATGGCATGCATTTGTACCAGCTAGCCCTTGCTTTGATAATTTTTTGGATACACAGAACAAAGTGTTCGGCAGAAAACTCAGCTTTGTGGTCCTGAGCTAGTTCCAGCATCAAGTCCCACTTTCTGGCTTTAATGCTGCTTTCAACGGCAAATATTTTCACCCGCTGCCAGTAACGGGAGTTTCCATGGTCACCGTCGTCGAGACAAAGCGACAAGACATAGTCACACCTGCCAGCCTTCAAAGCTGTATCGCAGGCCACTGTAAGAATGTGCCAATCACACCAGTACATAACAAGTTCCCTGTTCTCAGGCGCGTGTGAAACACTGAGGAAGCAGTTCAGCAGGTTCTCCTTCACACATGTCTTGAGGGCGAATTTGATCAGAGTTTGCTTGCGCGCCGCATCTGCAAGTCTTCGGCAGTACTCTGTGACAAACTGCCACTGGCCTTTATGGAGACACGTCCGTATGGCGAACTTGACATCACTGTTGCTCACCTCCAGTCCCTTGTCACACAACTGCAAGGCCGCCTGCCATTCTCCCTGTCTGACCGCGCCCACAAACGCCAGGCGACGCTTACGCTTACCCGTCCCGCTCCTCTGAATTAGTAGGATAACGTGAAACCAGGCGCCGTGACGGATGGCGAGACTAAAAGCCAGTCCCTGTGTGCTGTTCTTGACTTGGTCGCCATCATACAAGTCCAAGACGATGTCCCAAAAGTGATTGGCTGCCGCCAGGTACAGCGCTAGATCCATCTCCCGGGCCTCATATAGCGTGCGGATCATTGCCAGAGGCACATGGCCGGTCCAGTGCTGCTTGAGGCACAGCTGTTTGAAGACCCGCCGGCCGCTACCCGTACTTCTGATAAGGCTGTGTAGAAGATCGTAGAAACACAGACACGATGCCACTGTCATGGCCTGGCTTAGTGTCCGGTCGGTGACACAGTGCAGTTGGACTATGGTCATAAATGCGTCCCGCTCGCGATAAGATAAAGCCTTGTGCAGGATGAAGCTTAGCATGACTGATGTCAGCGTCCTCTTTGTCAGGAGGTCCACAACACGGTGCCACTTGCGGTGACGAAACAGGAAGTCCACGATCCGCTGTTGCTCTTCCTCACTGACGCCTAGTTTCAGCACCTCTATGGCGCAGTCCACGTGCCCCCATTCTACAGCCTCGTCCAGCACGCGTTCCTTCAGATCTTCGCTCAGTCCCAGCGGCACGAGTCGCGTCACGCAGCTCCACTGACAGTGCTTGATGGCCTTCTTCACGGCGTGCTCAACCTGAGTCCGGTCGTCGCACAGTGCTACAACTTTCGGCAGCTGCTCCCACAGCTTGAGTCGGATCACGTCCTTCACCGTGACACCGGCATTAAGCAGATCCTTCACTAAGCTCCACTGCTGCTGCACCACTGCTACCCGCACCGCACACTCTCTCTCCTCGGGGCTGATTCCGGCCTGCACGAGCTTGGAAACCAGGTGCCACTGTTCGTGCTGAACTGCTGCCTGCGTGGCCAGGTTTCTTTGCTGCTGGCTTACCCCGGACTCCACAAGTTGAGCGACCAACTGCCACACCTGATTGTCAAGCGCAGTTTTTAGGGCCAGGTCTCTCTGTTGATGGCTGATCCCGGCCTGCAAGAGGCTGGACACGAAGTGCCACTGTTGATGCTGCACTGCGCGGTGTAGGGCCGTGTCTCGCTCCTTCTCACTGACGCCCAGAGCCAGCAGCCTGTCCACCACCTCCCACTGTTTGTAGCGCGCCGCCTTCAGGAAGGCCGTGTCCCTGTGGCCGGCACTGACCCCCAGAGTGACCAGGACGGACACACACGGCCACTGGCTGTGACGGACTGCCTCCCTCATCACCTGCTCTCGGAGCTGGAGTGACGCGCCCTGTTGCAGCACCTGTGGAAGGACACTCGTGTAACACTTGAATCACTGCTACTGTTCACACACTATCAATAAGGGAGAACTGTGTGTCATAGACCAAACGATCTAAGGGATCTATAGTGTTTCCGATTATTCCAAAAATGTCGCATGTAGCCATACTATACTATACTATACTATACTATACTATACTATACTATACTATACTATACTATACTATACTATACTATACTATACTATACTATACTATACTATACATGTAGCAATACTATGCTGACGAGCAAACGAAATGCAACATTTTTGGAATCATTGCAGGAAACATTATAGTGTTTACGATGATTCCAAAAAATGTCTGTGCTTGTGGTACACGTTGGTAACCATCGGGACTGTGCTCTCGTTCGCTTGTTGGTGGCCGTTCGTTGTGAACGGAACCTTAGTATTTGAATTCTTGTCTCACACACATGTACACACACACACACACACACACACACACACACACACACACACACACACACACACACACACACACACACGCCGTGGCACTGACACATGTGTACCTGGGTGACACAGGCCCATTGACAGTCTCTGAGCGCGGTCAGCAGCACGTTTTCCCGACACTCGGCACTCACACCCTCGGTCACGGCGACCGCCACCTGCTCCCATTCTCTGGCGGCCATCAACTCACTCACGAGCTGCTCTCTTGTTATTCGTGCAGGCACTTGTAAATCCGTCGTCATTCCCACAGGAACTTGTATATCCACCCTCAGCTGGAAAGTTGTGACACCTCGTGGTCCTGCGAGACATGCGATGTACATCTAGTTACTTACAGCTGCTTCTTTCTTCTATTCCTGTTTTCTTTTCGTTGTCTTTTTTTTTTTTTTTGTTGTTTCATTTTATAATTTTTTATTGTTATTTATTTATTATTTATTTATTTTTGTTTGGGGGGGGGGGGGAGGCGGAGGAAGAAGACGGTGTGTGTGTGTGTGTGTGTGTGTGTGTGTGTGTGTGTGTGTGTGTGTGTGTGTGTGTGTGTGTGTGTGTGTGTGTGTGTGTGTGTGTGTTTAGGGGAGGGGGGCGAAGGGAGGAGAGAAAAGGGGGCCGGGTGTGGACATTTGCATACATTGCTGGCAGCGTCTTATGAACAGCTACGACTCTTAACTCTTTGTGCCAAGTTGAGGTACGAAATACCCACATTTTGGAGCCAGTTATCCTCTGAGGACCGCATTACATTTTAGGAGACAGATCGACCATGATAGTTCAAGGGTGGTGGCAGAATAGCTTGGCGCCAATCAGTCGTTGTCAATGGTCAGCTTGTTGAAGTTGCGGAGTGCACGCAGATAGACAACAAACTCAGTTTTAATCTGAGGACACTGATTTCATTTTCAAAAAGGCAACTGATGCAGCGGCTGTTTCTCCTGAGGAAACTCAATAGTTTTGGGGTCAGTGAGGCCGTGCTTGAAAATGTGTATAAAAGTCTCATTAAAAATTTGTTATCATTCAACATTACCGTGGGATTTCAAGTGGTAACCTGAGTGCAAAGAACAAGAGTACTTTGACTAGAGTTGTGAGCACAGCCAGTAAGATTATAGGCAGACCACAAAGTCAGCTCAGTGATATTTATACCGTTTGCGTTCTCAGAAAAGCCATTTTCATCACATCAGATATTCAGCCGCTGCACTGTCAGTTTGAGAAATTGCATTCTGGTAGGCGCTATAGAATGCCCATGGCTCGCTGAAATCTTTTCAAAAGGTCATTTGCTGAACCTTGCTGAACTCCATCGTGTAACGGTTGGACCATATGACGGTAAGCCAGGTGTCAATCTAACTAACCACCGCAGTGAAGTATGTGACATAAATGTTCATGGATGACAATGTTTGCAAGCGTGTGTCTGTATGAGCGTTCTAGCGTGTGCGCGCGCGTGTGAGCATTAACAAGGTTATCATATTTGCACGCAATTTAATATACTCAAATGTTCTTATGTGTGTTTTAATGTCGAACCCGAAGAAAATGTTCCAGCTCATGGACAATAAAGCATATTGTATAGTATTGCATTTCTTTCGGCCAACCTAGCTCTCTGCCTAACAAGGCATTGGACGTGGGGGGGGGGGGGTTAAAAAATTATTTATTTATTTATTTATTTTATTATTATTATTATTGTTTTCGTTTTTTATTTTTGTTTGTTTGTTTGTTTGTTTGTTTTTTGTTTGTTTGTTTTTTGTTTTTGTTTTTTGGGGGGTTGGGGGGGGGGGGTTGGGGGAGGACGGGAGGGGGTATGGGAATGTGATAATTATCTTTTTAACACATTCGAAACGTACTGTATCTGGATACGCGGCACGAAGCTGCGTATCCGAATGCGGCACGTCTCGAATGAGTGAATCCCAACAGGTCGTAGCATATAGGTTCCTGAACATTATGCTTGGAGAATTGATCACGACACAACCATTACAGTTCAGGCTTAACAACTATTATGTCAGTTTGTGGAATCAAGCCTATGTGCATGACGGACATATTTGTGTAAAATTACATCTAACAATATACAGCACAAATCACAGACCCAAGTACACTATACTCGTCGATAAATGTGCAAAATGTTAAGCCCTTCATTGCCGATAAAAAATGAACAGTGATCCAACTGCAATTGACATAGACCTTCATGAGCCCCCGCGACTGCGGGAGTTCATGAGGATCTATGCCTCTTGCTGAGACCAATTTGTATCCATGTTTTTCAAACGGTGTGGGCTTATGGTCGTTGAATAAACATGATAGATTTTAGAAACCAAAACGGACGTACAGTGACAGTGACAGGGTTAACCCTTATCATTCGGAATACACCAGTGTGTGAAATAAGTTTGACTGAAATAGTTCAAGGGTAGCGCCAGAATAGCTTAGCGCCTCTAGGCGCCAAGCTATTCTGGCGCTACCCTTGAACTAAAGTCACTGGTCTATATCTTTATCTGTAAGTACTGTAATGTAGCGTGCATATGGCAATGTACACATTTGAAGCTTTCAGCCTCAGTATGATATGGGTTACGACTTCAAACAACTGCCATACTCACCTGTCAGGTCGACCCGAACACCATCCCTCACGCTTGATTTGCTCAAAAGGTAAGTCAGCCAAGATCGATTTTAGATTTTTGTTTGACGCAACACATCACTAGCTCGTACATTAACAGGACAGTGTGACGCTGAGTCATTTACTAGATAATCCCGGACAGCAAACAACAAGATGGCGGATACCGAAACAGCCCACCCTCTTCCTGGTTGCTTAGAATACACGTTACACAGTTGTTTTGAACGTCAGTAGTCGTTCTTGTTTCTGAGAATAGACTTTCAATTGATCAAGTTTGTTGCGAACAGAAACTTGTGTTTTCGTGTTGTTGTTGTTTTTTGTTGTTGTTGTTTTTTATGAGGAGGTCCTTAAAAACAGACCTTACGTGTAAGCCTTGCGAGACGCCACTGTGACACTGAAACTTTCAAGAATTCCCGATTACTAAAAATAGACAAATTCCAGGGTCACAGTCAGTGGTCTCCTTCCTTGTCAATACTGTGACAGAGTATGAATGCCCGACCTGTAGGCTGCGAGACACAGTCAGTGCTGGGTGCTGATCCGACGCCATGTTGACTGAGTCAGCAGCCACTGTTTTCGTCAGAGTCGGTGATCGTGATGACTGACAAATAAGCAAGCAGTCAATTCGCTGCGTTGGTGCTGTGTCCGTCCGTGCAAATTCCGCAGTGCCAATGGTTAGTTTTGATAGCGATGATATCCACACGGCATAGTGTTAGTGATCCTTGCGCAGGTTAGTGCTATCGACAGGTCGCGTAGTTCTGCTCAGTGACACGTAGATCTAGCGATACTATTCCGGTTCTTTCTAAATAATACTAATAATAATGAGTACTTGTATAGCGCCTAACCTCAGATTAGAGCTCTAGGCGCTTAACAAAAACTAATTGTACAAAAATAACTAATTACAAAAACGCAATTTACAAAAAGTACAAAAACAAAATACAACGCACTCTGTAAACAAGCTATAAAGTCACCATTCAAAAGTGCTACGCTTATGGACTCATACTCGCATACTCTTGTGCGCGCTCGCGCGCGCGCACACACACACACACACACGCACACACACACACACACACTGACACACACACAAACACACACACCACACACACACACACACACACACACACACACACACACACACACACACACACACTACTTGTAACATAGCCCCGATAGAGATGACTTTAACATGACAGGTGTGTGACAAAGGGTAGCAGACAGAAAAAATATGGGTCTTTAGGGCTCGCTTGAATGCCTCTCTTGAATCCACGTATCTCAGTTCGCGTGGGAGATGATTCCAAACAACTGGGTCATTCCAAACAACTGAAGTCCCCCAGGCCGATTAGGGACCCACTACCGTCGTAACTGTTCACATAAACACTTCTGTAACAGATGGTTACGAAACACTATAAACATGTCTAGTTATAGTTCATTTAGACACAGGAGAATCCAGTTCAGCACACGTTGTCAGTCAAGTAACCTGGCAATGACTCCACTCCGTTCTAGAAATGCAATGCTTTTAATGCGAGAAAGAGCTAAAAAAAAAATAGATTAGTGATACGGCAACGACTGCGCAGAAGAAATAAGTGCAACTACGCGTGTACTATTGCTGCGTCTCAGTCCAAACTACTGTTAAAGTTCATTAGGTATGTCGACAAAGCATAACAAACTGAAATGTGTCTTCAGATTTACCCGTAAGGGCACATTAACGCCTTCCCTACGGTACGTACAGATTTAATTCTGAAATCTTGGTTCATTCAACGACCAAAAGCCACAACCGTCCAAGAAACATGGATACAAATTGGTCTCAGCAAGAGGCATAGATCCTCATGAGCCCCCGCAGTCGCGGGGGCTCATGAGGATCTATGTCTCTTGCGGTTGGATCATGTTTCCACGTTTTTCTCGACTGTGAAGGGTTTAAATGTGCAGATGACAGAAACACAAAACTAAGTCAGCATGCGGATGTTTTCCACAGAACGGCACCTGTTCCGTTAGCTCATATATGAGGTGCCCCTCATCCGGGTCACTGCGCCGGCCAGTGGCTGCGTGCACAATGTGGTTACTTTCTTGGAAAACAAAAATTAACCCTTTCCCTGCCACTTTCTACTTTTACTTACGCCTGTCACCCCTATCCGGGTATAGGCCGTCGACGAGAGACCTCCAGCGACTCCTGTCCTGTGCTTCTCCTTCGATTTTACCCCGGGTGGTTCCCAGTCTCTCGATGTCTGCTTGGAGGTCTCGACGCCCGGGTGTTTCTCGGCCTGCCTCTTTTCCTCTTTCCCTGGGGGTTCCATGACAATGCCTGCCACAGGACGCGTATTTTGTTTATGAAATCTTAGTTCATTTATCGACCAAAAGCCACAACTACCCAAAGGAACCTTGATACAATACCTTGATACAATACCTTGATACAATACCTTGATACAATACCTTGATACAATACCTATCTCAGCAAGAGGCATAGATCCTCACGAGCCTCCCCGCGACCTAAAGGGGCTCATGAGGATCTATGCCTCTTGCAGTTGGATGGTGTTCATTTTTTTCTCGGCGGTGAACAGGTTAACTAACCCCATTGTCCATGTAGCCGCCGGTACTGGACACAGGTACCCGTGGTTGCTTTCACGCGGGGGTTTAAGATTGTGGTACAGGACTGAAGGTCGAAGAAGCTATTGAACAGGATGTAGAATACTGTAGTCCTGCAGAGCGGATAATTTAACCCCTTCCCTGCCGAGAAAAAGGGAAACAAGCTCCAACTGCAAGAGACATAGATCCTCATGAGCCCCCGCAGTTGCGGGGGCTCATGAGGATCTATGCCTCTTGCCGATACCACTGTATACCCGAGTACCTAACTTTTCCTAGTCGGCTGGGGGTTTAGCTAGTTCTTCGGCGTTGAGCAAAACCCAATGGAGAAAGACTGAAACACCTTGAGAAATGACAGTTGCAAATTGTGTTGCACCTGTCATTTCTCAGCGTGCTTCTTTTTCTCTCAAAGAATTCAGAAACGGTACTGAACGGGTTAACAAAACTGATTTCAACTGGGCGTTGTTCAGTGAGTGAACTGAGTGTAGGGGATTCCCGCCTCTCTCTCAAGGTTTTTATGTCAGTATGTCAAGCGTCAAGCACGTGAATTCTTCCGTTAACTCATTCTACCCCAGACACACCACAGCAAGATAAGGATCGACCATGACAGTTCAAGGGTGATGCCAGAATAGCTTGGCGCCTATGGCCGCCAAGCTATTCTGGCATCACCCTTGAACTAGCATGGTCGATCTGTGTCCTGCACTGCAATGCAGTCTTCAGAGGGCAACGGCAACATTTTGGGATTTCGGTGTTGGGGTAGAATGAGTTAAATACCATCAAATAATGCTACACTTTATAATTTAGGCGTTGACTTTTACTTAGATGGTCTTTCAATTTTGAGGTACGGCCGGCGACAGACACTGACGTGGCCACATTCCGTAACTCGTATATTACTCTCGCATAATTGCATCTGTGATCTTTAAATAACATGCTATTATCATGATACAATAATAATAATAATAATAATAATAATAATAATAATAACACTATAATATAAAAAGAATTTATTAGGCTCCAGTTGTGGTAAATGCTCTAGGAGCCGTACATGCGAACAAAAAAAATATCACACATTGAAGTGACGAACAAAAGCCACGTGTACATTACACAACAGAACAGCATACTACCGAATATATGAACGCTGACGACCATGATTGGAAAGGATAAGTTTTAAGACCGTGTTTCTCTATCTATATTAGTTAGTGCTGGGAATTTGTAGTGTGTGCATTCCACCTCCCCCCCCCCCCCCCCCCCCCCCCCCCGTCCCCCACGAACCTCTGCAAGCCACGAACCGCAAATTACCCCCTTCCCTGCCAATGGACGCATATTTTTGTTTCTGAATTTTTGGTTGATTCAACGTCTAAGAAAGCAACAACCCTCCAAAGGACACGGATACAAATCGGTCTCAGCATGTAATAGATCCTCATGAGCCCCCTCAGTCTCGGGGGCTCATGAGGATCTATACCTCTTGCAGATGTTGGGTGTTGTTCAGTGAAGGAGTTAAGAACGCAGTGAATATTATGTAACCTCTTACTTTGCTTCCGATGCGGTCTATGAATCCAGAAACAGAGTATTCGCAGACACAGCAGAGCAGGGAAACAAAAATAAAACTGAGGGGGGAAAAAAAAGGCAGAGACTGAAAAGAAATGAGACTAGGTTTGAATGCGAGCTGTGTTTCCTGTTTATCGCCAGCTCTGCGCGATAGGACTATCTTCTAGATGAGCCACGCGCTTAAACCTTGGTGACCTCCTCCGTGGAAGGAGCGAGGTTACACATGAAATTTGATACAGCAAGAGGCACGGATTCTCATGAGCCCCTGCGGCAGCAGGGGCTCATGAGAATCCGTGCCTCTTGCAAACGGAGCTGGGCTCGCTGAGAAACTGTATCTACCAGGATGAGCGACACAATGTGCACTGGAACAAGCTCGCCCAAGACGGCCCGAAACACATGGCCCGCCAGTGCAACAAGACAGATAACTCTGCCACAATCACACGGTTGTCGTTCGTAGGTTACGTGATCCGTCCGGAGATGCTCTGTGAACCGTCTGCTTTTCTAAGGCACGACTGTGTGAAAATTTACTTGCGGGAGAGAAACAAGAGATAAACACATTCAAAACTATCATCATATCCGGGCAACGCTGGACGGTATCTCTTTGGCCCCCTCTGTCTGTGAAAACACAAGTTATTTGTACGAGGCATAGTTTCTCAAGGGCCCCCGCACACCGACGGAATTTCATAGGGATTAACGCACTTTGCTGGCCTCATTTACACTCTGTGGGATCCTCGAGAGAAGGTCGCTAGGTGTTTAAACCGCGACGACGTGATGTGTTTGGTGTGGTAATAATTTGGCTTTTGTGATAAGCAGTAGATCTCATTTGAAGGCTGTGCGGCCTTTTCACCCCTCCCCTGCCACTGTACGTACCTTGCTGAAATCTTTGTCCGTTCAGCAACGACCAAGGCCGGACACAACCGTCACGGCCATAGACACAAATTGGTCTCAGCTGAGGTATAGATCTTCATTCATTAGCCTCCGCAACTGCGGGGGCTCACGAGGATCTATACCTCTTGCATTTGGGTGGTGGTCGGACGGCTTCTCACCAGGAAAAGGGTTAAAGTTGATTCTCTCTCTCTCTCTCTCTCTCTCTCTCTCTCTCTCTCTCTCTCTCTCTCTCTCTCTCTCTCTCTCTCTCTCTCTCTCTCTCTCTCTCTCTCCCCTCTCTCTCTCTCTCCCCCTCTCTCTCGCACGGAATGTGATCAGTGTCTTCTTTCATCTTTAATCTGATCTGACAATCAGAAAGTGAAATATTAGTTGTTTAAAAATGTTTGGTCGGCAACAAACACACGACGATACTTGAAACACTGAGTACCGCCACTGAGCACGGCCACGAATCTGTTTAGTCCAAGAATACACGCGGAGACGAAAGGCGGGCAGAGCATCGGAAGACCCTCCCCCCCCACCCCCACCCTGCCTTATCCCCCCCCCCCCCCCCGAAACCCTCCTTCTTTCTCTTCTGGTATTTGGCACTCCAAATCTTCCTTAATCATGAATTGACAGTATGCACAGTTTTGTGTCACAATGAAAATCTTGCTTTCACACACACAAAAAAATGTACTTCCTGTTGCTACACCCCCACCAGTACCACGCCCCAAGTCAAGAATCCAGAAGCTCTGTTTCCGCTTGCAAATGGCCGTAGCTGTAAGCTGTTTGATTGGGTGAATGCTTAGCTAGCTCTAAGTATTCCTCTTTGTGAAAATGAAATGATAGTCTAACCGAGTTTTAACACGTGCAGAAAACGACTAGCAGTGAAGATCCAAATAATATGCATCACGCGATCTGTGTAACCCCTTCACTGAAAAAGGGAACACGATCCAACTGCAAGAGACATAGATCCTCATGAGCCCCCGCGACGGCGGCTGCACGGACCCGTGAGATTCTGTGTCTTTTGTAGATGGATCAGACCGGATGAGCGAACTACATAGGATTAGACAGTCTATTGTCTCCCCTGAGAAGGGTTCCAAACTCCTAAACATACTTTTTGACGCTCCGAGCCTTCAGGGGCACATAACTCATGTATTTACTCTCCCCTGTGTCGTTTCTTTTCGGCCTTATTTTGATTTAGGATTAACTACCCTGAACAGAGGGACGGGGGAAGGGGGTGGGGGGGTGGGGGGGGAGATAAACATAGTATAAACATAACAGCATGGAGTTGACTTAAGCCAGCACGAGGCATAGATCCTCATGAGGCACCGCGTCCCGCGAGGATCCGCTATGCCTCTTGCAGATGCTTGGAAAGTTTGCCTGTGTTTTCGGTACAGAGGTTCTACACCGTGTAGAAGTTAGTGATGGCCGGTGGGAACCTGTCGGTATGTCCCTCCATTCATAGAACCCTCAGTCAAAGTTTCATTCACCGCGCTGAGCCAGTAAACTCCAACGCAAACCAAGAAAGTACAAAAAAAGAAGCCGGAAAGGTTCCCAGAAAAGAAAAAGAAAAAAGACTGATTAAATGTTGCGGCATCTAAGAGCCTGTCCCACGCTTATGTTGCTTGAGAACTGGAAACTGAAAAGACTCCCTTCCTCTGAGAAACACAGGTATATTTAAGTCCGAACTGTTTCTCAAAGTGAGGCATAGGTCCTTGTGAGGATCTATGCCTCTTACACAAGATGGATAAGGCTCGCTTTTGGATTTTTTGTTAATGTAGATCTTGCGGAGGTGTTTAATGTATCGCACGGGGGTCGAGAAGGTATACGCGGGAACAGAGATGAAACAGAGATGGAAGATAGCTTTACCGCCTTCAGCCGCACACTGAACACCCTGTAACCTCCTCCGTGTGAAGAATTCAGTAAAAATGGAGCTCGCAAGTAGTGTAAATCCTCATTAGTTCTATCTGCTGTAGAGGCTTATGAGGATTTATGTCTCGTGCATTTGGTAGTAGTCTGCTATTGTTGTTGTTTTCTTTTTTTTCTTTTATTCTTTTTTTCTTTTCTTCACCCCTTGGAACTGCATGGCTTGATGTTCAAGTTGCTATTTTTCACTTTCTTGTGTCGGGTTACATACCTAGTTTTATTTGCGACAGAGAAAAAAATGTTCTCTGTTAGTTAAAAGGGGCTGAGTTTTGTTAAAGATGATTTTTGTACCGTTATTTTTGTTTTCTCAATTATCCCCTTCACTGCCGAGAAAAAAAAACGTGAACACGATCCAACTGCAAGAGACATAGATCCTCATGAGCCCCCGCGCCAGCGGGGGCTCATGAGGATCTATGCCTCTTGCTGAGACCAGTTTGTGTCCATGTTTCCTGGACGGTGTTGGCTTTTGGACCGTCTTTGAATGAAACAAGATCATGATCAGAAACAACTATGTACGTACGGTGTACGACTTACAGTGGCAGGGAAGGGGTTAAAAGGAACACTTACTGGATTCACTGATGTGGAAAATGGCTACTCGTAACCCCTTAACTGCCAGAGAAAAATGCGAACACCGCCTCAACTGCAAGAGGCAAAAGAACCTCACACGCCCCGGCCCGCAGGTTCCCCCTTTGTACATCACGTTAACTCCTTGGAGACGCGCTGTATACGGATACGCGGCTGTTCGCCGCGTATCCGTATACGGCACGTCTCCAGTGAGTTATGCCAACTCTTTTGTCCCGCAGGCTGTTACCCTTTACGACAGTAATATCAGCGGATAGTTTCTGTCAGGATTCTTTAGTTCGTTAGCCCATTCAGTCGTTCATTGCAACAATGCTGACATCAGAAGCACAGAAGCACATAAATGGTTCAGTCAAGACTGCATAAGAATGAGAAAGGACCTGAAATCTCTGCTCAACGCAGTAAATAGAAATCCAGGCAACTTCGAACTAAAATCCAAATATTTCAGTAAGAGGAAAAACTATAATAAATTCATCAAGAAGACAAAAGCCGAGTAGAAAAGAAAACTAGTGGATACCATTAACGAAGCAATAGAAAAAGACCCAAATGCAATCTGGGCAGCAGTAAGAGAACTAAAAAATGTAGATACCCCTGTATGTGCAGGAAAAACGTAAGTTAGCGCTGCAAAATGGCTAAGCCACCTAGAGAACATAGTAGCTAGAGAGGCTGACGTTCAAGAAGAGCGAAAACGAGAGGTAAAAGCTAAACTGGAGCTGAAAGAGAAAGAACCATGTTTCAATAGCTTAGATTTCCTAATCACCAACAAAGAAATGGAAACAGCTGTCAAACATCTAAAAGTGAAAAAGGCAGGAGGCAAGGACGGCATCTCCAACGAAATGATAAAAACCAGCCTGACCCACACTATCAACAGCCTGAGAGCTTGCTTCAACGCTATCCTAACCTCGGGGCACTACCCGCCCTCGTGGAAAACAGGTGTCGGTATCCAACTCCATAAAGGCGGAGACGCGACTGACTCAAATAACTACCGAGCATTACTCTCACAAGCGTACTTATCAAGCTGTTTTGCCAGGGCATCAACGAGAGATTAGTCAACTACCTCGAACAAAATAAACTTTACGCCCCAGAACAGACGGGTTTCAGAAAAACGCAAAGGACCACAAACCAAACATTCGTGCTCAAACACATAGTCGATAAATACCTAAAGTCCCCAAACGGCAGACTATACTGCTGCTTTGTGGATATGCAAAAAGCTTTTGACAGTGTGTGGCATGACGCTATGTTATTAAAACTCCTAGACCTAGGCATTGGCGGGTTCTGCTACAACGTAATCAGAAACATGTATAGTCAGTCAATTGTGTGCACGAAAGTACTCGACGGGTACACACAAGACATACCTTTAAAAAAGGGGGTGCAACAAGGAAATAATCTAAGCCCTACTCTGTTCAATATTTTCATCAACGACCTCCCAAATTGCTTAAAGGATGAAGACTCCCCAACCGTTAACAACACGACAGGTACTGAAATATTGTGCTTACTGTACTCAGACGATCTAGCGGTTCTGTCCACTACAAAAGCTAGCCTCCAGAATAAATTAAATCTGAAACTACATAAATACTGTGAAGGCTGGGGCCTGACTGTCAATAAAAACAAAACAAAGATAATCGTATTCGCACGAGCAGCACCAAAAGTACCCACCGTATTTAGGTATGGAAACGATTTAATAGAAACTGTGGATACATACAAGTACCTAGGGGTAATGTTCAATAACATAGGTAGCTTTACATCAGCACAAGACCACTTAGTGAGACAAGCCAGCAAAGCCGCTCACACCCTTAAACGCTCACTATACAAACAAAACCTATATACTAAAACAATAATGCAATTGTTTGACTCTCTAGTGGTCCCTGTCGCAACATATGCATCAGATTTATGGTTCCCTTTCACACTAAAGGCAAATAGTATTGACAGTGACCTGAGTCACCTCTTCGATGACTGCATGAAGGGACAAATGCCTCACGAGTGCATTCAACTGAAATTAGCTAAGTCTATCTTAGGCATGAACAAAAAAGCTATGAATATTCCGGCCGTAGCTGAGATCGGACAGTTCCCTGTGAGTAATCAGAGTATCGGTCCAAGTGATAGGTTTTTGGCTTCACGGCTTCACATGCTAAATTCTGATAGCACCTCCTACCTCAAACAGGCGTATCACGAACAGCTCGAGACCACCACCCCGTGGGTTGCTTTTACAAGACAGATTCTTTGCTCACTGGGCTTTCGCCACGTGTAAGATAACCAGTGTACATTCAGGGGAACCTCACTTAAAACAGCCCTCCATAGAAAAATATAAGAGCAATACACTAGATACTGGAACAAAATTAAGCGGAGCAACACATCCAGACTGACCTTCTATAACAAAGCAACTGATAAATACGAAATACAAAGCTACCTTATGCACACAAAATTACGAGAACACAAACAAGCCCTCACGAAGTTACGAGTAAGTGCTAGAAGTAGAAAGAGGCAGGTATACAAACACACCCCGGGAACACAGACTATGTTGCGCGTGTGGAGTAGTAGAGGACAAAATTCACATGCTAGACGATTATAGCTTATATAATCAGCTCAGAACTCAGCTATCTTCAAGTACAGACTGCCATAAGCCAAGTCATCTACTAGTCAGGGAGGATGCACAATGCACTCTAGAAAAGTTCGTATTTGACTGCTTCTCCATAAGGGAGAGAAACGTAACGACCATACAGCATTGATACTGCGTACCCTCCTCTCTCTTTTTTTTTTTCACGCCCCGGACCGTCGGAGACTCTACAAGACCGGACGGAACCACGGACCACGCGAAAATCAACGGCGGTCACAGGAATAATACAGACGGGACTCCACGAACAAAGACTGACGCCGCGCGGTAAACACCAATGAACTGACTTACTGCCGACAGAAAAGTGCAAAATTCCGTGTGGACTGAAAGAACTTAAAGAATAATATAAAGTAATGTACATGATAGTTAAGTCCGATCCATCTGTGTCCTTTGGCCCCAATGCCTCGACAATAAACGTTGTTCTTGTTCTTGTTCTTGTTCATGGGGCATAAACCATAAGTGTTTCTGATACCAGGAGTGTTGCAAAGGTACCAGTAAGTCTGTTACAGTTCATTTCTTTAACCCTTTAGCCGCGGGACTCTGCAGCCGCAGGAGATGGATTGATCGTGACAATTCAAGGGTAGTGCCAGATGAGCTTGGCGCCTGAATTCAAATTCAAATTCAAAAACTGTATTGTGTCAGTCTAGCCGACAAATTTTCTTTCAGGCGCCAAGCTCATCTGGCACTACCTTTGAATTATCATGATCAATCCACTCCTACGACAGGGTTATAGTCATTAGGCAACACCTTATAATGTGTTTTTCCTCTTACCGACCGAGAAACGTGGCCTCTCCCAGAGTAAAGGAGACTTAAGACTGTGAACAATTTTTGGTGTACACCTTTGACTTTCTCATCTCATAGGGAAAAGAATTCTAAAAGCCTAATCATTCTCTTTGCCGGCCTTTCGTGGTGAATTGACTTTTGCAGGCTTCTAGACTTTAAACCGTACTACATGCATCTGTAGTGTTATACTTTAGTGTGTGTCTGTCAAGAAACTAACGACCAACCAAAGGTGAAACAAACACCACTTACATTTCACAATAAAATTCAATAATTATGAACATGTGCGATGACATTTTTTTTCCCCTCCGCGTTTTTTCCCACATTTTATGACTTGTCAAACAACCTTTTCTTTACTGTACAGAAAGTTATCTCCACTTTTAGTCTTTCTCTTGTCTCATTCATCTGCAAGAGGCATAGATCCTCATGAGCCCCTGCTTTGCAGGGGCTCATAAGGATCTATGCCTCTTGCTGACCAAGACTGGCCTCAGCTGATCCTCAAAGGAAGGATGTCAGTTGTTCGCGGGTTAAGATTACGACTGTATGTTTTTTGTCGTACGGGAACAGAGATAGATTAAGTCTTAAGGTCAATACTATTGACATTGCGTCTGGGGGATTTTAGCTCTGACGTCAGCACATCTACTTACATTCCTGTCTAGCCCTTTGCAGCGGTACAAAATCCAAACCAGCTGACTACCTAGAGCTCGGCATCGATTGCGTTGGTATTTTCGCTTCAGTGGCTGGGCAAAGAAACAGGGACACGACATGCGTTTGCAAAGAAAATGTGTGCTGGTCTGTGATTTTTGACCTTACGGCTAGAAGCCGTAAGGTCCAAAATCACAGACCAGGACACAGAGATAGATAGATACTTACAAAGATAGATTCTAACTGAAAGAATTCGAGATAGCCGTAGCCTAGTCAAAGAAATCGCACCAAAATGTCAAACGTTTAGTAGGGCTTGAAGGCTCACAATCGCCGTAACTATTCAAAGATACACTTCTGTAACACTGAAACGGTTACAAAGCGCTACACACAGGTCTAGTTATGCTTTATTTAGACACAGGAGAATCCAGTTTAGCACACGTCTTGATAACAAGTAACCTCAGTGACGATGACTCCACTCCGTTCTATAAATACACTGCTATCAGTACGAGAAACAGCTAAAAATAGTTTGAAACGCTAACGACTGCACAGAATAAAATTAATAAGTGCGATTACGCATGTGCTGTTGCTGCCTGTCCAAACTGCTGTTAAAGTTCATTAAAGTGTCGACTAGACAGAACAAACACAAATGTTGCAGAAACGTGTCTTCAGATTTATGCATAATGGTACTTTAACGTCTTTTGTCCACCACAAAGGTAGTGTCAAAGACGGGGCAACGCCAAGGATCTGAAAAGTAATCCTACCAGTGTTGGTACAAAATCACAAGGAAATTTGAAAGACTTGTGAGGGGTGTTTTAGCAGGAGCGCATATTGGACTTTCCTGGCAAAAAGACTCCATTTTGAACTTACTCAACTTTAAAGCTGGTAACTGGCATTCAATCACACCTCCCCTAACGGCCACCCTTATATAGTGGTCACTTGGCTATAGCGAGCAGCCACCCAAAAAGTATACCTCCCCTTCATCTTTACAACACAGATCCTGCAAAAGACGGCCATCTGTCTTTAGTGGCCTACTGTGCAGTTCAAAGCAAAGTTAAGAACTTACTTTTTTCTCGCAGACTTTCGTGTAATTTCTACGGTATTTCTGTACACACCCCCTGCAGACTCTGTGTGTGTGTGTGTGTGTGTGTGTGTGTGTGTGTGTGTGTGTGTGTGTGTGTGTGTGTGTGTGTATGTGTGTGTGTGTGTGTGTGTGTGTGTCTGTGTGTGTGTGCCGGTGTGTGTGTGTGTGTGTGTGTGTGCGTGCGTGCGTGCGTGTGTGTGTGTGTGTGTGTGCGTGCGTGTGTGCGTGCGTGTGTGTATGTATGTGTGTGTGTGTTTGTGTGTGTGTGTGTGTGTGTGTGTGTGTGTGTGTGTGTGTGTGTGTGTGTGTGTGTGTGTGTGTGTGTGTGTGTGTGTGTGGTTTTCGCCTGCCTGTTGAGTTATATTATAAATATGAGAAATGCGTTATATGAATACCATGTATTATTATTATTATTATTATTATTATTTTAAATGGTTTCAGTAGTTGTCTCAGCGCATGGATTTAGAGACAGTTATAACTCATCGTCACGAGTACGAAATACCCACATTTTGGAGTTATCCTCTGAGGACTGCATTACAATTCAGGAGACAGATCGACCATATCTTGCTGTGGTGTGTCGCGGGCAGAATGAGTTAACAAGGCGCGCGAAGTATGTAAATGTGTACTGCCTATAAAGTATGTAAATGTGTACTGCCTATAAAGTATGTAAATGTGTACTGCCTATAAAGTATGTAAATGTGTACTGCCTATAAAGTATGTAAATGTGTACTGCCTATAAAGTATGTAAATGGGTACTGCCTATAAAGTATGTAAATGTGTACTGCCTATAAAGTATGTAAATGGGTACTGCCTATAAAGTATGTAAATGTGTACTGCCTATAAAGTATGTAAATGTGTACTGCCTATAAAGTATGTAAATGGGTACTGCCTATAAAGTATGTAAATGTGTACTGCCTATAAAGGATTTTCCACGGTGGAATGTAGAAATATTCGGTCGTTTGTACTCTATCCATGCCGAATACACGGTACATCTAAGGTTAAGCACCGTATGTCTAGACCCTTGAGAATTCTTTGCGCCATCATTGACTGAACACGCGTCGACCTAACGCCACCTGAGAAAGACACGAAATCAAATGAAGCCGGCAAGAGGCATACGCCATCGTAAGCCCACGCATCCATGCGGGGAGCTTACGAAAATCTATGAAACTTGCAGATTGTTGGGACTTCTCTGTTAGGATTAGATATTGCACAGATGTACATAAACCCACAGTTTGCGGTGCATTTCAAATATGCACTGAGTACATAAGATATTGAATCGGCTCGGTGGGTCATGTTTGCTTTCGGCTTGCACTGCTCCTTATGAGAGGTCGGGTGGGGTAGGTCGACACGCCGTGGCCTGAGTGTTGAAATATCTTGCCTGAAACAGACCAGCTTGTCGTTTACTGATCTGCGAAAAATGTTCCTAGAGCTGGTCTGTGAATTTGGACCGTACGGCTCTCAAGAGCCTTAAATAGTACCGGTGAATGTTTAGACATTAGGGCCTTACGGTTTAAAATCACAGAACAGCGCACAAAATAGCGTTATGACCTGTCGACATATTGCACAAAATGAACAGCTTAGAATGAAAAGAAAAGTTTCTGTTGAACATAATTATGGAACAGGAGTTCAGCGAAAGGATTACGGGGGGGGGGGGGGTAGGGGGGGATGGGGAGGGGGAGAGGGGGAGGGGGAGGGGGGAATCTAGACGTGCATGCAACGTACTGTAATAATAATAATAATAATAATAATAATGTACATTTATATAGCGCTTAACCTCCAAATGAATGGTGCTCTAAGCGCTTTACAAGATCAAAAATCACAGAACAAAAAGTACAAGAAAGAAAACGCTACAATTTAAATGTTACAAAAACTAAAGTGACACGTATCAAAAGCTCACACTCACACACACACACACTCTCTCTCTCTCACACACACACACACACACACACACACACACACACACACACACACACACACACACACACACACACACCGTTACAAGATACTGTTAAGTCATTGCCAGTTTCGTCAGATACGAAAGACTGAATAATGAAAATAGTGATTTTTGTTTTACAATATTGACTTTAACCCTTTTAGAGCCGTGAGCGCATTTCCCGAATTTCGGAAGTGTTACTTAACGACTATGTACCACTTGCAGGAGGTGGATTGACCATGATAATTCAAGGGTAGTGCCAGATTAGCTTGGCGCCTTCAGGCGCCAAGCTAATCTGGCACTACCCTTGAATTATCATGGTCAATCAATCTCCTGCTGTAGGGTGTTGGCGCTCAACGGGTTAGGTACCATTTAGCGTAAAACTGAATACACATTTCAGCACTAAAGTTCTGTTTGATATGCCTTGTCGACACACTTAATGAGCTTCTATGGCCATTTGGACACGCAGCATAAGCACACGCGTGACCGCACTTATTTATTCCGCGAAGCCGTTAGCGTGTCAATCTATTTTTAGATGTTTCTCGTTGGTTGGTTAGTTCGGGTTTAACGTCCACAGCACCGAGGTGATCATGGACGGCCCTGACGGGCGGGTTATGGGGGACAGGTTATTGCCTATGGAGTACGACCTGAACACTGATCAACTCAGGCGCACTCCAACTGTGCCACTTTGATTTATCAGGACCTTTCAAAGGACATGCTATTGAACAAATCCGTTTTTCCCCCTGGATTGTTTCTCGTACTGATAGCGTTGTATTTTATAGAAAGGCGTGGAGTCATTGTCAGTTTACTTGATATCAAAGACGGCGTGGGCTGAACTGGATTGTCCTGTGTCTAAATAAACCATAACTAGACCTGTGTGTAACCTTTCGAAACCATCTGTTACAGAAGAGTATCGCTTTCAACAGTTCCGCCGGCAGTGGGCCTTCAAAGCATTACGGTCAAAAGTCACAGAACAGCATACACTTATCTCTTGCAAAAGAATGACGTCCTGTTCAGAGGATTTATATTAACTGAGACAAGCTACTGCCTTTTTTTTATTTATTTATTTTTTTTTTTTATTTTTTTTTTTTTTTGGGGGGGGCGGGGGCGAGGGTGGGGGTTGGGGGGGGGGGCGGGGCGGGGCAACCCTTTGGCTGTCGGTAGCTGTATTTTGTCCCGCCGATTCTTGAGGAATCACAATGACAAAAACCGCTACCGACAGCCCAAGGGTTAAGCCTTTCACTATCGAGAACATGTAAACACCATCCAATTTTTAAGAGACACAGATCCTCATGAACCACCCCCCCCCCATCGCAGATGAGGGGGCTCATGAGGATCTATGCCTCTTGCTGACACCACTTTGTGTCCATTACATAGGACGGATTGGGCTCGCGAGGGTAGAATTAACACATTCGAGACGTATAGCGCACGGATACGCGGCTATTGGCCGCGTATCCGAATGCGGCACGTCTCGAATGAGTTGACGCAGATTTCATAAATGTTCACAACTGACCTGCGATCGCTGACAGTGAAGGGGTTAACCCTTTTAGCCTCGGATCCCTACTAGCAGGAGATGCGGGCTTGACCATGATAATTCAAGGGTAGTGCCAGATTAGCTTGGCGTGGTACATAGGCAATTTGAGAAATGGGACCTTGGGGCTACAAGGGTTAACTGAAACGTGGCTTACACTGACACTATTTTCGCCCGTCTTTCCTCAGACGGAGAAGGACACAGAGTGTTGAGGTTTACAGACCTGGCTCGGGGGGGGGGGGGGGGGGGAGGGAAGGGGAGGGGGGTGCGGAGGAGGGGGCGGGGTGCGGGGGGTGGGGTGGGGAGGTCTTTACAAGCAATCATGAGTGAGAACACCTGACAGGGGGTCGCTGCCTTGTAATCTTAGGTCACTGCGATCTGACTAAAGAATGTAAGTCCTGGCGGTGTCGAAGTTGGAAGTGGTGTTGGTGGGGTGGCGATGGTGGTTGTAGGTCAGTGGTGGTGGAGTGGTGACTGTCGTGGCAGCTGTACGTTAGTGGTGGGGGTGAGACGACGGTGGTGGTACCACATTGGTTACCTCCCTTGAACCGTTATGCAAAGCGTAGCGGTTTGAGGGAGGTAGCCAATGTGGTACTACCACCGTCGAGGAGGTAACCAAGTAATGTGTGGTGGTGGTGGTGGTGGTGGTGGTTGTGTTGTCAGGCCGGTCACGCCGAGGAAAGCCATGAGATGTTTCGACCAGTAAGTTTTCGTGTGTCACGTGGAGACTGACCAAAAGAGTCACGGGTGTCAAGCAGGTAAAATTCGAGAACGGAGCCATTCGATCGAAGCGTGAACCAGAGAGCGACTCACCAACAGGGCGACGAAACATATGCAACAAACAACTTCGAATTTTAATTGAATAAAAAAAAAAAAAGCAGTGCTCGCAGAAGCCCAGCTGCAGCTTTTCATTCATTGGATCGAAGGTGATCAAATATAATACACCGTACAGTAACTATAAATGAGCAAAGGGACTGAGAGTACAAACGAGTCGCAATGGTTGTGACGTGGGGGGGGGGGGGGGGGGACAAAAAACAGAACTGGTTAGTTATTTGGGTTTAACGCCACCTGAGCAGGCGACTAAGGCCATCTCACGGCGGGAGAAAAAGAGTAAAGGAACTAACTATAATGCACCTTGATGTCAGCGCGACAAAAGTGTTCTCACATCACCAGGAGTTGATTGTATTCCCATCAAAATTTCTTACGTCCTAAACAAAAGTAATACGAACTCCCCTTCCCGTGGCTTTATCTGGGTACTTTAAAAAGCGAACCTCTTCTGTCTGCAATGGGTACAGTTCTTTGGTGGATGCTTGTTCCCCTTTTTGTGAACACAAATTTGTCTCATTTACGTTTGTATTAATACAGAAAACGTTATAACGTTTAGGGCTTAACGCCGTCTTTTGTCCACCACGAAGGTGATTTCAAAGACGGGGCACCGAAAAGAGGTCTGTACATATGTTTGCCTCAGCTGGGTTTAAATCCACGACCTTTCGGACGAGAGTCGAACGCACTACCACCGAGCTTCCCAGCTCCTCCGTGTTAATACAGAGTCGGCCATTCAATTTTATTGTGACAATAATATAGGCAAACAACAACAAAGGCTGTCTCACCTTCGTAAATCTGTGAAGGATTATAAACGAGCTAACTTTCCCAAAACAAGAGGCGTAGATTCTCATGAGACCCTGCTGTCGCAGGGCCTCATGAGAATCATTGCCTCTTGCAGATCATCGCAAAAAGTCTGACTTTGCAGAACCGCAGGCATCCGAGGGGAAAATGGCTGAAACTTGACCTCTGTAAATCCAAGCGGCAGTCACCCGCTCCATCAATCCCAGAGCGATAAGAACAACTGAACAATTCCTCGTACACCCTCTGCCATCTAAGAGATACATAAAGTTGCATGTGTCACAGGGGCTGCTGAGAATGCAGTGCTCATGCTTACCTAGAGTGGCTATGTACAACAGTTCCTCAAACTAAAGGGTTACCTTGATTTTAACCGAACACATGGAGGACCTGGGAACACTTCTTCTTCACCTCAGTCGAGCGACAGGCCGTGCTGTCTGCAAGAGCCATAGATTCTCATGAGCCCCTGCTGTCGCAGGGGCTAATGAGAATCTGTGCCTCTCGCTGGCGTGATTTTAACTCTCTGATCTTGTGACGAGGACGTGATCTGATTTGAAGCGAAGATAGCTAAGATCTGAACGGGGTGTGATAAGATGAACTTTTCCTTGTAGTTCAGCTATTGTTTTACGTGAGGTGTGTGGGTGGGAAGGGAGACACTGAAAGAGGGTATACTAGAAGAGTTTACAAGCATTTCTTTGGAATATCTTTGGAATAGTGACTGAACACTAAAAATTATAAAAGAATTGATTATATTGGCTGTCGAATCCGATTTTGTCGCGATGATTTCTGCAAGAATCGTCGCGACAAAAAAACCTACTCACAACCAAAGGTTAATGCAGTTCTTTACTTATTTCAACTGCATAAAAAAAAAGTTTGACTGGTGCCTCATCCGGACGCCCAGCAAAAGGCCACGTATCCGTATACGTAAGGTCTCAAATGAGTTAAATAGACAATAAATAGTTTGAACTGAGAATTAGTTGTTCAAAAAAACAATGTTACATACCATTTTTTGGCTTCTGTTATATCCTTTCACCTGATTTTGAAGAAAATCCCGAAGTAGAAAAATACAGGCTTAAAAAAGACAATTACGACACTACTCGTTGTTTTTTTGTTTGTTTGTTTGGTTTTTTTGGTAAACCTGTTTCTTTCTTCGATGGGATTTTCTTAGCATTCTGCGTGCTTAACATTCGCCTATTTGGTCTATTTAATTGTCAGTTTATAGTCATGAGATTTTAAGCTGAAGTCAACGTCTTCTGGGGGATTTTGACAATTTTGTCAATTCTTCTGTAGGGAGTGGGCTACTCGTCTCTATCGTATTACGGCTTTTTGGACATCATAATTATTTAGACAGGCTTGCACTCTTTTAATGATGTACTCTAGTTTCTAAAGGGGAAATAAAGGGAAGTTTCTAGGCGTGTCTGAACAGACAATAGAGTCTGCGTTCACCTTGTCAGCCGCAGATGTCACACTTTGTTTTAGGAACAGAGATAATAGTCAAACTTACAGAGAAGCACGACTGAGGTGCAATTCAAATTACGGCTTAGACCCCTGTGCCGTTTGCTGGTGCACTTTTCATGTAGATCCACTCGGAGAGTGCGCCACAAGCACACTTCTATTCAAATGAGATGCGAAGCACAAATACACCATGCGAAGCATCTCATTTGAATAGAAGTGTACTTGTGGCGTACTCCTCAAGTGGGTCTATCTGGGGTTAGCATCTTATTTGAATAGGAGTGTACTTGAGGCGTACTCCCTTATCTAGGGAGTGCAGCGGTAATGACCCGCAAACGGTACGGGTTCTAACAGTCTCCTTAAAAACTCACGGTGCTGCGGCTCATGAGAATGTATGCCTCTTGCACGTGTGAGGGGTTTGGTTTGCAGACACTTGTACTGAGCCCGCAACCATGTCGCCTTGTTATCAAATCTCGTTTGTCTCCCCTTGTCTCTGCGTTTGTTGTGGAGAGGGGGGGAGGGGAGGGGTGAGGGGGTGCCAGAAAGTGACCGTGACTTTTCCCCGGTGTCTGCAAAATGTCACGCTTAACTCGTTCGAGACGTGCGGCATCCGGATACGCATTTTAACCCCTTCACTCCCGAAAAAAAGGTGAACACTCAATCCAACAGCAAGAGACATAGATTCTCATGAGCTCCCGCGCCTAGAGCTTTTCTATCGAAAGTATAGCTATAGGCGCCTTAAAATATACATTATTATTATTATTATTATTATTATTATTATTATTATTATTATTATTATTATTATTATTATTATTATTATTATTATTATTATTGCTGAAACCAATTTATTTCCATATTTCTTGGGCGGTCGTGGCTTTCGGTCGCTGAATGAACAAAGATTTCCCCTAACAAAAACAAACATACGTACAGTGGCAGGGAAAGGGTTGAGCCGCGTGTCCGGATGCGGTACGTCTCGAATTTGAGTGCCGGCTGTTTTCAAGCGGTCTGTAGACAAACTGGCAATATGAACCTACCATTATGTTAACTCATTCTACCCCAACACCGAAATCCTTAAATTTTGCCGTTGTCCTCTGCAGATGCAGACTGCATTGCAGTGCAGGGACACAGATCGAGGGCCGTGATAGTTCAAGGGTGCTGCCAGAATAGCTTGGCGCCCATGGGCGCCAAGCTATTCTGGCATCACCCTTGAACTATCATGGTCGATCCTTATCTTCCGGTGGTAACTCTGGGGTAGAATGAGTTAACAGGCTCGGGAGTAGGGATGGGTGGGGAGAGGGTGGGAGGAGGGGGGGGGGGGAAGGAAGAAGAAGGTTTGCGGCAACATTCAAAGACCAGCACGATGATCTTTCGCCTCCAACTGGTTCTCCGGCCTGACGATCGGCTTCAGTCACTGCTGAAATCAGTTCGTTGTTCAGTGAGAAGAAGGGCGGAGAAAGATTGAGCTGTAGTCACGGGTGGCTACAGGGTCAGTCAGTAGTCTTCAAGACGAATACTGTTGCAAACACCTTAAAAGCGCCGTGCAAAACGGTCTGCCCCTGTGAAGGTAATAGTCAGTAAGTCCATTTTGTTGTTGTTGCAAAAAGCGATAGTTTCATTGCAATACAATGCAAACTATCTCGTTTTCCTTTGGACTTCATACAGTATTTTTCTTTTGCCTTTGCCGGGGAAAAAAGCACGCGGGCCTGTGTATCACGATACTTTCTGTCCTTTCTGTACTTCCGTCGAATCATAGAAAACCACTACTACAAGATTTGTTGTTGTTGTTGTTGTGTTTTATTTTTGGTGGTGGTGGTGTCAGTTTTTGTTCTTTAGATCAACCAAAGATCAACCAGTGAAAGGCTTGTGTGTCAGTGTTTTCCTCCCTGCCAGAGGGCGCAGCTTCCTTATTCAACGCTACAGCGACGAAAGAACAGGGATACAAAGAGCAAGAGGCATAGATCCTCATGAGCCCCCGCATTTGCGGGGGCTCATGAGGATCTATGCCTCTTGCAGCTGGCTCTCCTTCTCTGCATCTCGGCAGTGAAAGGCGTCCCTTGCCCCCACACCGTGAAGATGATCACACTCAGACCGGCAGAGGAACTTGCCAAAAGTAATCGGGTGTCACTGAAAATTAACATGTAAATTATTAATCAATTAATAGCGTCATCGTGAAAGCGACACGCGCACGATGTCGGGTAGGACTGCGTCACTGACGTGACCTGGGGTTGTCGCCCTTTGGGCGCCGCTGGCCGACAGACGACCTCACCCGAAACCTATTGTCTTTTGTGTCTTCATTATCGGTCGTACAATTGAAACCCCGACGGCCTGGTCCGAATGACGAGTACAGATGTGAATAGGAGACGATATATGCGGCTTGTCCGCAAGAGGCATAGGTCTTCATTAGACCCTGCAGATGGAAAGGTTTACGAGGATCTATTATCTTATAATCAGAATTGTCTGTCTAAGACGAAGACTGAAGAAAACGCTTTGAACAACTCTGTTTGAAGAACATAAACATCATAGGCGCGGCTGTTTTCAGAAAGAGGCACAGATCCTCAAGAGCCCCTGCTTCGCAAGGGCTCATGTGGATCTATGCCTCTTGTAGATGGAGCGTGTCTGCCGATTACCATTTCGTTGTCTTTTGTTTTGGATGATAGCTTCTCGGGACAATGCGAAAATCTGTCAACGCTGACTGTATGCTTGATATTGACAACTTTCACCTCGCCTGCAAATGACATGTTTAAGAGGCATAGGGTCTCATGAACACCTGCAGTTGCAAAAGCTCATGATAATTCATGCTGTTTGTTTGTAGTGACCAGCAATCGTTTACTTGTTGTTCTTGTTTGTTTGTTTTTCTTTTTTCGTAGTTTTAGTTCCTCAAAAGTAGGAAGTCCTTTGGATTTTAACACGCGGTTAGTGACAGAACAACCTGTCAACAGATGGGGTGACATGTTTTCGAGTTTTGCTTTTTCACATTGAAAACTGAATCTGGCCTGTGGAGGTAAAACAGAGCGTATACATATGTATACCATAAAGCGTATACGCTCTATGAGGTAAAAGGCAGTTATTCCATTTTTTTGTAAAAAGCGAGCTTTTTATTGTTACTAAGAAACTCTAGTAGCTTTTCACAAAAATTGACTTTTGCTTTTTGACTTCACAGAAATATATATAAGTATTAGTTCAATCTAGCATTCGTCTTCTCGCCTGACTCGGGACAATAATGATTGACTATGGACAGCTGAAGGGTAGTGTCTGATTAGCTCGACTAAATGAGAAAACATCTCGCATGGTCAGTCGGCTTTGTACTTGACCAATCATACTCGAACCACCATCTTTTGCATCATGAAAATGTGAACATCACCCAACCGCAAGAGCTCTAGATCCTCATGATCTATGCCTCTTGCTGACAACCCTTTGAATCCATGGACCGGGGCAGCTAGGTAGGGTTTTTCTTGGTGTTCAGATAACGAAGACTAACACAGTCTGCTTCGACTAGCACTGAAACGTTTCAACGAATGCGCAAATATCGCTGTTGGTAGCGCTTCATTTTGGTAGGCGTGGTATTTCTACAGGAATCACGTCTACAAAACAAAAAAAAAAAGCTCCACCGACAGCCAAAGGGTTAAATACATTCCCTTCAAGTCAAGGATGTAATCGTAGCTCCGGTTTTCCACACACACACAAAAAAAAAGCTGTGAGGTGTCTTGTTGAGTCTCGTGTTCAGTCACTACCAGGAAGTGTCTGATCGAGGCTAACAGCTTCCCAACGCGCAAAAGGCCATCGGGCCGACGTCGGACGCTGTTGGCCCGCGCACTATCGTGCGCGGGCCAACAGCGTCCTACGTCGGGCCCGCCGATGGCCTTAGTGCGCACTCGGTCATTTTATATCTTTTTTTACATCACATACCTTCTTTGCACAGGCATGTGTGGCGCCGTTGAAATGCATGTCTATTTATCACTTCATGTTTTACTGCATGTTCATATTTACCGCTGTCAGCTTGAGAAGACATGAAACGCACCTACGGGGCGTCGTTTAACCTTTGCAGGGGGGTGCCAAGGGATCTGCAACCAAGGGTTATAGTAGTTTTCCTTTATAAATGTTCTTAGTCACGCTGAAGTGGTCAATAAGGTAATTTTTTTCGGGCACTGTACACCGTGTACTCTGTCCAATATTTAACATTCCCGCAAGATTTTTCAAGTGTTTTCAAGTCTCGCTTCTCGATAATTTCGCTGACTGCGCCGAAACGTGGCCGGTTTCCGGTTGTCCACTTTCTCGATTGAGTGTATGCATACAATGTGCGGCAAACATGAAAATGATCTGTTGCCAGAAGAAAGAAATTTTGACTGCAGCCTGATCTGCACACCGGAACGAGTTACGCGCTGAGCGCGTGTGTGCGGCGTACCGTGGCCACTTCTATAAAGAAAAGCGAACCCCCGTTACTGATTTCACTGATGATCACGAGGAGCTTCGACACTCGACATCCGTTTCTAGTCTTACTCTGTAGTACAGTAGTCTCAGAAGTGACTGGTGATACTCATTTCAAACTCTTGAATGACCTACAGTCAATTTTTTCGATTAGTTCCGGGTTTCAGTAACGTCCACGGCACCGAAGTGATAATGGACGGCCCTGACGGGCGGGTTATCTAGGGAAATCTATTGCCTATGAAGTACGACCTGAACACTGATCAACTCAGGCGCACTTCAACTGTGCCACTTTGTTTTACTTACTTACTTACGCCTGTCACCCCTACCCGGGTATAGGCCGTCGACGAGAGACCTCCAGCAACTCCTGTCCTGTGCTTCTCCTTCGATTCTACTCCAGGTGGTTCCCAGTCTCTTGATGTCTGCCTAGAGGTCTCGACGCCAGGAGTTTCTCGGCCTACCTCTTTTCCTCTTTCCCTGGGGGTTCCATGTGCCCATGGTTGTATCCCTGGATAGAGAGAGGCGGCTCGGTCCTGTGGCTTCCGAAGACTTCCGGCTTTCACCACAGGACGTCATAAGTCTCCTGGTAGAAGAACCTTCCTCCTCCAGGAAAGGAATTACTGTTAGTCTTTTCGTCGGCGTTTTTGTAGCTATTTCCTTTTTTGCAGGGTGGGGAAGCTACCCCCACGCCCAACCCCCTTACTAGGAGGACCAGGGGTTTTCTGTCGGGGTCACCTTCCCTTACTCACAAACCAGATAGGTGAGGCTAGCGCTGGCAGAATTGTCAGTACTCAAACCAAGGGGAATCACAGCGCTGGACAGACAACAGTTAGATCCCCTGCCCTTAGACCATGTTGGTTCACGGCACCTTATTTCATTCGGTGCACCCCTCTCACGAGGGACCCCCTATCCACCACCCAGGGGACGCGCCTCAACGCCACAATATGGTCCCAGCGCGAGGCCACTTTGTTTTACCGGTACCTTTCTACGGACATGCTAGTGAACAAATCCGTCTTTTCCCCCTGGATTGCGAGTCCAGCTACCGGGGCCGGGACGGGGATTCGAACCCACCACCCGGCGATTCCCTTCGCTCTCCTGCTCCAACGCTTAACCGCCTGAGTTATTTCGGACTCACTCTTTAACCTACAGTCACACATCGCCCAACATTTCCCCCCTCCGTCAAAACTGAATGAGATTCATTAAGTACTGAAGCGAATGTCAGTCACGATCGTTGACATGTTCACATCATTGACACCGACTGATCTCGCCCGAACCTTGAAAACAGTCAGACAACGTGCTCGGTTTAACTCATTGGAGACGTGCCGTATACGGATACGCGGCTATTCGCCGCGTATCCGTATATGGCGCGTCTCCAATGAGTTAACACTTGCCAGCATACACGGGGTCAGTACAGCGTCCGAAAAAATGCCATAGTGACCACTTCAGCCTTAGTGGTCTTAATTCTTTTGCTCTTAACTCATTCAACCCCAGACACACCACAGCAAGATAAGGATTGACCATGATAGTTCAAGGGTGATGCCAGAATAGCTTGGCGCCTATGGGCGCCAAGCTATTCTGGCATCACCCTTGAACTATCATGGTCGACCTGTGTCCTGCACTGCAATGCAGTCTTCAGAGGACAACAGCAACATTTGAAGATTTCGGTGTTGGGGTAGACTGAGTTAAGTTGTTAAGCACTCACACATTCAAAAGTGCAAAAGTTGTTGTATGCCGGTCTGTGTTTTTGCATGATCTTCAAGTCAGTAACGGTTTCAGGTAGTAAGGTTCAAGAGCCCAGGTCACCGCCTATTTCAAGTACAGTAATATCTCCCCTAATGCCCATGCCCTTCCCCCTTCCTCCCCCCCCCCCCCCCCCCCCATCCCGTGCCCCTTACCTCCTGAATAAAAAACCCACCACGCTCAATAACCCTCATATTCACCAAGACACACACTCAGGAAACCCGTTTTCCCCTCAAATAACCCCTCTGATCTTTCTCAATTAGCTAACCCCCTCCATGTGCATGAAGCATACATCTTCACTTCCCCCGACAAGCCTCAGGGACTTTTCACTATGTATGCCTGTTCGTGGTGGCCATTTACGTCTGTGTTTCTCTACGCGGAGACTGTTGTCCTGGTTTTGAACTAGGGTATTATAGCAGAGGCGGGGTTTACATACACACAGGCCCGCAATCTACTGCCATCTGGCTCCATAGCTGAACACACACGCAATCAATCGCTGACACCCTTTCTCTTTGTGGAGTACGGGATAGCACCACGCCAGCAAGTGGTATAGATCCTCATGAGCCCCCCGCGGGGGGGGGGCTCATGAGGATCTATGCCACTTGCAGATGGGCGGTGTTACTGCGCGGTAGCACATACACATGCACATGCACGCAGACCTGCACAGCTTGCGATATGGTACCTTGAAAACGCAACCTCTGTGTCGGGTCACGGTGACCCCGCACTGGCTTATGATCTGCGCTATTTACGCTCACTCTTTCCGCGCAATAATATCCAACTAAACTGCCTTGCGAGCCGAGGGTAGTGGAATGAAGAGGTTGGGTTGTGGGGGCTAGGGTGGGTCATCGGACGGAGTATTATAACCTTATTAAATTTGACTTACTATTAGCGCCATATAGTACGCATTCGGGCGGTATGCCGGATACATTGCTCAGAGCGTTGTAAAAATAATATCCTTGCCGGCGATGATAAAAATCAGTTTGTTGAAAATGTGGCTGCATAAAATTAACTCATTCAGCCCGACGCACGTATTTCCCAAAGTTTGGAGGCTTCATCTCAACGACTATGCACCTGTGGCAGGAGATGCATCGACCATGATAATTCAAGGGTAGTGCCAGTGTCGGCGCCATGCTAATCTGGCACTACCCTTGAATTATCATGGTCGACCCATCTCCTGCTGTAGTGCGTCAGGGCTGAGTGGGTTAATCTCTCTGTCCTTTCATGGCCTTATATTCATAGCGCCCGTCGCTACAGTCGTTAAAGAAGTCACTGTGACCAGCCACAGCCATATATGTACGTATCACGGCCGTGTATCTCTTTTAGCAGTTGATTTTATAATTGCTTTAACGGCGTTAGTCAGAAGGGCTTTAACGTCTTTTGTCCACCACGAATGTAATTTCAAAGACCGGAAAATGGTCTGAACAAAAATTGACCCCAGGCGCGTTCGAATCTATGACTTAAGTTTCGGACACATTTTAACTTTGTAGATTATCGGGCCGGCCAACATCGGCCTTCGTTGGCCCTGCGCACGGTTGTGTGGATAGACTCTTTTGCTATTGGGGGAAGCCGTCTTTCACACTGGCCCACATCCCCCCAGCCCCATCTTTTGTCGTTTGTCCGCAAAGCGCCATACATTGCCTGGATATCTTCCTTCGCCACTGTCACGGTCTTCCCGTCTGTGCTCTGGTCAGCTAAAGAAACAATTCTGGGTACATTGCTCTGCTCAGTATCTATTGTAAAATGTGATGTTTTACTTGGCACATTGAATTCATTAAACCCTGAGGACGAAATTATATGGATTTAGGGGGGGGGGGGGGGGAATTCAAAGAGGACTATGTCACAGTTCTGGAGACAGATCGACTGACCATGGTAGTTCAAGGTGGTGCCAGAATAGCTTGGCGCCTACCTTGAACTATCATGGTCGATCCACATCCTGTCGTAGCGTATCAGGGCCGCTTTATGGGTTAAGTAAAACTGGGGAAAGATAAAGCGAAATGTCGGACTACCTCTTCACCGTAAATCTTGACTGAAGTGCTAATACCGTGAACAAAAACTCGATGCCGCCCGTCTGGATTTCTATTGCAAGTGTCGCAGCAGCAAAGCCTCGATGCTCACAGTTTCAGCCTGTTCAAGGACCTCGACGTTGGTGACATAGTCACTCCAGTGAATGCCCAGGATGGTACGCAGGCAGCGCTGGTGGAAGCGTTCGAGGAGTCGTAGTTGGCTGCGGTAGAGGGCCCATCTACAAGAGATGTAAGCACGCTGGGCTCACTTCACTTTATATATTTTTGCACACATCCTTCGATTTGCGGCCGCCTCTGTGAGTGTCTTGACTGCTGAGCTGAGGTCGTCATGGGCGTGTTTTTATGAGGACGGGGTTGGCGAAAAGTGGCAGTGCTGAGCCGGGGAAGGGGAGGAGGGACGGGGGGGGGGGGGGGGGGGGGGGCAGAAAGAGGAAGAGGAGGAGAGAGAGATGATGATGATGGTGAATCTTTTGTCGGCAGTATAAAGCTGTTAGGCAACTCAATGCCTGACAAACAAACTGTCCTGTGTACAAAATAAAGCACGACAGGAAAACAAACGCATCATACAAAACACAAAACAAATGCAGGAAAAAAATTAACGAACACAATAGATAACATTATTTAAAATTTAAAAAAAAAAAACCTGGCGTTGGAGAATTTGTAACTGCCGTCGATGCAAACGCAAGGGAAATAAATTGGCGCATAGCATTAATCTTATACACATCAAAGACAGTGTCATAGTTAGTTATTTGGGTTTAACGCCGAGGCAGGCAACTAAGGCCATCTCACGGCGAAGTGTCATAGAATCAGCAGCATCATACACAGACACAATAGCTAGCCACACCGCAAATACAATAGATCTTCGGTTCGCAAATGTAAGGAAAAAGAGAAAATGTTTGACATTTACGTGTTATCGATAGCATTATGTTTATCAGCCAAACTGTGAAGTCACACTGAAAGGAGGTGAGTGTTAGCAAAGCATGTTTAAAAGGGGTTTTACCTGAACATGATTTGATGTTCAGATGAACTGAGAGAGAGAGAGAGAGAGAGAGAGAGAGAGAGAGAGAGAGAGAGAGAGAGAGAGAGAGAGAGAGAGAGAGAGAGAGAGAGACAGACAGACAGACAGACAGACAGACAGACAGACAGCGACAGAGACAGACAGAGACAGAGACAGACAGAGACAGAGATAGAGACAGACAGACAGACAGACAGAGATAGAGATAGAGAAAGAAAGGACATACCTGAAAGTCGCTGTAGGAAATATTGACACTTGGAGTACCCCCGTAAGCAAAAGAGCCTCGGGGAGACGTCGACCCGAGGATCTATTGTGGCCTATCCATCTCTCGCAACTAGTACGTAACACTCACAAACCAGATAGGTGAGGCTAGCGCTGGCAGAATTGTCTGTACTCAAACCAAGGGGAATCACAGCGCTGGACAGACAACAGTTAGATCCCCTGCCCCGCCTATCAGGCACCAATCGCCAGCCCACAGAGAAATACGCAGGTATAGAATAAGACAATCATTTCCATTCCTGAATAAGAATGGATCAGGTCTCTTATATAACCCATGTCTTTCTCCGGAAACATCATGTCTCAGCGGCGTTCCTACACTGCAAATTAGGAGTAGGTCAAACATTGCACGGCCGGACTTCAAACATTCCTGCTCTATCTGCAAATGGCGTGGTGTTTGTTTTACTTTTTTTTTTTAATGAGTTTCTGTAGTCGCAGGTGTCTGCTGATATGGCGTCTGCCCGTGAGGAGTTGCTTTATTGGCGTTCATATTTTGACGCACTTATCTGGTATCAAACAGATATATCAGCTCCATGGAGCGCTCGGATTGCTAAACTTTGCCCATACAATGGGGTATCAATGTTGTCTTGCCCAAACTAAGACATTTCTAGCCTGCTTTTCGCAATCCGTGATGGAATAACAGAGGTTTCCTACAGCCCCTTGTATGTAACGGAAGACCTGTTCCATGTACGAAGGAGAACAAGAGCAGAAAAGTCTTCTTTTTTTACGACATTCAATTTGTTTAAAGTTAGATTAGTCCTTTGGATCAACATCATTGTGCCACATACTCCGAACATCATTATAAAGGAGATGTTGAGAGATCTGCTAACCCTTTATGGCATGGAGTAGCTCGCTTTAACCCCTTCCCTGCCACTGGACGCATATTTTGTTTCTCGAAATCTGTGTTCGTTCAACGACCAAAATCCACAATCGTCCGCGGGACATGGATACAAACTGGTCTCAGCTAGAGGCAAAGATCCTCATGAGCCCCCGCAGTCGCGGGGGCTCATGAGGATCTTTGCCTCTAGCAGTTGTATTAGGTGCACCTTGTCTCGGCAGTGCAGTGGTTAACAGTACGTCTGCAACATGACAGCACGTCGCAGTTCATCAGGAGGAACCAGCCAAACGGGGGCCCCTTAGTCCATACTATAAAGAGGCGCAACCTACTGATTTATCCGACTGTAAGGGGGTGACCTCATTCTCGGTCTTGCGCTGGGCATCTGTGAACCCCATCACTCTCAATAAATGGTCGGGATGTCAGTCTCCGCAATCACCGCAGTAACACGAACTGCTGAACTAACGCCGTCTACCCAGTGATGTAAGTTCGGCCAGCAAGAAGCATAGATCCACATGAGCACCCGCTGTCGCGGGGGCTCATGTGGATCTATGCCTCTTGCAGTTGGTTGTTGCTGGTTGCTATGTCCTAGGGGGTTAATCTGTGAAAGATATGCACTGGCACAAGCTCAGCCTGTGAAACCTGTAATGAATCGTCCCTTGTCTTGAAATGCTCGCTGCAGATATGACACATAGCATTTCCAAATCTCTGCCCAGAGCCACGTTTTTTTTTTTTTTTTGTTTTTTTTTTTTAATAGTCTACAGTTTACATTCAAAATACAGACAGCATAATGCGCGTATCATTCGGTCTCACGTGATCTCGCCCTTTCGCGCTCAGGGCCAATAATCAGCTCACGTCCTACGATCGTTTTTTTAGGCCTCACCGCCAGGTACATTACACGCACTATATTTAAACAAAAAAAAATCGTCTTTGAAGCCCCACTGGTTGCCTTCCTCGATTTGCTACCGCTGACAACCACTGAATGTGCTCTGACACATGTAACGAATGATATGCCCGAGATAGTTCAGTTCAGTTTCGGTTCAAGATGGGATCGCTGATCTCGGGAAAGCCCATACGAGCTCCACCCTACCCCTTACACACCACCCCTTCAGAAGTCTTCCAAACTTTAAACATGACCGCAAAAGTTAACTTCAAGCATTACCTTTAGAGCTGTCACCAGAAACCTTTGAGTCGTCATCAAGCCAATGGCGAACAGCGTCGAAATGGTCTAACAGGATAGTTCAAGGACATGGGTTTATTTGATTAAATGTTTTTCGGGTTGTTTTTTTTTGTGTTGTTGTTGTTGTTTGTTTGTTGTTGGTTTTGTGTGTGTGTTTTTTTTTAGTTTAACCCCTTCACCGTCAGCGGCTGCAGATTATGTTTTTAACATTTTTGTTATTTGAGTGCAACGCCAAACAGCCCAAGCCGCCCAAGGGACGTGCATGCAACGTGGTGTCAGCAAGAGGCATAGATCCTCATGAGCCCCCGCAAATGCGGGGGCTCATGAGGATTTATGTCTCTTGCAGCTAGTCTCTATGTCAGTCTCTTGCTGCTAGACAGCATACACCTTTTCTCGACAGTGAAAGGATCATCAAGACCACTGAAGCATGTAGCGAACACTGTCCATGTCTTCGCAGGGTCCAAAGCTAACCAGGCCCTATCCGTGAGCCATCATGGTCCATTTACCGTCACCCGCAGCTGAAACAAGGAAGTGGAAGCTTTGCAGAGATCGTGCATGGTGTGCACATTCAAATCGTAAGCGTGATTTAGGAACTATGTAGATATTAAGCTGCTGAGGCAAAGCAGACGCCTAACTCAATCCGCCCGCGACACACCACAGCAAGAATAGCTCGCGGCCATGATAGTGGCAGAATAGCTTGGCGCCTATAGGCGCCTAGCTATTCTGCCACCACCCTTGAACTATCATAGTCGATCTGTCTCCTGAAATGTAATGCAGTCCTCAGAGGATAACTCCCAAATTATGGGTATTTCGTACCTCTGGCACAACGAGTTAAGCTGCCTGAGGCAAAGCAGACGCCTAAAGGGGCTGTGACATGTGTGTCGGGGAGGAGAGGGAGGGGGGGGGGGAGCGGGCTTGGGGAGGGGGGGGGGCGGTAGTCGATAAGGAAGACGGGGATGCAGTTTGCAGTTTTGCAACGGCAGTTTTAATGTCTTAGCCGGAAGCATGTCTGAAATCTGCTCAGTTGTGATAACGTTATGGGAGAGTTGCACATTCGTCTGTGCCGCAACACGGCAACTTCAAGTGTAGGCCTAAAAAGAAGACGCGAAAAGAAAGAGCACTCGCGTAGAGAAATCGCAGATTCAAACCACATTTCAGATACATTGAGTCATGTCAAGTGTTATACTGTGACTTGCCATATTTATTTACATCATTACGAAAATCTGTTTTAAGTGGCTCGCATTACAAACTGGAAACTGTCTTCCATTTTCACCGCCTCACGATGTAAGTTGTATTCTATGTCTCTTCACTGCCGAGAAACCTGAAAACAACTGCAAAACAAGAACCCAACGGAAACAGAAACACGCTTAGAAATGGTAGTTACAACGCAATAAAGTTGGTAACAACTGCAAGATACAAATCGATCAATCTCAATTTGTATTAATCGATGTGAAAAAAAGAAAGAAAAAAAAAGCGTCTGTAAGTTACAACAGTCCAGCATATTGAAGCCTTTTCCTTATAATAACATGTAATAATCTTTCAACACATTCGAGACGAGCTGCATTCGGATACGCGGCTTTATGCCGCGTATCCGGATGCGGCATGTCTCGAATGCGTTAAGGTGAAGCAATACTGTCTGGCGTTTTCCCCTCTTTAGTTCTCGTTCGGAAAACGCTAATATGCGAGATCTTCAACCCCTTCACTGCTGAGGAAATGAGCGCAAATCCAACTGCAAGAGACATAGATCCTCATGAGCCCCGCAGTTGCGGGGGCTCATGAGGGTCTATGCCTCTTACTGACGCCACTGTGTATCCTTGGTCCCCGGGCGGCTGAAGCACTTGTGCCGTGGATTAACAACGCTTTCAGAAACACGTTCTGCCTCCACTGGCAGTACAGGAGTTAATAAATAGCATTACTTAAGTGATACTATGCAGGCATTCAGTAAACCATTGACGTTGGGACTACATCAGCATGCACTTATTTACCCATATAACCTCCGGAGGTAACATTTTCCCCAGTGTCGGAGGTGTCAACTAACCACTGTTGCAGGAGCTACTTTTGATCATGATAATTTTCAGGGTAGTGCCAGATTAGCTTGGCGCCTTTAGGCACTACCCTGAGAATTATCATGGTCAACTCATGTTCTGCTGTAGGGTGTCGGGGCTAAATGGGTTAAAGTGATCTGCTCCATGACAGGCTTAGCTTGTGATTATTCACCAATACAAACGGGTTCTCAAAAGTGATCTGCTCATTGACAGGCTTAGCTTGTGATTATTCACCAATAGGCAACGGGTTCTCAATGTTGTCTGGCCTCAACTAAGACCTTTTTACCCTCTTGTCGCAATCCACGTGAGCAGGTGCACGTGTACCAAAGCTTTTTCCCGCTGCCTTTTGAGCGTAACGAAAGGAACTCTCTTGCGTACGAAGAAGCCAGCAAAAAAAAGTCTTTCGTCATACGACAATCAGGCTTAACTCATTGTACCCCAACACCGAAATCCCAAGTGTTGCCGTCGTCCTCTGAAGACTGCACTCTAGTGCAGGACACAGATCGACCATGATAGTTCAAGGGTGATGCCAGAATAGCTTGGCGCCCGTAGGCGCCGAGCTATTCTGGCATCACCCTTGAACTATCATGGTCGATCCTTTTCTTGCTGGGGTGTGTCCGGGGTAGAATGAGTTAAAGTACCATTGCGCGTAAAAACTGAATATAAATTTATGCACTGTTTGTGTTTGACATGCCTTGTCGACACACCTAATGAGCTTCTATGGCAGTTTGGACATGCAGCGTACCGCGTAAGTATTCGATGAATCGCACTTATTTATTCTGCGCTGCCGTTAGCGTGCCAATCTATTTGTAGCTGTTTCTCGTACTGAAAGCGTTGTATTTATAGAATGGAGTGGAGTCATTGTCAGGTTCCTGGACATAAAGACGACGTGCGCTGAGCTGGATTGTCTTGTGTCTAAATGAACCACAACTAGACCTGTGTGTAGAGTTACGAAACCCATCCGTTACATAAGCGTATCTTTGAACAGTTACGGCGGTAGTGGGCCTTTAACCTAAGTTAGCCATCTTGTTCGGCACCATTGTAAGACACACTAAGAACGTTTATAAATGAGATATTGCGAACTATGAACTATTTACTGCATGGAGTATGGAGTATGTCGCTATAACACAGATTCATTAGGGTTAGCGCCTTCGCTACCAGTCAGCACACATTTCGCGTCTGAAACGACCACTCACTGATCGACATTCGCTTTTAAGAACACAGATGTAAATAGGGCCAAACGTGGGCACAAAGAACACAGAACAAACAAGAGACATAAATCGACTGCGGGGGTTCATGAGGATTTATGTCTCTTGCAGATGGTTGGCGTTCGCCTTGTTCTGGCATTCAAACGGTTGAGGCAGAACATGCAACTCCAAGGCCATCTCGGGGCGGACATTGATGCTGGAAACGGCTGACGATGATAATAACTTTATTTGTTTTCCCCCGTCTGATAGAATGCAACAAAACTGAAGTTGAAGGAACTTGAAAAATTGCGATCTGTGCAGCGCAATCAGGTAAAAATATCACCGCCTGAGGGCCTTTTCACCGAAATTTGCTTAAGGTGAATGAACCGTGCAAAAGCTGCGACCCGAAACCCGGCTCAGTGAGGTCAATTGATGTGCATGCACGGCAGTTAGACCCCAGCCATTACCACGCCCCAAGCTTCGGTACAAAATAGTTCCGGTTTCTAAAATCTGCATGTTATTTGGATCTGCACTTCTAGTCGTTTCCCGCACGTGTAATAAAGATAAAAACCGGTTCGACTATCATTTCATTTTCACAACGAGGAATACTTTGAGCTGTCTAAGCATTCACCCAATCAAACAGCCTGGTTCTCAAGTGCGGCCATTTGCAAGCGGAAACGAGACTTCTGGGTTTTTTTACTAAGCGGCTTGGAGCGTGGAAATAGTGGGGTGTAACAACGCCAGCAACATGTTTCACTCTAGTGACCTACATAGCTAACAAATAATGCCGAATGAGATCGACCGTGAATTTTGAGACTCACTGAATGGCGCCTGGAAAGGCGCCAAGCTATCCCGGCACTCCTCTTGAGCTACCCCCGGTCGGATGGTCCACATTGTGAATACAGTGACATACTGCACATTATAAACTAGTCATAAAACGTCCACCTCGCGCTGGGACCACACGGCGTTGAGGCGCGTCCCCTGGGTGGTGGATAGGGGGTCCCTCGTGAGAGGGGTGCACCGAATGAAATAAGGTGCCGTGAACCAACATGGTCTAAGGGAAGGTGACCCCGACAGAAAACCCCTGGTCCTCCTAGTAAGGGGGTTGGGCGTGGGGGTAGCTTCCCCACCCTGCAAAAAAGGAAATAGCTACAAAAACGCCGACGAAAAGACTAACAGTAATTCCTTTCCTGGAGGAGGAAGGTTCTTCTACTAGAAGACTTATGACGTCCTGTGGTGAAAGCCGGAAGTCTTCGGAAGCCACAGGACCGAGCCGCCTCTCTCTATCCAGGGATACAACCATGGGCACATGGAACGTCAAGACCATGTACCAGAGCGGCAAGGCCGCCCAGATAGCAGCGGAAATGCAAAAGTACAACCTTTCCCTGCTAGGCATCAGTGAAGCCAGATGGACGCAGTCTGGCCAGAAAAGGCTGTTAAGTGGGGAGATGATTCTGTATTCAGGTCATGAAGAGGAGAATGCCCCCCATACAGAAGGAGTAGCACTCATGCTGTCACCAGTGGCACAGAGAGCGCTGATGGGCTGGGAACCTCTTGGGCCAAGAATTATAACAGCAGCCTTTAGAACCAAGAAAAAGCTCAAGCTGAACGTCATCCAGTGTTATGCGCCCACCAATGACAGTGACGAGGAAGAGAAACAAGAGTTCTACGACCGACTCCAGAGTGCCGTGGACAAATGTGCGGAGCGAGACATCACCATCGTGATGGGCGATTTTAATGCCAAAATAGGGGAGGACAACACCGGATACGAAGAGGTGATGGGGAGACAGGGACTAGGCTCGGAGATGAGTGAGAACGGGGAGAGGTTTGTAGACTTTTGTGCTCTAAACCGACTTGTCATTGGAGGCAGCATCTTCCCACACAGAAGAATACACAAAGCAACTTGGGTCTCACCTGACCATACAACAGAGAACCAAATAGACCATATCTGCATTAGCAAGAAATTTAGAAGATCCCTTCAAGATGTTCGAGTGAGGAGGGGAGCAGATGTCGCCTCAGACCACCATCTGCTTACCTTAAGAATGAAGCTCAAGTTAAAGAAAAGCCGCACAGAGACAACAAGAAGACAGCGCTATAATGTAGGCCTCCAGAGAGAAACTGGAGTTAGAGAAGAGTTCAAACTGGTGCTGTCCAACCGGTTTCAAGCGCTACAGGAGCTAGTAAATGAAGAGGAGGCGGTCACCACAGAGCAGCAGTGGAAGGCAGTTAGAGAGGCGCTGAACTCAACCTGCAAAGACACTGTAGGGTTCAGGAAACACCACCACAAGGACTGGCTGTCGGCACAGACCTTGAAGAAGATAGAAGCGAGGAAGCAGAAGAAAGCAGCGGTCAACAACAGTCGCACGAGAGCAGCCAAAGTAAGGGCACAGGGGGAATACTCGGAAGCCAACCGCGAGGTGAAGAGGAGTATCAGGGCAGACAAGAGGGCCTACACAGACAGCCTGGCAGCAGAGGCAGAAAAGGCAGCAGGCAGCGGCAACATGAAACAGCTCTACGACATTACCAGAAGATTGTCGGGTAAGTATGGCCATACAGAAAGACCAGTAAAAGACAAAGAAGGCAAGCCTATTGCAGACAGAGCAGACCAACTCGACAGATGGGCCGAGTATTTTGAAGAGTTACTGAACAGACCTAGCCCACCCGACCCCCCCGACATCCAGCCGGCAGAGACCGACCTACCCATCAGCTGTGACAGACCCAGCCGGGAAGAGATCAGAAAAGCAGTGGCATTTTTGAAGAATGGCAAAGCAGCAGGGCCAGATGGCATCCCAGCGGAGTCTCTGAAAGCAGACCTAGAGACAACAGTTGAGATGCTGTACCCACTGTTTGGAAAGATCTGGGAAGAGGAGGAGATGCCAGCTGACTGGAAGGAGGGGTACCTAATCAAGCTTCCCAAGAAAGGCGACCTCAGCAAGTGTTCCAACTACAGAGGAATCACCTTGCTGTCAGTACCAGGAAAGGTCTTCAACAGGATCATCCTAGAGAGAATGAAGAGCTCCGTTGACCCCCAGCTGAGAGACCAGCAAGCAGGATTCAGGAAGAACCGATCATGTACAGACCAGATCGCCACTCTCCGCATTATCGTGGAACAGTCTCTGGAGTGGAGCTCCCCGCTGTACGTCAACTTTGTGGATTATGAGAAAGCATTTGACAGCGTGGACCGAGAGACTCTGTGGAAACTCCTACGACACTACGGTGTACCCACAAAGCTCGTCCGCCTGATCAAGAGCAGCTATGATGGCATGACATGTCGCGTGATCCACGAAGGGCAGTTCACCAGAGAGCTCCAGGTCAGAACTGGTGTCAGGCAGGGGTGTCTGCTGTCTCCGTTCCTCTTCCTACTGGCCATAGACTGGGTCATGAAGATGACCACAGAGCACAGACGAAGTGGAATACAGTGGACACTGTGGACACAGCTTGACGACCTCGATTTTGCAGACGACTTGGCATTACTGTCCCACACTCATCAACAAATGCAGGACAAGACCACGAGGCTTGCTGACATCTCGTCCCAAGTGGGCCTCACCATTCACAAACAGAAAACAAAGACAATGAGGCTGAACGCAACCAGGGAAGAACCAGTCTTGCTTGCTGGCACCCCGTTGGAGGAGGTGGAGTCCTTCACCTATCTCGGGAGCATCATAGACAAAAAAGGCGGCACTGATGCAGATGTCAGAGCACGAATCGGTAAAGCCAGAGCAGCCTTTCTCCAGTTGAAAAAAGTGTGGAGTTCCAGAGAGCTGTCACAACACACCAAAGTCCGGATTTTCAACTCCAATGTAAAAGCAGTTCTCCTATATGGAGCAGAGACATGGAGATTGACAAAAACCACAGTCAACAGAGTACAGACCTTCATGAACAGTTGCCTTAGAAGAATTTAATTTTGAAAATCCACTGGCCAGAGAAGATCAGCAACGTCAGACTCTGGGAGAGAACAGAGCAGATAACAGCAGAGAATGAAATTGGGCGAAGAAGATGGGGATGGATCGGTCACAGTCTGAGAAAGCCAGCTTCCAGTATCACTAGGCAGGCATTGTCATGGAACCCCCAGGGAAAGAGGAAAAGAGGTAGGCCGAGAAACTCCTGGCGTCGAGACCTCCAAGCAGACATCAAGAGACTGGGAACCACCTGGAGTAGAATCGAAGGAGAAGCACAGGACAGGAGTTGCTGGAGGTCTCTCGTCGACGGCCTATACCCGGGTAGGGGTGACAGGCGTAAGTAAGTAAGTAAGTATAAAACGTCCAAAAATACTACCGTTTATAATATACAGTTTTCTGCAAAAGCAATTTCCAAATGCGTCAACTTCAATCAGCCAAACGTTACAGGCGTCTAGCTCGTCCGGTATTGTGAAAGTAGAAATTCTTCAAAATGCGTCTCAGGATAGACTGACAGTGGTTAGCATGAAACGTTAACACCCTGACTACCAGTGGACGCGGATTTCGCGTCTGGAACCACTGCCCACTGACCGACATTCTCGTGAAGAACACAAGTGAAATGAGACCAGACGTGGACACAAAGAACACTGGACTGCCAAGAGACATAAATCCTCATGAGCCCCCGCGACTGCGGGGGCTCATGAGGATTTATGTCTCTTGCAGATGGGTAGCGTGCGTTCACCTTGCCCCGGCAGTTCAAGGGTTAAATCACGTAGATTACACTTACGATTTAGTCCTGAGCACGGTCCGTGAGTTTCTTAAAATCGCAACTGCTCATGGAGGATTTGTGCCTAATGCAGATAGGTAGCGGTTACTTTGCCCCGGCAGTTACGAGATTAAGAAAAAGTACGTAAAATGACGCAATATTTGGTGCTCGCGCACAAACATCAAAACACTTTTTTTAAATAATTTTTTTAAACATGATGGCAAGGCATGTGTGCAAGACAGAGTCTTGAGCAACGAGGAACGCTCATCTTAACTCATTCAACTCCGACACGCCACGGCAAGACACGGATCGAGCGTGATAGTTCAAGGGTTGTGCGAGAATAGTTTGGCGCCCATAGGCGCCAAGCTATTCTGGCACAACCCTTGAACTCACTGACGCTCGATCTGTTTCCAGAAGTGTAATACAGTCTTCAGAGGGCAACTTCAAAATTTGAGGATTTCGGTCCTGGAGCAGAATGTCAGCAGTCACGTCTTCAGTATAGCGTGACAGGAGCTTGGACTCTGTCTAAGTAATTTCTCACTTTCTCAAACGTACCGGCCTTGACTTCTTTTTTTTTTTTTTTTGTGATGAGCATACATCATTTGGGGGGATTCTAAATTCAAATTTGAAAATTAAAACGTTAGAAATTAAAAAGAGATGCATGTAATGAGAGCTATAAACAGTTTATGATAATTACGTTCTTCTGACTCGTCTGTTAACCACTTTTGATGAACGTGAAGTTTTGTTTGCAACAAACGACTCCCGACAACGAGTCATATGTACGGCGCCTAGAGCATCTTACGATATATAGGCGCCTTATAAATCCTCTTTATTATATTACTATTAGTAACGAACGAGAGCTAAATCATGGCGGACATCGAGATTGTACCATAAGCATAGAAAACACTGAAAACATCTCCAAGAGGCATAGATCCTCATAAGCCCGGAGGGCCCGTGAGGATCTATGTCTTGGAGATGTTTAGAGTGTTGTCCGTGCTTGCCCTCCGTGAGATGGTCTTAGTCGCCTGCTCGGCGTAATTTGTCTTGAGCTTAGTGTATAGGCGCTGGCGCGCACGCGGTGGCGCAGTGAACTTGCATTAGTCAAAGCTACTATCATGGGACCCCTATGGCTCGGCGTTAAAGCCATATCAATGGCTAACTTGTCCGTGCTTGTGGTGGAAGCTGGTTATCCGCCTTGATTTCGCTCTCGTTGGTTGTGGGACGTCGTTGGGCGTGAACGTAACTTCACTAAAAAGTCACAATGAGGACGTGCAGGAGAGCAACTCACGTTTACTGGGGGCTCTTACGATAGAATTCAGAAAAACGCCTGCATGTTGGCCTTAGGGTTAGTGTTTGTCGAACGTTGACTAAACCCCGGATGATTTCTCCCTCTTAAAGATGTAAATGAGTTCCATATCAGGCAGCAAAAGGCGTAGATTCTCACAGCTGCTGGGGCACATGAGAATCTATGCCTTTGGCAGACGAAACTGGACTGACTGCGATTCACAATAATAAATTTGATGTACATGAATAATTTTCATCTCCTGACATCTCATTGCTATCAGCGTGGCTGATGACACTTGCGATGCAGCTTTTAAAAATGCGTGTCATTGACCTCGACGAGGTTACACGCGTGGCGTGTCACATTTAGCATAAATGTAATATCCGCCATGCTATACTTGAGGAAGCGTTTGAGACGACAAGAGGCATGGGCGAAGTTGCACGTCATTTTCAACAGTCAGTACCTGCCTGTCGATCCAGCTTGTTGGGTCCCAACCTCGGCGTTGACCCAACCTCGGCCAGAGTGACATATAATGCTCAAAATTAGTAAGGTACATTAACCCATTGTGTCCCAGGTACGAAATATCCACATCTTGAAGTTGTCATCTGAGGACTGCTTTACAATTCAGGAGACAGATCGACCATGATAGTTCAAGGGTGATGCCAGAATAGCTTGGTGCCTATAGGCGCCAAGCTATTATGGCACCACCCTTGAACTATCATTGTCAATCCATATCTTACTGTGGCGTGTCGGGACTTAGTCAGTTAACTTTTCAGCTTGAATTACTAAAAGTTCTCAGAATAGATATAATAATGGTTATATCAGTGATTAGCCATCCCATTGGCCTACAATTTCACAACATTGGTGTGACATATAGCGCTCACAAAAAGTAAGGAACGTCATAATTTCAACTTAAATCACTAAAATGTCGGAAAACTCCTTACATCTGCAAAGTGCAGTCACCTTTTTGGTCTAGAAGTACCCAACGGAGAAAGAAACACGCTTAGAAAAGACGGGTACAACACAATTTATTAATATTTCGGGTAAATACCCTTTGTCAAAATAGACAAACAAACAAACATGTCTATTTTGACAAAGGGTATTTACCCGAAATATTAATAAATTGTGTTGTACCCGTCTTTTCTAAGCGTGTTTCTTTCTCCGTTGGGTACTTCTTTGCATATTACACGCTTGGCAGTCACCTTTTTGGTCTGGATTGATTTACCTTTTTGGTCTGATTAACGTTTAAACTGGGACATTTTTATAATTCAAGCTAAAAGTAATATGTCCTTTACTTTTTGTGAGCACTATATGTCACACCAATGTTGTGAAATTGTAGGCCAGTGGGATGGCTAATCACTGATATACCCGTGATTATACTGATTCTGAGGACTTTTAGTAATTCAAGCTGAAAAGTTAACGGACTTAGTCCCGACACGCCAAAGCAAAATATGGATTGACAATGATAGTTCAAGGGTAGCTAAGCTATTCTGGCACCACCCTTGAACTATTATGGCCGATCTGTCTTCAGAGGACATCTCCAAAATTTGGGTATTTCGTACCTGGAACATAATGGGTTAAGGTACCTTACTTTTTGGAGCATTATGTCACTCTGGCCGAGGTTGGGTCGACCCCGAGGTTGGGACCCAACAAGCTGGAACTATGACAGGCAGGTATTTTTGAGCATTATATGTCACTTTGGCCAAAGATCCTCCTATTTAGGATCTTTGCTTTGGCCGGGGTTGGGTCGACGACGACGTTGGGACCCAAAACAGTGGCTTTGTTTTTAGCTAGTATTTGTTTTTGTCCCACGCAACAACAAAAAGAAAAGCTCGCCTCAATGCAGAGGGACACTGAGCAGGTGGCAGTTACTGGCCTAGACAAGTTTCCTGCAGCTGGAGACTGATTCCATCCGAATGATTTTGAGTGAATTGAACTTTCAGATTCAGACTGACTGACTGCGCAAGAATAAATCTAGATTGGCCGTTTAAAACCGCAAACTATTTATAGGCACTTATTTCATGTAAACTGAAAATGACGTCAGCCCGCCTCTAGCAGCGCTCAGAATGAAAACAACACCCCTCCACCATCTGCGCGATTTCAATATACGACTGTGTAATGGCGTAGGCTGTAAGCTCATGCATCACGGACCAGCAGATTAACTCATTCAGCCCTGACGCACTACAGCAGGAGATGGGTCGACCATGATAATTCAAGGGTGGTGCTGGAACTAACCCTTGAATTAGGCGCCAAGCTAATCTGGCACTACCCTTGAATTATCATGGTCTATCCATCTCCTGCAACAGGTGCATCGTCGTTAGATGACGCCTCCAAAATTTGACAAATACTGATGTGCTTCGGGCTGAATGAGTTAATCCCTTGACTGCCAGTGGACGCGGATTTCGCGTCTCAGTGAAACCACTGCACACTGGCCGACTGTCGCGTGAAGAGCACGAATGAAATTGGGACCAGGCGCGGGCATAAACTAGAACACAAGACTAACAAGAGACATAAATCCTCATGAGCCCCCGCGACCGCGGGGGCTCATGAGGATTTATGTCTCTTGCAGATGGGTAGCGGTACGTTCGCCTTGCCCCGGCAGTTCAAGGGTTAATCCATGTAGTTCCTTACGATTCCTGCAGAGGTCCACGAGTGCCTTAAAATCGTTCCAGACCTCCTGCTTCGGCGGACTGGCGGCTTTGTCCGGATGCAGCACGCCACGAATGAGTTAACTCATTCGAGCTGCCTTTCTTCACTGAACAGCCTCGGAAGCGCCTTATAGCCAAATGTATCGACATGTGTGCAGATCGAGACATGCAACGCTACACGACACTGCCGCAGCTATTGATGCTCAGCTCCTAGAACTACTTGCACTCGTTCTGGCGCAGTGAATACTTCAGCATGTCGTTTCTCCAGCCTGGAGGCCGTAGGATGTTAGAGTGAGCCGGGCTATCATGACATGCCAGCTACACTCACTGCACCCCCACCCCCACCCCCCTTAACCCTTTCCCCCACCCCCCTCGACCCTTATACGCTGTGTACCCACACGCATTATGCTTGTGGTCTCTGTCATTTTCCCGTGCCTGGCGTTGTATAATCAAGGCACCCCTGCAATTAAACAAAACGTTACTGTGCACTGACAAACGCACGCCGCCTAGGGGCGGCACTGAAGACACGTTTGGTCGATTGGATTGGTCGGCGTTCTGTTTTCAGCGTCAGTACCAGGACCCAGGCCAGAGCTAAGCTGAACATCGAATGTGTGCCAGTCTGTGATTTTGGACCTTACGGCTGTAAGCCGTAAGGTCCAAAATCATAGACCAGCACACAATGAACATTAAAGTACCAACCACTCACTATGCATAAATCTGAAGGCACATTTCAGCACCGTTTGCCGTGTTGGTTATGCCTTGTCGACACACCTAATGCACTTTAACAGCAGTTTGGACACGCAGCAAAAGCGCACGCGTAATCGCACTTCTGCGCTGCCGTTAGCGTGTCAATCTATTTTTAGCTGTCTCTCGCACTAGCGTTTTATTTATAGAACGGAGTGGTGTCATTGTCAGGTTACTTGACGTGTCTAAATGACTCGGAACCATAACTAGACCTGTGTGTAGCGTTTCGTAACGATCTGTTACAGAAGTGAAGCTTTGAACAGTTACGGCGGTAGTGGGCCTGTGAATATCAATGGAAAACGCAACGGTCTGGTTGAGTGGAGTACGATGTGTGTCCCAGCAAAGACGTAAACTCTTTGGTCCCAGACACATCCGTTGCCGATACACTCAGAACAACTCTGCCGTCAACAGGATGCCAAAAGCCAGTATGTCCTTTTTTTTTTTTTTTAAAGAAAAGCGAGATTTTCATTGTGTTAAAATGACACTATCGTTTTCTTTTTATGTTTAAAAAGGACATACTGGATTTTCGCCAAATAACGACAGAGCTAGAATAAATTACATGGTGTTTGGTGTATTGTGGTGTCTGACCTATCAGAACACAAGGTATATTTGCAATGACGGTCTTTCTATTCTTTTTGAAGCCACACTCGTCATCTTGCTTCTCGTACCGACGGATGACTTGTCTCAATTGTTCTTTCTAAAATGACGCACCATTAGTCCACTCCCGTCTACAATTCGACAGTAGGTACGAATTGGGAATGCATCCCCAGTCTCGTTTTAACCCATTTCGCCCAAACGCCCTCCAGCAAGAGATTATTGGCCATGGTAATTCAAGGGTAGTGCCAGGTTAGCTTGGCGCCTTCAGGCGCCAAGCTAATCTGGCACTACTCTTGAATTAACATGGTCAGTCCGTCTCCTCAGTGCAAGTGGTACATAGTCTTTAGGTAACACCTCCAAAATGTTTGAAATGCGGCCGTGGAGCTAAATGGGTTAACTCATTCGAGACGTGTCGCTTTCAGATACGCGACAAAAGCCGCGTATCTGAAAGCGACACGTCTCGAATGTACAAATTCGTGATGTCAAAACAGATCCACATAATTATAGTCTCTGTTGTTGATGTTGTTTATTTGTTCTGATTGGTTGGTTGCTTGCTAGGGTGGGTTTTGCTAGCTGTCACGGTTTATTGGTCAGTATATGGGCTCGCATCGGTGCATACCATTCAAAAAGACGTAGCGCGTGAGGATCTAGCAGAACCACAGAATGTGTGTGCAAACAGGAAGCACATCATAAAACCAAACATTTTTAGTAAGCTCCATCTCATATTTTTTGTTTTTTGTTTTCTCTCTCTCTCTCTCTCTCTCTCTCTCTCTCTCTCTCTCTCTCTCTCTCTCTCTCTCTCTCTCTCTCTCAACACAAAACCCGCCTATCCTGTCCTCCCTTTCGTCTGTACCAACTTGGACTCGTCCCAACAGGTGTTATAGAGCGGCGGGCTGTGATTACGTAGCCCCGTAGGCGGGTTGTAACCCAGTGCCCCGGGACAATGATAGCTTCCCGCGGTTGCGCTTAGGGCACAACCCCCTCACCCCGCCTGACCCCAATCTTACTGTTGCGTCTGTGCACTGCAGGGGGTGGATGGGGGAAGGGGGGAGAGTGAGGTGCAGTGCTAGTTGCAGGGTCAAACCTACACACATGTTAGACATGAGGAAGAAAGAGGGAAATCCTGACAGGCATAAGTCGATATTTTGAATAAATCTTACTGCTGCATCTGCGTACTGCGTCAGAGTGTGAAACCGCTAGTCGCAGGCTCAGCTCGTGTGCGCCCCCCTCCTCCCCACCCCCACCCCCCTCCCCAGTCATAGCAAAACGTCTTCGGGCCCACCACAGCCTCAGTGGGCCCGCGCACATCCGTGCGAAGGCCCACTGCGGCTATCGTAGGCCTAATGAGCCTGTTTTACACGAGGAAAGTAGATGTCAATTGTGATGGCGTCTATGCACTGAAGACGAGCGAGCAACGCTAGTCACAATTTGAAATCCTCTTCACTCGTCTTGCATGAGGAAGGAACAGGTATAAATGAGGAACGGGGGGGGGGGGATAGGATCTAATTGGAGTAAATCACCATAAACCCGTGTTAACTGTACATGTATTCTTTTGCACTGAAACAATCACGATTGTTTCCGTCTGAGGTTGGATAAACCTCACAGAGCCGGAAAGTATAGTTTCTAAAGAGCCACTGTGATACTGACATGGGCTCATTACAATCTATGCTTTCTGCAGCTGGAAGCGACTATAGTAGAGTGCTAATGAAAATCTTGTCTTCTTTCACACCGAGAAGGGTTCACTGTTGGAATGCGTATGCATCGGGTGGGTGGGGGGTGCAACATTGAGGCGCAGAGCACACTTTAGAGGAGTGAAGGAAAAGTTGAGGCTCTGTTTGGGATGAAAGGAAATATATATTTTTTAAAACAGAAGGTGAAGGAAGGCGTTCCGCAGTGACTCCTCCAGATGATGTGCTTGGAATAATTAACTCCTTAACTGCCGCGGGGGCTCGTGAGGATTTATGTCTCTTGTGAGGTCTATAGTTTACGCCTAATTGTGTACACGTCCATCTGTTCTTCTCGCTAAACTGAGTCGGTCAGTGTGCATTCATTTTTGAAAAATTCGTGATTAGATCGTCACTGGCAAGTAAGGAGTTCACATCAGCAAAAGGTATGATCTGCTCAGGCGCAATATGAGTTTCATACGCTTTGGTATCCCTTTCCGTCCCCAGAAGGAGGAAATCACTGGGATTTGATCCTGCAAGTAGCTACCCCAAAAAAAGAAAGAAAAAAAAAGAAAATGCAAACAGACGAGCTAGGTTCGCGGTGCGTGTCTTGCGTGACATTTGTTTTTGAGGGGAAATCTTCCGAAATCATAAAGCCGCATAAATAGGACTCCTCAGCTTCGACCCTTTCTGCAAATATTTGTCAAAACCTCGGCTTTCCAGAACTGAAGTTTAGATCCTTAATCTTACTCTTTCACGTACAGCGACAAGTGCGGGATGTGGATGGACGAACAGTGTTCACTCAGACGATAAGTGTTCGAGGACAGTGGCCCATCTTTGCCCTGGAGTGGATCGACGATGATAGCTCGAGGGTAGTGTCAGATTGCTTGGCACTACCCTCGAGCTATTATCGTCGATATATCTCTCGATAGTTGCTTATGGAAATAGGTCCGTCATTTGGATCTGGACGAGCAAGGGATACGTCACATTCAGGCAAACCCTTTGGTTTTTCGTTCGATTTTTCCCCCTTTGGTTTATTAGGCGAAAGGCTTTCTGATGGTAATATCCCATCCATACGATTTTGGCTCGTACTGTTTTTATACTGTAGCTTCTGAAACAAACCCCCCAAAATTGAGAAAACATAAATTTAAAAACCCTGTGCACATTGTACCGCATTTTCAGTGTTTTAGCATGGCTCTGACCTGTCTTTGGTGCGTGAAAAATAATATCTTGGCTTCTCTCTCTCTCTCTCTCTCAGTCACTCCCGTAGGCGCCAAGCATGTCTGGCGGCATCACCCTTGAACTAGCATGCGCGATCGGTCTCTAGAATTGTAAAACAGTCCTTCAGAGGGCAACTTCAAAATTTGGGGATTTCGGTCCTGGGGCAGAATGTGTTAAACATTGCTCATATTCATGAACATGCTCTGTTTATATACGCAAACTGGAGCATGCAGAGGAAAGCGAGGACGGCAAACCCAACAAGATGCCAGCTAATAACTCTAGTCCTATAACTGTATTCAAAATAATTTAATCCGTTCAGTGCCCAGAAAATGGGAACACCACTCAACTGCAAGAGGTATAGATCCTCGTGAGCCCCCGCAGTTGCGGGGGCTCATGAGGATCTATGCCTCTTGTGGACAACACTTTTAATCCATGTTCCTGGGACAGCTAGGCTTTTTGGTTCTTGAGTTAACGAAGACTGCTGAAGTAGAGTCTGTCTCACCTGGCACTGCACGGGTTAGAACCGAAATTTACTGGAACCGCCTAGCCATGGTCGATATAAAGCGACTCTTTACCAGCCAAAGAGAGAAAGGACAGTTACAATTGTTGTCTAACCACAGTGATCTCATCAAGTGTGTCTATATACCCAATATTCTAGGGTCGCGCCGGTGAATAAACAGACTCAACGGCGCTTTGACAATGAGGCCGTAGCAGAAAAGTCGAACTCTTTTGTAATGCCCCGAGCTAAAGAACGATTGCCTCTCTATAACGACAGGCTTAGACCCAGAACAATTCCTCCTTTTTTTCAAGAACACATATGTTTGTTAATCGTTACTCCCAAGAGGCATAGATTCTCATGGGCCTCTGCTACAGCAGGGGCTCATGCGAGTCTATGCCTCTTACAGATGGCAAAAGAGATGGAAAGAGACTTAAGTATTATACTCTCTTCACAGCGGCTGATGATAGTCCGTTTTAATGAGGGGTAAGCTTTTGTGGTGAGTTTTAAATCTGGCTCATAATTTTCTGGCATTTTCTGGTGTTTACATTTTTGTACTTTGAACTTTAAGGCGACTTGAAGAGCTGTACGGGAGTCGGCTCGATAATGTTTTAATAATGCCACTCCCTTTAATAATAATTATGACCATGACACACACCGTATATTCATTTTAATTATAGAACCACCTTCGCTGCATCTGAACAAAGCGTGAACGTTCAAGTCAGTTTAATGATGCAGAATGTAAAGTCATATCGACAAAGAGCAGATCGAATTATTTGGCTCATTGGAACTATCAGTAAATAAAAACTGACCTTTTTTTCCTACTCAGCTCTGCGCATATTTTGAATTAGAAACTAAGATTTCGGGATGAACCCCTTCACTGGCGAGAAAAATGAACGGCCGTACCCGAATGCAAGAGGCATAGATCCTCAAGAGCCCCCGCAACTGCGGGGGCTCTTGAGGATCTATGCCTCTTGCTGAAACCACTTTTCTCCATGGTCCATTGGCGGCTGGAGATCTTTGCCCTTGAGTACACAATGATTTCAAAAATGCAGTCCGCCTGTGTCCAAGCAAGGGCAGTGGATGAAAGCTGAAACAAACCCCAAGTTTGATTCAGTAGCTAGCGTTAGTAATGTAACGGGTAGGCCATCGAAGCCGATGATGTCGTCATTGTGCATGACTTCTATTTGTGGGTGCGCCGGTGTGGCTGGCCGGCAAGCCAATCCGGCTGGAGCCACACCTGCGAGGGCAATGGGGGCACTGGAGCGTGGCTGTAGGGACAGTTGACGCTGTCTTTCTGCGAGCTCTGGCACTGGTGATCCGTTCGCGCCGATTTTGTTCAAAGAGCGTGCAGGCGTTCCTGGTGTTAGTAAGACAGCGTTAAAACCAGATCGTCACTAAATGTGTGACTTTGGGCCTTTCGGCTTCGAGCAGTACGATCCAGCACACACTTTCAGTCACATACCAACGCACATACGACTTGAAACCGAAACGTTCAACATCACAGCCGACCAGCACGCTTGTGACTCGAGAGGGTTCAAACTTTTAGCCCACCCTAGTTTTGCGCCATGCTGGGTCGACAACATCACTCAAATCATTACAAGAAGGGGAGAAGACTCCGGAACGCCCAACTTCAAAGGTAACCTCCCCCTATCATTACCCACATCGTTAATATAACACGCGTGGTAAGTCGCGCAACGAACCTCTGCCACTGCAAGAGTCACAGACTCGCATCTTGAGTGGGCTCATGAGAATTCATACCTCTTGCTGGGCAAAGGATGATCATCTTTGTACTTCGTACCAAGGAAGTTACCTGGGATTTCAGCACAATACTTTGCACCCAATGGTTGCCGTTTTCTGGGTGCATTTTTTAAGCTGAAATGTTCATAACTTGCTCTGTTAGAGAAACACAGATGATACTTGCCAGCAAGAAGCATAGCCCTTGACAAGACCCCTGCTGTCGCAGGGGTCTTTTCAAGGGCTAAGCCTCTTGCAGATAAGACAAAGTCTCCGCTGGGACGGGCGCAGAGTGTATATACTCTGAATATAAGCACTGCACTCTGTTGGCACCATTCAGTTTATAAGCATCCCAGTATGAGGCCTTAGGTGTAGTTTGGAAAACAATTCACAAATGTGTATGAACCTTGTAGCTGTCGCGGGACCTACGCAGACCTCTGCGTGGAAGGTGGAAAGAAAGGGCATCTACTAATGGGAAGGTGATGTGCCAATGCAATCTGCGCTGGAAGGTTTTTGAAGAACTGTTGACATCCTCTTGCGGACTATAAAATGTGGTGCCAAAGATGGAAGAGAACGACAAAAATAATATTCACTACTCGTTTTACTGCTCGTAATACTTGACCCTACTAGATTTTTTTTTTAGTGAAGAGACTAAGCTAAAACAGTCGGCCAACTTGCAGATTATAACTCAGAGCAACCAACCAAACAAACATACCAGGCAAGCAAGCAACCAACCAACCAATAAACCAGCCAAACAACAAACAACGAACAAAATATACGAATATTTAAACAAACAAACAAGCAAACAAACAAACAACAAACAAACAAAACGGACGAACGAACGAGCGCGCGAACGAACGAATGAACGAATAAAAACGAACAAACAACAAACAAACAAATAAACCTTTTTGTTCTTTCTAAAGTGACTAACAATGACCCCAATTGCCTGCTTTGCCATTGTGAATTCTACGGTTTAACTTTTTTCTAGCGGAAGCTATAGCGTAAATGTAGTTTTCAAAAGGATGCAGTGCACATTTTGTATTATGACATGGGGACGTAGCTTAGTGGATAAGACACTGCGCTGGCAGTCGTAAGATCCCGGGCTCGAATCCCCTGGTGGGCAGGAATGGGATGTGGACTTTTCCTAATTCCCATCGAGTCAAATTTACGTACAGACTCGGCTTACGGTTGCCTGTCTCGCCTTCGTGTGTACAACACGCATAATCATCACTGAAGTGCGCACGTTAAAAATCCCATTATCACTATTCCAAAGAGAAGGCCCGGTAGGGCCGGTGAAATGGAAACAGAAATATATCACATGCACCGAAGTTAATAGGTTGGAGGTTTGCACATAAAGTAGCGCTTAGTAGCAGCAGGCTTTCAAAGCTCCAGCATCCATCCCTACGGCTCCTTCAGTATCTTTAATTAGATGGATATGTGCGCTTCGGAGACACCATACCATACCATTACTGCCAGTACATGAATATAACTAGTAATACCAATCGAGGCTAAGAAGTCAGCCCCCAAATGCCCTGCAATATGACCTTCCACGTGATCTCTGGACAGACAAACCAACAGAACTACACCGGCATTGCGATAAACCACTCCGAAATTCCAATAAAGCTTTCTCAGTCGCTCCCATTCCACGTGCAAGAGGCATACATCCTCATGAGCCCCTGCCTCGACAGGGGCTCATGAGTATCTAGGCCTCTTGCTAGAAAAGACTGGCCTCAATTACAGTTTATTGCGTCGTCAGACGGAGGGATTTATTAGTGTTTGAAGTCATTGACTGATAACTTGAGACCAGACTTTAAAGGGGCTGGGGACACAAAAAAAAAGTAATCAGACATTTTTATAGTGAACCCGGGAAGGAAAAATATATGAGGATGTATATGGTGCTGATCTTTGCCAGCAAGCGATATATATTCTCATGAGCGCCTGCAACTGCAGGCGCTCATGAGAATCTATGCCTCTTGCAGTCGGAAGGTGCTGCCTGCAAGGACTGTCGTCCCAGATTCCAAACACAGGGGCAGATCACTCCGCCGGCAGATATTCAAGGCCATATCCGGGGCAAATTCGAGCCCACAAATTAAACCTTCGCAGATGGCCCTCTCGCCGCCTGAATCAACCGCTAGATCATTTCCCCCTTCTTTTTTTTTTTTTTTTGCAGCCATGCCCCTGTAAACTTTTACGCAACTGGAAAATCAGAAGTCACTGGCGAGATGTGCCGGGCTGGATCGGTAGCTATGGGTTGTAAGGGCCATGACGTACTTCCGGATAGACACGTAAAGAAGGATAAATATAATTTCTCAATTTTGGGATTATCACATTACGACTGATGATGATGATGATGATGATGATGATGATGATGATGATGATGATGATGCCTTAGGACAAAAGACAACTAGTAAGTCTTTGTTGTTGTTGTTGTGAAAAGCAAGATTTTCATTGTAACAAAATGAAAATATCGCTTTTTTTACTTTTTTGAAAAAGAGCGACTTGCAGCAGATATATAAAAAAAATCGTAATATCATAACCCAAGTTTGCTTCTTGTCTTATAATAAGCATACATTATTATAAGGAAAGGAAAGAGTGCAGACGAGCCCTATGAAAAATCCTTGTAATATCTGATCTGTCGACTCTCTGACCTTGTTATAAGCGAAATCGAATGTGCTTTAATTCAACTACCCCCAGTAAGCAAAAGACCCTCGTGTCAGTGTCGGCCGCAGCGGCCGACGCCGTCGGCTCGAGAGACCTTTTGCTTACTGAGCTGCGAATCAAGCACTATGGTTCATATGCTGTTGGCTGGAGTTAATGAGTATGTTCCGAGCAGGCACTTATTATTTTATACTGACGAGCAAAAGAAATGCGACAGTTTTTGAATCAACGGAAACACGAAAGTGTTTTCCGATGATTCCATGAAAGTTGCTTTTCGTTTGCTCCTCAGTATAGTATCGCCACGGTCGATCTCTGGCACGTTAGTTCGGCAGACGTCTTTACCAGTGTAATAATATACGCCAAATTCAATCGGGTCCTGGAGCCAGTTGCATGAGCGAGCTTAGTCCTGCGCCAGCCACTAAGCAAGGTGCGCCGCTATAGCGGCGCACCTTGCTTAGTGGCTGGCGCAGGACTAAGCTCGCTCATGATAGCGGCGCACCTTGCTTAGTGGCTGGCGCAGGACTAAGCTCGCTCATGCAACTGGCCCATACTTATTTTGTGTTGCGAGTCGTTTTTGCGTGTTATTGTTTCGCTTCATTTTAAACTGAAGAGCTTCATTCCGATGCGTGGCTTTATGCCGCTTAGATCGTCATCAGTATCTGAGTATCTGACGTGTCACGTGGACGGACGGCCGGCACGGTGGCTTTACCAGTGACTGGTAATTAACTAGGTAGAAGTGAGCGCGCTATTTTGTACGTTGCATGACCGAACATCGGCGGTTAAATGTCGAACCACTAAACTACACGAGTCATCATCGATCGCAAGCAAAGAGTACATGGCGCTAAGAGGCGAGGATACACACAAAGCAACACAGTCTCGGGTCCAGACCCAACCGCCTGCAAGAGGCGTAGATTCTCATGGGCCACTGCATTCGCAGGGGCTCATGCGAATCGACGCCTCTTGCTGGAGATCTCCTGTGGGTTATTTCATTTCGCTGCTTAGATTGAGGACGTCGTAGGCGTTTAGCTTAAGTCTTGAGCACACTAAGAGGGCATAATCCTGTTGTATTACATCTATCGATCCATTGACTTCTGCAGGGTGACATGTATGCGGGGTGAGGGGGGGGGGGCAGTAGAAGACGGAAGGTGGGGGGGGGGGAGGGGAGAGAGAGAGAGAGAGAAAGAGAGCAGGGGCTTGGGGAGGTGGAGAGGAGTAGGGGTAGTGCCGGGGCTGGTTGTGGGAGAAAGAGGGGGGGGGGGGGTAGGGGTTGTTGGCGTAAGGGGGTTGGGGGGAGGGGCCCAGCATTTTTATTCTACGCCTGTTGAAATTCATTTTGTTGTCAGCCCGAGGGTGTAAATGGTGAGAAAAGACTTTAGCCCACATGTGTGACAACTAATGTCTCGAATAATCATCATCATCATCATCATCATCAGTCCCTTGCCCGAACTGGGCGTTGGGGGGACTGAAAGGCAGCAGCAACAGACAGTGCTCTCCACTGAGTTCTATTTTGGGCGGTGGCAAGCAAGTCTGACATCTCGAGTTCGGTCCATTCTTTTATGTTTGCGACCCAACTCTTTCTCTGACGACCTCGCCGACGACTTCCTTCGAGAGTGCCTTGGAGGATAGTCTTGGACAAGGTGTTGTGTCGGGTCACGTGGCCAAACCAAGCAAGCTTGCGCCGTTTCACGGTTGCCAGAAGGGGTTCATGTGGGCCCACCAGGGAAGTGACGATGCTCCGTACATATTCGTTGGTCTTGTGCTCGCGGTACGAGATGCGGAGCAACTTCCTCAGGCACTTGTTCTCAAAGGCCTGGATTTTCTTTTCTGAGTCTGCAAGCAGTGTCCAAGTCTCACAGCCGTAGAGTAGAATAGACACTATGAGGGACTTGTAAAGCCTGTACTTGATGGTGAAGCTGATGGAGTTACTTCGCCATATCCTGTCCAGCCTGGCCATTGCGGATGTTGCTGTACCTATCCTGATACGGATCTCTGCTATGCAACTACCGTCTTTGGACAGGGTGGCTCCCAAGTACTTGAAGCTATTGACCTCTTCTAGCTTTTGGCCATTCATGTGAATGTTGCTGCTGCTGTCGCTTGTGGTGTTGATCATCACTTTGCTTTTATCCGTACTGATCTCCATGCCATAAGACCCTGCGCTACTTGAAAGTTTGTCTGTCAGGTTTTGGAGCTCACTATTGCTGCCTGCCATGAGGTCAATGTCGTCTGCGAATCGAAGATTGCACAGGGATCTGCCACCAATAGAGATTGAAGTATGGTGGTCGTGGAGGGTTTCCTGCATGATCTTCTCCAGGAATATGTTGAAAAGGACAGGAGAGAGCAGGCATCCTTGACGGACACCGATCGTCGTCCTGAAGAACTCGCCTGACTGATTGTTAAGTAGAACCGCGCTGCAGGCGTTCTTGTAAAGCGCTTCTATCATTTGGATCAGTCCCTCCTCTATGTTGAACGATCTCATGACTTGCCAGAGTCCGTCGTGCCAGACGCGATCAAATGCTTTCCTGAAATCAATGAAGTTGTGGTAGAGTTCGCGCTGATGCTGCAGATGTTTCTCGATCAGGACGCGGCAGTTGAAAATCTGCTCTACAGTGCTTCTTCCAACTCTGAAGCCAGCCTGTTCTTCTGCCAGCAGTTCCTCGGCGAAAGTTTTGAGGACCCAGCTTTTCTTGTTGTTATGGACATCATTAGCAAAGTAATGTTTAGAATCATTCTCAACCGCCTCAAAACTTCTCGAATAATCGGACCTTGTAACTTGCGGTTCAGTCACTTATTTACACTCGTGTGCGATGTTAAACCCTACCCAGTAAGCGAAGATTATCGGGCCTACATGGGCCTACATCGGCCCGATGATCTTTGCTGTATGGGCTCGGTCTTGGGTCGTAAGTTCTAGCATAACAGACCAGCGTGCAAATACATGTACAGTAAACGCCATCAATAAATCACCAGGGGACCCAGCTTTTCTTGTTGTTATGGACATCAATAAATCACCAGGGGACCCAGCTTTTCTTGTTGTTATGGACATCAATAAATCACCAGGGGACCCAGCTTTTCTTGTTGTTATGGACATCAATAAATCACCAGGGGACCCAGCTTTTCTTGTTGTTATGGACATCAATAAATCACCAGGGGACCCAGCTTTTCTTGTTGTTATGGACATCAATAAATCACCAGGGGACCCAGCTTTTCTTGTTGTTATGGACATCAACAAATCACCAGGGCACCCAGCTTTTCTTGTTGTTATATCCGACGTTTGTTATAAGCGCGAAGTCATTTACGTAGAAAGATAGTTGTCGGAACCTTAAATGTATAGTTATATCGGACAGTTGTTATATCTGACGTTGTTATAAGCGGGATAGACTGTTATTAGAATCAACCCCGAGAGGACCACCTATTAACGGGCGTCGTGTAGAGAGAAAAAAACTCTTCTTGAAAAAAAAAATCCCAACATTTCCTTCGTAGACAATGCCGTTCTAAATTAACCCTTTTAGCCCCAATGTCCCGTTTCTCAAATTTTGGAGGTGTTGCCGAATGACTATGTACCAGTTGCAGGAGATGGATTGACCATGATAATTCAAGGGTCGTGCCAGATTAGCTTGGCGCCTGAAGGGCTGTAGGCTAAAAGAGTTAATAGGGTTAGTTCGTTACTGGGGCTTAACGCATTGAAAAAGTAACGAGGACTATCTCACGTCGATATAAAGGGTTAGTTAGTTAGTTATTTGGGTTTAACGACGAGCAGGCGACTAAGGCCATTTTACGGCGGGATATAAAGGGAAGTTGAGTTCATTATTAAGGGCTACGTGCAAAGGACACACGCCACACGCCACACACCACATTGCAGCAACCCTTGGTCATGTCTCCCCGCATACGGGTCACTATCGATCTCCGCCATCTCGCGGCCTCGCGAGTAAACACGAGACTGGGCCGGAGACGTGATGAAGGCAGGGTTTAATGGGAAAATCAAATTTAACTTTGGAATTACGACCACCGACACGCGCTGTGGTCACGTGGTCTTCTGGGCTTAGCCTCTAACCCCAGGATCATAACTTCAGTCTTAGGTTCAAGTCTCGTTCACCTCCCTTCGACTAGGGCAGCACAATGAACGAACACATGAACGAGTCTGTAGTGTCTATGAGACTGTTTCATTTCAGCAAGAGGCATAGAATCCTATGAGCAATTGCAAATGCAAGGGGTCATGAGAATCTATGTCTCTTGCAAATGAAGGAATCAACGTACAATGTACTTGAAGATACAACTTGTCAACCAAGAGGCGAAAACCTACAGTTACATGAGTTCTTGAGGATCTGTGCCTGTGTTCAATAGGTGGAAATTTGACATTACAAGATACATATATTCTCGTGAGCCCTGCGTTAGCGCAGGGCTCATGAGAATCTACGCTTCAAGTAGACACATTTGGGATGGACGAGGGATCATAACTTGGCTAATGAAGCAGAATGCTGTCAAGGGTGACGCAAAAATTCAACATGACATTGGTTGTCTCGGTCTCAGTCATAGGCTTAAATTCCCGCTATTTCCTCCACCTTAGAAGTGAAGAAGTAAGTTCGTATGAGCAATACCTACTACCAAAAGCAATAAATTTTATCATCAGCATCTACGGCTGCGTGGTCTGCAATTATTCCGTTTTTCCATATTCCTTTTCCAGCCTGCTTTTTGACCGGCAAATAGTCTGACTATTTTTGCCTTCTTTTTTCCCGCTGCAGGCTGCAGGTGTAAATTTGCTGGCTGTATGGCTGTGGGTCTGATGAAGATCAATGCCTCTTGCACATAACTAAGGTTCAGAGCGCATGAGGATCTGTGCTTCTCGCAGACGGAAGGAGGTGGTTGTATGAATCGGGGTATCGCAGAGGCTTTGTGAACGTCGAGTTTTGCCCAACACAGAAATGGCCGAAATATGTCGGGGGATTTTCTTCCATCCGGTGATATTAGGAGGGATTTTGCCGAGGGCCTGAAACAAAGTACGTAGTGTGTATGCAGTGCCAGTATGCAATCCCAGTATGCAAAAGTGTTTGGGCCGAAGTCGGCTGCCGATGGCCTGATACGACCGACGTCGGTCCGAATGTCTTTACTGACTGAAGAGGTATGAGACTCAGTGAGTGACTACAAAAGCGAGGTATGAGACTCAGTGAGTGACTACAAAAGCGAGGTATGAGACTCAGTGAGTGACTACAAAAGCGAGGTATGAGACTCAGTGAGTGACTACAAAAGCGAGGTATGAGACTCAGTGAGCGACTACAAAAGCGAGGTATGAGACTCAGTGAGTGACTACAAAAGCGAGGTTTTGTTTCAAACGAACGACTCCCAACAATGAAAGAGAGTGAAATCACGGCGTGTGACCAACGTGTATCATAAGCATAGACAACACTCCAATACATCTCCAAGAGGCATAGACCCTCATGAGCCGAAGGGGCTCATGAGGGTCTATGCCTCTTGGAGATGTTTGGAGTGTTGTCTGTACTCATGGCAGCTGCTGACTATCCGATATAACTTTGCTCTGTTTCATTGTTGGGAGTCGTTTGTTGCTAATGAATCTTCACTAAAATCCATACGGACGCAAATGATAACGAATACCCGTATAGATCTTTTACAAGTTCAAATGCAGGTATAAAAACTGTGTGTCAGTGTATGAAATGACACAAAGCAGCGTATTTTCTGACTGTCACGACTTTACAAGTTCAAATGCAGGTATAAAAACTGTGTGTCAGTGTATGAAATGACACAAAGCAGCGTATTTTCTGGCTGTCACGACTCGGGTTTTTTTTTTTTTTTTTTTTTTTTTTTCGTCTATTTTTGTAGGGGAGTAAGTTTAGAGGGGTGACAGGATTTAGATAGTCACCGGACGTACGGGTAGTTTAGGTGGGGTATTTGGCCTGTACACGAGTATTTGCTGCCGTGCGAGAGTTTGGAGGACGGCGTGACGCACGTGATCGCCCGGTCTGCGCGATCGGGTGGTTATTGTTTCACGTGAATTTTCATCACATGATTTACTGAGCGTATTTTTGCTAACCTAACGTTATCCAAATTGTTAGACAGTCGCTTTTCCAACTGCGAACGAGTCAGTCGTTTTTCCAGCAGTCTCCTAGGGTGGTCTTTCAGGCGTGGTTCGCCATTTGCTGAAGGCCTCAAACAGCTGTGTCGTTTTTTTTTGTAACGGCCTGCAGCCTGTGTCCGAAGAAGGAGAAGAGAGGAAGCAACTGCGACGACTTAACCCCTAGCTTGTCTTGTCCTTGTTTGTCTTCGTCCTAGCCGGGGCATCTTCACGGATGGCATGCATCCTAATCCAATGGTCCAAATCCAACGGCCTAAAACTTAAAGAACTAACCGGCTAAGTCTGCCACCATGCTGTGGCACTGAGAGGGGAGGCTGGCTGTGTCACTCCGCCCTGTGGGCCTACGACGCCGTACATGGGTGCTGTTGCGAGTGTCGCGGCATGCCCCGTGTTTAGTCAGGTCGGGTCGTCCCATTTAATTATTTCTAACCTATTTAAGTAAAGTTTTGTATGTTTATAATGTTGTAAAGAACGTTGTGAGATTTATTTCATGTCCTCGTGACAATGTTGTGAGAGGAGCTTTGTCACAGTGACAGAAAGTTTTTGAGAGATTGTATTATTTGTTACGGAAGGCCTTATCGCGGAAGCAAGAGCGTCGAGCTGAGCTGAGCTTAACGGTTGACGTTGTGCTTCCAGCGAGAAGGTCCAGTGACGTGAAACATATTGAGTTTGCTCAACTTTCAGTCGTGTTAAATTTAGGATATTTACTCCATTTGTATACGTGATATTGTTTATTCTGAAACATTGTGTTAGCTAAAGGAGCCTTGTGCTGTGAATGTCTAGTTTGCGAAAGCATTAATTTAATTCGAACTTGTCGTTCGCCGTGCTCCCGCTGGGGAGATTCTGTAGCTTGCGAACTATATTCATTGTTCTCGATCTTCATTTGTGTTTTAGTAAGCATATTTGGTTGATCGTATATTTGATATTGTGCTATTTTAAATACTGTGTTACTTAAGGAGCCACGTGCTGTGAGGAACGCTTCGCGGAAGCAAAGGCGTAGGTCTATTGGCGTTAGCGCTTGACGCTTGTGCTTCCGTCGGGGTCCAGTGGCTTATGATTTAAGCTTTTCAGCCTCAGTTTTCTTTTGTATTTTATTTAGGATCTTTGTTTTATTATATATTTGTTGTTATTTTGTATTGTGTGTAATGGATATTAGGGGTGGGATGTTTGGACGTGTGTGAGTGTGAATGTGATGCGTGAGTGCATGGTTAGGATTGAGTGAGAATAGTTGGTTTGTTGTTAGGGTTATATGTAATACATGTCTTCGTCATTGTTCCTCTGGTGTTTGTGTTAGGTTTGTGTTAGTGTGTGTCGGGTGTGTCTCGAGTGATAGCACTCACAGCTCGCGCCCCGGAAGCGGGGTCGTGACACTGGCGCAGCGGCGTTTTGTGTCATCTGATTCAGTCAGAGTAATGCTTACAGCTAGACATTTGTACATGGTGTTCTTCGACAGCTATGTAGTACTGTGGATTATTTCTCAGCACTGTGCTTACCACATTACTTTATGGGGGAACAACAACAACAACAAAACACTTCCAATATATATGTCCGCATCTTAACCCCTTGACTGTCAGTGGGCGCGGATTTTGCGTCTGAAAACCACTGCGCACTGACCGACATTCGCGTGAAGAACACAAATGAAATGAGACCAGACGTGGGCACGGAGAACACAGGACTAACAAGAGACATAAATCTTCATGTGCCCCCGCGACTGCGGGGGCACATGAGGATTTATGTCTCTTGCAGATGGGTAGCCTTGCCCGGGCAGCTAAGAGGTTTAAACGTAATACTGCATGTGATGCGCTTGGATATGTTAGTCTGTTTGTTCCGGTGCACATCACTTTGTGCTGGAATACATTTTACACTGTTGACAGTCTCGTATTGGCAGCACACTAAAGTTCCTCGATCACCCCCAGCCTGGTAGGTAGTTATCAGCTCCTGTTCACCATCCATTTTATTAGTTTTATTTGTCACTCCTTTCTTTAAAACATTATTTTATTTTTCAGCCTTCAGATGTCTTGACATCTCTTTACAATGTGAAGATTTTATCAGTGGACAACACCATGATATAAATAATACAGAAAATTAAATACAAGTATTTCTTAACCCATTCAGCTCTGACGCACTACAGCAGGAGATGGGTCGACCATGATAATTCAAGGGTAGTGCCAGATTAGCTTGGCGCCTGTCGGCGCCAAGCTAATCTGGCACTGCCCTTGAATTATCATGGTCGATCACATCTCCTGCAACTGGTGCATAGTCATTAGAAGACACCTCCAACATTTGCGAAATACGGCCGTCGGGCTGAATGAGTTAATCCTGAACATTAAAAAACCCGCAACGTTTAGAGCGCACCTTTGGAACACATCGTGAATTGCAGTAAGACGTGGCAAATGTATGTGTGACCTAAGGCCATGGACTTGTTAATGCATCTTTTAATCAAAACGTTCAGAAAGTAGGCCATCATTATGTTAGTGCTGCAAACAAGATGCTAACAAGATGCTTTGCACATTACGCCTAGGGTCGTGAAAGCTTATATAGCTTCCTGATAACTTTTTGTCCTTCTGGCGAGGTTTAATACGGGGCGGTTTGCCGCCAGCAAGTGGCATAGATTCTCATGAGCCCGTGCAGATGTAGGGGCTCATGAGAGTCTATACCACTTGCCGATGGAATTCTATATCTACGAAAACCACTAGCTCGTCAATCATGTACAGTTTTAGAACTTGGACGCTTGTTTTGCTCGGATTGGTTGGTGCCCCGAGTCACTATTAATTGTCCCTGATCGTATAAAGACTTTGACATCACCACCTTAGGAGTGAGGCAAAAGTAAGAATGTCCACTTTTGTGAAAAGTGATGTATTAATCATATTTTAATGAAAATCTCGCTTTCACACAAATGGAATTAGTGCCTTTTGCTTTCACAGTTCAGATTAACCCATTCAGCCCTGACGCACTACAGCCTCGGCGCCAAGCTAATCTGGCACTACCCTTGAATTATCATGGTCGATCCATTTCCTGCAACAGGTGCGTAGTCGTTAGATGACGCCTTCAAAATTTGGGAAATACGTGCGTCGGGCTGAATAAACGAATTGATTGGAGGCCGCGCATTACAGTTCAATGTCTAAGCAGAAACATTCAGTGAGCACATGAGATGACGCGCAAAACACTGGGTGGATCTTTCAACCTTACAAGACCAATACATTCATGAATATAATATTAATAACGTGCACATTGCTTAAACGATACAAGAAACAAGATACAAGATACGTTTATTTACCATATTTACAAAGACTGTTAGGACTGTGTCCTGGTGCTGAACCCACACACATACACACACACACACACACACACACACACACGCATGCACACGCACACACACCGCGCACACACACACACACCCACACACACACACACACCCACACACACACAAACACAAAACCCGCAAATTAACCCATAAAGCCCTGAAAGACTACGACAGGATGTGGAGCGACCATGATATTTCGAGGTTGGTGTCAGAATAGATTGGCGCCTTTAGGCGCCACGCTATTCTGACACCAACCTTAAAATAAGAAAAGAAGTACCCAACGGAGAAAGAAACACGCTTAGAAAGGACGGTACAGATTATAATGCTTCGAAATTATTTTGTACCCGTCTTTTCTAAGCGTGTTTCTTTCTCCGTTGGGTACTTCTTTGCATATTACACGCTTGGCAGTCACCTTTTTGGTCTGGATTGATTTATTCAACCTTAAAATATATTGGTCGATTGTTACGTGGTAGTCGTAGTCGTAGTATGATACAATCACACCACTGAGACACACACGCACGTAGGGTCCTTGTAAAGAAACTTCACACAGCTGCAACTCGTCACACGTGGCACAAGGTTGTAGGCTGGAGTAACAGTTCCAACAATATTTTATTGCAGCGATGCAATCTCAGCACAATGCATCCACAAATGCATTCACACGTTGGTACACTGTCTCGTAAAATGCATCCACAATTCTGATACACTGCGTCTCCCATACAATGTACACTCATATTTGCTAACACCGTATTTTATACTATTACAGATTTCCAGAACAATCCATTCACACAACACAACTGACCAATCAGAAAAGAAAACGTAACCAAAACTCATTAATGTTCATTAAAAAGAACACCCTAGAACTAACTACATGTATACAGCGTTCGACTAACATCTAGGCGCATTCGATACACTGTTACGAAATGTAACCAACAACTTTGACGTCATATTTGAGGTCACCAGAATAATCGCGCCGTTTCGAGAACTTTCTAGGTCAAACGAGGTCGGACTTTGGCAACAATGTAACGAAAAGACCCGTCATTTTAGCTACACAACAGAAGTCGATCGTAATTCTCCAAGCAAAAGAAAATTAATCCTGCTAAAAAGGTACGTAATTTTTATCTAAAATAACTCAAATGAATATCAGATCTTTCCTATGATCAACACACACATGCTCTCACAGGAATAACACAACCATAAACGTAACATCGATCTTTCTCCAGAACTGTGAACTAGACCTTAGAGGATATCTACCAACAACAAAAAATAAATTTAAAAAAAAGATAATTTAGTCCTTAGGGCGCAAGGAGTTAAATCTCTACATATATTAGGGGTGTAAGTATAGGATCACACTGCAGACAAAGAGTGACATAATATTATGATGTAATACATGATGTATTACGCTTTGATGCCTATACCACACAGTCCATTTGATTCATTAACTCATTCAGCCCGACGCACGTATTTCCCAAATTTTGGAGTCGTCATCTGACGACGATGCACCTGTTGCAGGAGATGGATTGACCATGATAATTCAAGGGTAGTGCCAGATTATCTTGGCGCTGACAGGCGATAAGCTAATCTGGCACTACCCTTGAATTATCATAGTCGACCCATCTCCTGCTGTAGTGCGTCAGGGCTGAATGGGTTAACAGACATTTGAAGGAACATTTAAACCAAACAACCCCACAGAATGATCAAAACAAATGGCAACCGAACTTTGATCCTGGTTTTCACATATTGCATCAGAAACTTTTGCACTTTGTAATTGCGAATGTGTCCTACGGTCAAATTATAACTGCCTATGTGGTTATTAATTATGAGACATGTAGGTCAAGTGTCTTGGCTCGAAGACATGCATATGACCGATTACACAAATAAATCAAAGGTGTTGGCCTTATGCATGCGACATTAGCTAAGGGCACAATGCATTAAAGTGAGACGTATATACATTACTGTATAACATAATAAATGTGTGCTGGTTTGTGAGTTTGGACCTTACGACTTGAAGCTGTAGGATCCAAACTCACGGACCAGCATACACAAGTAATGAAGAGGGCCACGTGACTTCACTGCTTTTGTGTAGTTTTATTTCATTTCATTCATTCATTCATTCATTCTTTCATTCATTCATTCATTCATTCATTCATTCTATCTATCTATCTATCTATCTATCTATCTATCTATCTATCTATCTATCTATCTATCTATCTATCTATCTATCTATTGTTTTACGGTTACGAAACACGCAAAGGCGATCGAGTCACGCGTCACGATGACTTTCTGTCACGATTCACGAGAACCAAGACTATAGAGTCACGTGTCACATGCTTATCTTACGTCTCCAGCAAATGTAATTAAACCCAAGGTCATCCATCCCTTTTAATGCCGTTACTGATTACATTAGGATTAAACATATAATTTTATTATGACATATGCCTGCTCCAACCAATCCCATTCGCATTATAATGCTTGCTGATCTGTGATTTTTGGAGAGTACGACTAGATGCCGAAAGTTTAAGTTCACAGATCGGGACTCAGTAACTTCAGTCCAGAGCACACTGCGCAAATGCTAAAGTTATGAGAGGCAGTTACTTCACGAGGTGGGGAAAATAGACATTAAGAACGTCCCAATGCGCGAAAGGCCATCGGGCCGACGTCGAATGGCGGCCGATGTCGACCCGATGGCCTTTTGCGCAATGGGATGAAACTAACAAGAGACATAAATCCTCATGACTGCCCCAGATCCTGCCAGCCCCCCCCCCCCCCCACTTCCCGCCCCCCTCCCCTCCACACCCCCTATCCCCCACCACCTCAACAACCACCCCCACCCCCACCCTCCCGAACCCCCCCCCCCAGCCCCCCTTCCCCACCAACCAACCCCCCGCCCCCCCCCCCCCCCCACCCCATAGGGACCTGACGATGGGGACTAAATGCAAACCCGCTGCGCCACCTCGAGTGCGCACCACCCCGTCACAAGCTCTACATTCTGAATTGAGCTTGTCACGGGGTGGTGCGCACTCCCGGTGGCGCAGCGGATTTGCATTTAGTCCCCATCGTCAGGCCCCTATGCCCCACCCCCCTTCAGATCCTGCCCTGGTTATGTTGTTACAGTTACAGTGTGGTTATTATAGTTCACTGCCCAGTGTAGTGTTTTGTTTTCTTTTTTTTCTTTTTTTTTTTCCCCCGGTTATATTGTGAATGCCATACATCAATTTTGGATATTTTGTTTAAGTTGTGCAATATAATTATTAGAGAATATGTTAGAGTTGTGTGTCCAACGTGCCGTGTGTGTCGGTGATTTGCTGTTGTTGTTCATACATCATACAACGGCGACTCTAGTCCTCAAGATCCACAATCATTGACCATAAGACAGTTGTTGTTGTTGTTATTCTTATTGATGTTTGTTGTTTGTTTTTTTGTTTCGGTGTTTTTGTTTATTTTTTGGGTTTTTTTTTTTTTTTTGGTTGTTGTTTTTTCGTGGTTGTTTTTTTTTTTTTTTGTTGTTGTTTGTTTGTTTGTTTTTTTTCGTTTTGTTTTAAATTACTGCCGTTAGCTTGTACGGGGCAACGAGATACTCACAATGTGTTATGAAAATGGCGACATAAGCATAATTGCCAGAAGGTTTGGACAACAGATCGGAAGTTCACTTAGTGGTATCTATCCAGAATGACTGAAGAAGCATTAGGTATGTAATATTAACCCTTTGACCACCGACAAAAATCAAAATCCACCCATCTGCAAAAGGTATCGATCTTCATGAGCCCCCGCAGTGGTGGGGGCTCATGAGAATCTATACGTTTTGCTGAAACCACTTTGTATCCGTGTTCATTCGAATCTTTAGCGTGGACTTAACCCATTCAGCCCTGACGCACTACAGCAGGAGATGGATCGACCATGATAATTCAAGGGCAGTGCCAGATTAGCTTGGCGCCTGTCGGCGCCAAGCTAATCTGGCACTGCCCTTGAATTATCATGGTCGATCCATCTCCTGCAATAGGTGCATAGTCGTTAGATGACGCCTCCAGAATTTGGGAAATGCGTGCGCCGGGGCTGAATGAGTTAACAATGCTTCTAACAACATCATATGCGTCCAATGGCAGTAAACAGGTTAACGCTTTTGGAAAATGCATCTCCTTGCAATTATGAATCAATGCGCCTATTGACGCTGCACAAACTCCTGTCAAAGTCATCATAAAAGACACATCCCCGTGCATGAACTAGGTCAAAAAATTAAAGTCAACAATCTTGTTTATCAGAGTTTTACTTTTGACAGAAGGTTGGTTGGCCAGCCCTTCACCCACATACAAGAGGCATAGATCCTCATGAGCCCCCGCAAAGTTTGCAGGGGTTCATGAGGATCTATACCTCTTGATGGCCTGCTTTCCGTCAAAAGGCGGAGCTATGAGGCATTGAATGTTCACAAATTATCGATAATTCTGCGTTCCCACGAGGCGCCTAGCCCGTGACGGTTATTGTCGTTTAAGAGGTTCAGCAAAGCGTGACTGTCTAATCTCTCTGCGATGTGAAGAGGTTTTTTTCCTTATCACGTCCATAGTCAAATGCACTTTAACTCATTCAACCTGACGGCCGTATTTCCCAAATTTAATCTAATGACTATGCACCAGTTGCAGGAGATGGAACGACCATGATAATTCAAGGGCAGTGCCAGATTAGCTTGGCGCAGACAGGCGCCAAGCTAATCTGGCACTATTCTTGAATTATCATGGTCGACCCATCTCCATCTGTAGTGCACCAGGGCTGAATGGGTTAATTTACAGCAAACTATCTTTACATTTTCAAGCATTTATCATCTTTTGCGATAGAAGAGGTGACTTCAAGAAAGAGCACCCAATAGGGTCAGTACAACTTTTGATACGAGAGCTGTTTAAAATATGTCAGACAGTGTTTATATGTTAATTTCATACAGTAAACATCGACACGTTGAAAATATTATATCCTATTAAAACGTTACAAATGAATTGAAATCAATACATAAAACATGGAGAACTAAAACACGTATTATCAATATGAGCCTATGAGTCGCCGAAGATCCTAGTATGATTGAAATCCCACATTTTGGGAGTTTTCCCTCGGGAGGTCAGCAGACAGTCACACCATTCATGTTCAAGGGTGGTGTCAGAATAGCTTGGCGCCTATAGGCGCCAAGCTCTTCTGGCACCACCCTTGAACCATCAAAGCGCCAGATCTGTACGCACCAGGGCTGAATTTGTTAATCCTTTGGCAGTCAGTAGCCATTTTAGTCAAGCTGATTCCTACAGGAATCACAAACGACTAAAAGCGCTACCGACAGCCAAACGGTTAAAGGGGCATCAATCAGACTGTTCGACTTCAGGCACAACCCTTGGACTTGACTTCGACAGTGTATCAGTCTCCCGTATTTAACACTGAACGTTAAAGAGATCTGAATCACTCTGCCATGTGAAAGCAAAAGCCAGTAAGATCATTTTTTGTGAAAAGCGAGATTTTCATAGTACTACAACGAATATCTCGCTCTTCACAAATATGGACTTGCCGTCTTTTGCCTTCGCCAGAGCAGAACTGTGACATGAATTTCCTGAACAGCCAGTGGAGCTAATAATCTGTCTGTGTGGGACAAGTCGTTTGTTGTACTTCATGTCAATCGAGCGACGAAAACAATGGCCGGCCAATAATCGGCGAATAATCGGCCTAGGGGTATATGAGGTGTTCGATTGGTAGTACGGCGTGAAAAATCGTCCGCGTTGTACATGTTCAGGGCCACAAAGGGTTTCGTCGATGAAAGGTGGAGTATACATCATCATGGAGAACTGGACATCATTACGTCTGAGCGGGTGTTCGTCGAATGTCGTATCTATTGTTTTAACACGTGCAGTGACCTATGTTTCTGCAGTCTTCGTCAGTTCAACACCAACAAACCCTTGTCCTAAGAATATGGATTCAAAGTGGTGTCAGCAAGAGGCATAGATCCTCATGAGCCCCCGCAAATGCGGGGGCTCATGCGGATCTATACATCTTGCAGTTGGGTGTGTTCGAATTTTCTCGGCACGGGTTAATAGTTTCTTCATTAATTATTCATACAAAAAAAGATTATTTATTATTTTTATGATTCCTTTTTCGTAATTCTTAAACGAGCCATGCAGCGTGAATAAAGATGCACACATTTGCGCCACGCACCACGCATCGAACACTGATTACGAGCGCTTGTGATTAGAGACTGGTACTTCATCCAGAGTCGATTCACTCTGATGACATTGAATATTTTCATAGAAAGGCCTTATAAATAAGGGCACGTGTCGCAAGACCTTTTTGCGGTTCGACTCTACACAATACAGTCGTGTGGAGGACCACAGGCCACGTTAGAGGCCATATTGACACGCCGCGCACACCGGAAGTGCAGGGAAGTCAGGTGGCTTCCGGTTGGCGGGCTTGATCTATCCGACCTTCACAAGGGTTGATGGAATCAGGAGTTCCGTTAAAAACAGTTCCCGACGCCAGTCCATTGCATCTGCAAGAGGCATAGATTCTCATAAGCCCCTGCAGCTGCAGGGTCTCATGAGAAACTACGCCTCCTTGCCTCTAGGACCTCCGCATCTCATCCTTGAATTTATCTGCCTCTTACAAGTCACATCTCTGTTTTTCGGGCGAAAAAGACATGTCGGTTTAACTCTGTGAGTGCCTAGCCTTTGACGTTAAATCCGAGGTTTCGTTGGTGGAGCCATGCCCCGGAAGCAGATCTAAATATGAGTCGGCGCATTGTTGGTGCCTTGTTTTGACAAGGTTTTTAAGGTCATGGCTGCTAACGATATTGTTCAAAGGGAGAAAAAAATGGCTTTCTGATTATTTTTTATTTTTATTTTTTTTTTTTTTTATTTGTCTAGAAAAGAGTATCATTGTTAAGTCACGCTTGTTCATTATTATATTTTGACTGATGAAGACTGAAGAGTTCGGCTTGAATAAAATTTCAAATTCAGATCAAAACTGAATGCGCCTTTTCCGAGCGTTACATTGGGATTGTTTCGCGGTCGTCGTGCATTTCTCTTTTCGATGTCGTAGTTGTTGTTGCTGTTGCTGTTGTTGTTGTTTTTCTTCTTTGCTTTTGTTGTTGTCGATGTTGTGGGTGGTGTTGTTGGGGGGGGGGGGGGGCAGGTTTGCGTTCGTTTTAAGTTGTTTTGTTGTTGTTGTTGTTGTTGTTTTGTTATTGTTCTTGATGATGTTGTTGATGTTGGTGTTTTCTTTTCGTTTGTTTGAAGTTTTCCGTTTTCTTCCTCGTGCTTGTGCTTACATTAACTCATTGTGCCCGAGGTACGAAATACCCGCATTTTTTAGTTATCCTATGAGGACTGCATTACAATTCAGGAGACAGATCGACCATGATAGTTCAAGGGTGGTGGCAGAATAGCTTGGCGCCTATAGGCGCCAAGCTATACTGCCACCACCCTTGATTAATCATGGTCGAGTCGGATCTTGCTGTGGCAGAATGAGTTAAAACCACGCTACATCATCTGATATGACAACTAAGAGCTCTTCCAAGTGGTAAACCTGATCAACACTGCAGTTTTTCCATCTTCACAACAGGTTTGTTTGATTGAAGCAGCCTGTGAAAAAAAACTATAATATGGGAAAAAAACAAACAGAACGCACAAAAAAAGACAAACTAAAATAAAACAGATGAAAGATATCTTTTTACGATCCTTTTCACGTGTAAGCTGGTCTGTGATTTTGGACCTTACGGCTGGAAGTCGTAACGTCAAAAATCACAGACCAGCACACGTATGTATTGACTTGACTGCCAGCCCCAAGCGTGTGAAAGGGTTGCGGACAGTGAGTCAACCTTTGATGTGATTATTACCAAGCCGGAAAGCCATTTACGACGTCGGAAGACGAGACCGAGCGCAAGTCACTCCAGCCACAAAGCCCAGAGATGAACAGAAAAACAAAATCGGCCACGTTTGAAATCCGACAAGACAGCCCGAGCAGACAATACGCGGTCATCTCGCGAGAGACATAGATTCGCAAGAGGCAAGATGGTGGGCTCATGAGAATTTATGCCTCTTGCTTCCCGAGATCGCCCCCCACCCCGTCTCCCCGCCCTCCACCTCACCCTCGTCCCCTCCTCATCAAAAAACAAATTCTGCCACTCACAAACCAGATAGGTGAGGCTAGCGCTGCCACGTTTGAAATCCGAAAGGATTGCACGGTTCTCCAAAACCCATACAGTCTGCAAGAAGCATAGACTCTCATGAGCCCTTACAGTCGCCGGGTCTCATGAGGTCTTATGAACATTTATGCCTCTCCTCTGCAGAGTTCGCCGTCTTTTCTTTACCCAGATTGCGTGTGTTGTTTGGTTAGTTACGATATCAGACTGACATTTAAATTTAGGTGAGTTTTAAGGACAATGAGCAATTTTACAGGAACGTCACTGGAAAGCTGATGAAGAGGGTTGAAGAGGATTCATTTCAGCGAATGCCTTCTATCTGCAAGAAACACGGATCTTCATCAGCCCCAGTAGGTTGCGCTTGCACATGTATAGCTCCCTGTTGATGGCTGATGCTCGTTATTTGTTCCGATTCCCACACGCGAAATACTTACAACAGAACCTGTTTTGCACTACCATCTTTGTGAGAGATCGCCTGTCATTGCAGACCATCATTTAGGGCAGGGGATCTAACTGTTTGTCTGTCCAGCGCTGAGTGATTCCCTTTGGTTTGTGTACGTCATTTAGGTGGCTGTAGCCATTCAAATGGTGGCCTTTGGTCCCTTCACTACCACTGATCGTATAGTGTACGTCTGAAATCTGTGTAAATCCAGCCGTCCCATGAACAATGGATACAAAGTGGTTTCAGCAATTGCGGGGGCTCATGAGGATCTATGCCTTTTGCAATAGTGTGATGTTCATTTTTTTTTCCTCGGCGTGAAGGGTTAATGACAAGTGACTCTTTTTGGTCCTTCCAGACTTTTCTTGAAAGAGCACCTATCTTTTAACCCTTCGGGTGTCGGTAGCGGTTTTTGTCGCGATGATTCCTTTAGCGATCATCGCGACAAAAACCGCTACCGACGACCAAAGGGCTACGTCCTGTTTTTTTTTTTTTTTTTTTTTTTTTTTTTTTTGGGGGGGGGGGGGGGGTTCCAGAAAAACGGTGCTCTCTTTAAACAGGTTCCACTGTACTCGAACGCTACAAAACAACGTAGAAAAAAAAAAAAAAAAAAAAAAAACTTCTGCAGAGAATGCATTATATCTAAGTCAGGCACAGATGTTCGAAAGCTCTCGCGACCTGCGGGGACACAACGGAATGAATATATTTTGATCTGATATCTCAGATCAGCGTTCTCAATTTTGTATGTATTCAGCGAGTCTTTTTCTGTGATCAAGTCACATCTCCCTCATCATTTTCTTTTACCTTTGGCCGGATTATGTCTGAGTCTCCTAGGTTAAAGGCAGTCATGAGGCATTCCATTCATGCTACGATGTCAAAAGAGCACAAAGCTGGCAGCTTCCACACACTTCAGTAACATAATGGATTACGAGTATTTGACACTTCGCTACTTATTGCGTGGCTATTCTACAAAACGAAAACGCATCTGGCTCGCCTCGTCTGCAAGATGTATAGAGTCTCATGAGGCCTTACAGTTGCAGGGGCTCACGAGGATCTATGCCTCTTGCTAGTAGATAAAATAGGAACTACCTACGTCCTCGGATTGAGAATTGACGCCAGGTTAACTATACAGCATTCAGCACGGTTAAAGTGGCCAGGGCAGGCTTTAACGTGAAGGCAAGGCACACATTGAAATTACCTCAAGAGCGTCAGATTCTGTCATTGATTTTACTGTCTGTTTCTCTCTACTTTCCGCCCAGGAAGCTAAGGTCTTCGGGCCTACGACGGCCGCAGTTGGCCCGAAGAAGTGTTGCCACTGGGGCTGTTGGGTTACATCGTATCCAAAAAAAGGAACAGAGAAAGCAATAATAGTTTGAAGCTTTACATTCTGAAATAGACACAATGATGAGGATTTCATCCCAAAGTCTACCGTATTGATTGGAGCTCACATGCGTTCATCTTTTAGGAACATTCAGAGTTGTTCATATTTTTAGGCTTATTATGCTGATCCATTTCCCTCCTCTCTAAACCAACCTTTGATCAACACACACGTCGGCGCACACAAATAAAGACGGACACACGGCGCTTCCCGCCATTAGTACGCTCTGTGGGCTCGTGTTGCGACAGGAATCCATCTCCTTCTACATTAACCCACCCTCTGATCCACACACACACTGGCACACAAAAATAAAGACGGACACACGGCGATTCCCGCCATTTGTAAGCTCTGTGGTCTGGCGTAGCATAGCTATTCTGAAGAAGAATGATAGCACGAGCAGCGAAATGACGTCACTTCAAGCTTCACGTCATGGCATCATTAGTCCCATGACGCTGTGTTCATAGTGACGGCTCGATGTTATACGTCACTCATCGCAGTACTAACATTTGACGTATCAACTTTGCAATTTTCTTGCCGATTTTTACGCCTAGGGCTTACAGGTCACAATTTGACCTAATCCTACCCCAAGGCCGGGACAAATAGCAGGCTGATGCAAACACTGTTTATTAAAAATCATGCGGGTATTAATGAGAAGATAGCTTTTTTCGTAAAAGAAAAGTTAAAGTTATGTTAGCTGTTTTACAAATGACTCCTAAAAAGTGGTGCAGAACATTGTCTGATTTTCACACCTAGGTCGTACATGTCACTATGGACCTAATCGTACCCGACAGCCGATAGAAACTGTAGGCTTATGTAAATACCGTATACAAAAAAAAAAAAAAAACATGCGATTATTAATGAGAAGATTGTTTGGTTGGGTTTTTTTTTTCATACAAAAGATTCAATTGTTTTAAGATTAACCCATGTAGGCCTAATTTGTGAAAGTAATCCCAAAAACGTGAAAGTATATTTTTTTCAAGAAATATTTAATTATCACTCAAAAGTTCTTGAGGTACAATGCTTTTTAACGAACTCATTCAATATCTCCTTTTTGTCTAGCTATACGCAAAATATCTAGTAAACATAAGAAAAATTACGGAATCCAGTATGGATCAACCGGTTTTTGTGAAACGGTCATTTTCTAGCCAATGAGCATCTTAATAAAATAAATCGAAAAAAAGGTCCCGAGATAATTCTTTAAAGGGGCACGCCTGACCTTTTTAATGCTTCAGTTCGCAAAAAGCTTTTACAGGGATTCAGTATACATAACCACTTAGACAGTGACCCCCCCTATTGTCCCACCAAATGATTTCTTTCGTCCGTTCAAAGCGAAAGAGACCCACCGGAATCTTGTGACCGAACGCCACGAAAAGATTGCTTCTGATAGGCGATGGTAGCTGACGTCATAACTATTCTATACGACCTTAGGTCATTTGCATAATTATAACCAATCAGAGACAAGATGGCGGATGAACAAGCGAAGAAAAGTATCATCGACTCGCGCCGACAATGACAGACTCGGAATTGAAGAGAAGAAAGAGGAAGAGAGACAGGATACCCCTAAGTAGAATTGACATCGGACAAGGGAAAAATGTTAAATGTTTAGGGCTTAACGTCTTTTGTCCACCACGAGGGTGATTTCAAAGACGGGGACAACGAAAAAGGGTCTGAGCAAATTTTGACCCAAGCTGGATTCGAACCCGGGACCTTTTGGTCTGGAGGTAAACGCTTTTACCACCGAGCCACCCAGCTCCCCCGGACAAGGGAATATGGACATGTGGCAACGCGTAAAGCAAGAGCTTGGCCGTCGCCGTCCACCTAGAATTTGTCCCTTTCCTGCTGAATCAGTGAGTAATATACGGTCTTTGTCGATCTTCCTATGATTCCGCGAGCGCTAGTGATTTTCAGAATTCACGATCTTAGTAGAACTTTTCTCTTACTGATTTCGCAAGATTTTAAACCTGTTTATCATAAAGTTACGAGCTAGTTATCAGATTTTATGCTGCAAGGATCTGAAAACTACGGTGTGTCAAAATTGCGGCACACCGCTGGTCGTGACACGATTTTGTCTGTGCGGGCTTTCATTCACTCCACGATTCACCAGAGCGGTAGTGTTTCTGCTGCGATGGTGCATTTGTCCTTTCCAGTGATGCTTTCAGTTACGTAGACTTCGATGCGTGAGATGTGAAATTGCAGTGCAGAAATTGGGTATAAATACCAATGTTCTGTTTCGTGTTTCCCAGGGATAAAGGATCAAAGGGCAAACTAGGCACCGTGGACGCTGGCTCAGCGCGGAGACTGAGTCAAACAAGCCACGCCCCCGGCCGTGCACTGACGATGCAGCACGATCGTTACTAGTAAATACTAGCAGGTCAAGCGGAACCCGCATTGTGATTTTGACAGCATAGCGTGTATGGATGGTTTATTGTACATTTTCGTGGAAAATTATGTCAAAGGGATGCCGGCGAACATCAGTAGACGCGTACACTGACACGTGTGTACCACACCGATTACCTCGTGACCTGCAGTATTGACCGGGTTCTGCCTTGTGACGTAGGCTAGTAAATATGCACATATTGAAAACGAGGCCGATGCAGACGATAATCTGCGCTCTCTGGTACAAAAACAACACACCCTCCAAACGATGAATTTCAACATTTGGCATTATATTTACATCATAAAGCTCTAAGTTAGTACACAAAGGACCCGTACATATACTATCAGCAGTATCTGTTGCATACAAATTTCTGACTGTGTTGATATGCTTGATCCTGGGGAACATAACTTTAAGGACAATATCCTAAAATTTCAAGCTTGTCCGTCCTCAAACGCGGGCTCTAGTCGCTGTTACACACACACACACACACACACACACACACACACACACACACACATACACACACACACACACACACACACACACACACACACACACAAACACACACACACACACACACACACACACACACACACACACACACACACACACACACACACACGGCGCTTGGCGCCAAAAAAGACGTTCTCTAGCAAGGTTTGCTTAGCTAGACGTGACATCATGTTTATCGTTTTACTTCTTTATCAGAATTTCTGTTCCGCACGCCAAAAACGTCATGTGCCTGCTCCGGAATGCGCTCCGACCCAGCCTCATTTCAAAGTCTACCATATTTTTTTTTTTAAAAATACGGTAGACAAAAAAATGGAAAAAGATCTGTAGTGAAGAAAGCCGAGGATCTTTACAATGCTTGTTTGTTTTGTTTGTAACTCTTAAACTCTCAGAACTAAGTGACTTCTATTCTAGTGTGAAATAATGTACGTTCGGCTTGGCACTTTGAAAAACTTGAAGAAGTTGTATTTATTGTTATGATTGGTATTTTGCTGATGTTGTTGTTACTTGTTGTTGTTTTTGTTCTTCTTTTCCTCTTGTGTCCCCGCATGTGAAAAATATTACAGACGTGTTATTCATTTCATTCATGAGTTTTCTTAGTTTGTGAATTCAAATGACCCTTTAATGCGCTGCCATTGATCACGGACTTCGCGTTTAAAACCACTGCAAACTGATCGACATTCACGTGAAGAACGCAAATGAAATGGGACCAAAAATGGGCACAAAGAACACGGGACTGACGAGACATATAAATCCTCATGAGCCCCCGTGACTGCGGGGGCTCATGAGGATTAATGTCTCGTGCAGATGGGTGGCGGTCGCCTTGCACCGGCAGTTAACGGGGTTTTTTTTTTTTAAAAAAAAAGGTAGATTTACACAGAAACCTATCATTTCCCCCCCCCCCCCCTCCCCAACCCCGTTTCTATTCTAAATTATGTTCAATAGACCGGAAACTGACTCAGTACTTCGTCGTATTAAAACTGATTTATTGATGAAATACGTGTCTAAAAGGTTGTCAGGACTAAACTTATAAAATCTCTCCGATTTTAGTCGTCACAAACTTTCGGAACTGTATACGCTTTCTCCCTCTCTCTTTCTCTCGTAACCCCGCCCCCCCCCCCCCAACCGCCCCCCCCCCCATCCCCCCCCCCCCCGCCCGCCCCCCCCCCCTCCTTCCCCCTCCGACCCAGTGTCCATCTCGCCCTTGCCACGACACTCCTGCACCCAGTCCAATATCTCACGCGAGCTTTGCTCCCATGGGGTCGGGGCCAGCCAACCCCAGCCAACACCGTGTCATGGGGGCGGTCAGAGGGACACCCCCTCGGATTGCACAGAGGTCCCTAAGACACTCGCCGTCAGTAACCTTCTACGTGCAAGAGGAATAGATTCTCATAAGCCCCGTCGCTTAAATGGGGCTCGTGAGAATCTATGCCTCTTGCTGGCAGAGATTGATCAATTCAGACCAGTCTTCAAAACTGAAAGCCATGGATGATACCAGGGTATGTCCACAGTCGTTGGAAGTCTTGCCCTCTTCTGAGAGGTCTGCGAGACGTATCGCCATCCCCTAACCCAGCGTGATTCAATGTTCGTCCAGCCACGACCACATGCTGGTGTCGAGAAAAGATGTACAGCTGCCCCACCAAGAGGCATGGATCTTCATGAGCCCCCGCAAATGCGGGGGCTCATGAAGATCTATGCCTCTTGCAGATGGGTCTTTTGTCCGTCTGACGTCTCCAGTCACAGAGGTCTTGCAAGATGCATTGCCCTTCACCCAGAAATCTTCCATGATTTTGCGCCGGCCATCCAGCTTCCTCCAGCTTCTTTCTCTCCTTGGAAGGGCGGGGCTAAGACCTCCTCCCTCTGACCCTGCCCCCACCCTCTGCCCTCTGGTCCTGGCCAATTGATTGGAGTGAGGCTGGGGTCGGCTGGGGGCAGGCCGCTCGATCGACGCAAGTCTTCATTGAATTACAGTTCTCTCGGCAAATTGGCGCAAGTCCCGTTGGCTGGGCGGTGTACGCACACCGTCTTTGCGGGGCTGGAGAACGAAGGGATGTGCTTGGTCGATAACAATGCCCAGTAAGCCAAGGTCCTCGGGCCGACGTCGACCGCAGTGGGCCCGCGCACAGCTGTGCGCGGGACCACTGCGGCCGACATCGACCCTAGGGTCTTTCGCTTCCTGGGTGGCTCACGCATTTCACTGAAACTGCTGAATCTGTTCCAAAAAGTGACCACCGAGTGTGTTAAATGCAAGGCAATAAATAACAAAGAAATACATTGTGCAACTTAACCTAGACAAAACACTTTCGGCTTCAGAGTTTGGTTTACGGCTTTGAGCGTTGTCCTTAAGCTTGTTTCTTTATTTGTTAGTTGTGTCCACACACAAAAAAAGCGTTTCGAAAAAGTTTGTCAGATTTCACAATCTGTTGCAAACGTGAGTACGTGCTGCAATATGATTTTTTTTTTATAATTTTGAGGCAAATTGTTTCAATTTGATAAAAATTTACATCTTTGCTAAGTACACTGTGTTGTTACAAAAGTGAAACTAAGATGAATTTCAATTGTCTTCTTGTGGCACAGAAGAGACCGGTTAGCCCTATTATTGCCAGGCGCAGGAAGGGAGGGACTGGTAGTGAGTATTTGGATTTTAAATTCTGCTTTTTATAGCAAAGTTCATGTTAAAAGAGATAATTAGTATACGACGTTTGGGATTTAAACAATATTTCAAGATCGTTGAACTGCTAAAAATATTCACAACCCATCCTCTAATCTCAGTTTCAAATTATTAAATTTCTTCACTTCCAACGTTAAACCACAACCAACTAAGCGCACTCGCCAAAATTGACACAGACTAGCCTATAATAGCTTAGACTAAACTCCCTATCATCACTCATACATGAAATATTCTTATGTAAATGCGGCCAGCAAGAGACATAGATGCTCATGAGCCCCCGCATTGCGGGGGCTCATGAGGATCTATGTCTCTTGTAGATGGAAGAAGTGTTATTTGGACAATGAGGGAGAGACCCGTAACAGCCTTATGGCAGGGGCAGAATATTTTAGCAGCCTGTCCATGTTATTCTTCCCGTCTCCCTTCGCCTTTGGCCAAGGATGTTTAATTTTGCTGGAGATGAAAATTTTAATATCGTTGCCGTCGTTGAATATTGGAAGACCCTGTGTCCTTGTCCGCCCTCCAAAAGGCCGCCAGAATTTATTCAGCTACAACGCAGCGAAAGATTGCAAAGAAGCTCATTCGACTTTTTCATTTCCGAACAGTTCCAAAATGGCTGCCAGACAGCCTTCGATGCTTACACGGCGTTATCCTGCTCACTGCCCCCCCCCCCCCCCCCGCCCCCCCTAATATTGAACACTACCACGTAAGAGGATTTAGATCCTCGTGTGCCCCCGCAGATGCCGGGACTCATGAGGATCTGTGCCTCTCGTTGAAACCATTTTGTATCCTTGTGTTCCTTTGACGTCTGCGGATCGTTGATGTTAAATTTACAATGAGTTCAAAAACGCAAGCCGCTTCCACTGGCAGTGAAGGGGTTAATTTCCACGTGGCCAGTCAATCGGTCTTTACCTCTGAATTTACTGAAGCAAATGCGGTCAGCAAGAGGCACTGATCTTCATGAGCCCCCGCATTGTGCGGGGGGGGGGGGGGGAGGGGGGGGAGGGGGGGGGGTCATGAAGATCATTGCCTCTTGCGTGCGGAACGAGTTCGTGACGTTCGCGGACACGAATGGGATGCTCAGGGCCAGCGTAACTCGGTTGGTCTCTTCCACATCAGAGTAATTGCTTTCAACGGTATGAAACACCACAATCCCATCAAAAACTGAACCGTATGCGTGAGCCTAGAAAATCGCTCTACAATATATATCTCATCTGTTCTTTACAACAACAACAACAACAACAACCAGAAAAAAAACGGCTTCCTCACACGGAGAAACGAAACGAAACATTTCGTCGAAATGTCCGCATTTTAGACATTTCTTCAACATTTCACCGTTTCACGAAATGCGAAACGACACATTTCACGAAATAGAACCTGTCCCTATTCGCGAAACATTTCGCCGAAACATTTTACCCGTCGCCCAATCAGCGCCGTCCGCTCGCCAATCCGACGTCATTCAAGCCCAAACACTGAGGATAGCAACGGTAAAGCGATGCCGTGGAGTCAGGTCTATTATAGCTAGAATTGCGTGATATGACGCACAATTCTGTAAGATTTAAGCGGAGAAATCATTTTCGAAATGAAATCTATAAAGTATCATCACAAAAGTACTACCAAAATATGATTTTAGGTTAGTTTTCTGAACCCCACTTTCATCGGCTGCTCTGCGAAGCCGCCTGCACAATGGCGGCTATCGCTTCGAGACGGCGGCATCCTCGATTCACTTGAACCAGCCTTGTTTACGCTTTCAAAATCGCTTACGCTTATTCGATATGGCCTGCAGTTCACTTTAATTGTGCAAGTGAAGGCACACATGTCTTATATGTTTAGTTTTTAAGCGTCAGTAGTCAGAAATATGACCCGATATCCACCGATACAAACCAGAGCATGTGTCAGTGAAGAGTTACTTCCCCTGGTACAATCGAAATGAATTTTCAACGCGTTTCTGCGTGTGCGGAGGAGGCATTTCGATGCAATGAAAATGTTTCGTTTCTTGTGCATTTCGTTTCTCCGTGTAGGGAAACCTTTATGCTCTCGTGTTTGTGCACCCACGGTTGTGGTCTCTGCTGCTTGCACACCGTGTTACACTGGTCATCACCAATCGATACATCGGAAAGTCAATGTCTACTTTTTCGCGACGACTGATTTTCCTTGACAACTTTTGAGAAGGGTGAACATTGTTAGTCAAATGGACAGGTTCCAGAACTGTGTTAAGTTATAGACCTCAGTCCACCACACTGGCTTCTGCGAAATCAACCATTTTTGCCCACCACACATCCGTGAACATGAGATCTAATTATCGGCCTTTCTTCATGCCCTAATATGAACCGGGAATAATTTTTGGTCATCGCTGATTCCAGACCCCATGGTTCGTGGTTCGTTTTCTTCCACGCCATGGTTCTTCCGAATGAAGAGTACAAGTATAAATTGGCCGTCAAGCAAGAGGCACAGATGACCGTGTGCGCCTGTAGTCCGCGGAGGCTCTTGAGGGTCTGAGCCTTCTGTAGATGTAATGGCTTTTAACAGTGATTGCAATTCATGGTCCATTTTGTTTCCACACCACGGTCACGGACTGAGCGTCCACCGGCGTGTTCTGGCCAAGGAAAATGGACGTAAACTGGACCAGCAAGAGGCGTAGATCCTCATGAGCCCCCGCATAATGCGGGGGCTCATGAAGATCTATGCCTCTTACAGATTATTATTATTATTATTATTATTATTATTATTATTATTATTATTATTATTTTGAGCGGTAGTTCCAGACCCATGGTCCCGGGGCCAGTTGCATGCGGTTCTTTTCCTTCCGCTGAACGGTTCTGACTGGTGATTGAATTTGTCAAGGACATGCATGCGCGGTCCGACCGCTTAGTTTAGCGTCCCCGCAATTTAGTCTCAAGCTTAAACCCGGATGGGCAGCACCGTCTGAAGAACACAGATTTCAAGTAGACGGACTTCTGCTTTCTAGAGGAAATTGATTGTGGCTGGATCCTGCTGTCTGCAGAGGGCTATGTGGAACTGTATCTCTTAGGTGCGGAAGATTCGCATTTGCACGGCCCAGCTCAGAGCAAGGCAGAGTCTATTCACAACGAGCACCTTGACTCGCATGGATACAGGAGTGTTTTGAGGAGTATTTTTTTATCGGCTTCAGCCCATATCTCTTCAAAACGGAGTCAGTAGATATTAGTGATTAGTGTAACCTTGACCCACATCGTTCTGTGTTTAATATAGAAATATTTCTTGGAAATATTATCTATTGTTTGTCTCGTGAACATCGGATTTTGTTTTTTAATTTTTTTTTTATAGGACTAGCCAATGTAATTTGGCCATCAACGTGTATTTCGCACGTGTCACTGAGGAGATTTCTGTTTTGTTGTGCTTCTTACACAGCGCTATTCGTGGCGGCGAGGCATATTTGACAATTTTATAGGAGTGGGTAGGGTTGAGGTTAGGGATGGGGGTGGTGGTGGGGGTCAGAGGAGAGAACGTCAGTTAACATTAAGACTTGACATTATCTAATTTCTCAGGCCCAGCTCTTGGTTGTCCTCGGTCTTCAGTGCCGAATGGACATGAAACGTCCGTCGTCATAGACGTAGAGTTGTAAATAGGCATGAACTCACCTAGAACTAGCAAGAGGCATGGATTCTCATGAGCGTTGATGCATGGGCGCATGGGAATCTATGCCTCTTGTCGAAGGAGGCGACACGGTCGCCTTCGGTCCTTGGTGCTGTCAGGTTTACTGTCGTTGACCGCCGTCTTTTTTCTGCCACCGCCAAGTAACGCTGAATAGCCTCCTCCGTCTCAGTTCAGTGACGTACATGGGGTCAGCAAGAGGCAATGATCTTAATGAACCCCTGCATTCTGCGGAGACTCATGAAGATCATTGCCTCTTATACTCGTATGTCAGTGGAACGAGTTCGTACGTTGTTGGACCGAGTGAATGGGATGCTGCGGGCAAGCATAACTCGGTTGGTCTCTTCATCTGTGGGCAAAATGGAATCAAGACATTCCCCGCCTGTCGTCATAACCATCTCCTTTCACACGCACTCGCATTATTCCGTTCGAATCCTCATACTCAGCGCCGTGGTGCATCGTCCTCTCGTCTCACCCACCCCACCCCACCCCTCCCCAAATTACACCTCACTATCGATGGTATCATCTTGTTTTTGAGTTCGTGTTGCTTGTGTGCGTGTGTGTTTATGTCAGATATTAATAATCCATTCGATGCCACTGTACGTACGTTGTTTTGTTTCTCAAATCATTGTTCATTCAACGACCAAAAGCCAAAAACCGTTAAAGAAACATGGATATACAGCTGTGACCCAACATATCGCGAATCGTTACACCGCGAACCCGAATATAGCGCGGGGGTGGGGGGGGGGGGGGGGGGAGGGGGGTACCTTGGATCCCGAAAAAAAATAGAACCGACCGCGGACGGCGGTGAACCGCGAAATAATTAATTTTGTCACCGGCCTAGGCTGTATCGCGCTCCACAGGGTGCTGCACACACGCCTGACGCGACAGTTAGTAAGTTATTTGGGCTTAACGCCGAGCAGGCAACAAAGGCTATCTCACGGCGGTCTGACGCGACAGCTGGGAGGGCGTCCACACAATGAACACCCACAAACCTTCTCCAGATGAAGAACACATACTTAAATGATTGTACATAAAAAGGATAGGAGCTCAGAAAGAGGCATAGCCATATGACACTTGGAGTCAAGGGGTTAAAAAGCTAACGTACAACGAATTTATGCACAATTATTGAACTTCTTGGAAATAGGTATATATTTAACTCATTCAGCCCGTACACAATACAGCAAACATGGTTGTGGCATGATAGTTCAAGGGTGGTGCCAGAATAACCTGGCGCCCATAGGCGCCAAAATGATAGTTCAAGGATGGTGCCAGAATAGCTTTGCGCCCATAGGCGCCAAGCTATTCTGGCACCACCCTGGAACTATCAAGCTCGATCTGTCTCTAAAATTGTAATACAGTCCTTCAGAGTGCAACTTCCAAATTTGGGGATTTCGGTACAGGAGCCAGTTGCATGAGAGAGCTTTAGTGGCTGGTGCAGGACTAAGCTCGCTCATGCACCTGGCCTCTGGGGTATAATGTGTTAACAAATACTGCTGTTTCCACCGAACATCTGCTGTTTATGATACATGCATATGTACACTATTAGAAAGCAAAACCCTCAAACAAAGGAAACATGCATGGCATCTAAACCACTAAACTCAAATCGCGAAGGGAACCCAATTTTTCTTGTTGTCGTATCCGAAGTTTGTTATAAGCAAAGTAATTCACACAGAAAGAGTGTTGTCGAGACTTCTGAAAAAGAATAAATAAATCAGCGCATTAAATAGGCGCTTTACCCAATTGAATATCGGCTCAAAGCGCCGCCGCGAACTGAACCCAAACAAGCACGCTCACGTGAATCACGCGCATTCCCTCACACACTGTACATAAACACAGAACATTCACGTGGAGCTACAGAAGTTATGGAAATTCAAATCGTTTATATTTGAACTTTGATTAAGTGGGCTGAAATTGATACCAAAGTCGTGGTGAAATCCGACTTACCTCATTCTACCCCAGACACACCACAGCAAGATATGGATCGTCCATGATAGTTCAAGGGTGATGCCAGAACAGCTTGGCTATTCTGGCATCACCCTTGAACTATCATGGTCGATCTGTGGCCTGCACTGCTATGCAGTCTTCAGAGGACAATGGCAACATCTGGGGATTTCGGTCTTGGGGTACAATGAGTTAACTTATATCCGACATTTTTATGAGCGAAGTAGGCTGTGATTTTTTTCCCCATAAAAATGCAAACCTACCATATTGTATACTGTGGTAAACGTAGCTATGCGCCTACTCCACATCTCTCTCTCTCTCTCTCTCTCTCTCTCTCTCTCTCTGTTCAGCTAACGGCCAACCCATCCCGCCTCCCTTCTCCTCTCGCGTGGGCTGACACGGTGTCTAACCTGATTTGTTTGCCGAAAAATGTTCAATTTTCGCCGGGATATGAAGTCAATCTGGGGTACACTCCGTCATCGAGCTCCCTGCCGTCTGCAAGAGGCATAGATTTTCATGAGCCCTGCAGCCGCAGGCCGAGACACAGAGAAATTAGGTCTTTATTTTCAGACAGGGGAGGTCGCCGATATATGACGTCAATCCGGGTTAGGGCCTCGTGCTCGCATTCGTCTCGCCTCGTATTGAGTTTTGCGACCAAGGGAGATTAATCTAATGTCCCGGATGGCCGGACTCACCTCCCCTAGATATAAATCTTTTTAGCGGGCTTGTAATTTAGTTTACTCTCTGGCGCGATCTTTCTGTCTACGCCACGACATGGAGAGCAGAAGGTAAGCCCCGGAGAAGGTACTCGCTCTTGTATCTTCCGCGTTGTCAAGAGCTATGGCCGAAATCCGTACAACTCATCCTTCAGAAACAAAGAACAGCAAAAACAACAACGACAACAAACAAGCAAAAAGAACCCAAAAACACACACAAACACACACACACACACACACACACACACACACACACACACACACACACACACACACACACACGCACGCACGCACACACACACAACTCACATACACACCAACACCCACAGAAACAGCCTGACGCCTGACAGACAAAAGTTAAAGCGCGGCGGAAGCATAGTAGCAAACAAATACAAATGCATTGACTACGTTGAAACTAAATCAGACCACTGAAATCAAACGAAATCAAACTAACCGCTGTAACCAACCAGACTAAACCCCTGGGACTAGTTTCATGAGTGGGCTTAGTCCTGCGCCAGCCACTAAGCAAGGTGTTCCGCTATAGCGGAGCACCTTGCTTAATGGCTGGCGCAAGGCTAAGCTCACTCATGCAACTGGCCCCACGAAAAAAGGCCACAGCAAGAGAAAAGCTTCACTAAAAAAACGAAGGGCAAGCATATTTTAATACATTTTTAAAGTACACAAACAATGAGGGGCAGCGAACCACTGACGTCTTCGCTGATAACAGAACACACTCTTTGAAAGATTCCAGCCCAGCGTTTCAATGTGAATTGCTTCGCTTATTACATACTTTGGATATAACAGCAAAATAAATGTGGGTCCCCTGGCGATTTGTTATATCCAAAGTTTATTGTACTTGCCTAAATGTAAAAAAAAAAAAATACCAAAAAAGTGTGAAAAATGCTGAGAATAACTGACCCAGACAAAGAAAAGGACCGTTTAGAAAAGACAGTTGCAACACAATTTATTAATATTTCAAAACAGATAAAGAAGTATACAATTGGCTGCTTATCTTGTCAGTGTGAAAAAGCTACTTCGCCACTTAACTTCTTGGCACTGACAACATAAGTATCAAATTGAATACTTGTATGTTTGCCTACTTTGAAATTGTTTTCTCTATAAATATTAATAAATTAAGTTGTATTATTAATAAACCTCTTCGGGCCGACGCCAGCCGCAGTGAGCTCGTGCACAGCCGTGCTCGGGCCCACTGCCTCCGTCGTCGGACCGAGGACCTTTGCTTACTGGGAGGTACTAAGGCGCAATGAATAAGGACTGAAACAGAATAATGTGAGAGCTTGTGAATGGAGTTGGTTATGACGACACAGCGGAGAGGGTCTTGATATTAATAAATTGTGTCGTGACTGTCTTTTCTAAGAATGTTTCTTTCTTCGTTTGATTATTCTCTTCTTTTTAACCCATTCAGCCCTGACGCACTACAGCAGGAGATGGGTCGACCATGATAATTCAAGGGTAGTGCCAGATTAGCTTGGCGCCGACAGGCGTCAAGCTAATCTGGCACTACCCTTGAATTATCATGGTCGATCCATCTCCTACAACAGGTGCATAGTCCTTAGATGACGCCACCAAAATTAGGAAATATGTGCGGCTGAATGAGTTAATGTAGTAACGGTGGTAACCGCGCAGGACGATATTCAGTCACGTCGAACGTGGCCATAGCTCAAGATGCTTGACAGTCTCCGCTAAGTAGGACCCAGGAGAGCAAAGGGGAAGCAGTGTTGTGACACGGGGGGTAACTTACAGATGGGCTAACGACTGAGGGTGATATTTGCCGAGATATAAAACACAGTCCCGAGCTGTCTCAGTAGCACGGTAACAAAACACACTGACGAAATTTGTTTACCAAAAGATGGTACTTCAGGCATAATTCCCTCATATTTTAATCCCGATACTGCCGTCTTTTATCGCAGAGAATAAGCCAACCGACGAAAGAAAAACGCCCAGAAATTTAGTTTAGACGGTTACAAAGCAATTTAAACAGTTGCAACACAATTTACATTAAACTCCGGATATCATGTAACAAATCGCCAAGGGACCATAATTTTCTTATTGTTATATCTAAAATGTGTTATAAGCGAAGTAATTTACACAGAAAGAGTGCCGTCGAGACCTCTGAAAAAGTGCGGCCATCGGGACCTCTGACAAAGTGTTGTTATATCCAACATTCGTTATATCGGACTTTGTTATAAGCGGAGTATACTGGTTAATACGTCAAAATAGACAAAGAAACAAGTATATAATTCATTACGTATCTTTTCTGTGCGTGAAGATTTCTAAGCGTGCTTCTTTTTTTTTCTTCTTTTTTTTTTTTTTTTTTTTTTTTTTTGGGGGGGGGGGGGGGGGGAACTGGGGTGTGAGGTGGGGGGGGGGGGGGGGGGTCTCTGCATTTTTCACTCCTGGCGGTCACCTTACCGGTCTGGATTTCGTCTTGTGTCTGTGTAGTGTAGTCTGAATTCATTATGAAGAACAGTTCGGGTTTTTTTTGTTTGTTTGTTTGTTTGTTTGTTTGTTTGTTTGTTTGTTTGTTTGTTTGTTTGTTTTAAATTGTCACTGAGTCATTTGGTCTTTTACTAACCCAGCTAAACAAAGGTTCTACGCCCGACGTCGGTCCTAGTTGCGGCCCGCGCCAACTAAGGCCGAAGTCAGGCGTAGTACCTTTCGCGGCTCACGAGCAACTTGTCAAAGAATCTACACCCGAACAAGGTGTGACACTGCATGAGTAGCGCGCTCCACTAGCATTATCTTCATCAGACACTAGCAAGCCGTGGGAATCCCAGCCTAAGCTTTCTGCCTTGTTTAATTCACTCAGAAGTGTAATGAAACATCCTCATGGAACACTCATAATCACCAGCATCGCGTAAGTACTAAGCGGTATAGCAGAGAAAAGTCACTGAATGAAATCATGCGGGGCCTAGCTCTCCATGTTGAGAACCTGGACCATGTTGCAGGAAATAAAATTAAACAATTACCACCGGCATTTTGAAATAGTGGCTATTTTTAGAACTACACACAATATTCCTTATGCTGAATATATAAGGCAGAGACGATTGCCTAGCAGTTTCAACAGGAAGACAGTCATTTTGTAAAGTGCCTGCAACCGGGCCCTGAATCGCAATTTCCGATCAAAGAAATATTTTGGCACATCTGTACATGCCAACTGCGGTCGATATCGGCCCGATTCTTTTGCTCGCTGGTCTCTGATTAGCCGTTCGTCCTGACAGGGCTCGGTGTGGTGTCCTCCCGTTCACCTCTATACATTACTTCAAAACCTGGTTTATCTCTGACACCGTGGTAAAAATGTCTACATCTGCATCTGCTAAAACCCCTGCGCTGCCGATAAAATGAGAACATGAACTGCAAGAGACATAGACCCTCACATGATAAGAGCGACTGCGGGGGCTTATGATGATTTATGCCTCTGCTGAGACCAATGTGCATCCTTCTTTCTTGGACGGTTGTGGCTGATGGTCATTGAATGAAAACGAAATCAGAAACAAACTGATATGCGTCAAATGGCAGGGAACGGGGTTTTGGAGTAGAACCTCGTGTATCGTGCAGTCAACAAGGGCGCATCTGGATCTGTGCCCCTTGCTGAAGGAATTACGGACATCTGTGCTCTTCAGGGGGGAAAAATCGACATCTGTGGTCTTTCGAGGTAAGACCACAAATACAGCAGAACCTGTTTTGAGTGACCACTCTGAGTTATGAGTGGCTGCAGCCACCTAAATGATGGTCTTTAATGACACGTGTCACTTTTTGCCCTTTAAAACTATTCTTCAGAATGAGTTGTCCTTAACGCATATCATACTGAGGCTGAAAGCTTCAAATTTGTACACTGCCATAGGCAAGCTACATTATAGTACTTACAGATAAGGATATAAACCAATGGCTTTAGTTCAAGGGTGGTGCCAGAATAGCTTGGCGCCTAGAGGTGTCAAGCTATTCTGGCACCACCCTTGAGCTATTTCAGTCAAACTTATTTCACACACTGGTGTATTGCGAATGATAAGGGTTAAGACCAAAACCAAGGGGAATCACTCAGCGCTGGACAGACAAACAGTTAGATCCCCTGCGGGGGCAAGGGATCTAACTGTTTGTCTGTCTAGCGCTGAGTGATTCCCCTTGGTTTGTGTACAGCACAGGTAACAGTTTCGAATCACTTTACAGCAAGCAGGTCACGTTGATAAACACCACCCGTGTTGCATGTCGTAGGAGCCAAAATCGTGATGGAAGGGTTGAGCCGGGTTAACTAAATCAGGTACTGCCCTTGAGCTCACACGGTCGATCCATCTTTGGCAGTCGACAATGGCAATAAAACATCTAGCCAACCACGTGTCCCCGGATACTTTTCATCTCATCCGCCAACCCTTACCGAGCCTCTTCAATGGCGTGATCCGGCTAACGTTACGCGTTAGGTCATACAAAAAACGCCTAATCTCTCCCTCAAGTATCTTAGTCAAATCCCAACCATCTGCAAGAGGCATATATTTTCATGAGCCCCTGCCACTGCAGGGGCTCATACGAATCTATGCTTCTTTCTGGGTCGTTTATATGTCTACGCTTTCTGCGTGGAGCAAGTCCTTGTGCTTTAGGCCTCTAGCTGTAATCTATTACGGCACACACTAGAAGAAGCGAGACGACCTTGGCATGGTACATCAGCAAATTGCTTCCATCTGCAAAAGGCACAGATTTTCATGAGCCTCCGCAAACTGCAAGGTTTTCACGAGAATCAGTGCCTCTTTCTGGCAAAGTTTGGTTCTATTTACATCCTTCGCGAGGAAACACTAGGGTTATAGTTCTTCCGACTGACGCGGGCAAAAGGCACAAACATAACAAGCCACGAAACTGTGCAAGAGAGACTGCTGCTGCCTTCGGTTCTTCATTCCCACCCTTCGATCAACAAGAGGCACAGATTCTCATGTGCACCTGCAGTCGCAAGGGCTCATGATGATCTGTGCCTATTGACTACGATCATCTTCAGCGTTTCCTCGAAATGAGCATTTTTTCCGACTTCTTTGGGGTCAACGGATGTTCAAACCGATAGTGTCAAGATTCGCTTTATGTACCAAGGGACGTAATCGAGGTGAGTTACTCAGTTCCTCCGCCTGAGGACTTGATGTTTGTATGACTGGGGATCACCCTGGCGAGTCCATTCAGCTGCTGCAGTACATGAGGATCTATCCCAGTAGCAGAAACAAAGGGCTTGTTGAGGGACTACAGTTTTGTGAGCAGATTGCAGCAACCGTGAGAGGATTCTGCGCCGTTCACTACGTCCATTTTGATTTACATGTTGTCTTACCTATGTTTTAACTCATTCTACCCCATCACCGAAATCCCCAAATTTTGCCATTGTCCTCTGAAAACTGCATTGCAGTGCAGGACACAGATCGACCATGATAGTTCAAGGGCGATGCCAGAATAGCTTGGCGCCCATAGGCGCCAAGCTATTCTGGCATCACCCTTGAACTATCATTGTCGATCCTGATCTTGCTGTGGTGTGTCTGGGGTAGAATGAGTTTTAAGTGGCTCTGTAACGAATGAATGAATGAATAAAGTAAATGAATGAATGAACTGATCGATCAGTCAAGCGACCAAATCAATCAATCACCCCGATAGGCGCATTGCTGATTCGAAGAAGCAAATTTACGAACAAATTAATATTCACCCCTCTTGTTCCGTTTAACCCTTTTAGCCACAAGACTCTACAGCAGGCTATTGATTGACCATGATAATTCAAGGGTAGTGCCAGATTAGCTTGGCGCCTTCTGGCACTACCCTTGAATTATCATGGTCAATCCACCTCCTGCAACTGGTACATAGTCGTTAAATCACACTTGCAAATTTTTGGAAATGCACCCGTGGGGCTAAAAGTGTTAACTCGTACTATATATCTATGCCTCTTACTGACACCACTCTGAATTCATGTTCCTTGGACATCTTTGGTTGTTTGGTCTTGAATTAACTCATTCTACCCCAGACACACACACATAGGAAGATAAGGATCGACCATGATAGTTCAAGGGTGATGCCAGAATAGCTTGGCGCCTATGGGCGCCAAGCTATTCTGGCATCACCCTTAAACTATCATGGTCGATCCGTGTCCTGCACTGCAATGTAGTCTTCAGAGGACAGCGGCAAAATTTAAGGATTTCGGTGATGGGGTAGAATGAGTTAAAGAAGTTGCAGAAACACAGTCTGATTAATTACATCTCGTTGTGCTTGTTCCAAGCTATTCCTAGTGGAACTTTACATTCCCATTTATTGATTTGCTGATACAAAACAACACAAAAACCTCAACTAATAAATGTATAAATGTATTAACTTACAAACGTATCCACTAATAAATTAATAACCTTACAATAAACTTACAAAACGCGGGGTCGCCTTCGGAATGCTCAGCAACCGGCATCATGTGTTACCATTTTTGACGTCGTCTGTAACGGCTAAAGTGCAGACGAAAAAAGCAAACGCCGTTTCGCGACAAATGACTTTCAACCAGAGATCATACAGAAAGACGGTTTCGCGCCTGTGTAAACAACGCTGCAAAATGAAATTTTTGAATTGAAAAAAAAGTTTTCAATTGAACAACGCTGCAGCGAATACAAGAAAAGAGATGGGTCGGGTGGGTGTAATCGTTCTTGAAAGTGGCGTCTTTCATCTAAAAAAGGCACAGGTCCTCATAAGCACCAGCAGCTTGCGGGGGGAGGTGTGTGTGTGTGTGTGTGGGGAGGGGGGGGGGAATTCGTGGATATATGTCTTTTGCAGATGAAAAGAAAATCCCTTTTTTTTTAAATAGCTGACGCGGATTGTGTTTGTGAAATCGTTGAAAATTCAACGACAAAGAACCGCAGCCGTCCAAGAAACATGGATACAAAATGGTTTCAGTAAGAGAGTATAGATCCTCATGAGCCCCCGCAGTCACGTTTTCTCGGCAGTCAAGCGGTTCAAGTCGTGACACTTGATTGTCGGTTATTATTTTTTTCACAGCTCGTTTGTAACAGTACATTGTCGTTACTTGCTCTTTTTTTCTTTTTTTTTTTTTTTTTTTGGGGGGGGGGGGGGGCCCGGGGGGGGGGGGGGGGGACGAATTTCAGGAATACAGATGTTAACATAGTCGTGACCAAAGTTCCTTCGATCCCAACCCCCCCCCCCCCCCCGCCCCCTCTCAAAACTCCCACCCCCCACCCCCCAACCACCCCTTTTCTCCAACACACCTAACCCGGTACCTTTTGGGCTTTCGTCAAGTGCACGAGATCTGCGACTGCGGGGGCTCATGAGGATCTATGCCTCTTGCTGAGACCACTTTGTGTCCATCCGCTGTAGTACCTTCATGTCTTCCTGGCCCCAGTGCATTGACATCTGCGTTCCTCAAAAAGACACAATCATCTGCGCGTTCCCTCTAAGCGGAACGTTGTTAGTAGCATCTCTGTCCCGTGGATGCCAAAAAGACGGCAAGTCCAGGTCTTGCGGAAAGCGAGATTTTCATTGTTCTTCATTCAATAACCCGCTTTTCACAAAAATGAACTCACTGCCTTTTGCCTTCTCTAGGCAGAGCTGATGTCAGCCCAAGAAACACAATACCACAGATCTCGTCTCTTCACCCTCACACTCTCCGCTATGACGGCCGCATGGAAAGCAAATATTGTGCGGAATCGTGATCAGTTTCCAGGACGCTAGTCCTCGGGCCGACGTCGGCCCGTCGATATTCTGCTCGCCGGGCCCCTGGTTTTGCTCCACCGGACCCTGGAGACGGCAGTTCTAACGGCGTCGATCGTTGCGCCTAAACTTGCAAATGTATGCGGAACTATCAAATTATCTTCCGCAGTGGCGGGAGGTCTGAAACTGTATGGAAGTCATATCGTTGTGTTCTTAGTAGCGTAGGACCCGGTATGTCCTTGGCAGGGCCGGGTTTTTTTTTTACGTGTTCGTTTGGCATGGTATGGACCAGCAATGCTTGTGTCCTACACTGAAAGGGGAAGATCGGTTTTGGTCGTAACTCATTTTGACTATAACGAGGTTTCGTTTGCGACGAATGACTCCCAACAACGAACGAAAGCGGCTAAACATCTTGTACCATGAGGTTAGACAACGCTCCAAATATCTCCAAGAGGCATATCCGTATAATGTACGCATGGGAGCTGGGTGGCTCGGTAGTAGAGTGTTCGACTCTGGTCCGAAAGGTCCCGGGTTCGAATCCAGCTAGGGTCAAATTTTGTTCAGACCCTATTTCGGTGCCCCGTCTTTGAAATCACCATCGTGGTGGATAAAAAAAAAAAGTTAAGTCTTAAACGTGTCACGGTTGTTGTGGGTTTTTTTTTGTTGTTGTTTTTTTTACGATGTACGCTCCGTGATTTCGCTCTCGTTCGTTGTTGGGAGACTTCTGGCGTAAACCTAACCTCTAGAATAATTATGTTCCAGAAAGGTGAAATGCCCCTGCTTGTCCAAATTGCTACTGGTCTCTTAGCCTACACTGTATAGTCATTATCACACAAGTCGATGTAGGAAACGTGCGACATCCACGTCAGAAACCTTACCGGGTCTCTTTCCCGCACCCAACCTCCCGCGAAAGTCTTCCTTCGCTACCGAATGTCCTCATGCCCTTCTGTCTCTGCAGCGGTCATCGCAAGGGAGACAACCCTGTGCTAGGGGAGGTCACCCTCATCGTTCCTCTAATGCAATAGTGTTCAGGACCCCTTCTTCCCCTCCACCATACCTCGCTGACCTCTTTCTTTGGGGACACTACATTGGCACGCTAAAAATAAGGTCATAGCAGACTGTGTCAACAAGAGTTATAGATCGTCATGAGCCTCCACAAATGCGTGGGCTCGTGAGGATCTATGCCTCTTGCAGCTGGGTGGTGTTCAGATTTCCTCGAAGTCCGGTTTCACAGTACTGTGATGACATTAGGCTTAGACTTTTGGATTAGACCTGGCCGAAATTTGCAGTTCACTTTCATGCATACCACACCAGACGGTCGCCTGCTATCTAATAGTCCATCGGCCCAGCGCTGGTGGCAAGGGGGAGACATTAATCCGGCATTTTCTCATCGTTTTCCATATTTCTGTCATTCTCTCGAGCAAAAGGATGAGCTGCGTTCACCCCGAGGCCAACTCAGTCCAAAAACTCCCCAAGCAAGACTCCTTTCTTTTACGATGGGCACAGATTCTCACGGTTCCATGCAGAGGCAGAGACTCATGAGAATCGTAGCCTCTTGTTGTTAGAGACCGGTCTCCTTTACCTACATCTCTTCTCATTTTGAATATGAAATCAGGCTTTCACTTCGCGTCAACTCCGGCAACGCTTTTAGGTTCGGCCGCAACACAGCCTCTCCCTCTTCATCTGCAAGAGGAACAGATTCTCATGATCCACTGCATCCGCAGGGGCTGATGAGAATCTACGCCTCTTGCAATGTGTAGGTGACCAGTGATCTTCTTCACCTCATCCCAGGCAGTGATTTGAGGTCCGGCCGCAAGTCCCGCTTATGATATCGGGGAGGAAGGGAGGTCATCGTTGTCGATGTGCTAGGGGGCCTCGGGGCCAGTCGTTGTGGGCGTGAAGAGGCCCCAGAGGGCAGCCGCTTACGGCTCTGAGAAAATAAAGCTCCTGTTTCGAGGTCAGGACGGGTTGGTGCCAGTAAGAAAAAGCCGTGTTGAAGAGCTCTTTAAAACATCGACTGTCAAAGGTGTCGCCAAGAGGTCGACTCCATTGCTATGGAGGTCAGTGTCAGAAGAAAAGTCTGACAACTGTGCAAACATTACGAATAAGAGACCCACCAAGAAATGAACACATATTTCATAATGTAAAATGTCCAAAATTAAGGACTTATTTATAAGACGAGCAAAAGAAATGCGACATTTTTGGACATAATGGCGCATTTCTTTTGCTCGTCATTATACTATCGGACCGTCTGAATAAAAGGTAAAGGGGAAAAGCTAGCTTTTGAGGCCAGCGGGTGAGTAAAAAGTACCGGACGAAAGCAGATAGGTTAGGAAAAATCTCTTCAGTGCAAGAAATGTCAGAAAATATCGTCACGTCTCTAGACGCGTTAGGAAAAAACACACACCAGTTCATGACTTTCGTCTCAAGACGGTCGTAAAAAGTTGACATCGGTGACACATAGGTCAGACAAAAATCTCGTCATCTGCTCCCGGGGGTAAAAAAACAAGTCTTCACCGGTGCCAGAGGGGTCAGGCAATATCATCACCGGTGCTGGAAGGTCATGATAAAAAGGCCACACCGGTGCCACCCGAGTCGCAGACCCCTGACCGTGGGCTCAGATTGAAATTGCGACCCCGTCTGGCCTTGATGTGTCCAGGGCGAGTTGGGTGGGGGATGAACTGACTGACATCTTCTCGGAAAGTACTGTCACGATCCACCTGCAAAAGGTGTAGATTCTCATGAGCCACTGCAGGTTGCACGGGTTCACGACGATCTACGCCTTTTGCCCAGTCAAATTTGGCTGCATTTGTGTCCTAAGATTCACAAAAAGTTTGCTTCTCGGTGACTGTCCACGGCGAGTACTGTGGTGGTAAGCCATCTTTTTAAGTCCCTTCTGTTTATAGAAGGGACATTTTTTAGGACGGGTCGCGGTGGGGCGAATTTAATAGCATGTCCATGATGTCAAAGGCGGGCAGGCTAAACCTCTAACAAATGAAGTAACAAGATAAAAATTACGTCATGTCTAGTTACGCTAACCTCTCTGCTGTGTGGCTAAGAGTGCCTCCGAGCATATTGTAATTGAATGTCTCATTGAAGACAAAAACAACCGTTTATAGGAAGTCGGTTGACCCAGATTAGAGTCTGAAATTTTTGTCATATTTACTTGAACTTTTGCATATAGCTAGTTTGGAGAAAGACATTGGATGTGTTTGTTAGCCAGCTTTGTATCCTTTCCATTTCTTTAGTAAAAATTAATTCTTATCAGAATTTTTTTAATATTTTTTAATCTTCACTTCTAGAGAAAGTCAGACAGTGGCGCTGACGTAAAAGAGGCAACTCCGTCACCACGCAGACACTGATACTCTAAATATGACGTAATTCTCTCTCTCTCTCTCTCTCTCTCTCTCTCTCTCTCTCTCTCTCTCTCTCTCTCTCTCTCTCTCTCTCTCTCTCTCTCTCTCCCGCCGTGAGATGGCCTTAGTCGCCTGCTCGGCGTTAAACCCAAATAACTAACTCTCTCTCTCTCTCTCTCTCTCTCTCTCTCTCTCTCTCTCTCTCTCTCTCTCTCTCTCTCTCTCTCTCTCTCTCTCTCTCTCTCTCTCTCATACACACACACACTTATGCACGCATCTCCAAGAGGCATAGATCCTCATGTGCCCGGTGGGCGCATGAGCATCTATGCCTCTTGAGGATGTTTAGAGCGCGCGGCATGCACTCACGCACACGCACACGCAAACACACACATCGACGCGCTGTCAGAAGAGCAGGCAGGTGTACTTCACTAGTATAGCATGTAGCTAGGTAAAGTCAACCTGATTTCACACAAATTATAGCAAGACTGAAATTGTACCGTGAAATTCCAATTGTCACCATCTTCGCAAGTCTTGAAACGAAAGCGAAACTCATATCACGTTAAATATAAAATTACGTAAAAAAATAAAAATAAAAAAATACGTCATGACAAATGTCGTTTGACAAACCATTGACACATAGGCGCGCATCACCAAGAGGCATAGATCCTCATGTGCCCGGAGGGCGCATGAACATCTATGCCTCTTGAGGATGTTTGCAGCGCGCGCATGCAAACACGCACACGCAAACACACACATCTAGTTTTGTCACAATTTTCCCAAGTCTTGAAGCGAAAGCGAATCTCACATCACGTTAAATACAGAATTACGTAAAAACAAAAAATACGTCATGACAAATGACGTTTGACAAACCAATGACGCGTGTGCACTGCGCGCGCCCCTTCTAGAGTTCACTATGACGCATTGGCACATCTGCGAGGCTTTTTCAGAAGGAGATATTTCAACATCAGAATCAAGTCAAAGACAAAAGGAAGAGACCCTTGACAGCGAAGACAGCTCTCATATAGAAGGGACTTTGTGGGTTATGTTCATCCCATCTTGTTGTAACTGTACCGTACAGTCACTGATCCAGCGCGGTTCAGCTTTAAGAGACATAGATTTACATGAGCCCCTGCAACCTGCAGGTTGCAGGGGTTCTTGAAAATCTATGTCTCTTTTTTTCTGAAACCGTATCATCAAAGAGACAGAACACATCCGGGTGAAGTTCATGACTGTCGCAATAGTACGGCCGGCGGGTGGAACGGTTCTCTGGACAGCTTGACGACGAAGAAGTTAGATGCGGGTATGGCTGGTGGTGATGGAGTTAGCTTTACGGTAGTGGTTGCTGTAGTAGCTGAGCAAAGAAATTTCAAGAAGGACGGGGATGGTAGGAGGGAGCTAGACCGGGGTGTGCTTGAATGAGAAGCGCAGAACTTAACATCTTTACCACTGATGTACATGTACTGCGATTTTCCCATCACAAATGTCAAGCGTAAGTTCATAATAAATGTCCTCTTTACAACGCTGTCCGGTACGTCTTGTAGTGAAAATATTAAATTCTATAATATTAAAAATAGAATGTGTTTAGCTCATTCGAGACTTTACGCATCTGGATCGATACACATGAGCAGTAAGCCGCGTATCCGAACACAGCGCGTCTCAAATGTGTTAGCTCAATCAAGGCGCAACGCATAAACAGTTGCAAAAGCGTCGTATAGCGTTGCCATGGGCAACTTTCGCAACTATTGATGCGGGTCACCTTGAATGAGTTAAACGAAATGGTGGCTAGCAGGGTGAGAGAGAACTGGAACGGTAGGGACAGACGTTGGACAAAAAAGGAGGGCAAGATGTGTGTGAAATCGTGTTTGCCCAAACTGCTCAAATCCTCTGCCTGGGAGCTCGGCCCATCTGCAAGGCACAGATTCTCTTGAGCCCCTGCATCCAGGATGCAGGGGCTAATGAGAATCTGTGCCTCTTGTTGGCAAACGTTGGCTCCATTTATTGGATCGTCGGTCAGGCTGAAGAAAACTATCTGACTGAAGTTTGCGTCTGGGGAGATCATAATTCAAGAAATAATTTTTTTTTTTTTGGGTGGGGGAAGGAGGCGGGGGGGGGGGGGGGGGGGGCTCCAACGCCCTAAAATGAAAGCCCCCGCCCCCCTTCCCCCCCCCCCCCATCCTCTCTCTCTCTCTCTCTCTCTCTCTCTCTCTCTCTCACACACACACACACACACACACACACACACACACAAACACACACACACACTCACACACACACACACACACACGCACGCACGCACGCACGCATGCACGCACACACACACACGAGTTTACTCTATGCCACCTTTCGTCGCAGTTGTTCAACTTTATCATACACATAAGTAACTGCGAAAGATGGATCGACCATGACTGGACAAGGGTACGGTAGTGCCTGGTTAGCTCTGCCACGTGAAGGCGAAAGACATCAAGTCCATGTTTTTGTCCAAAGTGAGCGGATTTTCATGGCTTTACGCTTCAAACCTCGCTGTGCTGACAAAAAAACTGGACTTAATCTTTTGTCTTCCCTTGATCAGAGTACCCTCATACACACCCTCATAGCTCAAAACAACCACTACTCAGTAAGCAAAGGTCTTCGGGCGCACGACAGCCGCAGTGGGCCCGCGCACGTCCGTGCGCGGGCCCACTGCGGCCGTTGTGAACCCGAAGACCTTTTGCTACTGGGGTAGTGCGCTGGTGTCTGTTGCTTGGACAGTTTTACTTGCACGTGAGCAGAGCATGTCTCTGTAAAACTTTGCCATCTACAAAAGGACCAGGGGCTCATGAGAATCTATGCATAACTCGCTACAGCATGGGCTCATGAGAATCTGTCCTTTGCTGACAGAAATCGGATTTATTTGCAGACTCAGATAGAAAAGTTCAAGGGGGGGGGGGGAAAAAATACAGTTGACATTATTCCCCCTCTCATTCTATAAACGTTGGCTGGTTGGTTAGTTCGGGTTTAACGTCCACAGCACCGAGGTGATCATGGACGGCCCTGACGGGCGGGTTATGGGGGACAGGGAAATCTATTGCCTATGGAGTACGACCTGAACACTGATCAACTCAGGCGCACTCCAACTGTGCCACTTTGATTTACCAGGACCTTTCAACGGACAAGATATTGAACAAATCCGTTTTTCCCCCCCTGGATTGTGAGTCCAGCTACCGGGGCCGGGACGGGATTCGAACCCACGTCCCGGCGATTCCCTTTGCTCTCCTGCTCCGACGTTTAACCGCCTGAGCTATTTCGGACTCTGACAATTTACAAACGTTGGTTGGTTGGTTAGTTCGGGTTTAACGTCCACAGCACCGAGGTGATCATGGATGGCCCTGACGGGCGGGTTATGGGGGACAGGGAAATCTATTGCCTATGGAGTACGACCTGAACACTGATCAACTCAGGCGCACTCCAACTGTGCCACTTTGATTTACCAGGACCTTTCAACGGACATGCTATTGAACAAACAAATCCGCTTTCCCCCCCCCCCCCCCCCTGGATTGTGAGTCCAGCTACCGGGGCCGGGACGGGATTCGAACCCACGACCCGGCGATTCCCTTCGCTCTCCTGCTCCGACGTTTAACCGCCTGAGCTGTTTCGGACTATTTAATTACAAACGTAAATGAACGTGGTCTTCTATAGCAGCAATTCTCATGCATTCTGCAGGGGCCCATGAGAATCTGTGCCTCTTGCAGACCGGAAGAGGTTGGATGACGGACTGAGGACGGCTGGAAGATTTCTTCTCTAAACATACGGGGGCTTTATTTCAGCTTGACGTAATCAGGCCCATTCATTTGTCACTGGGGTTGAAGAAAAACTGGTCCCTTGAAACGCAATGAGAAAGACTGCTACCCCAGTAGCAACACGTTTTCAGGCCCACGACGGCCTCAGTGAGCCGTGCGCGGACCCACTGCGGCTGACATGGGCCCGAGGACCTTTGCATAGTGGGTATAGGCCGTAGCTATAATCTTCTTAAGGTTTTATCCTCTCTTTTTTTTTTTTTTTTTTTTTTTTTTTAGCCTTTTGGACTTCACTCGGTGATAAATTCAGGCGTTTCTTTCTTTGGTTCTTTAATTTTTTTTAAAATTTATTTTCGTTGTAGTTTTTCTTGGTGTATCTTCTTTTCTTTTTGATCGTTCCTTTCTTTCTTCGTCCTTCCATCACTTAGCGTAAAAATAAAAAGGCAATGACCCATTCCATCTTGCGACTCTACATGGCTTTGTGTCGTTTGCACAAGTTCTGGTTTTTGTCTACCGTATTGTGTCCCAGTGTGTGTGGATCGCTAAGTGGGCTAGAGTAAAAGAAGATGGGTTCCTGTCGCTACTCCAGCCCACAGAGCGTACTAATGGCAGGAAGCGTCGTGTGTCCGTCTCTATTTCTGTGTGCCAGTGTGTGTGGATCAGAGGGTGGGTTAGAGTAGGAGATGGGTTCCTGTCGCTACACCAGCCCACAGAGCGTACTATTGGCAGGAAACGCCGTGGGTCCGTCTTTATTTGTGTGCGCCGACCTGTGTGTTGATCAGAGGTTGGCTTAGAGAGGAGGGAAATGGATCAGCATAATGAGTCTAAAAATATGAACAACTCTGAATGTTCCTAAAAGATGTGAGCTGTAAACAATACGATAGACTTTGGGATGAAATCCTCATCCTGTTATATTTGGTTGCTGAGACTAACCCGTTCAGTACTAGTTGAAGCACATTGTGTTCTTCGGTACTTCATTCAACAGCACAATTGTCATTGTCTTCCCAAGAACATGACTTCAAAGTAGTGTCAGCAAGAGGCGGCATAGATCCTCATGCGCCCCGCAACTGCGGGGGCTCATGAAGATCTATCCCTCTTGCAGTTGGGTGGTGTTACAATTTTCTCGGCACTAAGCGCGTTAACTCATTCTACCCCAGACACACCACAGCAAGATAAGGATCGACCATGATAGTTCAAGGGTGATGCCAGAATAGCTTGGCGCCTATGGGCGCCAAGCTATTCTGGCATCACCCTTGAACTATCATGGTCGATGTGTGTCCTGCACTGCAATGCAGTCTTCTGAGGACAAGGGCAAAATTTAAGGATTTCGGGTGTTGGAGTAGAATGAGTTAAACACAATCAGGCAGTGCAAGTCCGTTCTACCTTTTCCACAAGAGGTTTTTGTTTTGCAACACAATATGGTTTCGAACCGCTACGACATGTACGCATTTTTCCAAATATTGAAATTTAAACTGGCAAATTAAAAATTTAGTCCTTTAGTAATCTTCGGGAAAAAAAACTACTGAGAGCCAAAGAGTTAACAACTTGTTATTATTTTTATTATTAAAACTCAGTCATCGTTTAATTCCAGTGATTGTTTATACAACTTTAGTCTTCACACGTTAGGGGCTGGTCGCGGTTTCTTTCGCGATGATTCCTGTAGGAATCATACCGCGACCGACACGCAAATGGTAAACTCTAATGTCTTACCTCAGTCTGAAGGTGCACGCGGCGTCCTTCCCTTCCAGCAAGAGGTATAGATTCTCATAAGCCACTGCCGGATTCATGGGCTCATGAGAATCTGTGCCACTTGCAGATGAAACAGACTGGAACTCTTTGCTGCCACCACTTCTAGCTCCTTGTGCACGTGTGTAAAGTTATGTGACCTTGTGCACGTGCGTGTGTAAATTTGTGACCTTGTGCACGTGCGTGTGTAGATTTATGTGACCTTGTGCACGTGCGTGTGGTCTGTACCCACCGGAACCCGGACTTCGTCACAGGTTGTGCGCACAGTTGCACGTCCGTCAAACCTCACTGCGTACCAAATCCTGTCACTGGTCGCGATCGATTCGATGCTACCGTTTAACCGTTGGCCTTGCCTCAGGCATCTGCCTTTTATTGTTTGAAGGTGGGTGAATTGGTGGGTGGGTGGGTGGGTGGGTGGGTGGATTGCTGGCTGGATGGGTGGGTGGGTGGATTGCTGGCTGGCTGGGCTAGTGGGGGGGGGGGGGGGAAGGGGGTGAGCAATAAAGGAGATTGAGGGTCGGTTTATTTTGTAGGCTTGCAGTTGATTTAAATATGCGCCTAAGTTCCACAATCACAGCACACTTTTTTGTTTACTCCATTGTGGAAACTTCTACCTTAAATTATTTTCTTAACTCATTTAGCCCCGACACACGACACCAAGACATGAATCGAGCATGATAATTCAAGGGTGGTTCCAGAAAAGCTTGGCGCCCATAGGCGCCAAGCTATTCTGGCACCACCCTTGAACTATCGTGCTCGACCTGTCTCTAGAATTGTAATACAGTCCCTCAGGAAGCAACTTCAAAATTTGGGGATTTCGGTCCTGGGGCGAAATGTGTTATTGACTGGATGAAAAAAAAATTGCTGCCAAACGCCCGTGCAACGAATCTGTTTAGGTGATTGTCCCATGTGACACAGGCGATGAACGCACGTCCGGTTTGGGCACATGGAGGGGATACAAGAGGCATCAAATTACATTCTCTCACTAAATAGCTGCATGCATAGCTGCATGCTTGGTCATAATTTTCACATTAAGTTCACAAATATAATTCTTGGCTCTTCAGGACGAAAATTGCGTCATCAGTGTTAAAATGATGACTGTGACGTCAGTTACAGAAATGACGGCTTATTTTGTCGTAGCGTGAATGTTGAAGATCATAAACTGGTTAGACCAAACTTTGTACAGATAACAGACAAATGCACATTTATTCCCATATTACCGTCGAAAGTCGCTGCATCAGGTTGGGGGACATAGCTCCAAATAATGCCATCAAGAAGCATAGATTCTCATGAGCCCTGCAGATGCCGGGGCCCATGAGAATCTATGCCGCTAGCAGATCGAGTTAGCTGCCGGAGCGATTAGTTCTGAAGGTTGAATGGTTTTGGATTTCGCTAAAACCTTGGGTGGTGGCCGGGGTAGCAGGCGGAGCTGATTATGTCAGTAAATGAGGCGGATTCAGACCTGTCCCGGCGAGCAGGAGGCATAGATTATCATGAGTCCCAGCAAGCTTCAGGAGCACATGGGAATCTATGCCTATGCCTCAGGCAGATGACACAATTTCACTGGGGTGTTAACATTTTGGATGAAATTAATAAGTACCATGAAATGTTTGACTGCGGTCTGCAATGACGGTTGGGTTTCAGTTGCTGACGCGCAGCCGTCTGCTACCCGGATCTAACAACCACCCCAGGGAAACTCTCACCCACCACAATGATCTTTGTTATCTCTGTATTTCTAGTTTAGTACAATGTCGCATGTTCGTGATTCATTCTTTCTTTCTTTCCTTTTTCTATCTATCTATCTATCTATCTATCTATCTATCTATCTATCTATCTATCTATCTATCTATCTATCTATCTATCTGTCTGTCTGTCTGTCTGTCTGTCTGTCTGTCTGTCTGTCTGTCTGTCTGTCTGTCTGTCTGTCTGTCTGTCTGTCTGTCTGTCTGTCTGTCTGTCTGTCTGTCAGTCTGTCTGATGTCTGTCTGTCTGTCTGTCTGTCTGTCTGTCTGTCTGTCTGTCTGTCTGTATGTCTGTCTGTCTGTCGTCTGTCTGACTGTCTGTCAGTCTGTCTGTCTGTCTGTCTGTCTGTCTGTCTGTCTGTCTGTCTGTCTATCTATCTATCTATCTATCTATCTATCTATCTATCTATCTATCTATCTATCTATCTATCTATCTATCTATCTATCTATCTATCTATCTATCTATCTATCTATCTATCTATCTATCCCTCCCCCCTCCCTCTCCGTCTCTGTCTGTCTGTCTCTGTCTCTGTCTCTGCCTCTGTCTGTCTGTCTGTGTGTCTCTGTTTCTGTCTGTCTGTCTGTCTATCTATCTATCTATCTATCTATCTATCTATCTATCTATCTATCTATCTATCTATCTATCTATCTATCTATCTATCTATCTATCTATCTATCTATCTATCTATCTATCTATCTATCTATCTATCTATCTATCTGTCTGTCTGTCTGTCTGTCTGTCTGTCTCTCTCTCTCTCTCTCTCTCTCTCTCTCTCTCTCTCTCTCTCTCTCTCTCTCTCTCTCTCTCTCTCTCTCTTCTTTAGATCATACCTAAAAGACAGAAAATAAAAGGTATATATATATACCCATGGAAAATACTCTAAACAAGGACGTTAACTACGGTGTCCCCCAGGGGTCGATCTTGGGACCTTTTCTATTTATACTATTCATTAATGATTTGCATTTGCATATTACTAACACTGATGTCAACTGCAACCTGTTTGCGGACGATACGAGCCTCCATGCTTCGGGTAAAAAACAGCTGACATTAACCTTAGCTTACAAAGTAGTCTCAGCGAGGTTTCCGACTGATGCACAGTGAATCGTATGGTTCTTCATCCAGGAAAAACAAAGAGTATTTTAATCACTACACGACAAAAACACCAACGCCGAACACAGCCGTTACATTTACAACTGAACGCTAAACCGATGAAATAACTCACAGAGCGTAAATTCTTGGGAATACACGTTGACGAACAACTATGTTGGGAGACGCATATAAATACAGTCTGTAAAACCATTACTAAAAACACTTTCCTGTTGTCCCAGCTTAGACAAGTAACGGATACACATACTCATAAACTGTTTTTTCATGTCCATATCAAGTCTCACATTGATTACGTCTCCACAGTGTGGGACAGTTGTAGTGATGTTCACATGAACAGGTTAAACTCTATATATAAAAGAGCTGTCAAAATGATAGATACGCGGCCCATTCCTACCACAGACAAATGTAGACATCTAAACATTCTCGGCCTGCGTCAACAACTTATTTTTAACAAATGCATCCTCATGCACAAGATATTAAATAAAATGACACCGCAGTATCTAACCACCAAATTTAGCCACAGAAAGAACGCGAACGGACCTCAAGGAACAATACTTTACCCCTACCTCTGCCTAGAATTGACCTCTTTAAAACTCTCTCTCTCTCTCTCCCTCTCTCTCTCTCTCTCTCTCTCTCTCTCTCTCTCTCTCTCTCTCTCTCTCTCTCTCTCTCTCTCTCTCTCTCTCTCTCTCTCTCTCTCTCTCTCTCTCTCTCTCTCTCTCTCTCTCTCTCTCTCTCTCTCTCTCCGCTCTCTTGAGCTCTGTTGAGCAGGTCAATCATCACGGCCTGCTTGGACACAATTTGAGCTATTTGAGATACGAATCACGTACCTTTTTAGTAGAATTCATTCTCGTTCGCACGGAGAGCGGAAGTGATTTTGTTATGATACGCTAAGATTAGTCCGGAAGTTTCTAGCAAAGTCGCACGGATAGTCGCGGTCGATTTTTGTGATGCGTGGTTTCGCTGCGAATAGACCAGAACTTTCGAGCAAAGTCGCGCTCTGTCGAGTGACCTCACATGTGACGTCAAAGTGTCCGCAACATTTTGCAACACAGTATTAAAGACGCTTACAATAACAGTGGAACCTGGTAGTTTATTCTAGAAAATTCTTTTTCATAAATATTTATGAGTTTTGGTTACATATTCTTTTCTGATTGGTTGTGTTGTATGAATTTACTGGATTATTCTGGAAAGCTATAATACTATAAAAGATTGTGCTAGGAAGCGCGTGTGTACATTGTCAGTTGTAGAGACACGCAGTGTATCGTAGGTACATTGTCAGTGAG
>BTPG01000001.1:54475714-54525714 GCA_036245525.1 Semisulcospira habei
GCCCTCCCCAGCCACTGACCACCATTGTGCCGCCACTGGTCAACCGTTGGCCCGGCCATCTGGACGTGCAAAAAGGGAGCCCCACTGCAAAACCCCTCTGTACGTGCAAAAGGACACTGATGTGCATGCGACCTTCATGCCTGCAGGGCGCTTACAGATCTGTACCGTCCGTACCGTTTGTCGGTGACATTTTATTTCGTTTTCAGTTTGTTTAACCCCTTTCATGCCACACTGTAAGCACATTTTTGTTTTCGAAATCTGCGTTCATTCAACGACCAAAAGCCACAAGCGCCCCAGAAACATGGATACAATTCGACTTCAGCAAGAGGCATAGATCCTCATGAGCCCCCGCGACTGCGGGGGCTCATGAGGATCTATGCCTCTTGAAGGTTGGATTAGGTTCACTTTGTCTCGGCAGTGAAGTGGTTAATACAATACTGCTTCCTGTGAACGGAGGAGATTGCGGGGATTGTTGTTAACAACTGCGCTGCCAAAAAGACACCCATCGTCTGACTCAATCCATCTGCAGGAAACGGCACAGATCTGCACGCACCGTACATTACCTTTATTCTATGAAGGAGAAGATTAATTAACTAAACCTCTATTCCTCAGCCTGCTGAGGCCATCGGGGATTAATCCTACAAATGCTCAGTCAAAAAGACGACAGACCGGACTCCCCCCCACCCCCTCCCCGCCGCCCCCCGAAGGTCTCAACTGAAACGTGACGTGCAAAAAAATGGCCTGCCGTCACCTTTAATGACCTCATTTATGGCTTGCCGTCACCTCTATGACCTCATTTGCTGACCAGTTAGGGGGAGGGGATGGGGGGTGGGGGGGGGGAGTGACCAGATTATTGCTTTGCGACCTCAGTACCAGTCCCTCAGCCAGCAACCTTCCATCTGCAAGAGGCATAGATTCTCATGTGCCCCTGCAGGAGCAGGGGCAATTTATGCCTATTGCTGGCAAGATATAGGCCGGAACCATCCCTAGTTTGCTCACGTGAATGCTGTAACAAAGCAGAGTGCTGGGAGATTGTTGTTATTAATCTTCTGGACGGGGGTTTCGTGTGCGAGAGACACAGATGTAATATAACTGATGAGTATCTGTGCATCTTGCCGACAGGGATAGGTCGACATTTACTCTCTGCTGGTAATCATGTATTTTACCAGTACACTCGTAAACTGAATGGGCAGCTTAACTCACTCGCGGCTAGCCGCATCCGGATGCGCCGCATAAGCCGCTCATCCGGATGCGGCTGGCTGCAAATGCGTTAAAGCGACGCTTCCATAAACACGAATCGGATACGAATTCGATACGAATCCTACGCGGGACCGAAACAGAAAAGTTCGTGTATTTCCATATGCCCGCTGCAGAAACGAATTCGCATCCGACTTCAAACGAAATTGAAGCATTTGTTTTTTTTTTTTTTTTTTAAAGAATCACCTTATCGTATTCGTATTGGACTCGTGCTTATGGAACCGTAGCTTAAAGCTACGATTCCATAAGCACAAATCCGATACGAACACGATCCGAACCCGATGCAGTGATGCAATTTTTCCTTTAAAAAAAAAATGTGTCATTTTCGTTCGAAGTCGGATGCGAGTTCGTTTTCGCATCGGACATATGGAAACACACAAACATGAAAAGAACTGGCACGAACCTTTCTGTTTCGGACCGGCTTTGGATTCGGATCGAGTTTGTATCGGATTGGTGTCTATGCGTCGGGCGCCTAGGTATACTCTCTTCTTGCAAATAAATAATTAAATAAATAAATAACCAGTGTGCAAACTTACGTTTTTGCTCCTCACACGAAGGAAGCGATCTCCGTTTAGACCTGTCACCTCGGCCAAGACAATGTCTGAGTGTGTGGCTTTTAATTATGAATGTGAGGCGTACCGGCCCAGATGCCATGTTTGAGGTGGCGGAGTGTGACACAAGGTCAGCGATAAAGCTCAGCAGTAGGACTGTGTCGTGCAAACGATTGGCTGGTGAATAATCTTTGCCCACTTCCTAGATGGGTACTCCCGAAAAATTGTTAACCCCTTTACTGCCGGGGCAAGGCGAACACATCCCATCTGCAAGAGACATAAACCCTCATGAGCCCCCGCAGTCGCGGGGGCTCAAGAGGATTTATATCTCTTGCTAGGTCTCTGTTCTGTATGCCTATTGTTTTGGTCCCAGGTGTATTGAGGTCTTCAGGATAATAGTGTCGGTCTGTGTTCAGTGGTTTCAGACCAGCAGTTCGTGATCACTGGCAGTGAAGGGGTTAAACATGTCTGTGAGAGTGACAGAGAACCAAACTGAATGACACTGACAATGACGAAAATTACTAATTTGTTTCAGCGCGTGTCTTTCTGTCTATGTGTGTGATGGCGTGTCACTTTGGATCACACGGCCCTGCCAAGGCAAACGACAGTAAATCCATTTTTGTGAAAAGATGCATTTTCATTGTAATACAATACAATCTCGCTTTTGAAGGCCCACTACCGCCGTAACTGTTCAAAGACACACTTCTGTAACAGATAGTTACGAAACGCTACACACAGGTCTAGTTATGGTTCATTTAGACACAGGACAATCCAGTTCAGCACACGTCGTCTTTATATCAAGTAACCTGACAATGACTCCACTCCGTTCTATAAATATAACTCTATCAGTACGAGAAACAGCTTAAAATAGATTGACACGCTAACGGCAGCTCAGAATAAATAAGAGCGATTACGCGTGTGCTTTTGCTGCGTGTCCAAACTGCTGTTAAAGTTCATTTCAGACATAACGAACACAATTGGTGCTGAAATGTGTCTTCAAATTTACGCGTAATGGAACTTTAACAAATAAAATAGACTCATTTTAGTGTCCTTTGCATTCACAGCAAGTCTAAAATTACAGACAGGCATACACAGTAAGTACATGTGTCTTTTTATATTTATTTATTGATGTATTTATTTTATTTATTTATTTTTCGAGGAAAGTACTGAGGAACAATGAACCAGCAAGAGGCACATATTCTAAGGAGCCCCGCTAAATAGCGGGGGCTCATGAGAATCTATGTCTCTTGCACACACGTGGTTTTGCTGCAACAAATTCTCGATGTCACGCACTCCGTTTGTTGTTTGTTTATTGTTGTTGTTTGGGGTTGTTGTTGTTTTGGGGCGGGGGCATTTTTTAAAAAAAAATTTTAATGTGACCCCAGTGGGCTCACTTTTGAAGAAATACACTGAAAGCAAATCTAAAAGGTTATCAAACCTTTCTATTTAACTCATTCAGCCCGACGCACGTATTTCCCAAATTTTGGAGGCGGCATCTAACGACTATGCACCTGTTGCAGGAGATGGGTCAGGGCTAAATATGTTAACTCATCCTACCCCATCACCGAAATCCCCAAATTTTGCCGTTGTTCTCTGAAGACTGCATTGCAGCGCAGCACACAGATCGACCATGATAGTTCAAGGGTGATGCCAGAATAGCTTGGCGCCCATAGGCGACAAGCTATTCTGGCCTCACCCTTGAACTATCATGGACGATACTTATCTTGCTGTGGCGTGTCTGGGGTAGAATGAGTCAAGCGAAGTCGCCATTGCGAGTACACGCCTGTCCGTGTGACTGCCTGCCCGCTGTCTGTTTTTCAGTGCGCTCATGCTCAAAGGGCCGTACCTGTATCAGACCCTGTCTCAACTCGTAATAGATTTCCCTGTCCCCCCATAACCCGCCCGTCAGGGCCGTCCATTATCACTTCGGTGCCGTGGACGTTAAACCCGAACTAACCAACCAATCGTAAGCCTTTGACTGCCAGTAAACTCAGACTGTGCATCTGCAACCCTTCACGCCAAAACGCCCCCAGACTGTCTCTCGCCTTAACCCTATCACGGCCAGAATGAGCTAAAGCAGAGCTTGCGGCTTCTGCAATCTTTGGTAATTAAGCGGTGAAAAGGCGTCCCGAAGGCCGGAACATGGACTCAAAATGGTGTCAGCAAGAGGCACAGATCCTCATGAGCCCCCGCACCTGCGGGGGCGCATGGGGATCTGTGCCTCTTGCGATGGGATCGCCTGTCACTTTCTCGCGACAGTGAATGGGTTAATCTGCTTAAAGGAGCCACGTGCGCCTCGTCAGCGGCGCCATTATCCCACCCGTGAAAAAGACCCTCTTGTCCAGCCTTCCGCTCCGCACAGCTGTGAAGCCTGACTGCACGTTGCGCACTTTTGTATTTAAAGTCCGTCATTGAAAATCTGCAAGTCTGCAAGAGACGTTGTGTGCTGCTCTTTGAATTTCGCCCATGAGGATTGATGCCGTAAGGTCCAAACTCACATACCAGCAAACATATTCGATTCTCGTGAGCCAAACACTAAATTCTCAAGAGGGGTGAGCGTATAATGAACAGGCGCGCACTGATCTTGTAGGTCCAATTTAGATTTATGTTCCTGCAACAGAAGTGACTGGACGCTGAGTATATCACTAAATGGTTTATCGCATATTGCATACTGAATGCACTTTCCCAGACAGGCAAATGATTATTGTGTCACTTGACGTGGCTTTCGCATCGAGGAAAGTACTAACGAACAAAGAACAAGCAAGAGGCACAGCTTCTCATGAGCCCCCGCTAGCGGGGGCTCATGAGAATCTATGCCTCTTGCACACACGTGGTTTTGCTGCAACAAGTCTTCGGTGTCGTGCACACGGCATGCAGCGCACGACAGAAGCAAACCGCCTCTGTTACGTAATACATCCGCTTTCCCTCACGTGCACCTTCCACGTCTTCACGAGCTTTGCACGTGCGCGTGTGCGGCATAAAACCGAGGGGAGGAACAAGCACATTTGTTTGGTCATAAAAGGCACCGTAAGCCATCACTTAATCCGTGAAAAGACGCATTCAACCCCTGGGGAATTGAAAAACAATACGAAACAAAACGGAAACCGCAAAAAAAAGGTGCAAAAACCGCACTCGGTTCAACGGTTATGATGAATGAGGAAAAACGCGAGCATTGTGCGCAGAAGAGGCAGACAATCGAACGCAATTAAAAATGCGTTAGTAATCTCCCCCTCGCTTTAAGCTCACAACGCCGGCCAAAGTTTTCCCAAGCGTCCTTTTTCCGGCTAAGAAATGTGAATTAAGAGGGATCAGTGGCTTACTCTTACAGGAAATTAGCCAGAAGCATGTGTCTAATAGATTGATAAAGAGATGAAGCTTTCAGAAAGCATGGCGCACAAATCTCACAAAATTTAGCCCGGATGGCATCCTCCGTCTGGCAACGAGAGGCTGCAGGAGATCATAAGAATCAATGGCTCCCGCACACGAGAGTCTATGAGCGAGACGTCTCGCTAGGGCCTACAAAACTTCAACCAGGGTGACATGCTCTTTCTTGGAACGGTATACACTGATGTACGTTGAGGGTCGGCAAGAGGCATAGATTCTCATGGGCCCCTGCAGCTGCAGGGGCTCATGAGAATCTATGTCTCTTGCATGTGGGAGTGTATGCACGAGGTATCCTTAGAGGAACGTCGAGACAAAAGACATCTGAACGATAAAGAAGAGGGAGGCAAAAGCCACAAGACCTGAAAACTTTAGCAGGAAATTTGATGTGGGGGAGAAAAAAAAACAAGAGTCAGATAAAAGACATAAAACACACTTAAGAGAGGAAAAAAGATAAAAGAAGGGGGTGGAGGGATGGGTGGGAGAGGAGACCTAAAAGCACAAAAATGTGGGTGGGGGGGGGGGGGGGAGGAAGTCAGAAAAAGGGAGAAAAACACCAAAAAAGCACAACAGAAAAACGCCCATGATGACATAACCGCAAGCGGAACCTCAATTATAGGGTAAAGCCATCTAATGCTAATGAGTTAATTGCACGGGCATGTTATCAAAACGATCCCTTCACTCAACGCACCCTTTCATCTCTGCATAAGAAGGGTTAATTAATCTAATGGTGAAAACAATATGCTGTGGTTGTGCACAAAACATGCAGGGCAAGATTTTTTTTTTTTTTTAAAGTCCAGGGTCCGTCTCTCTCTCTCTCTCTCTCTCTCTCTCTCCTCTCTCTCTCTCTCTCTCTGACTCACAAGTGGTGCCCAGTGAGCGAAAGGTCCTCGGGCCGACGTCAGTCTTAGCTAGCCCGCGCACGCGCAAAAGGCGCGAGGTCCTTTTGCTCACCGAAACCTACCGGATGCTTTTTTGTTGTTGTTCCTTCACAAGCCCAAAATATATTCCATTGCAGCGTTAGGTAAGACGATCGTAGTGTCTGAGTTAGTCGTGACTCTCATTTGATCAGTGTCCAGGTCGTACTCCATAGGCAATAGTTGTCCCTGCCCCCCCCCCCCAATCCCCCCTCCCCCCCCCCACCCCCACCCCCACACCGCCAACTCGCCCGTTAGGATCGTCTATATTCACTCCGGTGCCGAGGAGTTAAACCCCGAACTAACCAACCAATCATGGCTCCCAAGTACCGCGATATACTGAGGCTGTCACTATGTCCAGACGCCCAGAACGAAACTTTCAGTTCTTCTTTTAAAAAATAAAAAGTCTCGAACGGAATTTTTTTACAAAATATATTATGCTCGTATGTTCATAAATGCGAAAGAAGGCTTCCGATCGATACTCGGTCTATTGTTTCCAACTCTTTCGTCATTTGCACTCCTGCGGCGCTTGCCTTTTAAAGACCAGCACGTGCATGGGGGTAATGGGTGCTACCTCATCAAATTTAAAATAAAAAGAGAAAAAAGGTTAACTCTTTCGCAGCCAGCCGCATCCGGATGCGCGGCTTATGCCGCGCATCCGGATGCGGCTGGCCGCGAATAATTTAATGCAATAAATGTATATCTTGCCAAAGAGGGTGGGGTCCTCCTGCATGAATACAGTTTGAAGTTTTTTTGGTTCAGTTTTGTGCGTTTCCGTGGACTTTAAACTTTTTTTAAAAAATCCAGATCAAAAAGGTGACTGCCAAAAGAATAACTCGACGAAGAAAGAAGCACGCTTATAAAAAAATGTTACAACACAGTTTAATAATATTTCCCCTTTTATTCAAAATAGACACACACAAAAAAAAAAACAAGTATAAAATTCGCAACATATCTTGTCCACACACTGACAAGGTAATAAAATTAATAAATTGTGTCGTAACTGGTTTTGTTGTTGTTGTTGTTGTTTTGTTTTGTTTTGTTTTTCTAAGCGTGCTTCTTTCTTCGTGGATTTATTATTATTATTATCATTATTATTATTATTTTCCTATGGTTAGATCGTCTTTTGTTGATGGAGTTGCTGCTGATGTTTCTTTGTTGTTGTTGTGGGTTGTTTTTTTTTCTGACTGGAAGTTAAGTTTAAGTTTCTTTCAAAATTACGTTTGGAAGCTTTCCTAAAGCTCTGACTGATGACCATTTCAGTAGTAATGCAAATTGTCCAGTTCCCCTTAAGAAAGATGTCCGATTGAAACAAGAACAGCACAGAGGACATCATTTAGCTAGTTTCAGTTTTAACCTGTTCAGCGCGGGGAAAATCTGAACACACCCAACTGCAAGAGGCATAGATCCTCATGAACCCCCGCAGTTGCGGGGGCTCATGAGGTTCTATGCCTCTTGCTGACACCAATTTCAGTCCACGTTACTAGGACAACGAGGGCTTGTTGATGTTGGATTGACGGAGACTGCACAAACACAGTGTCAGTCAACGGGCACTGAATGGGTTAACTCATTCTACCCCAACACCGAAATCCCCAAATGTTGCCGTTGTCCTCTGAAGACTGCATTAGCAGTGCAGGACACAGATCGACCATGATAGTTCAAGAGTGATGCCAAAATAGCTTGGCGCCCATAGGCGCCAAGCTATTCTGGCATCACCCTTGAACTATCATGGTCGATCCTTATCTTGCTGTGGTGTGTCTGGGGTAGAATGAGTTAAACTACAATGTCACAGGGCGGAATTGTCAACTCAGTGCAAATGTCTTCAATATCTTACACCTCCTTGTGACCCGTTATTGCTTACGTTCAGAAGAAAGCAACATCAGTCCGAAAACTCTCCTTCATAATTCTAAACATTTTTCTTCAGAACCTCCCAATCAAAACGACTCTTTTTGCTGACGTGTCCTCAAGAGTTTGACACTTTCGGCACAGGACACCATCCCGGCGGAAAGAGAAAGGGAGAGAACTCCGCAATTCATCGCCCGCAGAACTTGAAGAGGGATCCCACAAACCACAAAATGAAACACCCCTCCTCCTTGATGGCTCAGCACCCCCACCGCAAAGTGGTCGAAACAAAACCGTCAAAAGCTGAACTCCCAACAAGCATTTTCGCTTGAAGAACACCGATGACGATGTGCGCACAAGAGGCACAGATCCTCATAAGCCCCCGCAGAATGCGAGGGCTTATGAGGATCGGTGCCTCTTGAAGACGGAAATACTGTGTCTCTTGAGAGACTCCAAAACGAAAAGTGCTCAAAAAGCGAAACGCTATACGCCGAAATTGACAAGGCGCGCGTGCGCAATAGTGGGCCCCACGTGATCAATAGGCTGTCACGAGCGCCACGTGCCGTGCGCGCGCCGCGGAGAGGGATCGCGCATGCGTGAGGGAAAAATGACTTTTGGCGAGGACGGACACTTGATCGGCAAGGCCAAAGGGGAGGGACAGGTTCTGGAGGTTAGACGCGAGTGGCGGATGAAAAATAGCAAAAAACTTTTCCCTCCAAAAGAAGTTGGTGAAGAAGAGTTCTTTGAAATGTTCCGCGGAGAGAAACGGTGGGGGGAAAAAAATAATCCAACTTTTATTAAAAATGTCCTTTTCATGTGTCTAGAGTTGGGTTTGCCGCATAAATCTGACAGTCAATTGTAGTGTCAGAGAAAAAGAATAAATGAAACCTTAAGTTTTGACGTGTATACTTCCAGTGTTTGTTTTCAATTTTTTTTCAGTCAGTCTTACATAATAGCTTCTAATATTAACCCTCTTTTACTGCCAGTGGACGCTATGTCTGTGAAAGTAAGGTCAAATTGAACACCAAATAGTCTTATCAGTCCAAAAAACGCGGGAATGAATAGTGGCAGCAAGAGGCCAAAGCACCTCATCAGCCCGCCGCCTTTGCGGGGGGCTGATGAGGTGCTTTGGCCTCTTGCAGCTGAGTGGTGTTCACATATTTCCGGCAGTGCAGGGTTGAACATTGACGTTAACATATATCTGAACTAGAGTCGGAACTCATTTTCAGCGGCCAGGACGAAGCCAGTGCCTTTCCACGTTAATTATTATTGGCGTCCACTTTCACGTTTCAATTCAGTATTTTTTTCACATTTCCGAAATTTAAGCGCTGGGTTAGCTAGGGCGCGAATTTCGAACTCGTTGACCCCTTTCAGTCACCGCCGAGACAGCTGAATCCATCTGCAAGAGGCATAGATCCTCATGAGCCCCCGCAGTTGCGTGGGCTCATGAGGATCTATGCCTCTTGCTGAAAGCACATTTTGTCTATGTTCCAAATTACAATTTTAATTTAAAACTTACATCCCTGCTCCTCACAGGGCTGGGGATCTTTGATGTTGAATTTACAATAATTTTGTTTAAACACAGTCTGCGCTCACTTGCAGTAAAGGGGTTAACTCTTTCAAGACGTGCCGCATCCGGATTCGCGGCGTAAAGCCGCAAATCCGGATGCGGCATGTCTCGAAAGAGTTAACAGTTTCGGTTTAAAGGTCTCAAGTTGACCGTTCATTATTATTGAAGGCAGGCCTGCCAAATGAGGACGTGCGCCTTTTAAAACTGATCTCTGAAAGTACGAAATCGTTCCGGAAAGTGAGACATGAAGTGTGCATTTTAAACTTAGCGCCTAGAAATCCATTGGTATTTGAAACGACGTCTTCATAATGTGATTTTGGATCCAACTGTCTACAGCCGTAAGGTTCAAAATCATACACCAGCACACACCGCAGTGAGTCTAATAATATGCCACGAACCGCACTTGTATTCAATGTCAATCGACGATGACTTTTTTTTTTCATTATCCCCCACAGTATCTTGAATTTCAGTAACGCCGGTAATGTTGCCCTCTTACGAAGCCAATATACTGTCCCGTTTTCTTTCATTTTAAACGACATCGACAAGAGAAATAGAATCTATGTCGTTCACTCGTTCAAGGGATCCGCATCAATAGCTGCGGAAGTGTCGTATAGCGTTGCCGGCGGAAACGTTATACGACACTTTTGCAGCCGGCTATTGACGACGGGCGCCTGGGTTGAGTTAACCGATTTCTGTGCAATTCAGTTGCGACAGAGATAGAATGCAAGGTTTCTCGAATTTGATACACATGGTGGAATAATTATGAGGATAAGTTTCGAAATGAAGCTATCACTGCTTGGCGTTTCGTTTAGAGTTCATCTTTTGTTACATTATCACTCAAAGCAAAGCAACAGGAAGAATTAGTATAAAACATATGAAAGGTACCCAGTAACACTAGGCAGGCATTGTCATGGAACCCCCAGGGAAAGAGGAAAAGAGGTAGGCCGAGAAACTCCTGGCGTCGAGACCTCCAAGCAGACATCAAGAGACTGGGAACCACCTGGAGTAGAATCGAAGGAGAAGCACAGGACAGGAGTTGCTGGAGGTCTCTCGTCGACGGCCTATACCCGGGTAGGGGTGACAGGCGTAAGTAAGTAAGTAATATGAAAGGTAGCCACAGCAAATAAGCCTGTTTAACTACAGCAGAAGATGGGTCGACCATGATAATTCAAGGGTAGTGCCAGATTAGCTTGGCGCCTGTCGGCGCCAAGCTAATCTGGCACTACCCTTGAATTATCATGGTCGATCCATCTCCTGCAACTGGTGCATTACATGACGCCTCCCGAATTTGGGAAATACGGCCGTCGGGCTGAATGAGTTAAAAGACATAATCCCTTTAGTTTCCATCCTTTTTATTAGCGTTTTCTTTCAAAGATTTTTTTCCCCTTAATTCTGCTAAAAAAAATTTTTTTTTTAAATCAGTAGCTGATGAAATCTGATGAATATTGATGACGTAAATTAACGAAAGAAACTCTTTGTAGAGACACAGAGATAAAAACACAGATAATAGCAATCTAAAATGCTTTCTGTCAACGCGCATCTGATAGGCAGATTAGAATGACACCAAAATGGCGGAACCTTTTCCGACGCCGACTGAAATTGAACTTCTCTGCGTGAAGAGCTGACAAAGGGAGGGAACTTGAACAGACGGATTAGCGTGAATCATTGTAGCAAGAGTGGGTCGTAACATTTAACAGACACAGCAGGACTCCGGGAACCGCTAAACTGGCTCGGTGACAAACGACAACAAAATGATTCCCCCCTCACACTATTGCTTCCTTTCACTCGGTGGAGAGCTCCGCTTGAAGGGGACGCAACTTGCGGTGACAGTTTTTGTCATTTCCTTTCCCTCTTACCCCATTGATGACGCCTTGCCTTTCTTTTCATTTTTCATAACATATTTCCATGAAGTTGAACGAGTCTCACACAGGCGGAGGAAAAATCTGCGTGTTTGTTTAAATGTTGAGTACGAGATTGAGGAGAAAGAACGAGATGAGGAGGTCCTTCAGCAAGGAACACGCCATCTGCAAGAGACATAGATCTCCAGAAGCCTTCGCGGAACGCTAAAGCTTCTAGAGATGTATGCCTCTTGCCGGCGTTTCTTCACAATTTGCAAATCAGCTTTCTCAGACGGTGGGGGTTATATAGCGGTTAGTCAAATGCTGAAGGGGGCAAAGAGATACTTGAACGAAAGATCGGGTGGAGATGCAAAAGAGGGAGCGACCTGGTGTCAAAACCGAGACCCCTGCTTCAAAGAATGTTCCTCCCCGTTCCAGTAAAAAATGTTATCCTACTTTTTCCCTCCCCCCCACTATCCCCCTCCCTCTAACCCCCTCCCCCCACCCCCCACCCCTCAACCCCGACTCCATGCCTTCATTATGAAAAACGCAGATTGAAAAAAAAATTTTTTTCCGAGTCCTCAACTTAGAAAAAAGGTTTCTCCATGTCACGATACCACCTCTTCCCCGCACTCACCACCCCCCCCCCCCCACTCCCCCCACCCCAACCCCCACATCCCTGCTTATTCACGGAAAGCCGGAGAGTTTGATAAAAGTGGTCGAGCCCTATGCTTCCTCAAAATAAAATTCACCATGTTGCAGTCAAAATTGTCCTGATGCTTCCTCTCAACTGTCTCGCCCCCCACCCCCCACCCCCACCCCCATGCCCAAACAGCTCACAATCCCCTCTCCCCCCCCCTCCCAGCCCCCTCCTCACTCGTGAAAAAAAGAGTTTGATATAAACGACCGAGCCCTCTGCTTCAAAGAATGTTCCTGCTTGTATCAGAAAAAAGTCATCTACTACACCCCCACCCATTCCCTTCACTCGCGGGAAAAAAGAGTTTGATAAAAATGACAGGTTTGTAATTGCTACGCCGCAGTTCCTTTCATAGCCTAGTTATGCGGGCTTCAATTGTGAATTTAATCATGCTCGGTGGCCGCGACAGGCCTGGGCCAGCCCCTGCTTCTGACGTGCTGTTCAAGGGGCCCTTTGTCCTACGCAGATTGGAATTACGTCAGGGTCACGTGAGTATCACGTGGGGGTCAACTACTCGGGTGCCCCGGATGTGACAGCCGCGGAGAAGCCGTGGCATTGGGAGAGATGGAGATTACGGGGTGAGGTGCGCTATCTCAGGATTATACACCGCTGAGTTCCCCTTGTTGATGTAAGAGATGCTGGTGGACCTATTGGTCACAGGCAAAAGGCATAGACTCTCATGAACCCCTGCGGACGCAAGGGTTCCATGAGAATCTATGCCTTTTGTAGACAAAATGGGTTTGCGCATACGACTTTTCAGAACAGAAAACGTAATCACCTAACTCCGTCGTGAGTTAATAGCCTAAACACATTCGCCCGAGAGACGAGATGTAGACTTAAAACTGGTAAAAGTTTAGTCTGTAGGTCTCAGAAACCCATGCAACCTGGAGCGGCCCATGAAGTCCTATGCCTCTTGCAGAAGTAAGCTTGTCCGTTGTGCTGAAAATGAAGCCCCGGTTTAGAACCGTCATTTAACTTCGTCAATCCAATGTGTTTTGGAGAGGACACCTCCATTTTATGGAGTCAATCCCCAGCCAGCCATTTCCAATGCAAAGCAAGCCGTAGGGTTGGGAGAGGTTTAAAACTCCAGATTAGCATGCCAAAATCAGATGGCAAGCCGGCCGTAACTCCCCTCGACAAACTAGTTTTCTTCTAGATTTTTTTTTCACCCTTTACTTTCTATACTCAACTTTCTAAGAGCACGTCTGTCTGTCTGTCTGTCTGTCTGTCTGTCTGTCTGTCTGTCTCTCTGTCTCTCTCTCTCTCTCTCTCTCTCTCTCTCTCTCTCTCTCTCTCTCTCTCTCTCTCTCTCTCTCTCTCTCTCTCTCTCTCTCTCTCTCTCTCTCTCTGTGATTATGACACGTGCATACATCTTCGTATGGGTAAATGTGTCTTTTGTTAAATCATTGTTGCTGTTTGTAGTGTTGTTGTAATTTGCACTACTTTCGATGTTGCTTTTGAGTGTAATGTAACTTTGCCTGTTATTGTATGTCAGTAGATGTAGCAAGGACAGATTGGAAGAAAGGCCTGTGCGCCTAATATCTCTCAATCCTTGATAAATAAAGTTTGTCAGTCAGTCAGTCAGTCTCTCTCTCTCTCTCTCTCTCTCTCTCTCTCTCTCTCTCTCTCTCTCTCTCTCTCTCTCTCTCTCTCTCTCTCTCTCTCTCTCTCTCTCTCTCTCTCTCTCTCTCTCTCTCTCTCTCTCTCTCAATCCGCGGAGGTAAAAAGTCTGCTGCTACCTTTTCATGTCCTGTCCATGAAGTTACTCTCGTTGTGACAATATTGTATCTTGTCGAGCAAGAGAAATGCGACATTCCCAAAACGTTGCGTTTCTTTTGTTCGCCAGATGTTATCTTGATACAGTTTGTTTTGTGGGCCGGAAGCATGAAAGTTGAATCGTGCAATCTGTACTCCAGCTAAGTGTTTGCAACTCGACTGTATTTGTTTTGTAGCAGATGATTTGGCCCGTATTTGAAAAAAAATAACATGATTGCAGAAAAGACCGCGACAACAAACTGCTAGGATCTCTCTCTCTCTCTCTCTCTCTCTCTCTCTCTCTCTCTCTCTCTCTCTCTCTCTCTCTCTCTCTCTCACACACTCTCTTACCCACTCCCCACCCACCCCCCCAACCCTTTCCCTTTCAAGACCTTCCCTCTTTCTGTGTTAATAAGGGTGACAAGGGAGACGACCGCAATTAGCCGAATCAGATTCAGGGTTGTCTGTCGTTGTAATCAACTTAACCTACATGTCGAGGGTTATTTCGGTATGTTGCACCCGGCATCTGCTTTTGAATATTGTCCTTCGTCAAGCACTTTTACTCTGCAAAAAGCATAGATTCTCATGAGCCCCTGCATTCGCAGGGGCTCATGAGAATCTATACCTCTTGCCGGACAACATCTCTCAAACCGGTCTCTGAAACCGAAGGTGTATTTTCAGGGATAGGTGTAGGACTGGTTTTGAATAATGCAAGCAGGAGATAGCACACAATATATTGGTCAAGACAAGAGAGCTGATTTCAAAGGGCCTCAGTGTTAGGCCTGATTTGCATTGTATATAGCCATGACATAATGTTGTGAGGTCTTTCCGTGTTAAACCTGAATAGCATTGCAGTTTCAGCCGTGAGTTGGCAGTCTTTTTATTTTTATTTTTTTCTTCTTTTTTAATTTGTTTTTTTTTGGGGAGGGTTTGTTTGTTTGTTTGTTTGTTTGTTTGTTTGTTTGTTGGTTAAACAGAAGATGCAGTTCTTGTTTTTGTTATGGGTTTTACGGGTTCTCAGTAAATGAAAGAGAACATGCAGTGTACTAAGCATGTTCCGCATTCGATGACAACCTCACAATGCCAGAGCTCATTTTATTCTGTCGTTATATACGAAGCTTGTTTTAAGCGGAGTAATTTACATCGAAAACGTGTAGACTAGTGGACTAGACCTGTGAAGAAAAAAAAATATGTCCGTCTTTTGTTCCACACACCCTTTACATCAGGCAAAGTACACTTGGCATCAGTTTCTTGTTTTCCATTTCCTTACAAATTTCACTTTAAAGTCACACATTCATAAAAGACGTTTCGTCCATGCAAACGTCATCTTCTGTTTAACCCACACAAAAACCTGACACGCGATTCTCGGATGTGGATCGACCATGATCGTTCAAGGGCGGTGTCGGAATAGCTTGGCGCCTTCAGGCGCCAAGCTATTCCGACACCACCCTTGAACGCTCATGGTCGATCTGTCTCGATCCAGAACTGTGACATCGCCCTGTGAGGATATCTTAAAAATCGGCTGTCCTCAGGGCCTAATGGGTTAACTCATTCGAGACGAGTTGCATTCGGTTTACGCGGCTTTCTGTAGCGTATCCAGATGCGACACGTCACGCGTGAGCTTAACCCCTTCACTGCTGAGAAAAAGTGAATATGATCCAACTGCAAGAGACATACATACTCTTGAGCCCCCCCCCCTCCCCCCCCCCCCCGCGACTGCGGGGGGCTCATGAGGATCTACGCCGCTTGCTGAGACCAATTTGTATCCATGTTTACGTACAGTGGAAGGGAAGGGGATGCACCCTCTTATAGAAAACCATTGAATAAAAATGCGTGTATTATTTATAGGGTCAGATGAACACCAGAACTGCAGTATGGATTATCCCAGCCAATGAGTTCCGAGGTGAGGCAGACGCGGCCCCCGGATAGCCACAGGCACTCGGTACTCATGGGCTTGCAGGTTGGGATATGTTCTTAACTATGTTTTAGACTTTTTTCTTTCCTTCTTATATAATAACGTTTTCTATTCGACCGAAAGCCCTTGTATCGAGCAACCGTCACACCCCCCCCCCCCCCCCCCCAAAAAAAAAAAATAATAATAATAAAATAAAATAAAATAAAAATTAATAATAAGTAAATGAATAAATAAAAATAAAATAAAATAAAATAAAAAATTTTAAAAAATAATAATAAAAATAAATAACAACAGACAAAAACAAACAATGACTATGATAAATCGGTCTTATCACGCAGGATAATGTAACCTTTGTAAACTGCATTATAGTCATATCCAACCTTTTTCCCCCGATTGAGATGGGAGTGCAGCAGTGCAGCTGGCCCCATCGTGAATGTGGCAAAGTTTAATTCAATATTTGCATTGTTTGTTTTTTGAGAAACAAAAACTTGATGCAAGATAGAAAGACACAGAACACTAATCTTGAGTATGCATCAAACCTGACATGCGCATTTCGCTTCCAGAACCAACTGACTCTTCAGAAACAAGTCGACAGTGATAGGTCAAGAGTAGTGCAGAAATAGGTTGGCGCCGGAGGCGCCAAGCTATTCCGGCACTACCCTTGACCTATCACTGTCGATCGGCCCTCCATCAGTTCCCATATGGCGGTGAAGAAATATTTGTCGTGTGAGACATAATTAAGTGTTTTTGAATCCTGGATCTCAGCAAACGGAGCCAACTCAGTATCAGTCAGATTTTTTTTTTTTTTTTTTTTTTGGGGGGGGGACCGGGGGGGGGGGGTGGGGGTTAGGGTGGGGGTGAGGTGAGGGGGGGGGGGGCTCCCCTGAATTTAAGGGCTAAAGGCGCCGCGTAGGGAAATGATGTCATTAGGGCCGTGTCACGCAGGGTGTTGCTCCGCCTTACACAACATAGTGCAGATGCACAAACTTTGCGCAACTGTATCTCAACGCCCCCCGATTTTAAACAGTAATTAATGTTTCAAGTGGCGAAGGTCGGGGATAGGGGTGAACAGAGGCTGAGTTTACACGTGACATTCTTGTGGAGAAGAGGTGAGGGATGGAGGATTGGGAGCTTCGGGGGGGGGGGGGGGGGGAAGGGGGTTGAAGGAAAAATTGGACCGTCGAAGGTCTCCTTTTTGAGTTACTTCATCTACGGAACATAGGCGCAAAATGAAAATAAAATTGATTTGTATAGAGTTGCAAGGGTTCACGTGCATCCTTGTTTCTTGCAACTATAATGGAAAAGGGCTTGATTTTGGATATTTCGAGGGTTTTTTTCTTTCTTTCTTTCTTTTATCTCTCACTCGTATCTGTGGAACACAAACAATAATACTCCTGACTATCTAGCGATGGGCAAAGAACACTATGAGCCCTTTACAGCTGCAAGTCTATGCCACTTTCAATTAAAAACATTCTCTGTTGGACTGTGGCGAAGTTTGGGTGGCTCAAAGTGTCTGACACTTCTCAAGAAAGCCGTCGTAACGAACGCACCTTTGCTTTGTTCAACTGAGAACCAGAAACTTACTTACTTACTTACGCCTGTCACCCCTACCCGGGTATAGGCCGTCGACGAGAGACCTCCAGCAACTCCTGTCCTGTGCTTCTCCTTCAATTCTACTCCAGGTGGTTCCCAGTCTCTTGATGTCTGCTTGGAGGTCTCGACGCCAGGAGTTTCTCGGCCTACCTCTTTTCCTCTTTCCCTGGGGGTTCCATGACAATGCCTGCCTAGTGATACTGGAAGCTGGCTTTCTCAGACTGTGACCGATCCATCCCCATCTTCTTCGCCCAATTTCATTCTCTGCTGTTATCTGCTCTGTTCTCTCCCAGAGTCTGACGTTGCTGATCTTCTCTGGCCAGTGGATTTTCAAAATTCTTCTAAGGCAACTGTTCATGAAGGTCTGTACTCTGTTGACTGTGGTTTTTGTCAATCTCCATGTCTCTGCTCCATATAGGAGAACTGCTTTTACATTGGAGTTGAAAATCCGGACTTTGGTGTGTTGTGACAGCTCTCTGGAACTCCACACTTTTTTCAACTGGAGAAAGGCTGCTCTGGCTTTACCGATTCGTGCTCTGACATCTGCATCAGTGCCGCCTTTTTTTGTCTATGATGCTCCCTGAGAACCAGAAACCTACATCATAATCACTTCCAGCAGGAGGCATAGATGCTCATGTGCCCCCGCAGATTGCGTGGGTTTATGAGGATCTATGTCTCTTGCAGTTAGGTGGCATTCGCTTGTGATGTAAAGTTTGGTTTCACAAACATAAACACGGTGTGGTAAATATTTGGCCCTTAGTAAATCGTGTTTGGTGAACTTTCCCCACGATACAAACTGACAGTGGTGTCAAGGAAAAATGAAGTGGAAAAATAGAAAAAAAATAGGGGCGGCAGACAAAACACTGCGAACATTCTAATGACTGCTCAACAATGCAACTTGAGGTCAGAAAAAAATACTTATGTAAAGATTAACCGGAAAATAGAAGAAAATTGAAAGACAGATTTTGACTGAAAATTTACTTGTACCCAGTCAGAAGATGCCTTCTCATTTTCAAATATTTATCATCTGAACCTTTGTGAAGGGAGTAGGAAGTGGGTCTATACTGCAGACACAAAAAAATAAAATGCTTTCACAATAAATAAATAAACGAGAGCAAAGGGCTGACTGCCAAAGGGTTGTCGGAATAAATAAACAGAAAATAAACGAATAAAGAAATAATAATAGATAAATAATTAATAAATCTAATCTCACTATAATTAAAGAAATATGATACACCCAGGGATCTTTTCCATCCGTAATTGACAGATTTCTTTTTTCTTAAGACAAGTAATCAAATTTACGTCTGCAACAGTTGGACAACCCGGCGGGAAAATGTTTTGTCTTCTACTACGGCTACGCATGTGTTTGCTTGATTTGATAACTTTTCAAGTGCCGGCTCTGGCAATGGCTTGGAAAGAATCTGGAAGTTAAAAAAAATGATTCTGTTAAGTCTAGACTCTATGAATGCTCGTGGCTTCTTTTGGGTTCACCAAGTTTTGACAGTGTCTGGTGATTTGTCCAAAATTGCGTTCTGGAACATTGCATGAAAACGACAGGCGTGTTCAATGCCGCTGCAATAACATCGTCCTAGTCCCTCAGTCCATGAGTCTCTGTAAGAGTCTTCTGCCTGCAAGAGGTATAGATTCACATGAGTCCCTGCGACAGCAGGGACTCATGCGAATCTATGCTTCTTGCTTATAATGACGACGATAGACGTGTGCAAAGCTGGAATGATACTGCACCGGACCGTAGTCTCAAATCATGCTCTCTGATCTGCTCGAGCACAGGTTCTGATGAGGTCTAAGCAGTCACAGGAATTCGTGAGTCTGTGTGCATTTTGCTGGCAAAGATATGCTCAAGTGAACATGCGTACATACTCAAAGGACAGAGGACCAGATATCATCAGTTTTGTTCTTAATAGTGGACCACAAAGGCTCATGAGAATTTTGTTGACTGAGATCGGCCCCCATTATACTCAGCTGTTGTGGGTAATCTGAACAACTGCCTCAGGTATCCGCTGTAGCAAAAAGCCATAATTTTCAGAGAAAAATGAAAACTCTCAACCTGATGGGGAAATACTAATGTTAAACGTCCCCCCTCAGGATACATTGAGCCGCATGAGACCCCAGCGTACGACTGGGCCCATGAGGCGCTATGCCTCTTGCAGATGGTACACTATGCTCTCGTTCTTGCACCGTGCAACAGGCGGGCCACACTGATTCACAGATAATATATATAACTTTCCCACGAAAATTGTGATTGTGAAATGATGATGGTGTGGGAGGATGCACGCCGATTCTCACAGCTGAAGTTACGTAATTGCCCGTCATAATCGTGACAAGAAAACACGATGCGCCATATGATGTCAACTCTACAATCACGTGCGCTGGCCTGTGAATTTGGACCTTACCGCCTGCAGGTCGTGAGGCCCAAAATCAGAGACCAGCACACACACGCATCTCCGCTAATTTCAAACGCAGACGTCATAAGTGCCTTTTTCTGAAGTCTAAAAAGATTCTGGTAAGTAAACCAAGCGAAGATTTACCTGATATGCTTTTAATGCCCCCAAACATGCGCATAATGCCTGACACTAAACTCTGCGGGCGAGAAAAACGCAACGTGGTGTAGGCTGACTTACCTATCAGGCTCGCTTTATCGTTGTAGGTTTCAGCTGCGCGTGAGCTAATACCGCATGCTTCATACACTGTCTCTGTGTGAGTTACTGCGGGAATGGCAACTCCCATATCAATCTGCCCTGCATGGGTTCGAACTTTCTTCAGTGAACTTTGAAGCGATTATTGGTGAATTATATGCTATCAATAAACCACTACGCAATTTCAAACGTGAAAATAAATAGTATCGAACCAAGAAGGAAAGGTAAGCTGTGTTCCGTGTTTACTTCCTGCCATTTAGTTTCTGTTACATCCATCTACAGATTCCCAGTTAAAAATACAATTTGACTCCTTGACCGCCGAGGCACGGCGAACGCTAACCAGCGCTGCAAGAGACATCAATCCTCATGAGCCCCCGCAGTCGCGGGGGCTCATGAGGATTAATGTCTCTTGCTGGCACTACATTCTTTTTGCCTGATTCTGGTCCTATTTAGTTTGAGTTCTATACGCGAATGTCGATCAGTGAGGGGTGGCTTCTGACGCGAAATTCGCACGGCAATCACTGGCAGCGAAGGAGTTACTAGGAACTAAAGTAAACATGAGAGTCCCTGATGACTTCATGTGCTGGGTACAGTAAATAAATAGGATCTAACAAAAACAACAACATCTACAGGTCTCCCATTCAGTTTTAGCCTTCCCCGCGGACCTTCGTACTCCTCCCGATATTGCTGTAGTGAACGATTGTTGTTCAGACAAAGGCGTTTTTCATAAGCCATTTTTCTTTCAATGCCATCCCGGCTTGTGAAATTTCAAGCCTATATATAGGCTGTGCCAAAGCTGCCAAAAAAAAAAAAAAAATGCTGGTATGATTTTGGACATTACTGCTGCAATCTCGCAGCGGCTTAAAGTTCTAAAATCACAGATAAAAACAAACATAGCAACAGCTTCAGCCTGCAAGAGCCAACTCATCTAGTTTGAGTGATTTGTTACAGAGCTGGTTCAAGCGGTACCCTGCTGCGGCCGTGTAACGCTGAGATGAGGAAAACCCACTAAACAGGCGAGGTGAACACCCACTAAGATTGCTTGCTTGCTCGCCACCGTGTATGATGTAAGCTGCCAGATTACGCACAAACTTCCGGCGCTAGTGGGCTTTTTGGGAGCCCCGGATGATGGATTGCAGGAAACGCGGCTTGAAGCCAGCAGTTAAAGGTAGTGCTTTAACCTAGACAGTGTCCTCAGCTTGAGGCGGATGGTACTGGGGTGAGGCGTAGATTCGCATAGGACCCCTGCAGTCTGCCATGTGCAAGAGGGATAGATTCTCATGAGCTTCTGTAGATGCAGGGGCACATGAGAATCTATGCCTTTTGCGGATTTTGCAGGGGGCTTTGAAGCAATGATTACTTTTGTAAAATTCAAACCTTACTTGCTCAGTCTGAGAACCTGAGACACATCCTACGAGCAAGAGGAATAGATTCTCATGAGCCGCTGCATCCGCAGCGGCTCATGAGAATCTATTTCTCTTGCAGATGGAAGATTTTGGCTGGGAGACTGAATGGAAGATCACAGGCCACCGCCCTAGAGGTTACAAGGAAGAGAGACGAGAGCATCATTGCATGTGCAGCGTGTAGTTCTACTAAATTTATGCACAGTAAAGGGTGTGCCTATTTCGGAGGCAAACACGGCTGGTGAGCCCCTCCATGTAAGGAAAATTAATGTGACTGAAAAAAGGGTCGACAAACTGTCCCAAGCAAAAGGAACCAAGGGCACTAAATTCAGACAAAGGCCACAACAAGCTATTTGTCATACGATGTCATTACTGACAATGTAAGTAAAAGATCGCCTTTCTGAATCTGTATAAGTACCGTCTGTAAAGGGAACGATCTAATTATCATGCAGTGGGTGAATCCCGCGGTGCAGGCAACGAATAAACGCTTAATATAACTCAGTAGTTTCATATTTCAAATGTGGACTGACGTGCTATAATCCCCGTTGGCAAGAACTGAACTGACAAAAGCGGAGATGCTTTGTCTTTTGCCCTCGGTACCGAATCTTTTTTTTCCAAAACTCAAATCCACACTCATTACACAAGCTCTCTCTCTCTCTCTCTCTCTCTCTCTCTCTCTCTCTCTCTCTCTCTCTCTCTCTCTCTCTCTCTCTCTCTCTCTCTCTCTCTCTCTCTCTTTACCCCACCCCTTCGCCCCATCCAACCCCATCCCTTCACCTTCTTTCACCCCTCTCTCAGCACCCTTATTGTGTGGATCACGCAACACACCATTCATTAAACGAAGTCGCTTTAACCCAGACCATCCCTCAGTCTGAAGCTGCACATGCCCCCAGTATTATCCGCAAGATACACGTTATCTGCACACAAAAAAAAAGGGGGGGGGGGGCTTATGAGAATCTGCGCCTCTTGCACAGGGACTCTGAGTGAGTGAGTGAGCTGATTCATTAAACGAAGTCAGTTTAACCTGAGGTTATTTTTCTCCCTCGTTTTGACCCGGAGCCGTGGAGCTTGCGAAGGTTGCGAGGTTTCCTGACATTAGATGTATCAGGCTTCGGGCTTTCAGCAAATTTGCAAAGGTAGCCCTTCCACGCCAATACCCAGCTGCCTCTCGCCTTTCGTTTTCAGAGATGTCGATTATAGTTATGATGATGATGATGATCATCATCATCATGTTCATCATCAACAACATCACCATCATCATCAATATCATCGTCATCACAACATCATCATCATCAACATCATCATGAACATCAACATCATCTTCATCATCATCATAAACAATATCATCATTATCATCATCATCATCATCATCATCATCATTATCATGGGGCGGTCCGTGGCGCAGTGGTTAAGGCGCCTGCCACCAATGCCAAAGGTGCGTGGTTCGATACCGGGTTCCGGCGTTGGACTTTTCTCCTCTGGTAAGTGTCACCGTTAATTCGGGCGGACCGTCGGGGGTTCTTTCTCCGGGTACTCCGGTTCTTCCACCCCCACCCCCCCCCATCCCCCCCCCCCCACACTTTGGTACCGGTCTCAGGCCACTTTACAAATTTCAAATACAAGCGATCAAAAATCTCTGTAACTTCAGTAGCTGACTGGCCCTTCGTTTGTCTTGTACTGTGTTTGTCTTAAATGGCATAAATCCGTGTCTGTTTCGTGAGTGTGTGTGTTGGGTTTCAGGCGCGGCGCTTTGAGTCGATTTCCCCAAAATTGAGAAAAAGCGCCTATATAATAACGGTATTATTATTATTATCATCATTGGGTTTTTTTTCTGCAGTGAGGAAAACGATTGACGAGAGGGAACTTACAATCTCACTGTGACTGTAGAAGCTCTTTCTAAAGAAATACAAACAAAAGTATAAATATCGACAGTTTCTTTGGGTGTGCCGAACTTTGACGCTTCTAAAATCACACGAAGAGGACTTGATAGCTCAATTTTCTAGTCTAATTAGCTTGACAGCTGTAAAGTTTTCAAGCTAATCGTCCAATACCTATGCGCTATCACAGATGATCCATCCTGGAAATGCTGTTGGCGGTGGGCGAGAAAAAGAAAGCGAGATGGCATTTTGTCAAGGGGAAAAAAAACTAGATGGGAGAAATGTGATGGGAAGAAAAATCACCATTCCCTAACCCCCTCCAAACCAAACCAAAGCTAATAACCAAGCCAACAAAACAAAACAAAACTCATAACATAACATAACATAACATAACATAACATCACATCACATAACATTACAAACATAACATAGCATAATATAACATAACATAACATAACATCACAAACACAACACAACACAACACAACAAAACAAAGTAAAGGTACAAGAAATTTTAAATAGTTGTCTGTTATTTCGTGAAAACTGCATGAATTTTTTTTTAATATCGGGAAATGCACATCGAAGACGACAGCAGAAAGTACCGCGTGACAGTTTGTTGGCCGTGGCAAAGACCAACACCCTCGTAAAATTGTAAAAGTTTAAAGACTTCGATTTTGTTTTAAACAACTCCAGTGTCATCCACTATCATGTACACAGGAGCCGTAGATTGAACTGCCAAAGCCCACCACCCTCTAAAAATCGTGAGGTGAAAGACTTCCATTATATTTCAACCCCGTTCAGACCGAGACAATTAAGAACACCACCCAACTGCAAGAGGTATAGATCCTCATGAGCCCCCGCAGTTGCGGGGGCTCATGAGGATCTATACCCCTTGCTGACACCACTTTGAATGCATGTTCCTGGGACAGCTACGGTGCTTTAGTTTTCAATCGACGAAGGTTGCAGAAACACAGGGTGCGACGGTCATCCGATACTGAACGGGCTAAAAATCAACTCCAGTGTTCTGAGCTATTGTCGACACATGATTGAAATGTCACTGATGCACACTGTGACAACAGAGCAGACTCTTTCCTCCTCTGTATCGAACTTCGATAAAGTTCTTTTTCCTGGGTCGGTCACCGTAAAAATGCTAGGAGAGTACAGAACCGAAAAATCATATTACGACAGCAGAAATTGCTTTTGGGCAATCTTGCCATCACTGATTTCTTTTGAATTCGCTCACGGAGTGACACGCCGGCTTATTGGCTTAGCCAGAGTGAGGTCTCGTCAAATCTCGCCCCTGTCACGTGGTGGGAGAGTGACCCCGTGACCTACACGCCCGCTTCTAATTGGCTGTCGCGGAAAATTTGATTTTTGCACCCGGAACTTTTGCATTTTACCGCCAGGACTAAGAGTGGCCCGATTCACAAACAAAGTCAAACTGCTTCCCATCACACGAACATATACTAAGAATCACACGCATATCGTTATTGTTTTAATGGTTTAAACACAAGGATGGTGCCTGATTCACTTGGCGCCTAAAGCGCCAAGTGAATCAGGCACCACACTTGAGGGCTGGCTGTTGATCACTCCATCTCAAGTTCCCTACTTGGAACACGGGAGAACAAGTGTCGATTACGATAGCGAGTCTACTGGCTGGAAATAACACAAAGTACTGACCAGACCAACAAAATTGACGCGAGGACACGAAATCTTATTATGCTACTTCGAATTACTACATTTAAATGTCAGTACGCGTGAGATGATTCTGGGTGTATTGCGGTATTCTTCCACCATCTGCGTGAACTGTAGCGTTGCTCCATTTTAGACATTCGGTCGTGACTAAACTTAAACTTCAAACGAAACCGCCACTTCTAAAGGTACACAGAATAGAAACCAAAACTGCCACATAGCTTATCATGTGTCTGTGGTCTGTCTGTGTATATCCTAATTCATGAATGCATTATTTCATTAGGCGAAGCCTTTTTCTGAAAGTCGAGAAACAGACAACAGCTTTTTTCCCTTGCCAACGGAAGAAAGTGTGTGTGTGTGTGGGGGGGGGGGGGGGAAACGACAACCAAACAATAATAATAAACAAACAAAACATGGCGGATCAGGTCAGTTCTAGTACCTGTTTAGCTCGGTAAAAAAGAGATTCGGCGTTTTAGTTGTATACCGGTAGGCGTTTTAACTCATTCAGCCCCGACACATCCTAGCAAGAGGTGGATCGAGCATGATAGTTCAAAGATGGTGCCAGAATAGCGTGACGCCCATAGGAGCCAAGCTATTTTGGCATCACCCTTGAACTGTCATGCTCGATTTGTCTCTAGAATTGTAATACAGTCGTTTAGAGGGCAACTTCGACATTTGGGGATTTCGGTCCTGGGGTAAAAATTAATGTGATAATGGCACCTTGACCTGTCGAAGCTGGAGACAGGTTGGAGCCCCGAGCTACTCAGTGACCTACCCTTGACTTTTACTGACGATACCCCACGGCGGAAAAGACACCTAACTACGTCATTACCTAACTACGTAACTACGTCATTACGTAAATACGTCATTACCTACATAACTACGTCATTACCTAACTACGTTAATACGAGTCTTTTGCGCCGAATTGTATCGTCCTTACCATTCCAGGGGCTAATGTTGCATGCTGCGTTTTACAAAAGCAGAAATGTGCACCCATCTGGCACCAGTGATTAGCGTTGGTTCCTAATCTGCAGCCTTAGTCAGTGACTATGACATTGATGAATTAACGAGGTCTTGAAAGATCTTGCCCAGAGATCAGCGGTGTCGAATGGTTCAATTTTTTTCATTTGTATTTTAGTATTAAAAAAAACACCCGAATTCACAGTTTTCAGCCAATTCCGTGAGATTGAAAATCGAGGTGATCTCTGCGAGCAAGAGGCACAGATTTTCTCGAGCCCTTGCAACTGCAATGACTCATCATAATCTATGCTCTTTGCAGATTGGGGGATGTTCAGTCAAATCTCCGTTCTCCCGCCGACGAAAACGACTAACTGTGCAGAGATTGCAAAGGGTGACAGTTTGTTTGGTAACGGAACAATACTAATTTGAATTTTGGGTGAACCAGCGTTAATTCACAATACCATCCTTTTACAAATTTGTATTTGCAGATGAAAACGACCCGCTACCATCCTTCACAATTTGTGTTTGCAGATGAAGACAATTCAATGCATCGCTTGCACAGTACTAATGATAGTGTCCGATGTTGGTTAGTTCTGCAGTGATCGACGACATTTTAGTCAACCAGCTTTAGTCCGCTTGGGTCGCTTGATCTTTTGATCGTACCCGATCATTTCGCTTTTCGGACTAGTAGCGACGAAACAACTGTCACAGAAACAATAGAGGATTACCTCGCCTGACAAGACGACAACGATAAACTTATTTTATTTTTACCCTTAACTTCCGGGGCAAGACGAAACGACCCACCTACAAGAGTTTACGAGCCCATTCATGATCACCGACAGCGCAGAGGTGAACCATTTGTGTTCGCTCAGTTGTCGTCAGCAAGACTAATATTCGTTCTTTTTTTTTCTTTTTCTTTCTTATACAGCAATGGACAGTGCTCTGTTGTTGCTGGTGTCTTTGTTGTTGATTTTTGTTGGGGTTTTCTTTTGTTTGTTTGTTTGTTTGTTTGTTTGTTGTTGTTGTTGGTTGGGGTTTTTTTGTGGTTTTTGTTGTTGTTGTTGTTGTTTTTAGGGGGGGGGGGGGTTGTGTGGTTTGGTTTTTTTTTTGTTTGTTTGTTTGATTGTTTGTTTGTTGTTGTTTTTTTGTGGGTATTTTTTGTTGGGGGGGGGGAGGGGGGGGTTGCAACATGAGTTTGGCACAGTCACTGCTGAAAAATGAACGAATACTATGCAATTGCAAGAGGCAGTGATCCACATGAGCCCCCGCAAATGCGGGGGCTCATGTGGATTTAAGCCTCTAGCTTTTTCCTGGACTTTTTCAATTGTGTATTTCAACCTAGTTTATTATATTATCTTCTTCTTCACTTCATCTTCTTCACTGTGTCTGCCGACCAGCTTCAACACTGAGACTTTTGTCGGGGTGTAATAGTGTGCTGTTTGTTTGTTTTCCAACCCACCGGCCCTAACTGGCCTTCTCTTTGAAAACAGTGGAGATGGATCTTTTACACGCGCAATTTATAATTAAATGCGTGCTATGCACACGAAGGCGGACAGGCACCGTAATCCGAGGTCGTTTGACATAGGAGCGCAAAACGTTATTCGCAAATTTCTCCGCAAAGAACCACTTTCTATTTTTTTTAACCAATCTTAGAACAAATATCATTCAGTGACAGTTGACCTAACTCATTCTACCCCAGACACGCCACAGGAAGGTAAGGATCGACCGTGATAGTTCAAGGGTGATGCCAGAATAGCTTGGCGCCTATGGGCGCCAAGCTATTCTGGCATCACCCTTGAACTATCAGGGTCCATCTTTGTCCTTCACTGCAATGCAGTCTTCAGAGGACAATGGCAAAAATTTAAGGATTTCGGTGTTGGGGTAGAATGAACTAATATGATTTACTGTTAAGAAACTCGGAGAATGTGTCAGCTTTGCTGTACAGTCGTAAAAATTTGAATTTTTCTTTTAATGAAATGACTGATTTTTACATCCCTAAATGTGCCCCAGATCTATTAAGCCCAGAATAGAAAGATCCATTTTCACGTAAATTGGCCACGTTTTCAAACCTGAAGTCTGCATGCTTGACTTCGATATTGAAATCTTGCCGGGGCTCTACTTAGGCAATTGACAATGGCTTTTTTCTTGTCTTTTCACCAAATTGTTACGACTGTACAGCAAAATCGACAAATCATAGGAGTTCAGTTAAAAAGTAAAAAAAATAAAAAATATATACATATTAGGTCAAATGGTAATAAATTATATTTGTTCTAAATGTGGTACAGTAAAGTGTTTCTTTGCGGAGATATTGGGGAAAAGTGTTGTCCGATGTCAAAGGACATTTTGACTCGATGGATTGACGAATAAACCTAACCATTCTGGCACACCAGGGTATCGAACCCAGGACTTTCGCGCTGCCTAAGAGGCGGTGTTCTCGATGAGCTATGTCCCCATGTCATCTCTCGTCGTTGTTCTTGTTGTTTACAAACCAAGGGGAATCACAGCGCTGGACAGACAAATAGTTAGATCCCCTGCCCCCGCCGATCAGGCACCCAATCGCCAGGCCACAGAGAAATACGCAGATATAGAACAAGACGATCATTTCCATCCTCTAAAAGAATGGATCAGGTCTCTTATATAACCCATGTCTTTCTCCGGAACTTAGGAAGTAGGCAGGAGAAACATACATACACAAACATGAAGGTGCGCTACTATATGTGGTCGGGTAAATACCCTGATTTCCCACAGTAGATGCACAGAACATTACACAACAATGTAACGATACAAATTTGCCTCGAGTTATAGATACTCACAAACCAGGTAGGTGAGGCTAGCGCTGGCAGAATTGTATACAAACCAAGGGGAATCACAGCGCTGGACAGACAAACAGTTAGATCCCCTGCCCCCGCCTATCAGGCACCCAATCGCCAGCCCACAGAGAAATACGCAGGTATAGAACAAGACGATCATTTCCATCCTCTAAAAGAATGGATCAGGTCTCTTATATAACCCATGTCTTTCTCCGGAACTTAGGAAGTAGGCAGGAGAAACATACATACACAAACATGAAGGTGCGCTACTATAGTGGTCGGGTAAATACCCTGATTTCCCACAGTAGATGCACAGAACATTACACAACAATGTAACGATACAAATTTGCCTCGAGTTATAGATACCCACAAACCAGATAGGTGAGGCTAGCGCTGGCAGAATTGTATACAAACCAAGGGGAATCACAGCGCTGGACAGACAAACAGTTAGATCCCCTGCCCCCGCCTATCAGGCACCCAATCGCCAGCCCACAGAGAAATACGCAGGTATAGAACAAGACGATCATTTCCATCCTCTAAAAGAATGGATCAGGACTCTTATATAACCCATGTCTTTCTCCGGAACTCAGGAAGTGGGCAGGAGAAACATACATACACAAACATGAAGGTGCGCTACTATATGTGGTCGGGTAAATACCCTGATTTCCCACAGTAGATGCACAGAACATTACACAACATTACTGCCTACTTCCAAAGTTCCGGAGAAAGACATGGGTTATATAAGAGACCTGATCCATTCTTTTAGAGGATGGAAATGATCGTCTTGTTCTATACCTGCGTATTTCTCTGTGGGCTGGCGATTGGGTGCCTGATAGGCGGGGGCAGGGGATCTAACTGTTTGTCTGTCCAGCGCTGTGATTCCCCTTGGTTTGTATACAATTCTGCCAGCGCTAGCCTCACCTATCTGGTTTGTGAGTATCTATAACTCGAGGCAAATTTGTATCGTTACATTGTTGTGTAATGTTCTGTGCATCTACTGTGGGAAATCAGGGTATTTACCCGACCACATATAGTAGCGCACCTTCATGTTTGTGTATGTATGTTTCTCCTGCCTACTTCCTAAATTCCGGAGAAAGACATGGGTTATATAAGAGACCTGATCCATTCTTTTAGAGGATGGAAATGATCGTCTTGTTCTATACCTGCGTATTTCTCTGTGGGCTGGCGATTGGGTGCCTGATAGGCGGGGGCAGGGGATCTAACTGTTTGTCTGTCCAGCGCTGTGATTCCCTTTGGTTTGTATACAATTCTGCCAGCGCTAGCCTCACCTATCTGGTTTGTGAGTATCTATAACTCGAGGCAAATTTGTATCGTTACATTGTTGTGTAATGTTCTGTGCATCTACTGTGGGAAATCAGGGTATTTACCCGACCACATATAGTAGCGCACCTTCATGTTTGTGTATGTATGTTTCTCCTGCCTACTTCCTAAGTTCCGGAGAAAGACATGGGTTATATAAGAGACCTGATCTATTCTTTTAGAGGATGGAAATGATCGTCTTGTTCTATACCTGCGTATTTCTCTGTGGGCTGGCGATTGGGTGCCTGATAGGCGGGGGCAGGGGATCTAACTGTTTGTCTGTCCAGCGCTGTGATTCCCCTTGGTTTGTATACAATTCTGCCAGCGCTAGCCTCACCTATCTGGTTTGTGAGTTGTTGTTGTTGTTTTCTGGTGGTAGCATGGTGTGGGGGCGAGAGGGTCTTGCGCGAACTGTTCTGTCTTGGACCATCTTCGGATTCGGATCGTATTCGCCAGTATAGGATTTGTCGTTACGGAAATGTAGCTTTAACCCTTTTAGCCCCAAGATCACATTTCTCAAATTTGGGAGGTGTTGCCCAATGACTATTAGTACCAGTTGCAGGAGATGGCTTGACCATGATAATTCGAGGGTAGTGCCAGATTAGCTTGGCGCCTGTCGGCGCCAAGCTAATCTGGCACTACCCTCGAATTATCATGGTCAAGCCATCTCCTGCTGTAGGGATCCTGGGCTAAAAGGGTTAACGCTGTTTTACAAATTTATTTAGGCCTGCTTTCTTCAGACCTCCACCGTAGCAACATGTCTACTACAGCAAAGCGAGCGGCAAACCGCGCCTGTGAGTGTAGGCGTGTCAAAGTAACATTTGCTGATGACACTTTTGCATGCAGGAGACCAATGCAGCATGAAAAACCTGTCTCGAGTTTTCGGACGAAACAAATCCCTTTTCACGTCACCTGCAAGATAGCTGATCAAACTCGGGGTGAGGTCTCTCTTGTAAGAAAAGGCTTTGACCCAATCCCTGGTGAGACTCCGCCATCTTGGGTACGTAGACCGACATGAATGTGGTTGATCAAATGCCAGCAAACGGCGTAGATCCTCAAGGGCCCTTGAGGATCTACGCCGCTTGCAGAGGGAAAATCCCTGCCGCCATAATGGTCTCAGTTGTGTTTCGCGATGCCGAATTTGGCATAAGGGCGGGACGGATCAGCAAGTTTGAGATAAATCTACCGTACACTGAACTTGTCGACTATGAGTTCTCCTGACCGAGGAACACAGATGTAAATGAGGGTCAGTTACATAATATTATATTCTAACGAACCTTTGCGGCTGAGTGTTAGCGCGTCTTGCGAGTATGAGTGGCGCTATCGGTCGGTATGAGTGAAAAAGAAAAAGCCAATGCCATTAGGCACTGTTTATTTAGTCAACTCATAGTGAAAATTAATGCCACAAACCGTACACAGTAGTTCTGAATTTTTTTAAATTGTTGTTTGTTTCTTTGTTTTATGCTGTGCGACACTTCCGCAGTTATTGATGCAGGGCCCTTGAAACGAGTTGATAATTAGTAAATTCATGCTAGCTTAAGACTTTATTTTATTCATTTTCTTGTCCATTTTCAGCTGCCAGTCCAGCGTGGTTATGTTTTACAGTTATTTATGTGTGTGTGAACGGGTGTGTGTACTCCGATGGATTCAGTACCCACACACCACAGCAAGATATGGATTGACCATGACAGTTCTATGGGCGCCAAGCTATTTTGGTACCACCCTTGAGCTATCATGGTCGATCTGTCTCCTGAATTGTAATGCAGTCCTCAGAGGACAACTCCAAAATGTGGGTATTTCAGTCGTACCTGGGACACAATGGGTTAATTTGAGAGACTGTTGACATTTTGACTGTGATTCTATGAATTTTATGTGTGATTGTTTGTGATATTGTGAAATAACATTTCTCAGCTTGGGCTTGATAAAGTACTTCCACTTGACTTTGTTAGCCCCCAACCATATCCAAGCTTCGGTACAAAAAAGTTCCGGTCTCTAAAATCTGCAAATTATTTGGAACTTTACTGCTAGTCGTTTTCTGTTAAAACTCGGTTCGACTATCATTTCATTTTCACAATGAGGAATACTTTGTGCTGTCTAAGCATTCACCCAAACGAACACTGAGCTCACAGCTGCGGCCATTTGCAAGCGGAAACGAGACTTCCTGTTTCTTGACTAAGCTTGGGGCGTGGAAATAGCTGGGGTTGGTTGGTTAGTTCGGGTTTAACGTCCACAGCACCGAGGTGATCATGGACGGCCCTGACAGGCGGGTTATGGGGGACAGGGAAATCTGAGGTGTAACAGACTAGACTTATATTGTGTACGTTTATGGTTTGTCTCTCTGTACAATGTGTTTACAAGTGTAACTCATTCAGTCCCGACACACTACAGTCAGATATGGCTCGACCATGATAGTTCAAGGGTGGTGCCAGAATAGCTTGGCGCCTCTAGTCGCCAAGCTATTCTGGCACCACCCTTGAACTATCATGGTCGATCTGTCCCCTGAATTGTAATGCAGTCATCATAGGACAACTCCAATGTGGGGATTTCGTACCTGGGACACAATGAGTTATTTTTACTTTTACATGCAGTGAACCAAACTGACGTGCACTCGGCATTTCCTAGCACGACCGCAGCCCTAACAGCGACATCCTAGAGAGTGCAAAAATCCTAGAGAGTGCTGAGTCGAGTTGCACGTCATTTTTATCAGCCAGTACCTGACTGCCATAGTTCCAGCGGCTTTGTTTTTGAGCTATGTGTAGCCCCAAGCAAAAAAAAAAAAAAAAATCTCGCTGCGATGCAGAGGGACAGTTGGTCAACTGGCAGTTACTGGCTTGGAAAGGCTTCCTGCAACTGAGGGCTGGAATCCTAGAGAGTGCTGGAACCCCTAGGAACTACCGACTTCTGCGCCAGGGGCACTTCCGATACACTTGCAAACAGCTCGTTCTGTTCGTAGAAACATGTATACAAAGCGTAATATCGGGAAGAACCCAACGGAGAAAAAAAAAAACACGCTTAGAAAAGACAGTTACAACACAATTTATTAATATTTCGGTTAAATGCCCTTTTTCAAAATAGACAAGCAAACAAATATAGAGTCGCTGCTTAGCTTCATTATCGGAGAAGGAATGCATTTCACGCGCTTGGCAGTCACCTTTTTTGGTCTGGAAAGCCGTTAGTGTTGTCTCGCGTTTGGGCACCACAAGGTCCCCAACTATAAAGAAGCTAAAAAAGGGGCCACCAGAGTTGCAGTGATCCAGGTTTGAAAGTGGCACTACACAGGCCCCGCGAAGCAGGTTTAAAAGGGGCCAGAAAGGTCCCAGAAAGGGCCAAGATCGGTTCGCGGAGGGGCCAGCAGGGTTGCGTGACATTGCACGTGCTGACAGAACGAGGTCATGGTTGTGCGTGATGACGTGACGAGAAGGCGGCGTAGAACCCTTCATCCAGGACCTTTAACCCCTTGACTGCCGAGATAAAGTGAACACGATCCAACTGCAAGAGACATATATCACCATGAGCCCCCGCGGGGGCTCATGAGGATCTATGCCTCTTGCTGAGACCAACCCGTATACATGTTTATTGGACGGTTTGGGCTTTTGATCGTTAAATGAACGAAAGATTTCACCAACAAAAATGTATGTACTGTGGCAGGGAATGGATTAACATCTGCAAGAGATATTCTGCCCTATACGTCGGCCCGATGGCCATTGCGCACTGGGTACAGCCTTCCTTACGGCAACCCACATGGATATTCCTCGCAGACTGCACTGAGGACCCATTGCGATCTAGGATTTCAGAACAGGGAAGGTGTTCGTCGTAGTTGGTTCGAGAAGTGCCTTTCTCAAAGCTCTACCGATCGTGGGTCATGCTGCATTTCGATGATAGTGATATGGGTAATATTGGACGAAAGCGGGGCAAAGGGCCGGGATTGAGTTCATGAGGAATGAAAGAGTGGGTGGGCGTATGGGGGGGGGGGGGGGTAGGGGTAGGGGTGTATAGCTGAGAAGACGGTAGTATGGGTATTGATACTGCACGCGACGCACATCTGTGCTTAGCGAAAAAGATCTGTGGTGTGAAGTTTAATGGTTGTTTTCAGTTATTGAGTGGTCGTAATGTTGGTCTCCTGTTGCTTTGACAATACAAAATGGATTTAAAAAAACAAAAACATATTTAAAAATAATTCGATAAATAAATTAACGTAAAACAAATTAACTCCTTCTGCCCGCGACACACCACAGCAAGATATGACTCGACCATGATAGTTTAAGGGTGGTGGCAGAATTCTGCCACCACCCTTGAACTATCATGGTCGAGCTGTCTCCTGAATTGTAATGCAGTCCTGAGAGGATAACTCCAAAATGTGGGCATTTCGTACCTCGGCCACAATGAGTTAATTTGAAATAAATAAATACATGAATAATGCAGATTTTGTATTGTACATTGTGGCTTTTTTCTAAAAAATAAAAAAAAGTAAAGGAGTGTCCGAGAAATTCACCCGGCGTTCACACAGCGCCAGAACAAATTATTTATAGCATGCACGCAGATACACCTCAGATACAAACTAGGCGGCTGCAAAGTTGACACAGTGATGACAATCTTTAAACCACCACGGAAAACGATATCCGCTTAAAGTGCAAGAGGCATAGATCCTCATGAGCCGCCGCAACCTGCGTGAGAATCTATGCCTCTTGAGGACTCCATTTGGATCAATGTTCCACAGGCTAAAGTCATCATGCCATGTGCAGTTCATTCTTCGACATTTCGTGACACTCTCGCCAAGCATTCTAGAGATTCTCTCAGACTATTACTGATAACTCTTTTACTACCAGAGCAAACTCAGTGAGGGAGATAGATCGAACGGCTCTGAGAGATCAAAAGTAGTGCCTAGTACGTTTGGCGCCTGGACATTCACCAAGCCAATGAGGCACTCGGCTTAGATATTTAGGTCTGTCTACATCCTGCTTCTTGTCCTCGCATTTCCAACTAGTGTTTTTCTCGAATGGAATTCAAAGATAATAATTATGAATTATGAAACCCTTGATCGTAGTCGCGCTATGAAATCAAGCGGAATTCATCTTTATTGCTTAACAGCAAACAAACATACACATGCAGACAAAAAAATAATGCATATCCCCATGACATAAAACTGTGCATAAATTACTGACATAAAACAGCACGAGCTTAACGCCGGTTTATGGGCAATTTGCGTTTCCTGCAACTGGTCGCAGATTGGCTCCCTGAAAAATTCGTTAATTCAACGCCAAAGAGTTTCATTTGTCCAAGAAACTCCTATGCAAAATGGGACAAGCAAGAGGCATAGAACCACAGGAGCCCCCGCATTTGCGAGGACTCATGTGGGTCTATGCCTCTTGCAGTTTGCTAGTATTCGGCTTTTTCTCAGCAGCGAATGTGCCAAACTAAAAAAAAAAATCAAATTTTCTCTAGACACGAAAGAGAAATAGCGATAATCTAGTTCTTGCGGACAAAACCGAGCGCAATTTGCTGGCACGCAATCTGTGACGGTGATGTTTTTTTCATGACCACGCAACTTTCACCTTGCTCAACACCCTGCGTCATCTTGAAAAGTCCCACAGGAGCTCCCTCGCACGCAAATGTTGGTGCTTTAGAAGTTTGATTATTTTAACGCTCTATCAGCCTATCTCGGACGCGCAAAAAAGTCACAAAAATGTGGCCCTGACCAGTGTAGGTAAACAAACACACACATACACACACACACACACACACACACACGTACACACACACACACACACACACACACACACACATGAACACAAAACCCTCAGACTGGGTGACCTACCATTTTATGTGAAAATGGGTTCCCATATTTCTATTTATTCTAGGGCTCTGGAGTTGATGCCAATGTTTAGAACTCACCTTATAACTAAGCTCTACAACTTAAAATAAAATAGACATTTTCTAGAAACAGAGCCACTGGATGGAAAAAAAATGGGTGTTTACCCCAAAAGTGGGTGCCTCTCACACAAAACTGGGATTACAGTGAAAATACCTCACTAAAGATACCTTTGGTTGATTTTACTATTATGATTGTTTGAGTGGGGTTGTAAGGGGGTTGGGGGGGGGGGGGGAGAAGTGTGTGTGTGTGGGGGGCGGGGCGGGGGGTGGGGGGGGGGGGAGGGGAGGGTGGGGGGGGGGGTGGGGGAGAGGGGGTCATCACTTTTGGTTTATAGAGCTGCTCAATGCACTCTTATGAATGAAAGAGTTTCATTATCAGTGGAATCAGTAGGTCATTTCAGAGGCGCACACTGAGTTGCACGTCAAACCACTCACAAATACTCATTTGGAGTGCACCAGATGGATCCAGTTGGCAAAGTCCCACATTCCACACTATAGGACAGCTAAGACTGAAAAGCAATCGTGGCGTTTATGGCGCGGTACAAGGTTTAAAACTAAGAAAATGTTGTTTTTAGAAGCGTGTCGGGCAAAAGTTTTTATGAAAACTGTTTTAAAACCTCTTTTAACTCAACTTTTCTTAATGTTAAAAGTGTTTTATTGTACATTACTTAACGTCCCGACAGCAACAAGGCTTTCTCAGGACGTGCCTGCACTGCTTGTGAAAAAACAACAACTAAACAGAACATTGAATGTATATCGCCAGCCGGTCAAATACATTAAATAAACCTAACACATGGGGCCTACATAAAGCTAAGACCATTTAGCAACACACATCCAATATCAAGAGCTACAGGCAGTGCAGACAGTAGGGAGAGTTTTAAAAAGTCAAATACAGGTGAATGGACAAAGGGCCGACAGAGACACATGCCCCAGAATAGAGAGAAAAACCCACCCTGTGGGGCTGACCAGGGTGCCCCTGGGAAATAAAAAGTAGTTAACCCCACCCAAGTCCCCCAGGGCAGACCCGGGTGGGGTTAAAAGTGTTTTAATTTACAAGCATGTCGTAACTGATATGCATCTATTCCAACGTATAGTGCTGGATATTTTTCCCATCCTCGCCTTCTCTCGGGCTTCGCTCAACACTCGACTTTCCAGTCCTTTCCTGAAACACCCCCAACCGGTCTGCCCTCAACACTCGACTTTCCAGTCCTTGCCCTGGGGGACTTTTTAGTTCCCAGGGGCACCCTGGTCAGCCCCACAGGGTGGGTTTTTTCTCTATATTCCGGGGGCATGTGTTTCTGTCTACCCTTGGTCCATTCACCTGCATTTTCCTTTTTTAAACTCTCCCTACTGTCTGCGCTGCCTGTGGCTCTTGATATTCGATGTGTGTTGCTAAATGGTCTTAGCTTTATTTAGGCCCCATGTCGTAGGTTTTATTTAACGTATTGGACCGGCTGGCGACATACATTCAATATTCTGTTGAGTTTTTGTCACTAGCAGTGCAGGCACGTCCTGAGAAAGTCTTGTTGCTGTCGGGACGTTAAGCTATGTACAATCAATCAACCTTCCTTCAAACGGACAGCATTCACACAAATAATACTTTACTATTACATCAGAAAATGGCCCATCCAAGCCTGCACTCTTTTAACTGCACTAAACGACTGACTGGTGCAGACGACGCATGAAACGACGCTGACTCTGTGACGTCATTTCCATTCAATCAATTTGTGCATACAATCCAAAAGGAGATGCGGCATTGATAACATCGACAAACCTACAAAATAAAGCAACAGGTTCAACCAAAAGGTCGGGCAGGACAAAAGACAACAGCAGCCTCACCCAAAGTCTAAACGTCCTCTCTTACAATGCGCACTCATACAATCACTTCACTTCTTAGCAACCGGCGCACGAATATAATTATAGGCTAAGTCAAACTAAAACAGAAGATAGTGGCGAAAAACCCTTTAAAATAGAAACAAAGAACGACGTTTCAGATCAAATATTCTTCATCTGACATGGAAACAAACGTAGAAAACGTATAGGCTAAGTCCCTGGTGAACGTATACATGAATCTCAAATCTGCCACTAGACATGACCTTTCTCCACATCACCCCGGAAGTACATTACAACTCAACACTTTTTTTTAACAAAACAACCACACCCTCAAATAACAAACCTAATTCTGTAGAAACATAAACAATTTACTCCCTAAAACAACAAAATATCCCCCCTGACCCATATCAGCTATGAAGTTATTTATAGCTAGCTGAGAAGGGTGATGTAATACATACACGCTCATTTTCAGGGTTCTGTGTCACAACACACACACACACATTGCTGGGAGGGACAAGTTTTCAAACACACACTACCGGCGTGTCTGTTAAACACAAAAGTGCATGTGTTAACGCCAAAATGAGAAAAACGGATTTTTTTACTTTTTATGAATCTTTACCGCAAGACAATGCAGAAACAACCCTCAGAAAAAATGGGTGTCTGACTTGGAAACCCAGAATTATACACATACCCAGTTTCCATAAGGATGGTAAAGACAGTCACCCGTTTTAGGTCTTTCGTCTACACACACACACACACACACACACACACACACACACGTTGATACGAAGTGCAGAAATGTACGGTATTCCCAGCAAGCGAAGGACTCTCTCTCGAGTCCTTGTCTTACCGGGTTTATGTGTTCATTTCAGTCAAAAGAATGCCTCGTATTCAGTGATACCTGGTTTGAGCAATCACAGTTTTTTAGCTAAGAAAGAAAGTGGTCTTGAAGATAGGTGCTCTCGAAGTCTTGAAGGGCAAAAATGTGTCACAGGTCACTGACGTACTTGACCATAAAAGAATACCACCATTTAGGTGGCAACAGATCTATGCTCCACACTGAGCAAAGTGGACTTGGCTCCGTGTTTAGCTATACAGAGCTGTTGCCACCTAAATGATGGTCTTCAACGGCATGTGATTTTTCGTGCCCTTGATCGCCAAAAACACGGTCTGCTGTACAGTACATCAAACACGGTCTGCTGTACAGTACATCAAAGAGCCTGTAAGGGTCGTCGATACGTGTAGTGAAGGAGTGCTTTTCTTCAACGCCCGTGGCCCAAAGCTTCACGATGCTTTCTGAGTACATGAGTTTGTTTTCATTCCTACTTCACACGGCCAATCATTTTAACGCAAACCGTACCATGTGACCTCGCTACATAAACCCTTGTAGCGACTAAAGGCGGACATATTGTAGACCTTTTTGTGACGCGTCATGGGTGCCAGTTTTGTTCTATAAGAGATCACCAAAACTTTCTAAAGTACAAAGTTACTTAGTGTTCATCGAAACAATAGGCACACTACTGGAGTTGTTTACAGCACACATTTGCAGTAATAGTGTGTAACAGACGACAAAAGACTCTTGGCGGAATCGAAGCACATGAACTTCTTATGTTACGATTTTTTTTGAAGATTTTTAACTTCTCTTCCATTGCATTAATCTGACAATTTTGCTGGTCATGCAGACGGCAAAAGGGTGAAAAATCTTATATTACGTCGTAAATCTACTATGTATACATGTATAGTCTTTTGAAGTCAGTCATGGCTGGCGTCATCCAGGTCAGACGAATGCTGCTTGATATTTTTCCTCCTTTTAAAAAAAAGAAAATAGTGGAGGAATGGAAACAAATACGTTATTGGTAGCATGCGTTTGCTGCACGGACCCTTATAGGCCTGAGGCATGTCAAAGGAAATATTGTGTATTATTTATCGGTTGGATTTACTCTTGTCAGCAGCCGTTCATAGAACGCAAATAAAAGTGCTGAGTTTATTTCTGAAACCCTGCGACAGAGTTATACTAATGCACGGACAGTAACTGGGCACTGAAACTGAAGGTAGTCAATGTAGAAGCAATTTAACCCGTTCACTGCCAGTTGACACAGCCTGGGTCTGTGTTTCTGCAGTCTTCATTATTTCAACACCAATGAACCCAGGCTGTCCCAGGAACATGGATTCAAAATGGTGTCAGCAAGAGGCATAGATCCTCATGAGCCCCCGCCACTGCGGGGGCTCATGAGGATCTATACCTCTTGCAGTTGGGTGACGTTCAATTTTCTCGGCACTGAACGAGTTAAATTATTCTGGACGTGAGGACACCCACAGCTGACTTAACCTTTTGGGTGTCGGTAGCGGTTTTAGTAACGATGATTCCTGTAGGAATCATTGCCACTAAAACCGCTACCTACACATATAGGGTTAATGTGTGGACACAGTATCTAGCGCCAAGTACGATAATGGTTTTATTACGACACTCAAATGATACATTCAAAGTGCGTGATTAACATTTACAGTTGACGACACTTCATCGGAAAGCGATCCGCCGCTCTAATATCAAACGTTAGCCCAAGAGAATAATTTACAAACCCTACCCACAATTTGCGTGCTCTACTTTTCCTCACCCTTAGGTGACCCATCCAAGAAAAAGCTTGATGTTGCCAGCCTTCAGCGTGACGATGTGAAAGCTGCCTTTCAGACAGATTTACAGCGCAGGCTCAAAGACACAGCGGACCCAGTAGACTCCTCCCCTGAAACACTTTGGGAACAACTGAAAACTGCTATTGCAAAATCCTCTGCAGAAGTCTTGGGTTTTGCCAGAAAGAAGAACAAAGACTGGTTTGACGAAAACGATGTAGAGATCCAGGAACACCTAGCAAAAAAAAGAGCCGCCCATCAGGCCCACCTAGCCCAGCCTTCCTGCCCTGTGAAGAAGTCTGCCTTCCGCCTCGTCTGCAGCAGTCTCCAGCGCAAGCTCAGAGATCTCCAGAATGAGTGGTGGACCAGACTTGCACAGAGGACCCAGCTTTGCGCTGACAATGGTGACTACAGGGGCTTCTACGAAGCACTGAAAGCAGTGTATGGCCCCAGGCACCTGGTACAAAGTCCCCTGCGAAGCGCGAATGGCCAGGCACTCCTCACAGATAATACCTCCATCTTGAACCGCTGGTCGGAATACTTTCAGAATACTTTCGGAATACTTTCCATTCCCTATTCTCAACGGCGTAAAGCAGGGCTGCGTGCTGGCACCGACCCTCTTCACCATCTTTTTTAGCATGATGTTGAAGCAGGCCACAGTGGACCTCGATGATGACGATGCAGTGTACATCAGGTATCGTCTCGATGGCAGCCTGTTCAACCTCAGACGACTGCAGGCCCACACGAAAACCCTAGACCAACTGATTCGTGAGCTGCTTTTTGCTGATGATGCTGCCCTCGTTGCACACACAGAGAGAGCCCTGCAGCGCATCACGTCTTGCTTCGCAGATGCTGCCCAGCTCTTTGGACTCGAGGTCAGTCTGAAAAAGACAGAGGTCCTCCATCAGCCGGCACCCAAGACAGTGTATCGCCCTCCTCACATCACCATTGGCGAGTCTGAACTAAAGTCAGTGCACCAGTTTACTTACCTTGGCTGCATTATCCCGTCGGACGCCAAGCTGGACAAGGAGCTTGACAGCAGGCTGGCAAAAGCGAACAGCGCTTTCGGGCGACTTTTCAAGCGGGTGTGGCACAATCAACAGCTTAAAACAGGCACCAAGATCAGCGTGTACAGAGCTGTGGTCCTCACCACCCTGCTGTATGGTTCCGAGTCCTGGGCCCTCTACCGCAGCCAACTACGACTCCTCGAACGCTTCCACCAGCGCTGCCTGCGTACCATCCTGGGCATTCACTGGAGTGACTATGTCACCAACGTCGAGGTCCTTGAACAGGCTGAAACTTTGAGCATCGAGGCTTTGCTGCTGCGGACACAGCTCCGCTGGGCGGGGCATGTCTCCAGGATGGAGGATCATCGCCTACCAAAGATCACCCTGTTTGGCGAGCTTGCTACTGGACACCGTGACAGAGGGGCACCAAAGAAGAGATACAAAGACTGTCTCAAGAAGTCACTTAGTGCCTGCCAAATCGACCACCACCAGTGGTCTTCACTTGCTGCGGACCGTGACACCTGGCGCTCCACCATTTACAAGGCAGCTGTCTCCTTTGAGGACTCTCACAGAGCTAGCCTTAAGGACAAGCGGCTCAGGAGAAAAAACAGAGATGCCGCAGCTCAGAACCCTGGCCATACCTTCCCCTGCAGCCACTGCGGTCGAACCTGCCTGTCTCGGATTGGCCTCCGCAGCTACGAACAAGCCTGCAGACGTCGTGGGCAACTCCTATAAAATCTTCGTTCGCGAAGTCAAGCCAAGAGAGAGAGAGAGAGAGAGGTGACCCATGAAAAATGCACGCAGGACAGCATACACAGAAACCGTCGACGCTGCTACCCGTAACTAATGACGTCATTTGCAAGAACCACATGCCTGTGCCCAATGTGTGCTTTTGTCGGCAGACTGCTGTTAGCTCTAATAAATTATAAAACTGTTTTACAGCGGGATCACTGCGGGTGAATTTGAGAACATTCCACCGTACCAAGCCTTTCCATTTGCAAGAGGCACGTATTCTCATGCGCCCCTGCACCTGCAGGGGTGCATGAGAATATGTGCCTCTAGGGTACCGACGTTGGGTTCGCTTTTCCTCAAGCCGATCCTGTAGCTAGGTCAGGCTGGCGCATCGTCTGTACTGATTTAGTTTTCAGTGATGTCCGCTTTCTGGTCAGTCTGACATCATTGTGCAAAGCTGAATAACGAAGCTGAAGGGTAGTATTAACCCACTCAGCCCTGACGCTGTACAGCAGGAGATGGGTCGACCATGATAATTCAAGGGTAGTGTCAGATTAGCTTGGCGCCAAGCTAATCTGGCACTGCCCTTGAATTATCATGGTCGATCCATCTCCTGCAACTGGTGCATAATCATTAGATGACGCCTCCAAAATTTGGGAAATGCGGCCGTCGGACTGAATGAGTTAACTTTGATGTGTTAGTTGTTGGTTTGTTTGTTTTTTTCAAGTTAACGACTAAGACACAACCAGTGCGCTAGAAACAAAACTATGCATGCTCCACATGCCCGGAGTGGTCTACAACACAAGCTACGCTCTGGCTCACAGCGGGAGGGACCTATGATCTGTCTGTATTGGAGCGGTGGCAATAAAGGTGAAATATTTAAGCCACAATTAGTGAAAATGTCCACTGCGCCGTTGCTTTGTTCGCGGTTTGTGTGTGTGTGTGTGTGTGGGTGGGGGGGGGGGGGGGGGGGGGCTTTTACGAGAGTAAAACGATCAGCAAAAGGCGCGATTACTTATTTAAGCTGGGTGGCGCACACTCGCACAGTCCCAGTCATTCCCACGATGGTACCTCACGGTTCAAAGAAAAATAACAAAAGAATACGGATTTCAGTCGAGGATGCGAGGACCATGCTTTCAATCCATATTTTTTTTTCTCTTTCTAACAGTCTGCTGGTCTGAGTCTAACCGGACGTCACGACCTGCTGTAAGGTTTAAAGTGTGCTGGTCTGAGATTTTGGACCTTACGGCTTCCAGCCGTAAGGTCCAAAATCACAGACCAGCATGCCAACGATTATGTGCTTTTTGAAGTTCAATGGTAGTGTCATTATGTGATGAACCCAGCTTTATTTTTAATGAACTGTGTTAGCCTGGTTGCCGTGGTCCAATTACGTATCAAACGGACACGAACGTCGCAATTGTTAGTCAAAAATCCTTGTCCAGAGAAAAGAAGTACCCAACGGAGAAAGAAACACGCTTAGAAAAGACGGGTACAACACAATTTATTAATATTTCGGGTAAATACCCTTTGTCACAATAGACAAACAAACAAACAGAGAGATTAGCCGCTACTTATCTTCATTGGCAGAAAGAGAGCTGATGACTACTATATCTAACTGGTGTGGCGTTGGATGTTTTCTTCATTCTGTCAAAGTCCATTATTAATATTGGGTTCTACTTCTTTGCACGTTTGTATCCAATATTAATCATCGCGAATCCAATAATCCTGCGGTAAAATAGATACAACACATTTCATTCATTTTTTTTTTAAATAATTTTAAAAATAGAAATACAGACAAGTACACAAATTGGAACTTATCTTTTCGTGATCGTGAAGAGAAGATACACAACTCTTTTTTTTTTTCTTTTCTTTGGAACATTACACAACAGACACTTTTAAGGTTTTGTTCTGAGACGTTCCCCCCCCCCCCCCCCCCCCCCCCCCCCCGCCCCCGCACAAAATATGTTTAAAGGAAGCAAGGAAGCTATACTTTATTTACTAATATTATAAATCTTTTTGAAATGCGTATCACTGTTTCCCGTGGCTTTCTTAAAATCTGCAGTCTTGACTTGTGCGACATTTTAGCCAGAAATATGTTTTACCTTTTGGCTCTCGTTAGCGCTTTTTCTCGAGGTGATTCCTATCGGAATCACCTCGATAAAAAGCGCTAACGAGATCCAAAGGGTTAATACATATTTGCATATCCTGTTTTCAGACCTCCCTCTTAGTCTGGCTGGCCAGACGCTTACCCTTTCCGCCGTGAGATGGCGTTACACGCAAAAAAATAACTCTCCCTACGTATTGCAAGCTTGGCAATCGACCTTTGTCGTCTGGATTTTGCACTAAAATATCCCGTGACATCGGCTTTTTCAATTGGAAATGTGTTATAGGCCGTTCGACATCGGAGAGCACACCGTTTTTCCCAAATGAATATCTCTGCAAAGAATTACTTTTCTGTACCACTTTAAAAACAAATATCGTTTAGTGCCCAATTGCCCTGATATGTAATTTTTTTAAAGAACTGAAATCCTATGATTTGTCGATTTTGCTGTACAGACGTAAAAATCTGGTGAAAAGACAAGAGCAAACCATTTTCAATACCCTAAATAGAGCCCAGGCAGATTTCAATATCGAGGTCAAGCATGCAGATGTTTTAGGTTTGAAAACTTGGCCAATTCACGTGAAAATGGATCTTTCTTATAGTGGGATTAATATTATCTGGGGCACATTTAGGATGTAAAATCAGTCATTTCTTGAAAAGATTCCGAATGTGTAGACGGTACAACAAAGCTGACACATTATTCGAGTTCATTAAAAGTAAATCTCATTAGATCAACTGGCACTGAATGATATTTAATTTTGTTCTAAGATCGATATAGAAAAGGGGTTCTTTGCGGAGATATTTGCGAAAAAAACTTGTGCACTCCGATGTCAAACGACCTATACTGTAGAACTGACTCATTCTACCCCAGACACACCACAGCAGGATAAGGATCCACCATGATAGTTCAAGGGTGATGCCAGAATAGCTTGGCGCCTACGGGCGCCAAGCTATTCTGGCATCACCCTTGAACTATCATGGTCGATCTGTGTCCTGCACTGCAATGCAGTCTTGAGAGGACAGGGGCAAAATTTAAGGATTTTGGTGTTGGGGTAGAATGAGTTAAGAACTATAGCAATACAGCAGAAACTGTTTTGAGCGACCGCCCTCATGAGAAATTAGCTGTCTGGGGACGATTTATGCCCTTCAGCCGATTCTTCTCTCGAGAAAGCTTCTTACACACACACAAAAAGGTGCTTCCTCAGAACAGGTTGGAAACTACTGTACATTGGCGTGTCCGCCTGTCTGGACACTGCAAGAGGAAACAAATCGTAATATGTGCTGGCCTGTGATTTTGGACCTTGCGGCGTGAACGCCGCAAGGTCCAAAATCCCAGACCAGCACACACTGATGCGGCCCGAAGCTGCCGTAAGTTCTAAACAAAAGCACAAACCCGCTCTCACATCATGCCGGTGTTGCATCATTTATTATCTGAAATCTTTATTGTACGTTTCTTCATTATCTGAGATGAAATCCTCAGCTAATCTTGTTCCCTTATTATTGCGTGCCACCCGCCGGAGTCGGGCCGATCGAGTCCAGCAGAGTACATCATTTATTATTACTGTAGCCGCCTTTTTTTATTTTCCAATGTGGTGAAGACGAAATGGTTGGGGAAAAAATGTACTTCGCCTGATATCGTTGCTTTGGATTTGAGTATTACGTCATCTGTGTGATGCCAGACGTATTCTTCACTAGTCATTTTCAGTTGTTGCTGTTAATGGTGTTGTCAGGCGTCGTCGTTGTTGACCAATGTACATCATTTATTTTTACTTCAGCCGCCTTTGTTTTTTTCAATTGTTGTGAAGATGAAATGGTTGGAATTGTGGAAAAAAAATGTACTGACTTCAGCTGATTTCATTGCTTTGCTTTTTAGTATTACGTCATCAGTGTGACGCCAGACTTAATTTTCAGTTGTTGCTGTTACGGTCAGTCGTCGACGTTGTTGTTCGTAAAACTGTAGCTAATTCTAAGACCACATCATACGTGCCGAGGGCGGACATATTTTCGCATTTGTTCAAAATTCCACGGACACTGCCCCCTTTACGTCTTCTTCCTGATCCCGTACGCTTGAACTGCGCGTGATATGCGCACGCGGGTCAGAAGGCCTCGCTCTCCATTGGCTGGACTATCGATCGGCATGAGCCAACCACGCGCTCAGGCCGTGCCCCCAACTTGCTCCGCAGAAAGAGAAACCTGCAGCCTATGCCCCTAATTTGGCGTAGAGATCCCTCAGAAGACTGGCAACTGGCCACCTCCGCATGGCAGTCCCCCCTCAGTCCACCCCACCTTTGCCCTTCACGATCACAGAGTCTGTCCTGGCGACTCCTCCCCTCTCGGCGTCGTAGACTGAATGCCTAAGAGCAGCAGACACCCTAACTCTAAGAATGGCGAGTTAGGTGAGTAGCAAGAGGCATGGGTCCTCTTGAGCCCCCGCAATTGCGGGGGCTCATGAGGATCCATGCCTCTTGCAGCTGTGTTGTTATCACAGCAGCGGATAGTTGTACTCTCTGGTCTCTCGGCCGGCAGTCTCTCTCGGTCTCTATTTTATTCGGCCGTGATGCGCGGGGACTAGAAGTCCGCAGCGAGCGCCGGTATTCTTCTCTCATCTCACTGAATCTTTTGCTGTTTGAATTTATCTCTTTCTGATGCCCATCCAATTCCTGCTCCTACTACCACTCTCTCTCTCTCCGTCCCAGTCTCTCTCTCCGCGCTGGCCTGCCCATCTCTGCCGGCTCAACTGTCTCTGTCTCTGAATCCCCTCCTTCAGTCCCTCTCTGGCTCGTCTCGCCGCGCTGGCTGCCTGGCCCCATCAGATCTTGACTTGACCCCTCCTTGGCACCACGCACAAAGGCCCGCTGGCCGTTTCCCCTCCGGTCAATTACTGAAGACCCCTCCCACTACCAGAGCAACCCACCGCCATCTTCAAGAGGCATAGATCCTCATAAGCCCCTGCAGACTGCAACTCAGCGGTCATGATGACTGTGACTCTTGGTGAAGTGTCTCGTGAAGACTAACTTTCACATCAGATTGACTTACGCCTCTGTTCTCAAACAGGAGGTAGAAAGGGGGGTTTCAAGCGAGACTTCTCCCTTCAGACAGCTACGCACGAGAGCGGCCAATCTAAGACCGACGTAGAAGAATTGCTTGCAAGGGGAAAGGCCCGCTTTGGGACCAAGCAATCAGGGAGAGGGAGTAACCGATTGCTTCTGTGAAACCCCCATAATCTCCTCTACAAAGACGCAATTTAAGATGTAAATTTGAGCAATCGTTCCAAGTAAGAGGCATAGATTGTCAAGGGTCCCTGCGAATGCAGGGACCCATGACGATCTATGTCTTTTGCGGCCACCGGTCGGGCGATATGAATCGGTCGGTGGATCAGTGCGCCAAGTTATCAGATGGAAAGCCAGAAAACTTGGAGGTTGGAGCGTGCACGATCGTACACTGGAACTCCCTGGATGGACTCCGGCGCCGTGTCCGGTAAACACACTTGACGTAGTCTGGTCTGCAGAAAACGTACGCTTTTGTGAGTGTGATGTTTTCAGATCATTGCGTTATTTAAAACAACGCTGTAGTAGGGAGGGGGAGAAATTAAAGAAAGACCGGAGATAAACGGGAAACTACGTGTTATGTTTCTGCCGGGTTTTGTAAGGTCCGTCTCGATGGAGAAATCCAGACATTGTAATATGATTGCAAACAATACACATTACACAAGAAACGCATTCAAACAACATGCATAATAATTGTAACACGTGTAACAATTGTAATACCCCCCCCCCCCCCCCCCCTCCCCCCCCCCCCCAAAAAAAAAAAAAATTAAAAAAAAATCTCGCTTTCACAAAAATAGACTTGCTGTCTTACTGTCTTGCCGGCAGTTTTTTGGTCCGCCATTTTATTTTAACCCAACACTAACTCGTTGGTTGTTGGTAGAGATTTTTCTGGGAAAAAAAAACCGCTACTGACAGCAAAAGGGTTAAACCGTAAGGTCCGAAGTCACAGACCAACACATAAAATGTAGATTTTCTTGAGACTCTTCAACCCTTCAAAGGCCAGCCCCTGAGGCTCTGTGTCCCTTGCTGATGGAGATGGCTTCTGGACGTCCACGCCAGATCTTCAGCCTGGAGCAACATTCTCACCCAACACAATTCCGTCTCCGAGAGGCACAGATTCTCATGAACCCCTGCAGCATGCAGGGGCTCATGCGAATCTATGTCTCTTGTTGGTACAGAGAATTGTCGCAATATATCTATGAATTCGTCGGCTGTTGACATCATGTGTGATGTGAGGCTGAAGTCTGCCGATGACGTTGCGCTGAAGATCACGACCCCAGCGTTGAAGAACGAGCGGGCAAATGTTCTTTTTGAGCCCAATCTCCCTGCCGTGCTCAGAAGAGCGTGAAAACCCGTGGTCAGCGGAGCGTAAGAGCGATAAGTCAGAGCACGCTTCATTGCCTTTCCATGGCAACCAGAAAAGTGAAGGGGCGGGGTGTGTAGTGTTGGAGAGACCGTGGTGAGGGTGGATACCAACGCCCATCACTCTCTTCTCACCCGGCCACCCCACCCCTTCCCACCCAACCCCTTCATTTTTCTGGTGTTTGGCTGAGGAAAGAGCAGTCCGGCACATAGGCAGACACACTGAGCTCAGTTATTTATTTATTTATTTATTTTTCTATTTACTTTTCTATTATTTTTCTATTTATTTTTTATGTTTCTATTTATAACGAAGACGACAGAAACAGCATGCATATGATGAACAACTATCGTTGCCCTCAAAGAAGCATGCCTTGACCGCCGTGAATTAATAAATTCAGTAGTCTACACGGTGTTATTAGAAACTCCATTTGAATAACTAACTAAACAACACGATTTCTTATAAATACCTGCGACGATAAGCATGACGGTCTATATCATCATTTTATCAAGGATTTCATCTTCTCTTCTTGTGTTTGCGATTTTTACGTCTGTTATATGGTGACATCAGTTTTCCTAGGAAATTGATCAGAGACAGAATTTCTAATTTTAATTTTATTATGGAGCATGGTCACTAAATGGTTTCAGCAAGAAGCATAGATTCGCATGAGCCGCCCCCCCCCCCCCTTCCCCTCAACGGCGGGGGGCTGATGCGGGTCTATGTCTCTTGCAGTTGGATCCATTCCTGTTCATTTCCCGCTGGGCTTGGTTGTCCGATACCACGAATGTAAGCTCCATAGTCACAGTTCCTTTGTCACAACGAATCCACGGACACTTTGGAATCGAGAGTTTAACCCCTTCACGGCCAGTGTCCAGACGCAGATTTTTATTTTGAAATCAGTGTCGTAGTTTTAACGTCAAACAGTCAGAGAAACATGAGTACACAAAAATAAGTCAGCAAGAGGCATAGATCCTCATGAGCCCCCGCAACTGCGGGGGCTCATGAGGATCTACGCCTCTTGCATTTGGATGGTGTTCAGCTGTTCTCGGCAGTAAAAGGATTTAAACGCAACACGGAGTATGAATGGAGATAGTATGCTGGATTGTGATTGTGGAAGTTACGATTGAAGCCGGCGTAAGGTAAAAAATCACAGACCATCGCAAAATAGCTTGACATTCTATCACACAACCAGAGAGACTGCCACCATCACAGCCAGGACATCAACAAGACTGGCAACAACCCCAATACCCCACAACAAAACAACAAAAAAAAAAAAACAACAAACAAACAAACAAACAAAAAATACAAATATAACTTATTCAGACCAAAAATGAATTTAAAAAAAAAAAACAGGTTGCAGCTTAATTTCTAGAAATTCAAATGCCTTCGT